>CM031373.1:56929543-57529543 GCA_018208015.1 Medicago ruthenica
ATTTGGAGAATAGAAGCGCGATTTTGAGAGCAAAGAACTGAAGCGGTGGCTACCCCATCCAACTCACAGTCAGTTTTTGTATGTTCTTATGTTCTTATTGATTAAGCTATTTTGTAATTCAATTATGAGTAGCTAAATTCTCCATTGTTAGGGATGAGAATAGCTAGATGATGACTCTTGTTTTGTAACCCTAATCTGATCTTTGAATGAATTTATTGAATCATGTTTTCTTATCCATGTGCTTAATGCTTTTATTGATTGATCATCTTTTAATTGTTGTATGATTCATATTGTGAAACGGAAGTGGAATATATGAATGCTTAAGATAAGAAATTCTCGCCTTTGTAATCTAGGAATAGATACAAACCCTTGAAACCGTTTATTAATTCATGTCCGTTCATGCTTAATTCTGAATTGTAAAACTTGCTAAGGAATTAGGGTTTACTTTAGAATTAACGTTTCTGTCGCTAAGGAATTAGGGCAAGATTATTTAAGAGAATTAGGTCGTGATTCATCAAACAAGTTCAATGATCGTCGGTTAGGTAATTAACCTGAGTTCGGAGTCTAGTGAAGCTCATCCCTGACAAGCTTTTTATCTCTTAATTTCAAACCAATTTACTTTACGCACTTTTCCTTATTTGCAATTAAACAAACTTCGTACCCTTTTGTTCACTTGAGTAATCAAAATTACATTCGATTCGTTAATGCAGTCCTTGTGTTCGACACTCGGTTTACCGTTTTAAACTTTACTACTTGAACGATTTCGTACACTTGCGAAAATCGCCATCAATAGGTAGTTTCAATTCGACCATTTCTCTGCTTAACCCAGGCATTTCGTTGTAATCCCACGCAAAGCAGTCTTTGAATTCTTTAAGAAGAAGCACCAGCTTTTCTTTTAGACTTGAAGTGATATTGGCGCTGATATAAGTTGGCCTTTTAATCGAGCCATCTCCAATATCGATCTCCTCCAAAGGATCTTGTGCTTGCATCTTTGGCGCCTCACTCATAGGATCCTTCTCGAACCCCAGTGGCTCATCGTCATAAATGCAGTCAAGTCTTCGATCCTTTGTTTCTTTGATTTCCTGATCTTCGATCTTGGCCTCCACTGCCATATTTTGCTGAAACTCAGCCTCAAGGGCCGTATTTAATCTATTTTCGGCCATATAAGCCGTAATCCTGGCCCATGCAGTGGCCTCAGTCACAGTAATCTTCATATATATTCCACCCAGTTGGTGGAATGACTCCATCTTCAGAAGAAACAGCACTAATTTCTTCTCTCTCCCATATAAAGCCATGGGCAGGATGGAGCTTGACAGAATGGATAACATTGTCACTTGGCTCGAAAGCAGAGTCCTTGTCACCACAAGGTTCTATATTAGCCAAATTTTTGTCAAAGGTTTGTGGAGTGACAATGTCAACCTCTGACCTATAGAAGCTTTGATCTGCCTCTATGTTTTCAACAATCCCATCCTCCCTCCAAATAATAAGTTTCTGGTGGAGAGTAGATGGTACAGCCCCAACTCCGTGGATCAATTCCCTTCCTAACAGCAAGTTAAAGTTAGCCTTGGATTGTACCACCAGGAATAGAGTTGGTCGAACTATACTGCCCACAGCAACATCAACTTGTATGGCTCCCAACGAATAGCCAGTTTTGCCCTCATAATTAGAGAGCACAATGTTGTGAGCGGATAGATCAGAGTCATATTTCCCAATCCTGTAGAGCGTAGATTGAGGCATCAAGTTGACAGCTGCTCCCCCATCTATGAGCACTTTGTTGATCCCAACATTTTCAACCTTTGCTCTGATGAAAAGGGGTTTGAGATGGCTTTTCATCCCAAGACTTGGCTTCTCGAAAGAGGCTAATTGCTCCTCAACGCAGCCATTGTTCATCACATAGTAACATACTGGCTTTGGGTCAGCCATATCAAGATGATCGAATTCACCTTCGATCTCAGTAACTTCAGATTGGACATCATACTCAGATGGCAAGATGGATACCACGCAGATGACGTCGAAATCAGGTTCAGAGTCCAGCAGATCCTCGTCTTCCATCTTATCTTCATCCACTGGAGGAAAGAGTCTTTCTTTTGCTGGCCTCCTGGACACTTCCTTATATTGGCTAGTTTGCAGATTCTGTTGGGCCAATTTCTTTTGACGCTGAAACCTGCGCCATTGGGTCCTTGTCATAGGATTCTTACCCTTGTAATTGTTTCTGTAAGAATACTTATTAGCCTCCTGTGGGCCAACTTGCTTCATTCCACTGGAACCACCTACTTCCATAGTTCCTTTGTTGAACCTTATGAGCCCCTGGTGCATCCATTTTTCGACAGGAATCGAACCAGGAGGAACAAAGGTATTCTTTCGACCAGATTTCTGGTTGTTGTTCGGCTGCACCATAATCCTCTTGCCTTTATCGAAACGCTGATTTTGCGTTGCCCCCTTGTTGACAACCTGGTACTTCTTGAGGCCCTCAGTAGCCTCTCTATCACATACTGCACTGCAGCGAGGACACAGCATTACATTCTTGTTTTCGAGTTTGCATCTGTTCAAGAAATCGATCAGATCCTCTTCAGTCTGAGGATACACAACTTTCATCTTTTCGCTGTAGTCTTCTTCAGATATGCCTTGAACTTGCACCTGAGACACCTCCATGGCTTCGACCATCATTATTCCTTGAGGTTCCGCATAGAGAGTTTCAACAGCTTTAGGTGTTTCAACATTCGCCTGAGTGGTCTTTGGTTTCTCACCAAATTTGAGTCTCCCTTCATTGAGAGCCTTTTGGACCAGATCCCTGAAAAGAATACAACGTGAGGTTTTATGGCCAAGGAAATTATGAAATTTACAATAACCCCTTTTCTTCTGTTGTTCGATTGGGGGTACTTTTAAGCCCTTAGGAACAATAATCTGGCCATCTGTAACTAATAAATCAAATATTTCATCACATTTGGTTATGTCAAATGTATAAGTTTTAGACACAAATTTATCATTTTTAGGTTCAACAGGATTTTTCCCATTCGAAGGTCTAAGGAGTTTACAGACATAAGGAGGTCCAGGTTTTAATTCTGCTAAATCAACCTCATTGTCTTCGATATCTTCATAAGTGATATCGAACTCTTGGTCATTATCATTTGCTTCGACATATGCAACCTTTTCCCTCTTATGAAATTTAGAATTTCTAGCCTTTTCAGCCTTTAGCCGTTCGACTTGTCTAACTCTATCAGCCAACTGAGCCATATCCCTCAAATATTGAGTATCTAATTTCTTTCTAATCGAATAGTCTAGGCCACCAGCAGCCATTTCGACTAATTCATGTTCAGGGACTTGGGTAAAGCATCTTGCCTTTAACAGTCTAAATCTATTGAGATAATCATCAATTGACTCAGGTGCTTTACGTCGAACACTTGCCAATTCTTTAAGGCTTATTTTTGATTGTCCCATGTAAAACTGTTCATGGAAAACTCTCTCTAATTGATTCCAATTATGTATGGAATGTGGAGGGAGGGTTGTGAACCATGTAAAGGCATTTTTTGTTAGAGAATTTGGGAAATACTTCATCCTTAAATTTTCATTATTTGTTATGTCTCCTGCTTCTGTCAGAAATCTTGCAATGTGCTCAACGGTTGATTCGCTAGTGTCACCAGCGAACTTAGTGAATTTTGGGATTTTGACACCCCTTGGTAGTTCAGTCTGAAGCACATATTCTGACAAGGCAGAAACAAAATTTGGTCTATGTAAACCCACATTCAAACCATTTTGGACTAAGATAGCTTCGACCAAATTTGCTATGTTATTTTGTGCCCCTAAATTATTTTGTTGGACATTTCTAACCACTTCATCAGCATTTTGATTTCGATTTACTAAGACTATCCCTGGATTTGGTTCAATTTGTGGTTGGACTTGTGGTTGAACGTGTGGTTCGATTGGACCCAATTGTAATTGTCCTTGATTAGGTTGTACCACTAGGTTATTGGGCATAGGCACCATAGCATTATTTGGTATTTGGATGTTTTGTATGGGTGCTAGATTCTGAATCTGGGGGACTGGTTGATTAGGAACGTGAGGAGCCCCAAAGAAATCAGCCATTCTACCCATCTGAGTGGCTAACAATTGATAAGACTGGTTAGTATTTTGTATCAAAGGGTTAAACACTGTACCAATTTGTTGTGTCAACATATTAACCATATCATGATTACTTTCATCCATTTGCTGCCTTAAAGACATCAAGGATGTATTAGTTAATGGTGGCACTGCATTTCGATTAACAGAACTGGAGGCCAAACGTTGGTTTGTAGGCGAGTAAACGCCAGGCACAGTTTCTGAATATAATGAAGGGCTAGTTTGTAGCCCTTGCATCAGTGCTGTGGGCATACCATATGGTACATTCCAACTGTTGCCTTGATTCATATATTGTGAAAAAGGCATACTGAACGTAGATCCTATTGTGCCTCCTCCTCTTGCTGGGGATGGCTGGCTCCCTATATTTTGGGGTATCGAAACTGCAGGGCCCGCAGTGGTAAAAGGCATCGTTGTTGGCGCATTGATAGGCATAGTAACGCCCATTGTCGAAGAACTGGGAGCGGAGACGGTTGCTCCAGTCACATTCGCAACAACGTCATTCGAAGTGTTCAATGCGCTCGAAGGCGCTGACACATTGTTATCATTCATATTCGCATTTTCCATATTATTTGTGTTTGTATTTCTGGGTGGTGGTCTAACCATTTCAGGGAGTACTTTCCCACTCCTCAAGAACATGCACTAACGCAATTTCCAGAAAGAATGCACAAATAGAAATTTGCAAATCCAAACGAAAATATTTTTTGATAGAAAAGATTCAATTAAAGCACAAGTCCCACCGGGCGTGCCAATTTGTTTACGCTGAAATTTGGTAAACAACCGCTAGTCTGAATTAATTGCTTGCGAGACCAACTAGTGAATCTCAGGAGCATAGTGCTTTGTTTGAATTCTTTAAATTATTTGAATGTTCATTACGCATAAACATTTATTGTAGTTTTGGGGAGAATTAAACATAAAATTCACTTGGATTGCAAATAACAAGGAAAACAAGTTCTTACTAAACAACTACTTTGTTTCGATCGAAACAGAAATGAATAAAATTTAAATGAGAAGCATTAAACTTTGCATGAAACTTAAAGTGCTTAGAAGATACATTTACATGAAACAGTAAATTGCATTGAATTGTAAAATATGCTTTACAGAAAAGAATGGTTCACAGATTCATACTTGGATCCCATTTCACTCGTTTCTCTCGATAGCCTGGGTACTTTGAGTTTACAAGGATTTTTGTATAAAATGAATTGCGACCTTGTTTTCTGACTAAAAAACTACTATATATAGACTTTCTAAAATAAACTGCCCTAACGGTCGAACACTATACTACTGCCAAATGTCCTGCCGCGTACACCCTGCATGCACTTAACTGCCCCTTAGAACGGTTGTATCTTTCGAAGTCGAACTGAGTTTTGTGAAGTTTGTCAGAATTGTGCTAAGTCCAGAAATCTGTTGCTTCGATTCGATCGTACGCTAGGTCGATTTGCCTTATGATTCGAAGTCCTCCTTCTTGCCTTAGCCTTGTATTTGTAAATATTCCCTTGAACCTGTGAACAATTCCAAGATTCTTTCTGCTCTTCGATTAGATAGAATCTTGCAAGATTCCCTTCAGCATTTAATGCATGTTTAGAGCATATTCTTAGTTTATAAAAATATGGGCTAACAAGGGGATCATGCTCAATTCAACTTCCGGGAGTGTAAGTACCAAAGACACTTGCATGCAACATTACTAGTGATGTGGAGGGTGATGAGGCAGGCAGAGATCTGCACGGGGGGAGTACACGCTTTTCTTGGCGAGCTTCTCCATCTTCTCAGACAAGAGCGTTGCATATGTTGATGTGACGTACTTGAATTTTTTTAGCGAGCTTACTATGGTCTACGACTTTGCTTGGGGGACTGCTGTCCTAGCTTACTTGTACCGAGAGTTTAATGTTGTTTGCAAGTATAGGTCGAAGCAAGTAGTCGGTTATATGACATTGCTTCAAATAACATGTGTACTTAAAGCACAAGTTAATGTACTAAATATAAAATTTTATCTTAAAATTTACGCATTCATTTTCTTATTATTTATCTCATGTGACCCAACTGCTTCTCTCTATAAGTTGTCATAGAATTGAAAATCAATATCAATATTATATTATTTATAAAGAGGATATATAATTTTGAGCTGAATTTTTATCTTTCTATTAAATTATTGATTAAAAAATATTTTAATTACAAATTTTTAATATAATATTATTTTTAATTTATAAAATCAGTTAAATTTCATTATAATAGAAACAATTTCACTACAATAAAAACAATATAAGTTAATTTGTATTTGATTGTATTATATTCTAAAATATTTATAATAAATATGATAAAACAAACATACATTTAAACACAATAAAAAATCGAACAAACTCGTATGAAATGCCCGTCTTACCACTAGTAATTATAAAATATATACGTGAAAATGACAACATGACCTAGTTGATTATCTCGTGAAGATTGTGTATTATTTTATGAAAATATCTTTTAAAAGAGTTTTTTTTTTGAAGGAATCTTTTAAAAGAGTTGACATGCGTGACACACGTGAGTCAAATTGAATTACTCCTTCTCGCCTCATTTATTTTTTTATTAACATGAGCAAAAAGAGGCAAAATCAAAATCAAGAATTACTTCCTATAGAAAGAGATGCCTAAAGCATCTCCAAATAAAGTTGAATTGCGATGGATAAATCAGGACAGAACTCTTGAATCCTAACAAGGGGATCTCATCTTCTAGCTCTCATCTTGGAAGAAGGTCTACACACATTTCCTTCTCTAACAATATGATAAAGTGTTATTTATTTCCCACTTCTTGTTTAAAAAACCTCTAACGCGGTCTAACAATATAGAACAATAGCGAAAAAACACGTTCTCTCCTTATAAGATTTTACTAACACATGTTAAAAACAAAAACACTCGCGCACATACACACACGCACACACATATATGTGTAGTTATTATTAAATTACTTTATATAAAGATGTATTTATTTTATTATTGTACATCTTTGAAGATAAATTGGTGGTATTAATAACGAATATATTTGAAAGAAAAAAAATTTTAAAATACTCTCTCTGATCGATATTATAAGTAAATTTTTGTTTTTTAGATTCATTGAATAATTAAGTAGTAGTATGTCAATTTATAAAAAAAAAAAAAAATCATAGTACCAACCAACATTCATAATTTTGAGAACTATTTGAATGTTGAATCCATAATGCTTTCATCCAAACCAAATGAAAATTAACGTTATTTTTTATTTGGCCGAATAATCACGATTCA
This sequence comes from Medicago ruthenica, assembly GCA_018208015.1. Classification (NCBI taxonomy): domain Eukaryota; kingdom Viridiplantae; phylum Streptophyta; class Magnoliopsida; order Fabales; family Fabaceae; genus Medicago; species Medicago ruthenica. The sequence continues at coordinate 56,936,923 of CM031373.1, forward strand.
CGAGTTTCTTTTCATAATTTCTTCTACATCAACTGTAACACGAGAACATTTTAAACAATTAAAACTCTTGTACTCCACATTATTAAACATATATAACGTTCAAACGAGTTGGCGACTACTTGATACGGTTGACTTGACGAATATTTGGAGTATAGAAATGGCTTATTAAAAATGGCATTTTATTTAGAACAGTGTTATTTGAACATCTAAAAATTAACAACTATAGATTAATTAGTATAAAAATATATTATTTATAATTATTGATGTGAATATAAGAGAGATAACTAATTAAAAAAATGAGATAGTACCCCATACAACATATATAATGTGTTGGAAACAAAAAAAAATTGTCTAATATACATTTCTCTTTTATTTATGAGTGATATTGCAAATATTAATAAGGTGGTGAAAGAAGTTAGAAACTCTACAATGTTGTCTTGGTTCTTGTTATAGTTTTTTTCAAACTTCTGCGTCTTTATCTTTTTAAATGACAAAAATAGAAATATTGGCAAATGATAGAGGATCATGACCCAACAAAGAGTTATGTATTTTCAAGTTCGTGTTTTCTAACCCTTTACTATGCCTATAGAGCTTGTAATTTCCCTTCTCTTGTTCCTTTTGTAATAGATTGAATAATACTCTCCAATGTCTCCATTAGTAAATATTGCTTATAAAGAAAATTAGTGTGTACCCCCTGAAAGCTGGTTAATTTTATTCAAATATTAATTGACCATGAAATATCTAACAGAAGGCTCTTTAATACACCGAAAGCTATTTTTTTTTATAATAATGTTTGCTTAAGTAGTTTAGTGTCTAGAATTCACCTTTAAGACGAATAAGTGGAGAATACAAAATTCGAATTCCAACCACTGTATATTACAATGAATTAACTCTTCAACCTGAGTTATACTCAAGGGACTGATTTATACATACTTTAATTAACTGATTAATTTGTATACGTTTGATAATAGAATCTAGCTTTTAAAATATTCATCTAGTATCCTTCAAAAAAAAATATTCATCCAGTAATGGTAAAAGGTTGGTATAGTTGTAAAAAAATATATATCTTAGATCAAGAGGTTTCAAATTTGAGCTCCATTATTTTCTTTAGAGTGAGGTAAATGTAAATGCATTTATAAATGTTTTTTGAGCTTTAAGATTTTTTCTACCTTGGAATGTGGCCCCATCAATATAGCAAACCATTGATAATTTCTTATAGGAAAAAACTTAGATGAATTTCCTTGATTACTTTTCGTATGGTTCTTAACTAAATCCTTCATGATTTTCTCAAATCCATAACTTTCTCAAAATTTGCTGTAACAAAAAAAGTTAAGAACCATATAAAATACAACTAAAAAGATAGTACACCTAAGTTTTGTCCTTTCTTATATTCTTTTTATCGATCACATAACCGTAGTAAAGTAATAGTGACTAAGGCTTTGTTTGGGAGTTGGGTTTTGGAGGGGAGGGGAAGGAAAGGAAAGGCTTGTGGAGTGATAAACCCTTGTTTGGGAGATTTAAAAAAACAAGGGAAGGTTTTGGGGGGTTTTGAAGGGCTTTATTTGGTCCAATTTTAAAGTTCCCCCAAATTGGGGGGTTTTGGGGGGTTAAACATACAAATTGACAATTTTGCCCTCATAATAATTCAAAATTCCAATTAAGGACAAAACCAAATTCACACAGTTGCACGCCTCATTCACACAATTCACTCATTAACACGTTCGCACTCTCATAGCAACAACCGAAGCGTCGCTTAAAACCAACCAGAACATCTATAATATGTTTTACTGAGACTTTTTATGGTGGATTTATTTTGAGACTTATCTCATATTGTTAGATTTTTTTTTTTGTAATTTCTTTTATGTTGGATTTATTTTGAGATTTGTTTAATGTTGCAGTCATTATGATGGATTTCTTGTCTTTATTATAGCAACATATTTTGCTAATAACAATTGGGAACAAAAGAGCATGGTTCATCTTATTTATATCCATTTATTTTTTAATGGTTCATATTATTTTTGCATTTTAATTCATTAAAATTGGACTATGATGAATAAAACATGATTCAACTTCATTAATGAGTTGCTAAAAAAACTTCAGTTATGACTTTTAAATAATTTATACTGTTTTAAATAATATACATGGTTTCTACAAAAAAAAAATACACTGTAAAAAAAATACATGGTTTATATATATATATAGCGAAATTAATTTGTTATTATTGTATCAATTTTTAATAAAATTATAAAAAAAAACTATAGATTTTTAATTTTTTTATTTTATATATATATAATTATTTTAGAGTATTCCTCAAAAAAAGAAAAAAGGGGTAAAATAGTAAAATTATCACATAAGCCCTCCATTTCCTTTTCTTGTTGGTTTTTTAACTCCCAAACAAGGGGAAGACTTTCCCTCCTTTCCCCCTTCCCTCCCCTCCCTTCCCTTCCCCTCCTAAGCCTTTCCTTCCCCTCTCCTCAAAACTCGCAAACAAAGCCTAAAGCGGAAATGGATTAGATGCAATGGGGATGAGTGATGTTGGGGTGTAGTTAGCATATCGGTACCGCCTGTTGTCTTCTCTTCTTCAAAGCATTCAATTCATCTCTTTTTCATTCAATTCACATCGAAAATGTCCCCCTTCTTCATTCCCCTTATTCCTTCACATATTCATCTTATTCTTTGAATTTAATGGGTCTTGTTAACGAGTGTTTCCGGAGCATTCTTTAAAGATTTCAAAAGAAGAAATTATTTTATACAAAAGTCAAATATTTCGATTTTCAATGCATTAGTTACATATATTTCAATAAAAATTATCATTTAAAGGTTTGAACGAGTGTCCTGAGACACTAATATATGGCAATGGTTAAAAAACCAACAAGATAAATAGTAGAACATTCCCCACCTCTTCCATTCATCTATCTGTATCACTCATTCTCAATCCTCAATCGCCAATTGAATCAATTCTCAATCCCACCCTTTATGTTCTGCAAGACTACAAGCTCATATATCCTCTTATTTATGGTCTCTCGCAATGATTTTGCATTTGATTTTGATGTTTCAATTTCAACTATTTAATGTACACACACGAATTCATCAATTATTATTATACGTTCTTTTGTTTTTTGTTTTATTTATTTCTTCAATAGAAGTTTATGAATGATTGAATCTTGTTCAAAATTTCGTGCTTCTGAATTTGTTTTAAATCGACTTGTTTTATCTGATATCTATAAGAAAAAAAATTAAAGATTTGATTTTTATTTTTGGTACCTAATTGAAGCTTCTATTGAGAAAATGAGTTAAATTGTTAATTCTTTTGTTAATTCTGCAAATTGTTTTGTTAATTATGCAAATAACAGAAGAACATAGAAAAACAGTTGATAATTCTTTTGTTTTAATAATTCTGCAAATTTATTGACCGTTTATTTTCTGCAAATTTCTAACATAAAATGTTAGTATTTTGAGTCCATCAAGCCACTTTTATCTCCATTTCTTAAAATTTGTGCAAGTTCTAACGTACTCTAATGTGTTATTCTTTTGCTTAATTATTTTCATACTCCAATATTTAAGCCCAGGATTATTTTCTGTGAAGCTTGTGCTCCGCTTCCTTTGTGAGTATCTTATGGGTTCTAGAGTTCGACCAGAAAGAATAGCTCTAAAGGTAAGGTTTTTTTTCCTATACGTCCATGATAATCTTGCTTGATTTCTTTTGTACCAAATGACATTCAAAATGTTAAATATCATGAATTGTTGTGAATTAAAATTAGAGTTTAAAATTGAGGAGTCCAGTTCTACCACACAACGAGATATCAAGAATTGTTGTGAATTGAAGATTAGAGTTTAAAATTTTGGCCAACCAGGACCAAAGATTGAGAGCAAAAGCACATTCAAAAAATAAATAAAAAGTAGATTTTGTGCTAGACAAACAGGAGGAGCACATTGATGGTAAGTTGCACCGTCTGATTATGAGATTATCATCCGTTGGCAATTTATCTAGCATCAATCTCCCCACTGACAAAGATTTTGATGGAGGAATGTTAGGACTCCAAATTATTTTGGCCCAATTTGGTATGGTATGATTCATATTGATTAGAAGAGTGTTATTTGAACAATTATTTGGTTGACAACTTATGAGACAATCATAATTTACAAAGAAAAGTAGGTATTTGTACGAAAACCAAAGCAATCTACTAACAATATATAAAAATCGAAGTACAGCAAAATTTCATAATCGTCCTTATTAAAACTCACGATCTCCTTAATTTTATGTGCATAATGGTCATTTTGAAAAATTTAATTTATTTGTTTTTTAAGAAACTAATTACGGATAATTTTCATCACAAGTGTAAGCAATTTCCACGGATAACTATGAAACTAATTTATTTGTTTTTTAAAGAATTAATTACGGATTATGTTCATATCTACTAACAATATATAAAAATCAAAGTACAACAAAATTTTATAATCGTCCTTATTAAAACTCATGATCTCTTTAATGTCGGTATTTTGAAAATAGTCATGAATTTTTTAAATTTTATCATATCGACTATCACATAAAAATTTTCGGTGTTTTAAATATAACATAAAAATTTATTTAATAGACACACTACATTAATGTTGATATTTTGAAAATAGTCGTGAGTTTACAAAATTTTATCATACCGACTTTCTCATATATGTATATAAAAATTTGTTTCTACAGATATAACATTTAAAATATGCAACGGGAGTGATGCAAACATTGAACAATGTTTTGCATATAAAATAAAATTTATTTAATAGACACACTACATTAATGTTGATATTTTGAAAACAGTCATGAGTTTCCAAAATTTTATCATATCGACTTTCTCATATATGTATATAAAAATTTGTTTATGCAAAAATAAACATTTAAAATCTGCAACGGGAGTGGTGCAAACATTGAACAGTGTTTTGCATATAAAATAAAATTTAATCAATAGAAACATTGCATTAATGTTGATATTTTGAAAATTGTCATGAGTTTTCAAAATTTAATCATATCGACTGTCACATATCGATACATACAAATTTTCTTTTGCATATATAAGCATATAAATTCGTCAACGAGTGAGAACATTAATGTTGATATTTTGAAAATAGTCATGTGTTTCCAAAATTTTATCATATCGATTTTCTCATACATGTATATAAAAACTTGTTTATTTAGATATAAGTACATAAAATCTGCAACGGGTGAGGTGCAAACATTGAACAGTGTTTTGCATATAAAATAAAAAATTATTTAATAGAAACACTGCATTAATTTTGATTTTGAAAATAGTCATGAGTTTTTAAAATTTTATCATATCGACTTTCTCATATATGTATATAAAAATTTGTTTATGCAGATATAAGTACATAAAATCTGCAACGGGTGCAGTGTAAACATTGAACAGTCTTTTGCATATAAAATAAAAAGTTATTTAATAGAAACACTACATTAATTTTGATTTTGAAAATAGTCACGAGTTTTCAAAATTTTATGTACATAAAAATTTGTTTTCGCATATAATATATAAGCAAATAAAATTCATAACTGGTGTGACTCAACTATTTAACAAATTTTTGTTTATATAAGAGAAAAAAAGTAATAAAAACATTACATTAATACTCATAATTTTCATTTAATATCTATAAACATTCTACAATATTAACAATCTAATTATTTTTTTATATAATTATCGCGTCGCACGAGTCTTTTACTAATAGAGAAATAAAGTAAAAAAATAATGTGAGTATGAGAGAGAAAGTTGTCACAAAATGGATGTTCAAATATCATTTCTTATTATTATACACACGTTATGATTCTCCTACATCTGAGGTGTTAAATAATTGATGGCTGATATGCTTGATACATTCGATGATTTTGAACAAATTAATTTGCTCATGGATGTAACGGGGTGCAAAGTTGGCAACTTGGCATAATTGAATAACTTACTATAAAGTTGGTATATAAAAAATAAAAACAAGCTTCGATAAGGCCAAGCACAGGTTTGATACATTTCAAAGTGTGTCCATTCTCATTGTGTCAAGTTTGGTATACCACAAAAGAGGCTAAAATCAGTAGCCAATTGATGATCACAAAAGATGTCCCTAACTAACATTGGTATGGTACCATATAACATTAACATATACCAAAACTAGCAGCAAAGTGATTATCACAAAAAGAACATTGTTTTTCATTATCGAGAGTTGAGACTACTAGTTCTACCCTTCCGATGCACGAAATCAATTACGATGGAGCAATTATATATCCTTCATTATTTTAAAAAATTAAATTTCAAATTTTAAAGTAATTATGTAATTAAAGAATAAAAGGTTGGTGATCTTTTACTAGGATTATGGGTGGTGATAGTCTACGTCAAGTTAGGTTTAGACTCTTTTTTTTTTTTATCAAGTCTAATGGGCAAACTTTTTTTTAAGGGAACCTAAGCTAGATATTCACTAGAAGGTTGGCCTCTATCTCCCATCTCAAACCTCTCTTTGAAGAGGTTCTAAATCTCCTCCAACTCTCAGATTGAAATGCCTTAGTTTTTCATTGTTTTCGGGAACTTAATTATTGTGCGGATTTCTTAGCTCATCAAGGTTATAGTGGACCTTTCTTTGTAGTTTCATATTGTAATGGTTCTTTGTTTTTTCGTCTAGTGCGTTATTTATTACTTTTCTATAATAAAAAAATTGGAGTTCAAACTCTCATCTTTGCATACCGTAATATCTCTACCAACTGAGTTATGATCACCAAAATTAAAGCTAGACTTTTTTTAAGCAGAAAAGAGATCAAAGCTAGAACTAGAGCATTAATTAGCTAAGAAAAAATCAGCTACCGAAAAATCTTTTCGGTCTACCTTGTATCCCTCTTATTATATTACTAGCGTTCAGACGGACACTCGATACCCATCTGTTCACTCTTTTTACTGCCCTAATGAGTATGTATGTGTGTCCGCTCTTTTTATTTCACTAATGAGTATAAATTACGAACAATAGTTTTTATGAAATTTTGATTTTGATTAAAATTATAGGTATATTTTGCACTTTCATATTGTAACAAATTATACTTATCTTTTTCAATGACTCCAAAAATATAGAAAATATAATCTAATTTTTTTTTAATGACACCGACAAAATAGCATTCTTATAGACAAGATTTGTTTAAGGGTATAATTAAAAATGAAAAGGTCACCTCAAAATCATGTATTCTGTTTATATGTGATATAGAATATAATATAGATAAACTTTATATTTTGCCTTAAATTATAAATTTGCTACCATGATCTGTAATTTAAAATGACCATTAATTTTTTTATATATTTAAATGTATTATTATTATATGAGGCTTCAGTTCAGTTCCTTATGGTTTAGTTACGATCCAATTTCTATATATATTTTTTAATGTTTTAAATCAAATTTTAAACTCCTTTTCATTGGAAATTGGTTTTTTTTTTTAGAAAAGCAAAACTAAGCAAAATCATTAATAATCAAATCTTGGATAATAGTGATTTATGTAGTTACTCCTACTAAAGTATGAGTCACTGCATGGACTTTCCTCCTTAAAACTCTATCGAACAGTCGTGAATATAAGAAGATAAAATACCCCTAAAGTTCAAAATAATATACCCATAATCATATTGGTCCTCCTGGTCGATTAACTTCTTTGTCATTGACAACGTTCTTTAAATCCAACTTGAATATCGTAGTTAGTTTGAGCTCAATTGTTTGATAGATAACATGTAAGAGGCTTTAGGCTTCCACTTCAAACAATTAGAGTATACGATGGTGACTATAAAATTTATCTGAAGAAAATATCATATCTTATCAAGTAGAATGCAACCAAAATTGATTGGCAATTCATCGAGCTTTTATGTAACCTGCAGACAGAACTCAATGCTCTGCCAATAATTTTCCAATAACTTATTTGATCGAATTAGAATTGCAAAAATAAAGAAGAAAAATAAGATTAATGAAGACTTGATTGTATCTTTTTAGAGCACAAAACTATATCATCAAAATGAGTGGCATAATCAGAAGCAGAATTAGAGAGAACATTGTTAATACCAACCCAATTTCAAATTAGAACTCAAGTTTTACCAAATCAATCACAATCAAAAAACAAATAGTCAACAACTTCATTTGAACCACAACCTCCCAAGTAAAGACGAGAATTGTCGCGTAAAATTCCATGACAAAACAAGTTGTCACGAGTTGGGATTCTATTGTGTAAAAGACGCCAAGAAAACATTGACACCTTCAACATAACTTCTTTGTTCTGCATGATATTTGTAAGCGAAGAGGGCACTTAAAAATCCACATGAGTTGATATTTGATAGACATCTTTAACCAAATAACCTTCACCAGGATCAAGTTGTCAATTCAAAAAAACTAATTTGATTTCCAACAAAAAAAATATTATACAACAACAAACACCACCCCTCCAACTTCTTTACCTCCCCAGCATGAAGCCTCGTATGTCACCTCCACCAACACCCGCAACACCCCCCACCCTAAATTACACATCTCCGCAACATACACAAATTGATTTTCAACTAAATCGAACATCCTACTAAATCTTAAACATAAAGGTCCCCCCCAGCCATGGGTCTAACCAGAAAAAAGTATTAGCCCAGTTACATATCGCTCTTACCAAGTTATCATCAAACCAATTCTCAACCCCCATCCCAACACATCTTCTTACACCCATAATATCATTCCACCACGGCGCCCTCCTTCACACAACCACCCTCAAACCATACTAAGCCACAACACCTTAAACCACAAACTTCCTTGATCCACATGCATCCTCCATCACCATTTTCCTAGAAAAGAAATGTTAAACTCCCTAAACCCACGAACGCCCAAACCTCCATTCTCCTAATCAAGACACGCTAAGAAGTGGACAAGTTAGAAGTCATGCATTGTAGCTACTCAACAAGGAAAGAATCATAGTAGATTCAAAAAATTACAATAATAGTATCACAGGCTTCATGAAGATATCAAAAGACTTTTCTTGAAATCATATGAGGATTGTTTGAAGATTTAAGCAACAAAATGAGATTTATGATTAATTGACTATTCCTCATCTCCACAAGTTTTCAACAAGCTTTAAAGATTCAAGGAATAATTAGAAAAATGTTCATAGTTGAAGAATTATGGTAGAATAAATGATGACCACATAGAAATATATCTTTAAAGTATTCAATATATATTTGACCAACAAAAAGTATTTAATGCATATAATATACTATATAAATATTATCTTTTTAGAAATTTGTTTTGAAATAAATACTTTTACAACAAAATATGTTTGGCATGGATGATAAGACAATTGAATTTTTGCAAAAAAGAAAAAAAAAGACAATTGAATTTTTTAACTATTTGTTTTTTTAGTCTCACCTTATAGGTGAATAAGTGGGGTGTCCGGGGTTCGAACCCCGACCCCTACATATATTATGCATTATTCCTTACCAAGTGAGTTAAACACACGGGGACTTTAACCATTTGTTAATACAACGTATTGAGATAAGATGTTTGTAGCCACATAATGCAAGTGTAGTGAAATATTATATGTTGTAGTTCTCACGTTAACGTTCGTAATTTAAACAAATCATTTCTAGTTTATTGTGTTTTCACACATAACTATTTTTTTTCCGCATAAGTATAAATTTGGTCCCTTAAGTTTTTTTCGGTGTATATAGCAATGGCCAAGTATAAATATCTTCACTTCACGTAGGTAGTTTGATTAGTACGTAAGTTACAGGACATCAAAAAAGTTTTAAGTAGGAGATTTAGGATTCAAATCTTGAAAAATAACAGAACCACTAAAAGTTTCAAATTGCTTGTGTGAATCTTTTTCACTAAACTGCCTCAGCCTCTTTAATCCTAGTCTCGTCATTTATACTTTTATTTCATCTCTTAAACAAACGATAACATCGTTTTTTTTGCCCTAAAAAAATCATTTTTTATTGGTCAAGTGATAACATCTTAAGCATTTTCCTATTTTTCTAGTGTTGTACTTTTCCCGAAGAAAAAATACTTGCTATACTTCATTCATGTTGGTGTATTGTAAGTTGGGCCTTACTTGTATTGGGTCTGATTGTAATATTGGGTCTTATATTTGTATATGTACATTGGCCTATATAAGGCTCTAAATGTGAATGAATACACAGTGAAAAACATATTATACATATCAAGTGGTATCAGAGCACCTCAGGGTATGCATTTATGCTTGGTTCAGGTGCAATTTCATGATCTTCTAAAAAGCAACCTATAGTTACTTTATCTATAACAGAAGCAGAATTTGTGGCTGCTGCTTCATGGGCTTGCCAAGGAATCTGGTTGAGAAACATTCTGAGTTTTTTGAATGAGAAGCACGAAAGGAGTACTCAAATAATGTGTGACAATAGCTCATCTTCAGACTCTGAAGTTCAGAGTCTGAACTGTGCTTCAGACGCACTGTAGCAGCTTCTGAAGTTCAAAGTTTGAGGGTCAACAAAAGTCAACCCATGAACAGTGCTTCTGAAGGTCAACAAGAGTCAACCCATGAACAGTGCGTCTGATGAACAGTGCGTCTGAGAGTCAACAAAAGTCAACGTCTGAACACTCATCTATCAAACTATCAAAGAATCCTATCATGCATGGAAGGTCCAAGCATATTGATGTTAGATATCACTTCCTTAGAGATCTTACTAAGGATGAAGTGATTGAGCTCACTCACTGCAGGTTGTAACAGCCCGTTTTTCGTATTTTATTTATTTAGATATTTTATGTATGCTTAATTGCTTATTTTGGTGATTTATTGAATTTTGGGAGTTGAAGAGTATTTTAGTAATTTGGGCGAGTGGCATAATTGTAATATGTTAGAAATTCAAAATTTGAAAATAGTGGTGTGTAAGTAATTTAGAGGGGGTGTGAGCATAGTAAAAGTATAGTGTTATTTTTAGTGTCATGAGAATTGACTAAGCCCATTAAGGTGAATTAACCTAGCCCATTAATATTTAAGAGAATTGTGTAGTGTTATTTTCATTAGGTCTTCACAATTAACACAAAACTAGAGAGAGGTAGAGAGAGAACACAAGAGAGAAACTTGGAGAAGAGGAAGAAGAGGAATCTAGAAGAACTAAAGGGGAGATTGTTGATTTCAAGTGGGTTAACAAGAGAAATGAAGAAACTAAGGTAAGAGGAAAGATTATCTTCATTAATTAGTTTTGATAAGCTTGGATTATGTTTGGGTGCTTTTAGCTTATAGCTTAATTTCATGAATTATGATTGATTGTGTTGATTTTCGTGCTCCTTGTTGATGACTGGATTAAGTATATGTTAAGTTGTTGTTTTCATGCTTTTACTTCATCAAAATTCATGGTTGATTATATGGTCTGTGAACTTTGTGAAATTTGGTGATTTTGGTGAGAAACATGATAATTGGTGTTGATTATGCTTAATTGAGTTGATTATGAGTATGATTATGTGTTTGTATGATGAAATCATGAAGCTATGTTGTTTGGGTTAAGTTGGAATTATGGTTGTTGTTGTTGTTTATGTGAAAATTGCTTAATTTGGTGAATTTGAGTGAATTGTTGATATAATTGATTTTAAGTTGATTTATGTTGTTAATTAAGTGATTACGAACACATTGATATGATTAGAAGGTTGAAATTGTTGTCGTAAAGTTCTGTTTGGGATTTTAAGTTGTTTTGGGAGAAAACGGATTTTTGAGACGAACTTTGATTTAATCCGATTAAGTTAAGTTTAGGTGCTTAAGATTAAGTTGTTTTAAGCCATGTTAAGTGGTAGGTGATAGAGTGTGTCTTGTATAAGGTGTTTGGACGAATTTGGTGCGAATTGGATCGAAAACGATATTTTCGCGAAAACGAAACAAAAAATCGGTCACCCCTGACCTGCACAGGTGGCACGACCGTGCGCCTACATGGCACGGCCGTGCATGATCTTGCTGCCTAGGAGGGCACGACCGTGCCATCCTGCCTGAGTTCTGAAACCCTATTTTTATGGCTTTTTGAGGTATCCAATGACCCAAAATGGTTCCCAAGCCTTTAAACTTGATTAGTAAGAGTGTAATGAAGATGTTTATGATTGATTAACTTGGATGTAAGAATAAGAAGACTTAGAGGTTAATTAATTACAATTGGACTTGTGAATTGTCTTGAAATTGAGTTAGGATGAAACCATTGACTTAGTAAACAGGTAATGAGTTAGGGTTGATGTAAATGAAGATGAATCAACATGTGAATGATGATATTGATGATGCTATTGATGGTGGTATTTATGTTGATATTGATGATGTTATTGATGATGCTAATAATGATGCTATTGACGATGTTTGAGTAAATGAAGATGATGCATGTTATGTATTAAGTGACGATGTTTGAGTACTTGACTTAATGTGTGGCCTTAGTGATTTGATAATGCGTTAGGTGATGTTTTGGTGATGATATGTTATATGACGGTTTGAATCGTGTAACAAATGATGAGTATATTTGGTGAGCATTGTCGAGTCTCTATGTGAGTCCATGCATTCATAAGTCAATCCGGAGATGGTATGGTGATTTCATTGCGGGGTTTTAGCTCGGGGATTTCATCGGTGATTGTATGATGAATTCATTGCGGGGTTTTAGATCTTGAGGAGTTCATTGGTGGCGGTACCGTAAAACATATAGAGTCGTCTATGAGCATTGCATAAGTCGAGTCTTATGCTCTGTTGTCAATAGCGGCCGAGCCGCCCGCTATCGCGGCGCGTAGCGGAATTTTGAAGCCCAGCGCACATGGCCGCGACATCGCGTAGCGAATGGAGGTAGCGGTCAAAGCGGACCACTTTTTATCATTGCGGTGCGGAGGTGATGCGGCCAAAGCGTCCGCGTCATCCTTTTTTTCTGGTAAAAAAGAAGAATAAGGATAAGAAATGAAAGAGGAAAGATGAAAGAAAGAGGAAAAATCTGTGAGTGAAAACGGATTCTACAAATCTAGTGGTTTATGCTTGCGGCTGCACTCCATCTAACCTTTGACCTAATCTTTAATACATGGAGCGGGTTAAGATGTTGTTGAATAAGAATTATATGAGCCGGCCCAATCTCAATAAATATTATAAACAATAGATTTAAAACAGAAAATGGCTTTAAAATAAAACACGTGACTTGCATTGCCTAACCTATTGTTACCTTTTATTTTTTCAATTTAAAAACCGTTAACCAAGAAATGAAAAGTAAGCGCATAAAACCCGTGAACATTTTTTCTTATACCTTTTATTTTAGAAAAAACTAATGGTAGTTTTTTGTTTTAAAAGAAACAGTAGTAACTTAATTAGATAAAGATAGTATTATTTACTAATAATAGACCAATTATGGAATAATAATAGTAATATAAACTAATAGTAAAGTATTAATTTGTATTAGTAAATGAGTATTTAAATATATATAATCTAAATATAAATTATAACTTACTTATGTAGTATAAATTATATGAATATAAATTATTTAGAAAAAAATACTAAACTTTTTATTAAGTATATTTTATATTTAAATATTGGATATATTTTCAAACTTTTTATATCAATTAATTATCTTTATATTTTCATTTATATTAATACTGGATATAATTTTTTTCATACTTTCATAGCTCTTAATTAATAATATACTTTTTAGCATAAGTGTTTGCGCCACCGAAATAGTGTCCGCTATGCGCCCGCATCCCGCGCCGCGTCAATTTTTGGGGTGGCCGCGCTGCGCCGCATTTCCGCTTTGACAACAGAGGTCTATTGTATTAATGTGTTGATGAGAATTTGTGCATCTACGTGGTAATTGTGCATTGAAGATGTGATGTGATGAATTGTTATAATTAACTTGTTAATTGTTTATCGATGATGGTATGAATTGGATGATTGTAAATGATGAGTTGATATGATGGAGTAGTTAGACTTGTATGAGAAAATGATTATGAGTTACATGTTCTTAAATTTCGGATAATCCAATTTGTTATGTTTGAATAATGTGATGATATGAATGTTGTCTGAACTACACTTGTTTATTATTTCTTATTAATGAATGTATATCTTACCCTCCAGTGACCTTGTTGTCGCCTAATCCCTTGTGGATGTAGATTTGCAGGATTGAGTACTTTGCTTTCGGTGAGTCGTGATGGGTTGTGGCTTGACGCCTAGCTCACATTTGTATGCTTTGCTTGGAGACGTCTAGAGTTAGGATGCTCTGATTAGGATGTCATTTGAGATTTTTATTTTCGTACTCCGTTGGAGTTATTTTGAGTGATCTTTATGATCCAGATACTTATGTACTTATTTTGAGATACTTTGAGATGACCCGAGATGATTATATGTATGTTGAGATATTCCGCTGCGATATGTTTATTTATATTGATGAGATTTTCATATTATATGTTTGATATGAGTTTTATGAAGAAATGTAAGGTTCTGATTGCATGCTAGTTGTTTATTTATCATTGATTAATAGTCTCGGGGATCGGGTCCTTATACTGGTCACAGGAACAATTGGCTGATTTAATGACTAAGCCACTGAAGCTTGAGTCATTCTGCAGATTAGTGTAACTTGACAGTCTTGTTTGTTGTAATGCTCAATTTACGGGAGGGTTTGTTGGTGTATTGTAAATTGGGTCTTACTTGTATTGGGCCTGATTGTAATATTGGGTCTTATATTTGTATCTGTACATTGGCCTATATAAGGCTCTAAATGTGAATGAATACACAGTGAAAAACATATTATACATAACAATTCGTGTACGCATTAACCATTTTTTTTGTTTATTTAGTGTATGTTTTAACCATTGTTTTTGTTTATTTAACATACAAAATTAAACTTCAAAACAACGTACTGAGATTGATTTTAGTGGGTGGGGTCATATTCCAACAACATCGTGAATCAGAGTCCGGATTATATTTTTATTTTTTGCTCAAAACTGAATTATAATTTTAAGAAACATTCATTACATTAGTGACCGATGATGAAACATGATAAAAAGAACTTGGAACAAAAACCACGTATAAAATTAAGCTATTTCTTTTTCTTACAACAGATCATTGTCCTTTTGATGTCCAAAAAAAATTGTTGTCTTTTTTATTTTTCATGATAATAGTAGCATTTTTTTATATAAAATATTAGTAGTATTATTACTTTTGACAAAGTTTGTATAACTATTTCCTTAAACAAAAAGTTTGTATTACTGTTATTAAACTATTTTCCTTTTTATTAAATTTCTATAAACTTAATGTCAAGAAAAACTTTCTATAAACTTTTGAACATAGCCAAAATATTTTTTTTCTCGATTGGTGGAGTGACAAATACCACAAACAAACATACACACACGTAAATTGGAGGTTTCAGGTTCAAACACGGGATACCACCGATATTAAGCCTAACAATTTTGTTATTTGTCGGTTGAACTAGGACTTATAGATAAATAGCCAATATACTTACTAGATCGCCTATTCGTGTTGCCGCACGGGTCATAAACATTGTGAATAATTATATAATGCAATATTAAACTTCAATTACACAACTAAATCGTTTGAATAACTCATCAAGTAATAGTATAATAGTAAAATTAGTGTAAAATGTTTACACATTTTGGAAAATTTCTTCGTACACAACATTTGTAGTCGTATTAATGCAATCCCCATTTTCGTCGGTCAACAAAATTTTAAGACTGTTTCTTGATGTAACCCTTGAGACTGCGACATATAGTTGACCATGAGAGAAAACCCCCTGTGGAAGATATATGCCAACCTGCTTCAATGATTGTCCTTGGCTTTTGTTAATAGTCATTGCAAAACATATAGATATAGGAAATTGTCTACGTTGAAATTTAAACGGAATCCTTGTGAAATTCTGGCCAGGCAATAACAAAGAGTAAACAGGTTATGAACCAAACAGGTTCTGAACTAAACTTAGCACAATTAACAACAGATAATCAGCAGAAATTAAAAAGTGCAGGAAAGCTAAAGAAGGCACAAGGTTTGTTAACCCAGTTCGGAGTAAACACCTCCTACTCTGGGGGATACCAATCCAGGAAGGAAATCCACTATTGGAATTAATCCTTAAGACTCAGACACTGACTCCCAGTTCCTATCCCAAGCAATCAACCTCCACCTAGTCAGACTTCTACCCAACTCTTGAGTATTAGTAACCACTAACTTCCTATTCAAGCAACTGCAACCCAGTCACTTGAACAACCCTGAAAACTACCCTGTTTTGAATAAAACTTCAACAACAAACCTTCATTCGTACCTACAGGCTTTGAATGAATTTACAACTCAATAAAAAAACACTAAACCAACTCAAACAATGAGTGGTGCACAAATAAAACTCTAAGTTTAAAACTAAGACTCAATTCTCTGATTTTTCTATTATGCGTTCTGTACTTGAATAGCAGCAGCAATCATCCTTATATAGCCTTCAGTCAAGCAACATAAAACATAATCAAATCTTCTATAATGATCTGATTCTAAATTATGAATGACTTGAAAAGGAAACAAATAATCCAACATTGTATCTTTTAAAGATTCTGCAGAAAAAATACGAGCTTCATAATTTAGAGCCAAATCTTCATTAAATCTTCTCCAATTCAATCAGCAATCTAGAAGCAATATGCGAAGATATATCCTTGTAAAATCTCGCCAAGATTTGTGCCAAAATAACTTGTAAAAACGCAGCTTCTGAAGAAGTCAACAAAAGTCAACTCTGCTACAGTGCGTCTGATGCTTCAGAAGCACATTTCAGCTTCTGAAGGTGATTTCAGCTTCTGAATGACTTCAAAATGAAAAACTTGCAACTGAAGATTTGTTCTACACATTAAGATGCTTCTATTCAACACATTGGATTTGCCAAAATATGCAGCCAACACCAAAATACTCAACAATCTCCCCCTTTGGCAAATTTTTGGCTAAAACCAATGTTCACACAACCAAGCTCTTCAATCTCCCATAAAACTATCTCAGCAATGAAGAACTCCACAAATATATAACATAGCAAAGAGATTAGCAGTGGATTCAGCTATGTTAATCATTAAAAACCAATCAATTTCAGCTTCTGAACACTGATACACTGATCAACTCCTGATCATCACAAAAATACTCCCCCTGAAGCTATACAAACTCAAAAACAAACACTCACATATTCCAGATCCCCCTGCAACTCAACTTCTCATAAAAACTCCCCCTTACTTCTGAACTGCAGTAACTTCTGAGACAAGTAACTTCTGAAACATAAAACTTCAGGAACACATCATCACTCAGGAATTTAATGACCTTGTACTCCCCCTGAGACACATACTCCCTCTTAATAACATCTTGAGAACTCTTGTTGCATTGGTTCTGAACTCTGAGCAAAATACACAGCTGCTTCTGAAACACAGTACATTCTGATTCTGAACAATAGGTTTTTCTCCCCCTTTTTAGCCACAAAATTATGACAAATAATCATCTTCAAATCATCAGAATCAGTCCCAACAGTAACTTCAGACTCAGGATCAGGAACACACTCAGCAATAGCAACACTGGCAGGTACTCTATCTTCCTCCATTCCAGTTTGCATTAATTGCTATAACTCTTCATGTAAACACACACCTAACTTACTCCTCAGATTTTCAAACTGTTTGGCATCTAATGCCTTTGTGAAAATGTCAGCAACTTGTTCTTCAGTAACCACATGTTCCAGCTGAATGATCTTATCTTCCACAAGATTTCTGATAAAGTGGTGTCTGATATCTATGTGTTTAGTTCTGATGTGCTGAATAGGGTTCTTAGAGATGTTAATAGCACTCAAATTGTCACAAAATAGGGTCATAGTTCCTTGTTCAATGTTATATTCTTCAAGCATCTGCTTCATCCAAACCAGTTGTGAACAACTACTCCCAGCAGCAATGTATTCAGCCTCAGCAGTTGATAAGGAAACACAATTTTGTTTCTTGCTGAACCAGGAAATTAAATTATTTCCTAGAAAGAAACATCCTCCTGATGTGCTCTTTCTGTCATCAGCACTTCCAGCCCAGTCAGCATCACAATATCCCATTAATTCAGAACTTGAACTATGAGAATACATGATTCCATAGTCACTTGTGCTATTCACATACTTCAGAATTCTCTTCACTTGAGTTAGATGACTCATTTTAGGATCAGCTTGATATCTTGCACAAACTCCAACAGCAAATGTGATATCAGGTCTGCTTGCAGTCAAGTACAACAGGCTCCCAATCATAATTCTGTATTGGCTTTGATCAACTGATATTCCATGTTCATCTTTGGTTAGTTTCAGATGAGTAGCAGCTGGTGTCCTCTTATGTGCAGCAGATTCTATTCCAAACTTCTTCACAATGTTTTTAGCATATTTACTCTGAGAAATAAAGATAGTGTTTTCCATTTGCTTAACTTGCAATCCAAGAAAGTATGTCAGCTCTCCAACCAAACTCATTTCAAATTCAGACTGCATTTGCTGAACAAACAATTTGACCATCTTCTGAGACATCCCACCAAATACTATGTCATCAACATAGATCTGAGCAATCATCAGACTTCCATGTTCATTCTTCACAAATAATGTCTTATCAGAACCACCTTTTCTGTATCCTTGAGCCACAAGAAACTGAGTCAATCTTTCATACCATGCTCTTGGTGCTTGCTTTAATCCATATACGGCTTTCTTCAGTTTGTAAACATGATCTAGAAATTGATGATCCACAAAACCCTTAGGTTGTTCTACATAAACTTCTTCTTGCACGTATCCATTCAGAAATGCACTCTTCACATCCATCTGAATAGCTTGAACTTGAGAATACAGGAAACACCTAACAGCAATCTTATGGACTCTAGTCTGGCCACAGGTGCAAAGGTTTCATCAAAATCCAATCCCTCTACTTGAGTATAACCCTGAGCAACCAACCTTGCCTTGTTTCTGACCACAGTACCATTTTCATCTGTTTTATTCTTGTATATCCATTTAGTGCCAATCACATTCAACCCTTCAGGTCTTGGAACCAGATCCCACACTTCACTCCTTTTGAATTGATTCAACTCATCTTGCATTGCTTCAATCCAAAATTCATCAGTTAGGGCTTCTTTTACATTTTTGGGTTCAAACTTAGACACAAAACAAGAATCAGTAGCAGCTGAGTCTGATCTCCTGGTTCTGACCCCTTGATCCAAACTCCCAATGATAAGCTCCTTAGGATGATCCTTCTGAACTCTAATTGATGGCCCTTTATTGGTAAAATCAAGATCTGGAGGCACTTCTGCTTCTTCAGACTCAGGATGATTTTCTGCTTCTGAAGTTTGTTCTTCTGAGGCTTCAGACTCTTGAATAACTTCATGCTTATCCTTCTCATTCTCAGCAGACAGATCATCAATAACAACATTAATGCTCTCCATTACAACTTTAGTTCTTGAGTTAAACACCCTATAGGCTCTGCTGTTTACTGAATAACCTAGAAATATGCCTTCATCTGACTTAGGATCCAGTTTTCTTCTATTTTCCCTGTCAGCCAAAATATAGCATATGCTCCCAAACACATGAAAGTATTTCACAGTTGGCTTTCTCCCTTTCCACAATTCATATAAGGTACAGGTTGTTCCCTTCTTCAAAGTAACTCTGTTATGGATATAGCAGGCAGTATTCATGGCTTCAGCCCAAAACATATAAGGCAGTTTCTTAGCATGCAGCATAACCCTTGCACATTCTGCTAATGTTCTATTCTTCCTCTCAACTACACCATTTTGCTGAGGTGTGATAGGTGCAGAAAACTCATGTTTTATACCTTCAGAAGCACAGAATTCTGAGAAACTCTTGTTTTCAAATTCTTTGCCATGATCACTTCTGATTCTGATTATACCACAATCCTTTTCTCTTTGTAATTGAATGCATAAGTCTTTAAACACTTCAAAAGTATCAGACTTTTCTCTAACAAAATTAACCCATGTGAATCTTGAGTAGTCATCAACCATAACAAATGCATACCTTTTACCTCCAATACTTTCTACTTGCATAGGCCCCATTAAATCCATATGAACAAGTTCTAGTACTTTAGTAGTTACCTGGTGAACTAATCTGGGATGAGACTTTCTTGTTTGTTTCCCAATTTGACAATCACCACAAACACTGTCCTCATTGATCTTCAGATTAGGTACACCTCTGATAGCTTCAGTACTTAGGATTTTCTTCATGCCTTTCAGATGCAAATGTCCCAGTTTCTGGTACCAGAGCTTGACTTCCTCTTCTGAGCTCATGAGACAAGAAGTCAGGCTTATTTCTTCTTCAGACACCCATAAATAACAGTTATCTTTGGATCTGCAGCCCCTCATCTGAATCTTACCATCTTGATCAGTCACACAACACTCTTGCTTATTGAAATTAACCTTTAAGTCTTGATCACAAAGTTGGCTAATACTGATCAGATTAGAAGTTAAACCTTTCACCAACAGCACATCATTCAGTCTAGGTAAGCCTTCACTGATTAAATCACCAATACCCAGTATCTCACCTTTTGCTCCATCACCAAATGTCACATAGCTTCTGGAATAATGTTTGATATTGCTCAGCAGCTTCTTCACACCAGTCATGTGCCTTGAACAACCACTATCAAAGTACCAATCCTCTCTAGAAGTGGCTCTCAATGAGGTATGAGCAATCAGGCCTACATTCTGAACCTTAGGTTTCCATTCCTTCTGAACATTGTGTCTGGGTGCAGCTGGTTGCACTCTTCTATATTGAAAGTGTTCAGGATAACCATACAGTTTAAAGCAAAAAGGTTTAATATGTCCCTTCTTACCACAATGATGACAGGTCCAGGTATGATTCCTCCTTCTTCTGTTGAACTTCTGGGGTTGCATCTAAACATACTTCTGAGGTCTCATCTGAGTATGCTTCTGAGGTCTCATCTGAGTATGATTCTGAGGTCTCATCTGAGTTAGCTTCTATCCTTGCATCTGGGCTACCTTCTGAGGTCTCCTCTTAGATGTTCCAATCATAGGATCATGAGTCTGAGTAGCAGGAACAAACTGTTTAACTGGATTTTTCTGCTTGAGGTTCAGACTCTCATCCACAAATCCTAAACCAGCTTTTCCTTGTTTCTGAGCATCTAAAATTTCCTCCAACACATCAGTAGCAGTATTCATCATTCTAACCTGCTTTTTCATATGCTCAAGTTGGGAATTAAGTTGGTTTACTTCTTCTTTCAATTCTGAATTCTATACCAGAAGTTTTCCTTTTTCAGCCTCTAGTGAAAGATTGTCTCCTTCTGATCCAGGACTTGTTTGCAAACTTCAGCACTTCTGGTATATAGCTTCCTGTAGTTGTCAGCTAGTTCATCATATGAGGACTTTGCAACTTCAGACATAGATGAAGCTTCAGACTCTGAGTCAGACTCAGAAAAGGTTTCTGACTCTAAAACTGGTTCAGACTTTGTAAGAGCTTCTGACTTCTGAGACTGTAACTTAACCATGAGACTTGTGTCACCCTTAGCAGATTCATTCTCAAAGTCTTCTTCTGAATCTTCATCAGACCATGAAACAGCTAGACTCTTCTTCTTCTGCTTCTTGAGAAAAGTGGGACATTCAGTTTTTATATGTCCATACCCCTCACACTCAAAGCACTGCACACCTTTGGCTTGGTTACTTTTCTCCTCAGACTTGGTCTTCTTCTCATCAGTTTGTTGCTTCTTGTTATTGAATCTGAAATTCTGACCTTTGGTCTTGGATTTTCTGTCAACCTTCTTCAGAATTCTGTTGAATTGTTTTCCAAGCAACACTAGAGCTTATGATAAATCACTACCCTCCTCATCAGACTCTTGTTGATCATCAGCTCCTGAATTAACTACAAATGCTTACTCTTTTCCCTTTCTTATCAGGCTGTTTGCAGAATGCAGTCTCAAAATTAAGCAAAGACCCAATTAGCTCCTCAACCTTCATGGTGGTGATGTCATGAGCTTCCTCTATGGCTGTAACCTTCATATCAAATCTTCTGGGCAGGGACCTGAGGATTTTTCTTACTATCTTTTCATCAGACATCTTTTCCCCAAGTGAATCAAAGGAATTTGCCATGTCAAGCACATTCATGTAGAAATCCTGAATAGTTTCATCTTCCATCATCTTCAGGTTCTCAAACTTGGTGGTCAGCAACTGTAATCTGGACATCTTCACCTTAGAAGTTCCTTCATGAGTTGTTTTTAAGATTTCCCAGGCCTCCTTTGCAACTGTACATTGCTTGATAAGTCTGAACATATTTTGGTCCACACCATTAAAAATAGCGTTCAAAGCTTTTGAATTTCCCAATGACAGATCATCTTCAGCTTTGGTCCATTCTTCTTCAGGCTTCAGAATCTCAGTCTTGTTCCCATCTTTGTCAAAAACCACAGGATGATCCCAGCCCTTAATCACAGCTTTCCAAGTCCTGCTGTCAATAGACTTTAGAAAAGCACACATCCTAGACTTCCAATACTCATAGTTTGTGCCATCAAGTAGGGGTGGTCTATTGACATAGCCTCCTTCTCTATCCATGCTTGCCAGAAATTAACTCCTCTGGATCTCACCCAAAACACAGGCAGGGTGCCTGCTCTAATACCAATTGAAATTCTGGCCAGGCAATAACAAAGAGTAAACAGGTTCTGAACCAAACAGGTTCTGAACTAAACTTAGCACAATTAACAACAGATAATCAGCCGAAATTAAAAAGTGCAGGAAAGCTAAAGAAGGCACAAGGTTTGTTAACCCAGTTCGGAGTAAACACCTCCTACTCTGGGGGATACCAATCCAGGAAGGAAATCCACTATTGGAATTAATCCTTAAGACTCAGACACTGACTCCCAGTTCCTATCCCAAGCAATCAACCTCCACCTAGTCAGACTTCTACCCAACTCTTGAGTATTAGTAACCACTAACTTCCTATTCAAGCAACTGCAACCCAGTCACTTGAACAACCCTGAAAACTACCCTGTTTTGAATAAAACTTCAACAACAAACCTTCATTCGTACCTACAGGCTTTGAATGAATTTACAACTCAATAAAAAAACACTAAACCAACTCAAACAATGAGTGGTGCACAAATAAAACTCTAAGTTTAAAACTAAGACTCAATTCTCTGATTTTTCTATTATGCGTTATGTACTTGAATAGCAGCAGCAGTCATCCTTATATAGCCTTCAGTCAAGCAACATAAAACATAATCAAATCTTCTATAATGATCTGATTCTGAATTATGAATGACTTGAAAAGGAAACAAATAATCCAACATTGTATCTTTTAAAGATTCTGCAGAAAAAATACGAGCTTCATAATTTAGAGCCAAATCTTCTCCAATTCAATCAGCAATCTAGAAGCAATATGCGAAGATATATCCTTGTAAAATCTCGCCAAGATTTGTGCCAAAATAACTTGTAAAAACGCAGCTTCTGAAGAAGTCAACAAAAGTCAACTCTGCTACAGTGCGTCTGATGCTTCAGAAGCACATTTCAGCTTCTGAAGTAACTTTCAGCTTCTGAAGGTGATTTCAGCTTCTGAATGACTTCAAAATGAAAAACTTGCAACTGAAGATTTGTTCTACACATTAAGATGCTTCTATTCAACACATTGGATTTGCCAAAATATGCAGCCAACACCAAAATACTCAACACCTTGGATCCGAAGGTGTCAACGATAATCTAGGTATATAAACCTTCTCCCCAACGTTGCTTCTAGATATCACCTTTCCTTCCAAAACATACCTTCCCAGCTTTGTAATAATCAACCGAGTTCCATTACACAATCCAGCTATTCTGTCCAAGTTTCGCATCAACATAACAGGAACGCCAACTTTTAATGTTAATTTGTGATTTGGAGGACTAGAAGAATTAATTATGTTCAAAAATTCTGATGTATGCACATCATCCGGCCTATTGACCATTGAGGATGCGGTGCAAGGAGAATTGCAACTTAAATAAACTTTCTCTTCACCAGGAATGAGGGACAAAACATACTCATTAATCTCATCAACTATGATGTTTTTAGGGGTAAATATAGCTCTATGCTCGAAAAATGATGGATCATCCATGTTGTGTAAAATGGATGGATAAATGCAGTCAACAATAGCAGCAATATGGTCACCTGAGCTGTGAATAAGCAAATCATCTGGAATTTGTACTTGTATGCTATCATCAATTACTTCTCCAGTACTACCATCGCCTATTCCCAATACCCACTTGCTAAATTCTTTTCTTTCCTGAACATCATTAGACGAACTTCCATGCAAAAGTCTCATATTAGTAGTTAGGGTTAATACCTCACAATATCGCCAAAGATGTGAAGAGTTAATGCTTGGATGAACAATATCTTGTCTGGTTCCTTTTGGAATTACTGGAAGAATCTGGCAAAAATCACCACCAAGGACGACAACCTTCCTACCGAAAGGAATATATGTTCTTCCATTGTTATGAGCTCGAAGAACATCCCTTAAACTGGGATCAACAGCTTCAAAACAGTGTTTATGCATCATAGGTGCTCAGTATACGACTATGGGTAGAACTTTCTCAGCATCTTCCAAGGTTGTGTCTATAAGCTTGCTCTTCCTGCCATTCACTATTTTTTTCTCTCAACTGATCCTTCTCCACAACATGTCCAATCACATCTAAAAGATAAAAAATATGATGATTAGAATATCTTATTTCAAATTCGTTACCAATAAAATTAACAATTGAGCAACTGACTCACCAATGTACTGATCCTCTCTTTCCGAGTCCAATATGTCCTTGAAGGAAACAAATTCAAAATGGTTGCTAGGAATGGCACTTTCGTCTTGTTCGATCTACTTGGTTCGATCAATCAAATTTAGCTTAAACCAGTGTTTTGTTGTCTGAAATTTATGATCATTGTGAGTTACCAACACATTTTCAATTACATAAGCAGAACCTTCGTTCACAATCAATTTGTTCTTAGGGACCAAATATTTTCTTGCAGTCGCTTGAATTCTCCCTAACTGTAAAAAAAACCTAAATCTTGTTCAAACTACACCTTAAAAACATCTAATATTGAAACCAAGCATGATTATATTATGAGATAGATCTTACCTTTTCATCCAGCAAGATCATATGTATGCAACTGTCTTCGGCAGGTTTGTTGTAATCAGGTACTATCCAAAGATTGGTGACACGAACATTCAGCTTAATATTGATCTTCCCAGCAACAATAGCAAAAACAGGAGTGTAAATAGGTGCCATTTACGAATTTTGAAGCTTTTTGATAGGTATCAAGGTACTGAAGTTTGATATTGCACGTGTGTTTGCTTCTTAAAATGCGATGTGTATTTATACTACACCAGAACCGATTTGAGAGAATTCTAAGATGCAATCTGTCATAAATGTTCCAACCAAGAGGTGTGTTATTAAGTACATTCCATCATTACAGCCTTCGTTGTTATTGGTCACCTGTTACACTACTCAATACTTCAAGTACAGTTTGCAAGAAAATGCATTGAAACTAAGCGATAATAATTGTTGTGTTCATGGGGTGCTGGGGACAATGCATTGAATGCAATTATTGAATGGCACGGTTGACAGGTAGTTAATAAGGCACAATCTGTCCATTGATACAAACAACATAGGGAAACGAAAGAAGCACTATAGTAGGCATTGAAAACATGCGAGTTTTTAATGAATATCTCTATTAGGTTGATAGATACGATGCAATTATTGAAGGGGGCGGTTAGGATGGACATGAAAGGCTCATAGTTTGCATTGAAATTCAACACATGGGGAAATGAAAATATCATAATGAACAACATCTTACTTCAGGTGACCTTTGCAATACCTCAAAAGAATATGTTATGACTGTCATACCCCAATTTTTGACCTAAAATTTCTTTTTTACTCGTCTTTTGGTTCGGAATCTTTTTTCGTCGTTTCAGACGAAATTTCGACAGGGAGGTATTTTAAAATACCTCATTTTTTTGGGTCCGAAGGCGACGTTTTTTTTATTATTATCTTTATTTGTCATTTTTACTTTTAGCTTTATTATTTTCCTTTTTATTATCATTTTTATTTTATTTTTCTTTTATTTTTCGTTTTTTTAATTTAATTTAAAAAAAAGTCTGACTTTTGATCATAATGTTTTTTAATAACCATTTTAATGGTTTCTTTTTTAGTCTTTTGCTGATTAATTGTGTTTATTGTCCATCATTGGCCTTTAAGTCACATTAATTGGCATTGCTTAATAAAAAGGAACACAGAGTCAGAACACAGGGGGAGCCATCAGAAAACCAACACAAGAAAAACTCATCAGTAAGCCAATTCAAAAACCAAACAAAAATCCAGCAGTAACCATACCGAACTCAATCCATCAAAAATCATCAGAACACAAAATAATCTCCCACTAAACAGAAACAACAACACGGCCACCACTCACCACGCCCTCAACCACATAAAACCGTACGGCCTCCCACCCAAACCTTCACACAACCGCCACCAACACAACAACAACACAACACTAACCTAACCAAAATCATTCACGCCCTCTCCCCAAATATCCCAACATACGGCCTCCCACCTACCTCTTAACCACACAAAACCGCTTCCCTCTCCCTACCGACTTCCTACACGCGGCCACAACAAAACCCTCTCCCAAACAACCACAATCAGCAACGACCCTGGCCAACACCAACACAGTAACAAACACACACGCCTTCCTCCCCTCCACAACACAAAACCGTTCGCAGCCCCTTCACTCCCCAACCCACAACACAAAACCGTCCTAACCCACACCAAATCCGGTCTAAGGTAGTTTTTTTTTTAAGAAAATCTTAGATCTAGGTTGTTTGAATCATTTCTAAAAAAATTTTGGTTAGTTTTTTGGAAAGAGGGAGGGGAGAAGGTTTGGAAAAACACTTTTTTTTAAAAAAAAGGGGACTTTTCTTCTCCGGCGCGGTGGCTCCGCCCCTTGGGCTTGGCCGGCCGCCGCGCCGGAGCTGTGTTCATGGCCACCGTTTCGTTTTTGAGAGAAGAGGGAAGGAGAGGAAGTGAAGAAAGAGAAATGTTTTTTAGAAATGAATGAAAAAACCAGCCCCTAAGCATTTATAAGCACTGAACCGGTTCGGTTCACTCGAACCAAACCGGTCTGTTTTTTTCCTCCCTCTTTCAGTCCAGGCCCACTCGGCCCTCTTTCTCTTTTCTTTTCAGATTTCTTTTTTTTCTTTTCCTTACACCCCCTTTTGCTTGCTGCACTCCCCTCTTCCCTTTTATTTTTGTTTATTATCATTTCTAGCATTTTATCTTGTTAATTTCTTATTTATTTTCATGCATTTTGTTTCATTGCATTTACCTTATAGGATTTCATGCATTTTTTTTCTTATTATTTTCCTTTTACTTTCATGCATTTTTATTTTCATTTTATTTCATGCATTTTAGTTTTATTCTAGCATACTTATTTTCATACCTTTGCAATTTTGTTTTTTCTTTCCTTGTTTATCATTTTGTCATTTTTATTTTCATTTTATTAGAATGTACTTAGGATCAATGTAACAAAAATAAATGAGAATATGCACTGACATTCACACTTTATTTATTCTGTTTTACGTCTTTTATTTATTTTTATTTATTTCGCTATTCAAAAAAATGCAAAAAAATATTAGGTCAGTTTAATTTCAAAAGGGTTTCGTGGTGATCCAACGTCACCACGGAATTTCCTCGCGTATTAGCTTTTAGTTACTTTTAGTCTTAGTCAATTAAAAACAAAAACATGCAAATAATGAAAAACTCAAAAAAATCTTTTCTTAATAAACCTTGATTTTCAATCAAGTGTCCGTTTTTTCCTTTTTATTTTCTTTAAATAACCATTAATCTGCTTTAATTACACTTTAATCATTTTCAAAAAAATAAAAAAAACACAAACCAATTCCATTTTGTCACTTGGCTTTTGTCTTTAAAACTTTTTTAAAAACTAATAAAAAACACCAAACAAATCAACCGTTATTTCTACCCCGAACTACGAGGTTTTGATCCCTCACGGGTACGTAGGCAAAGGACTTTGTCCTTCCAAATCATAAAAAATATAAAAAAAAAACATTTCCTGTAATATCTCGCTTATATGTAGCGTTTATATGTGCTAGAAACTTGAGTAGCAAGCAAGAAAATAAGTGAGTAAGTGGAATGGCAATTTTGTGATTTATGCTAAGTGGGAGAATAATTAATAAAGGGAACAAGATATTTATCTCTTGTTTCCATTCTTTCTCCATTCATTCCAAATTCAGCATTTCTTTCCCCTTCTCCTCAAGCCACACGCCCCCATTTCATCCACCATCATCCCTCCAAACTTCATTCAAAAATCTAGTAAGAAAACACTTGCAAGGAAGCTTGAGTAGAAAGCTAGAATAAGTGAAAGAAAAGAGGAACAAGGAAGAACAAGGGAAGAGTTAGAGTTGGAGAAGCTTAGGGTTTTGGACATCAAGTGTAATCAGCACCAAATTGTGGATTAAGGTGAGCTCCACTAAGTTTTATACCCATTTAGGGGTAAATTTTATGGTTTAGAGAGGAAAGGAATTCATGATGATTTTGCCTAGATTTGTATTAGTTAGTTTCCCTATTGTTAATACTTGTTATGCTATGATTTTATATGTTGAAAACCTTTGATTTTGATGTACAAATGCTTGCTGAACTGTGTTGGAACTTAAAACTCGTTTTTGAACTTTCTGGAACAGCTACAGGGGCTGCAACCCCTGGATTCATCGTGCCACGATGGCTTTCATCGTGCCATGATCATACTGATCAGGCAGCCATCGTGCCACGATAGGTGGCTGGCGTGCCACGATGGATCCAGCAAAGAACCTCATTTTTGAAATGTGTTTTTCTAGCCAGAAATCATCCGCACAGCGCCAGTATGCTTTTGTACATTTAAAAATGGAAGAATAGATCATAGTATACCTCGTATTAGTATGAGTGTGGGGTTAGAAACATCACATATTGTTGAGGATTAACCTCATTAAGAATCAAGGAAATTAATTAAGGTGATGGGTAGAGTTATGCTTAAGATATCAAGTAAGTTAGGGACATAGTTTCCCACTTTAGATAACGGCTCATGAGAACGATGAGTCAAGTACCTTGATAGGTTAAAGAGAATATGGAAGATACACTTCCCGTATCAAACATAAGAATTATTAAGATATAAGTCGTGGCCTTCGTCGTTCATGCTAGTGGAACACGAATGGTTCACCCAATAGTAAGACTTTTATTAAGAATCCTAAGTCGTGACTTTCGTCGTTCACGCTAGTGGGACACGAAAGGTTCATGCATAAGTTAAAAGATATTTTAATTCGCGTCTCTCATTGTTCACGCTAGTGGGACATGGGAGGTATACGCATAAGTTAAGACTTTTAAGTCGTGTCTTCTGTTGTTCACGCTAGTGGGACACAGGAGGTTCACGCTAGTGGGACGTGTTATTCCGCAAGGATGGCCGCACGACGACAAGAGGAGTCCGGTGTTAGCCTGATATGATAGGAATTTTCACCGGTTAGAAGGGAGATGTACTTCGGGGTTACTCCACCCGGATGCACTCCGTAAAATGAACTCAGATAACTATTGATTGTTCAACGCTAACCTCTAACTTAAGTTATGATATGATAAGTTTATTTATACCTGTTTTGAGGATTAGGACAATTAGTTCCTAGTAATGAGAAGTGATCTTAGTTGTATTCCCTTGATCACTAAGTAAAAGTTTAAGTTAAGCAGCGATCTTAGTTCTTTCCTTGGATCGCGAAATAAGTAAAGATTGAGACTTGGCGATCATAGGTATCCCCGAGTTCGCCGAGGTAGGCACGGCAATCCTAGGTTCCCCGAGGTTGCCAAACAGTAGGTAGGGTAGGAGCTCACTGAGACGTTATGTCTCATCCCTTTCCTTCTGGTGCAGGTTCTTCGCAGGTAGCACGACGAAAAGGTAAAGAGAAAGCTACGGACTGATCGTGTTGTTTATGTTCTATATTATGGATATTGTATATGGATGATGTATTATGATGTAAATCATGAGGAATGTTTTGTATCGGATTTTGGAATGTATTAAAGACATATGTTTTGTATAAATAATAAACAACTTTCTGTATTGTATTTAATGTATCCAGTACGAAATTTTAATACTCGTAAGAGATCCTAGGCAATCTCTATATGGGTGTTACAATTTGGTATCAGAGCAGGTCGATTCAGACCGTGCCTTGGGTCATTAAAGTACAATCCAAGTTCTTTGGACCTCTTGGATCCAGGACATTATTCTAGATGTTATGTTCAGTTAAAACTGATCACTTTGACTTGTATATGACAGCTAGGATAAGATGTCTGGGAGAAGAAGAGGTAGACCTCGTGCCAATCAAGCTAGCGATGAAAGTGGAGGACCTAGTTTGAATTCATGGGAACAGATGATGCAACAACAGCAGGCCTGGCAGCAGCAATACCAAGAGCAGCAAGCTCAGAATGCATTACAGTATCAGCAAATGATGCTGATGATGCAACAGCAGTCTCAGCAACAGGCCCAAGCTCAACAGCAGTGGATGGACATGATGCAGCAGGGACAAGGTTTCCATCCACAGCCACCACCTCCTCCAGTAATTGGCAATCCCGTGTTCCGGGAGTATAACAGACATCATCCTCCGGAGTTTAACGGAGAAGGTGAACCACAAGAAGCCAGGAAGTGGATTAAACAAATGGAAAAGATTTTTAGAATGGCTGATTGTTCGGAAGAAGATAAAGTGGTCTATGCCACGAATCAACTCAGAGGCGCAGCAGAAGACTGGTGGGAATCTGCTCAGCGCAGGATGGAAGCCAATGGTGTAGAAGTGAATTGGGAGAACTTTAAAGGAGTAATGTTGGAGAAGTATTTACCTGTGTCTTACAAGGTGAAGAAGGAGCAAGAGTTCTTAGAATTGAAGCAAGGTAGTATGTCGGTTGCTGAGTTTACAAAGAAGTTCGAAGAGTTGTCCTATTACTCCACACATAATGAATATGCTGAGAATGAAGTGTGGAAAATGAATCAGTACAAAAGAGGTTTAAGAGGCGAGATTGACACTGCTGTGAGTCTCCAAAGGACAGCAAGTTATGACGAATTGGTACATGACAGTTTAGTAGTTGAGGCTGGACTTGCCAAAGCTTCGAAAGAAAGAGCGGCAGCTTATGAGAAGAAGAAGAGTAGAATGTCTGATAAGTATCATGATAAGCTTAAACCTAAAGGTTCCCCTCAGAGAGGGAAACAGGCATATTCTCCACAACATAATCCTTCACGACCTTATCCTACTTGCAAGACGTGTGGTAGGATGCATAAAGGAGAGTGCTTGATGGGAGCTGGTATTTGTTACGGATGCAAGCAACCAGGGCATTTTATCACAGAGTGTCCTAATAGGCGTATCAAAGGAACAGCTGAAGGAACAACTACTAGTAGGGGCAGAGTGTACTCCCTTGACGGCGCGAAGGCTGTAGCCAATGAAGATTTAATTGCCGGTATGTGTTATTTGGGTACTAATCCAGTAAAAGTTCTTTTTGATTGCGGCGCTACATGTTCTTTTATTTCATATAAATGTGTGGAGACGCTGCAATTACCATTGTCTCCGTTGAATCCTCCAATGTTAGTGTCTACCGCTACTGAAGGCGGAATTGAGGCAAAGTATGTTTGTGAAAGCTGTCCTATCACTGTGTCTAGTAAGACCTATTATGTTGATTTAGTTTGTCTCCCGATGGAGCAACTCGATGTGATCTTAGGCATGGATTGGCTTTCCGCTAACCATGTGTATATTGGATGTTCAGAGAAGAGTATTTATATGCCGACCAGTGATACGGCGGAAGGTGTGGCTCTGTCTAAATTGATTAACCGCACCCATCAGTTAATTCAATTCATTTGTGCTCAAGATAAGGGATTCTATGTGATGCTCACTGTGGCTTCAGAATCAGAGTTAAGTCCCAGTGATATTCCGGTAGTGAATGAATATCTAGATGTATTTCCTTCAGAAGTATCTAGTCTACCTCCAGAGCGTGAGGTGGAGTTTTCAATTGATTTGATTCCAGGAGCGGAGCCAGTATCTGTGGCACCGTACAGAATGTCACCAACAGAGCTGAAAGAGCTGAAGTCTCAACTCGAAGAATTAATCCAGAAGCATTTTATTAGACCCAGTGTATCACCTTGGGGTGCGCCGGTCTTGTTGGTCAAGAAAAAAGATGGTAGCACGAGGTTGTGTATTGACTATCGCCAACTTAATAAGGTGACTATCAAGAACAAGTATCCTCTTCCTAGGATTGATGACCTGCTAGACCAGCTTAAGGGAGCAACGGTATTTTCCAAAATTGATCTCCGGTCAGGTTATCATCAGATCCGTATTAAATCTTCAGATGTGTCTAAGACGGCGTTTCGAACGCGTTACGGGCACTATGAATTTTTGGTTATGCCTTTCGGTGTAACTAATGCTCCAGCAGTATTTATGGATTACATGAACAGAATATTCCAACCTTACCTTGATCAATATGTGGTGATTTTCATTGATGATATTTTGATCTATTCTAAGGATCCTCAGGAGCATGCTCAGCACTTAAGAATTGTATTGGATGTCCTTAGAGACAAGCAGCTGTATGCTAAGTTTAGCAAGTGTGAATTCTGGTTATCCGAGATTAAGTTTTTGGGTCACGTTATTTCTCAAGGGGGAGTAGCTGTTGATCCATCCAAAGTTGAAGCTGTACTCAGTTGGGAAAGACCCAAGAATGTAGCAGAGGTCAGAAGCTTTCTAGGCTTGGAAGGCTATTATCGAAGGTTTATCATGAAATTTTCTCAAATTGCCTTACCTTTGTCACGACTCACCAGGAAAGATGTACCCTTTATTTGGGATGCAAAATGTGAAGAGAGTTTCAGAGTTTTGAAAAAGAAGTTGACTAAAGCGCCAGTGTTGGCAATACCAGATCCTGAAAGGAGGTACACCGTATTCTGCGATGCATCTTCCAAGGGACTGGGAAGTGTTCTTATGCAAGGGGAGAACGTGATAGCGTATGCGTCCAGACAGCTCAAGACACATGAAGAGAATTACCCCACCCATGACCTTGAGCTAGCCGCAATAGTTTTTGCATTGAAGATATGGAGACATCATTTGTATGGTGCACAATTTGATTTGTTCAGCGATCATAAGAGTTTGAAATACTTGTTTGATCAGCGAGACCTCAACATGAGACAAAGACGATGGATGGAATATTTGAAGGACTTTGATTTTGATCTGAAATACCATCCAGGAAAAGCAAATGTAGTAGCTGATGCCTTGAGTCGTAAAACTTTAGTTAAAGCTGAATTGATGATGCGTACATGTGAGTTATATGAGAAATTCAGAGATCTTAACCTTCATGTTACGGAATTAGAAGGTGGCGTCTTGCTGAACAAGATGGATATTATGTGTGATTTACGGTTTAGAATTGCACAAGCTCAATCCGTGGATATGGACCTTCAGAGGAAAGTTGGCCAAGCAGAGTTTTCATGGGCACCAGATGGTGTGTTACTGTTTGAAGGAAGGGTTTACGTCCCGAATGATGTGGAATTAAAAAGGTTGATTCTAGAAGAAGCACACAAGAGCAGTTTTAGTATTCATCCAGGTACCACCAAGATGTATCAAGATTTGAAGAGAGATTATTGGTGGCCTAGTATGAAAAGAGATGTTGCGGAATTTGTGTCGCGATGCATTGTCTGTCAGCAGGTGAAGATTGAGCATCAAAGGCCTGCAGGAATGTTAGTACCTTTGGAAATTCCACAATGGAAATGGGAAGATATAACCATGGATTTTGTGACTGGATTACCTCGAACGCAGCGAGGACATGATTCCATTTGGGTGATAGTGGACCGGTTAACCAAGTCAGCACATTTCTTGCCGGTTAAGACTACTTACCGGGCTTCCCAGTATGCCGAGTTATTTATTTCAGAGATTGTGAAACTCCATGGCGTGCCAGCTAGTATCGTGTCGGATAGAGATCCCATTTTCACATCCCATTTTTGGAAGGCTTTTCAGAAAGCTTTGGGAACCAGATTGAAGATGAGCACGTCCCATCATCCCCAGACAGATGGACAATCCGAGAGGACTATTCAGACGTTAGAGGATATGTTACGTGCATGTATTCTAGAAGATGGAGGAAGTTGGAACGATCACCTACCATTGATTGAATTTTCTTACAACAACAGTTACCATTCTAGCATCGGAATGGCACCTTATGAAGCTCTATATGGTAGGAAATGTAGAACCCCGCTTTGTTGGGCTGAAGTCGGAGATAAAAGTATATTGGGACCTGAGATAATACAGGAGACGACCTTAAAGATTAAGTCCATTCAGGATAAAATGAGAACAGCTCAAAGTCGTCAGAAAAGTTATGCGGATAAGCGGCGAAGACCCTTAGAGTTTGAGGAAGGAGACCATGTATTCCTTAAGGTTACACCCAAGTTGGGATTAAGAGGGGCATTCAGGACTAAGAAACTTTGTCCCAGATATGTTGGACCGTTTCAGATACTTCGACGTGTCGGACCAGCAGCTTATCAGTTGGCGCTGCCACCGGCCATGTCAGGTTTACATGATGTATTCCACGTCTCTCAGCTGAGGAAGTTCATTCCCGATCCTTTCCAACCAGTGGAACTGGACAGTATTGATTTGAGATCGGACTTAACTTTTCAACCTGAACCAGATCGAATAATCGATCGTGACGTTAAGTCTTTGCGGAACAAAGAAATTCCTATTGTTAAGGTTGTATGGAAAGGTTCTCCCGACGGTGAAGCGACGTGGGAGCTAGAGTCAGAAATGCAAGAGCACTATCCACATTTATTTTCAGGTAAATTCTAAATTTCGAGGACGAAATTTCTTTAAGGGGGGTAGATTGTAATATCCCGCTTATATGTAGCGTTTATATGTGCTAGAAACTTGAGTAGCAAGCAAGAAAATAAGTGAGTAAGTGGAATGGCAATTTTGTGATTTATGCTAAGTGGGAGAATAATTAATAAAGGGAACAAGATATTTATCTCTTGTTTCCATTCTTTCTCCATTCATTCCAAATTCAGCATTTCTTTCCCCTTCTCCTCAAGCCACACGCCCCCATTTCATCCACCATCATCCCTCCAAACTTCATTCAAAAATCTAGTAAGAAAACACTTGCAAGGAAGCTTGAGTAGAAAGCTAGAATAAGTGAAAGAAAAGAGGAACAAGGAAGAACAAGGGAAGAGTTAGAGTTGGAGAAGCTTAGGGTTTTGGACATCAAGTGTAATCAGCACCAAATTGTGGATTAAGGTGAGCTCCACTAAGTTTTATACCCATTTAGGGGTAAATTTTATGGTTTAGAGAGGAAAGGAATTCATGATGATTTTGCCTAGATTTGTATTAGTTAGTTTCCCTATTGTTAATACTTGTTATGCTATGATTTTATATGTTGAAAACCTTTGATTTTGATGTACAAATGCTTGCTGAACTGTGTTGGAACTTAAAACTCGTTTTTTAACTTTCTGGAACAGCTACAGGGGCTGCAACCCCTGGATTCATCGTGCCACGATGGCTTTCATCGTGCCATGATCATACTGATCAGGCAGCCATCGTGCCACGATAGGTGGCTGGCGTGCCACGATGGATCCAGCAAAGAACCTCATTTTTGAAATGTGTTTTTCTAGCCAGAAATCATCCGCACATCGCCAGTATGCTTTTGTACATTTAAAAATGGAAGAATAGATCATAGTATACCTCGTATTAGTATGAGTGTGGGGTTAGAAACATCACATATTGTTGAGGATTAACCTCATTAAGAATCAAGGAAATTAATTAAGGTGATGGGTAGAGTTATGCTTAAGATATCAAGTAAGTTAGGGACATAGTTTCCCACTTTAGATAACGGCTCATGAGAACGATGAGTCAAGTACCTTGATAGGTTAAAGAGAATATGGAAGATACACTTCCCGTATCAAACATAAGAATTATTAAGATATAAGTCGTGGCCTTCGTCGTTCATGCTAGTGGAACACGAATGGTTCACCCAATAGTAAGACTTTTATTAAGAATCCTAAGTCGTGACTTTCGTCGTTCACGCTAGTGGGACACGAAAGGTTCATGCATAAGTTAAAAGATATTTTAATTCGCGTCTCTCATTGTTCACGCTAGTGGGACATGGGA
Organism: Medicago ruthenica; assembly: GCA_018208015.1. Taxonomy (NCBI): domain Eukaryota; kingdom Viridiplantae; phylum Streptophyta; class Magnoliopsida; order Fabales; family Fabaceae; genus Medicago; species Medicago ruthenica. The sequence goes on from CM031373.1 coordinate 56,973,058, forward strand.
GGTATACGCATAAGTTAAGACTTTTAAGTCGTGTCTTCTGTTGTTCACGCTAGTGGGACACAGGAGGTTCACGCTAGTGGGACGTGTTATTCCGCAAGGATGGCCGCACGACGACAAGAGGAGTCCGGTGTTAGCCTGATATGATAGGAATTTTCACCGGTTAGAAGGGAGATGTACTTCGGGGTTACTCCACCCGGATGCACTCCGTAAAATGAACTCAGATAACTATTGATTGTTCAACGCTAACCTCTAACTTAAGTTATGATATGATAAGTTTATTTATACCTGTTTTGAGGATTAGGACAATTAGTTCCTAGTAATGAGAAGTGATCTTAGTTGTATTCCCTTGATCACTAAGTAAAAGTTTAAGTTAAGCAGCGATCTTAGTTCTTTCCTTGGATCGCGAAATAAGTAAAGATTGAGACTTGGCGATCATAGGTATCCCCGAGTTCGCCGAGGTAGGCACGGCAATCCTAGGTTCCCCGAGGTTGCCAAACAGTAGGTAGGGTAGGAGCTCACTGAGACGTTATGTCTCATCCCTTTCCTTCTGGTGCAGGTTCTTCGCAGGTAGCACGACGAAAAGGTAAAGAGAAAGCTACGGACTGATCGTGTTGTTTATGTTCTATATTATGGATATTGTATATGGATGATGTATTATGATGTAAATCATGAGGAATGTTTTGTATCGGATTTTGGAATGTATTAAAGACATATGTTTTGTATAAATAATAAACAACTTTCTGTATTGTATTTAATGTATCCAGTACGAAATTTTAATACTCGTAAGAGATCCTAGGCAATCTCTATATGGGTGTTACATTTCCTTTTCTCACTACTTTAATTCTGTCTCTTTAAAAAAAAATAAGCAAGTTATAGCCAAAATAAATAAATAAAATCAAGAGGTTCTCGTAGAGTACTACGAACGTTTAGGGTGCTAACACCTTCCCTAAACGTAACTAACCCCCGAACCCCTAATCTTTAAAATGTGGTAATTTAGAACTTTTTCCCACTTTTCATTTAAAAAAATTAAAAGTTCAGTCGTGAAATAAAATTAGTGAGTCAGCGCTAATCGATAGCTTGAACTCCGAAAATCACTGCGACAGAAATGGCGACTTCACTGGGGATGACCTAAGAGGGTTGAGCCTAACTTGAATTTATTTAATTATTTTGTGCTATAACTTGCTTAAAATAAAAACAAAGTGTAAATACGTGCCTATGTGTTTTTTTCCTTTTACGTGAGTGGTGAGATAAGTCCTACACCCGGACTTGAGGGAAACCATATGATAGGATGGTGGTATAATCAAAGTGCCATACCAGGAGTAGTCTTGGGTTTTGGTACATGTGATATAACCCCGCTCAATGGAGGTCTCTTAAAGGTAATACCATGTCGACATGAGTAGTCGTGTTTTACATTGTTATTTTTAAGTGACCTATGAAGTTGAGGACCTTTAGTTACCTTTAACCCATCTTGGCCTTTTAGGACGTAGTGCGGTGGCTAATCAAGAGTAGTCTTGAATTGGTTGATACGCGATACTACACTCAAACGAGACTTTCCTACGAACGTTGTTGGACCGGGAGTAGTCCCGCAATCTGGCAATATTCGGAAGTGGTCAATGACTTTGGGAACTTGGTAGAACCCGTGATACAGGTACATTTAAAACCATAGTCCTTACCAAATGGCGTGTTTACCCTTGACTCCAACATTATTGGACTTAACCTCACCATGTTTTCTCCGCTTCTTTAACATAATCATGCATACATGCACTCATTCATAAACATTTTTCATCCAATTATCGAAGGACTTAAACAAGTTTTTTTAAACATCATAGAGGAGCACTAGGAAGTACACCTTCAAGAGCCCTGATTTGTTGGATTTAAGGAAGCTAGGAGTCTTTAAAAAAAAATTCCTGTTAAAATCTAGCTTCCACTAAAGGACTCTTGAATTGGTCCCTTGGCTTGGTTTCTAAAAAAGAACTATTTTGTAATGCCTTGATGCTCAAATGAAATGTTCAAACCATGATGTTTACAATTACTTCAACAAAATCCTTCGATAACAAATCTTTCTTCTTTTTGCATAAGCATAAATCATGCATCATACTGCATTCATAGTTTCCAAATCGAGTCTCATCCTTTGTTTCATCACAAAAAGTCAATCTGCCGCAGTCAAAGAAAGTGGCCCGGCGCATTCATTACAAATCCACTCGCACCTACAACACTCGTGCAGACAAAAAGAGAAAATGGGTGTGGTCATGCAAACACTAGGAAGGATTTGCCGCAATTGGGTCGCTGTTGACATTCCCTCAGTTACTCATGGGTCCAAGTTATGTGTTTTCGTTGTCTTGCCTTTTAAAAAAAAATCCTTTCGTTTCGCCCAATACGAAAGTGAAATCATGTAGGGCTCTACTTTTGTCTTCAAGTTACCACTATCAATGAAAAATTGTCGCTTCTTTCGCGACTTTTTATTTTTATTTTACTGCTTTTTCTGGAAAAATGGTAACACAAAAAACCCAAAAAAAATATTTTATTTTATTTTATTTTAAAGCAATTTCAAAAGGTCTGCATTTTTCACTCATTTTCTAAAATCAATCATCAATCATATGCAGACTAAGCATCAATAAGCCCGTTGAACACTGTAACCCTATGCTCTCTCCCGACTTTGAGTTCCCTGTTCACGAAGCTGAAGAGGAGGAGGATGAACAGATTCCCGAAAAGATCTCTCTGTTACTAGAATATAAAAGAACATCATCCAGCCTCATGAAGAAGCACTCGAAATGATTAACTTGGGTTTCGAAGAACTGCCATTACAGTACTCCTGGTCAAATCCCAGATGAATGATGCCATTGAGGCTGCAAAAAAAAACAAAAACAAAAAAAAACAACAAACAAAAGCAAAAAAGAACAAAAAGAAAGAAAATACGTCAAAAAGATGGTGCAGAAGATGGTAACTACTTACAAGGACCTGCATGGGATGTTACCGTATGCTTTACATGGACATCGCACTTCAGTACGTACCTCAACAGGGGCAACCCCCTGTAGTACCCTAATTTTGTCCTAAGCCTTTTAAAACAAAAAAATCAAAAAAATCAAAGAGGGAGAAAAAGTCAAAGTCAACAAAAGTCAACAGAAAAGTCAACATTTCAAAAATGCTGACTTCGCACTGCGAAGTCTGCGATTTTTCTGCAGATTTCTGGTTTCTTTGATTTAATTCCAGATTTTGTTGCATATCATTTCCATATTTATTTTAATCAGCATTCATGGCTATTTGGGCCAAGCAAAACCAGAAATGAGAGACTTGCCATTAATGCCAAGGTTGGAAGCTTTTTCTTCCAACCTAGCATGTGACAAGCAAGTGGGCTTGCCCTTGGGCAGCTCTTGTCCCTCCCATGTGACCTGTTAACCACCCCAAGGTTGCCAGCCACCTGCTTGATGACTTTCCTCCTGCTTGCTCCCCCAAAACCAGTCAAACTAGCTGGATTTTCTCACTTGAAAAGCCATGAGTGCCTACCCTGTTTTTGCAGCAGCTTTTCACCCCTCACACCAGCCATAGATAGCCTTTTTCACCCTCAATCTCTGCACATTACAGTGCACGTTTTTATTGATCAACCATTGAGATTGCAAGGATTGATCCCCAAGTTTGGCCAATTGCAATTCAGCCATGTTTCTCATCATTGCTATCCTAAAACCTTTGATTTTGTGGCTGAAATCAGTCAAAGACTTAACCCTTGGCACAAGGCAGAGTTGCCTCTATCCATTAGCATTAAATGCAAAGCCAAATAGCCTGAATTTAGCCCACAAATCAGCTAGGTTCTAGGATTTTTTCATCATTACTTGAGATTGCATTTTGGCCTATAAATAGAGATGCAAGGCAAGAGAAAAGGCAGCATTGCATAGCATAAGATAGAGCAGAAAATAGAGCATTAAGAGAGCAAAGAAACACTACTCATTTCAGCCAAACAACCAGAGAAAAACCAATCCAACACAAAGCTTTACCAAGCTCATAGTTCATCACCAATATCAAAAACCTTTGTGAAAACCTTCAACCAATTCAAATCCATTGCAGCTGGAGCTTTGCTAAGGATCTCTGTAAGTTTCTAAGCCTTTGTATTGCATTTTCATTTGTGTTTGCATAGCAATTTTGATTCAAAACCTTTTGGTTCTAAAAAACCCCTTTTGAATTTCAAAGAAATCCCAAGGTTTTCAAAACACCAAGACTGGTTTGTCCAGACATTTTCATCCCAAAAACTCAAAGCTTTTCACTCACCTAAAAGGTCCTGAGTGTGTTCAGAAGTTGTTTCTGAACAAAAGTTCAGAAACAGCTTCTGAACTCAAAAATTCGCATGCTTCGCAGTGCGAAGTCATGGTCGCAGTGCGACCATGACAGAACTCAGAATCTGAGTTTAGGTGTCAAAATGGCCAATTTTTGAGGTTCTAGCCCAAGAGCTCAGAACCTAAGAGTTTTTAAACCCATGTTTTTCAAACCATAACAAGGATTTTGCACAATATTGGAAAATTCGCAAGTTCGTATGACATTTTGTGGATAACTTGCAAAACAAGTTATGTTCTCAAACTTTCAAAACAACATGAACAAACCAGCTATGTTCATCATTTCAAATTAAAATTGAACAATAAATATTGTTCATGATTTTCAAAACCCAAAATGAACATACGCCAAATACGTTCGCTTTTCGCAAAATGAGCCGAACTTGGGCGTTTTCTAGCAAAATTGCTAAATCTTTCCAATTTGGGTTTTCAAACCAAATGTTTTGATATACCTTGGGATTTCTAAAAGAATTCTACCCAAAAACTTGAATGAAAAAGGGATGGTGTGACGTATGTCTCTCCATTGCCCCGATTGTACGAATGCGTGACGTATGTCTCGTCGTTCGGACAATCGTCATTCCCTTTTCAAACGTATCCAACCGTAACCAAACCAAATCTTGGCCCCTTGTGGTCAATCTGAACCTTTTGGTCCCCCGTGGCCAATAGATTCGATCCCTCGACTCGTTTGAGTCACTCGGTCAATGTTCGACTCGTCCGAGTCCATTGTACCCGTTCTTGATCTCAGTGGATCAATCGAACAATCCCTCGACTCGTTGGAGTCCACTCGGTCAATGATTGACTCGTTCGAGTCCATTGCACCTCTCTTGGTCCCATAGCGACCAATTCAAACCCTTTTACCCTAACGGACGTACCTTTTAACAATTCTAGTGCGATTCATGAACAAACGCTTAATAAGTCTCCCAAGCGCGAGCATACAAGCTACGTTTTAATCGCAAGAATTCGGTTAAAACATCATCCATTTAAAAGTAACCAACACATGTATGTTTTTTCTACCAAAGAACTACGTACGCTTTGAATTCTCCGACTACCGGGAGATACGTAGGAGCAAGATCGACATCTTGTCAAGCGCAATAATAAAAAAACCTTTTTTTTTTCCTTTCGTTTGTTTTATCTCTTTTCCCCCCCTTTTAGTATATTTTATTTTGACATAGATAAGCATGCGCGCAAAACATTTAAAAACAATTTAAGCTTTAACCAAATAGAAGGTTCCCGTTGAGTACAACAGACGTGAGGGGTGCTAATACCTTCCCCTTGCGTAATCGACTCCCGAACCCGACAATGGTTGCGATGACCATCCTTTCCTCATCGTCAAAGGGTTTTATTATCGTTTCCCTTTAAAACAAAAAAAAACTTAAGGGTTTATCAACGTTCCCTTTACACAAAAACTTTGGTGGCGGCTTCACAAAGGCCCTCCGAGCGTTTACGAACGACCTCGGAGGATTTGCGCGTCTTTTTCTCAGGAAAAAAACGAGGTGCGCACAGCTGGCGACTTCACTGGGGACCCTTTTCCCACTAGCGAGTCAAGCCTAACCTATTTGGCTTTTAAGCCAATTGTTTTATTTTCTTTGCGTGCCATGCTTATTATTTTATTCATACATGCCATATTTATGCTTTATGTTTATATTTGCTTTATTTTGCTTTATATTCATATCATATATATATCAAATGCGGGGGTTACTTGAGTGATGTTACTCCACATTGTTCGGGTTAATGCCGGACGTGTGAGGCTCTCTACCCGAGCTTGAGAAAAAAACTAAGTTAGAAGGAGGTTGTGTGCGGAAGCCCGCGTTGACGTATGTCCGTGAGGTAGGATGCCCAACCCCGCTTAGATGAGATTTTCACGTGGAATTAATTGAAGTCATGTCGACGTATGTCCATAGACAACCCTAATTCCATGTGAGGTCTATGACTCTAAGGACCTCTTCTTAGGAGATTTCACCATTTAGAGCCTACATGTGAGGATGGGGGGAAGTTCCGAACCTTCATAAACCATACCCTTGCATATCATTTGCATTCATGAAAGTAATTTTCGCATCATTTTGCTTTATAGGAGTTTAAAAAGAACAAACAAATATTAGCAAAAAGAAATATGGATTCCGGGAACAAAAATACGCTCGCCTTCAAAATTAAAGCTCCTAGGGTGGAAAGTTTATTAGCTCTAAGCAAGAGGCTCTCTTCGGTCAACAAGAACATTTTCGAGGCAAGCTATGGGCTAATCCTTGATCTCCTACCCGTGAGAATAGATTCAACGGCCTTAACCACTTTGGCGCAATTCTTCGACCCACCTCTACGGTGCTTCACATTTCAAGACTTCCAACTAGCGCCAACTTTGGAAGAGTTTGAGAAGATTTTGGGTTGTAGCATGAAGGGTCATGAACTCTATCTCGGTCCGGGAAAGGATCCCACATTTGAAGCCATCGCCGAATCCTTATACCTCGACACCCAAGAAGTGGCATCTAACTTGGAAGTTAGAGGGAACCTTAAGGGATTTTCAAGAAAGTTTTTGGAAGCCAAAGCTCGGGAAATGTTAGCCAACAAAGAGGGAAGGGCATTCAACGCCATCTTAGCCCTCTTAGTCTACGGAATTGTTTTATTCCCCAACATGGATGATTTCGTAGACTTTCCGGCTTTAGAGGTATTTATGACTAAAAATCTGGTTCCCACAATCTTGGCGGATTTTTATCATACCCTCTACTCTAGGCATGAACAAGCAAGGGGACGCAAAATTACTTGTTGCACTCCCGTAGTGCAAATTTGGATGATGTCCCACATGCCAAGAAACCGAGACTTTGTGGAAAACCGGGCCAAGCTCAAATGGTCGCAACGGATGACAACCCTCGCCGAGAAGGACATCCATTGGTTTTCACCAAACTTAGAGGACCCGGAAATTATCCTCAGTTGCGGGGACTTCCCTAACGTACCCCTCATTGGTACTAAGGGATGTATTAATTACAATCCGGTCCTCTCTCTCCGACAACTAGGTTTCTCAATGGAGGATAAACCTAATGACCTTTTGTTGGAAGCTTTCTACTTAAGGGAAGGCGATCAAGACCCGGCATTGCTAGAGAGAATCCGGGGAGCATGGAGCCAAGTGCGCAAAGGAAGGGTCGGCAAGAGAAACTGTGTCGCCAAACCCCTTTATACTCAATGGGTGAAGGAGAGGGTCAAAGCAATCAAGCTACCCTTCGTGGTCACAAACAATCCAAAATCTCCTACACCTAAACCTATTGCAACCATTCCCAACAAAGAAGTGGAGGAACTCAAAGCTAAAATTCAAGAACTCCAAAACAAAAACGGAGACTTAGAATTGAAGCACCTCCAAGCTTTAGGAGAAATTACTAGGACGAAGAGAGATCGTGATGAAGTAACAAACTCTCTCCTAGTGTGCCAAAAACGGCTAAGAATCTCCGAAGGGAAGAGAGATTGGATAGGAGGCAGCTTGGTTAGTGCGGATGCCAACCTTGTGGCCAAGGACGAAGAGTTGGAAAGAATCTTACATTCCAACCAAGAGCTCAAGAAGTTTGGCGAACTAGCCATCGAAGCTCAACGGAAATGGAGGTTGAAATTTCAAGAGAAAAATCAACAGCTCCAAGAAGTAGTTAAAGACTACAAAGAGCAGCTTCAAGCCGAACGCGTCCAACGGCAAAGACATGAGAGCCTTTCTCATCAAGGGAGGCTAAAGTGCAATCGTCTCGAAGAAGACATCAAGAAATTCGAAGAGTACTTCGACAAGATTGCAAGAGCTCACGGGGACCACATTGCACAACTACATAATGAAATTAGAAGTGCAAGAGTCAAGCTAGACCAGCGCAAGGAAGTGATTGAGTATGTATGGCAAGACGCCACCCGATTAAGTGAGGATTTCACTAAATTGATTGCATTCTCAAATTTGGTAATCACCCAACTTCCAAAGAGGCTAGCGGAGGCCGAGATGGTCATGCCCTACTTTGTCATCCCTATGGAGATCCAGAAGTTTATGAAGTTCTGCAAGGACACCATAGATTTCTATAGGGAGGAGATGAGCAAAGCCGAGAAGCGAGCGGCTATTTGATTTGTAATAGCATTAGTTACACTTTGTAAACAAATGTTATTTAATCAAATATATTTTGAAGCATAATCAATTTCCCGGTCTTTAATATTTCGAATTTGCTAATATTAATTGTGCACCTTTAAACTCCATAAAGCAAAAAAAAACGCATATTTTGCATACTCATACATACATCCACATGCATCTTTATGCATTTTTTTCAAAAAAAAAACTCATTCATTTCCCTAAAAACAGTTCAAAGTAATCATAGCCCGAAAATCCCGAAAGCCCTCGGTCCAAGAACCAGATCTTCAACACTCGTACGGAACACGAGCTAACAAACAAAGGATCATGGACAATTTGGAACAAACTCAAGCGGCTTTGAGAGAAGAGGTTGATGGAATGAAGGGGAAGATGGATCAGATGCTAGAGTTAATGCAAGCTCTATCGGCACGAGAGAGTAACCCTCGCCCAACAACAGATGCGGCCAATGTGCAATGGCCTCCTTATGGTTTACCTCTGAATTATACCCCACCATTCGAAAATGAGGGTCAAGGACCACCTCCACCACCGCTCACAATCCCCGTAAGGAATGAAGAGCGTCGTCCTCAAGGAACTTCCACTACTCAGCATGAAGTAATTCCCCATGATGTGGAAAATAGCCAGCTAAGGCAATCTGCTCCCGACACCACCCACCAAGACAACGATACCACCCAAATGTATCGAGTTTTGGAAGAAAGGTTGAAAGCTGTCGAAGGTTTCAGTTCATACGGGGCCCACAACGCTCTGGATATGTGCCTAGTGCCCGACGTGGTAATCCCTCCGAAGTTCAAAGCACCGGACTTCGAGAAGTACAAAGGAATTCAATGCCCTCGGAACCATCTAAGGATGTTCTGTAGGAAGATGGCAGCTTACGCAATGAACGAGAAACTCATGGTGCATGTGTTTCAAGATAGTTTAAGCGGAGCGTCCTTGGATTGGTACATGCAGCTCGAGCGTACCCATGTCCAAACTTGGAAGGATCTAGCCGATGCCTTCCTAAAGCAATACAAATATAATTTGGACATGGCTCCAAATAGGATGCAACTACAAAACCTCCTACAAAGAAGCAACAAGTCCTTCAAGGAGTACGCGCAGCGGTGGAGATAACTAGCTTCTCGTGTACAACCACCACTATTGGAAAGAGAGCTTGTCGACACCTTTATGGGCACACTTCAAGGATCATATTACGACAAGATGATTGGAAGCACGTCTGCCGGTTTCTCCGATCTAGTCATGGTTGGTGAAAGAATAGAGGACGGAGTAAAGAGAGGAAAAATCCAAGGCTCTCTAGAAGCTCAAAGTGGAGCTAGAAAACCCCCCAGCAACTTCCACAAAAAGAAGGAGGGGGAGACAAATGCCGTTCTAGGGGAACCATCTTGCCCACCACCAAATCAAATGCCTCACTACCACTATCCTTATGTGGCAGCAGCAACGGCTCAAGGGCGTTACTCACCTCAAGTGATTCCCGCAACTCCACCTCGACAACCGGTAGTATTGCCTCAAAATCAACAGCAACAACAACAAGGCGGATACCCATCAAGGAATCAAGCGGGCTCTAGGAACAGCTATTATAATAGGCAGTTTGATCCTGTACCTATGCCTTATGGTCAAATCTTGCCATACCTAATCCAAAAGGGTATGGTCGAGACAAGACTACTACCACCAATGTCGCCACCATACCCACATTGGTACGACGCGAATGCCAAATGTGACTACCACGCAGGAACCGTGGGGCACAATGTCGAGAACTGTAGAGTTTTCAAACACAAGGTGCAGGATCTTATTGACAAGAAGTTGTTATCCTTCAAAGAGGAAAACCCCAATGTAAAGAATAACCCATTGCCAGGTCATGCGGGTCCCTCTGTAAATGCGGTGGAGGAACAAGAGGACTTTGGTCCAGTCAAAAGGGTAGCCAATGTTAAGACCCCCCTGTCAACCATAAGGGAGCGTTTAACCGGCTTTGGTTTGTTCGAGGAAATGCACGCCAACTGTGAAGCCTGCAAAGTCAACCCGAACGAATGCGAAAAGTTGAAGAGCTGTCTTCAAGAGCTAATGGACCAAGGTTGGATCCAAATTGGTTATATAAAGGATGGCACGGACGTTGCTACCTTAGAGTCTAACGACCCAAAACCTCTCGAAATCCCATACCAAAGGAGAGAGGTACCAATGCCAATACAACCCATAACATTCCACGTACCTGCACCCTTCTCTTTTGAAAGCACGAAGAGGGTACCATGGAATTACCAACCTGTGGCCTATGTGGAAGGAAAACCACTAGCCAAGATTGAGCCCAGCATCACTAACATTACCGGTGTTGGAGGAATAACCAGAAGTGGTAGAGTCTTCGCTCCGAAAGAACTCGGGAAGACGCCAGCCGTACTACCAAGAGAACCGCTCAAAGAAAAGAGCGTGGAGGAAGAAGAGAACCAAGCGGGGCCTTCTCAAAAGACAATCCCGCAAAAAGAGGCCGAAGAGTTCCTAAGGATAATTCAAAAGAGCGAGTATAAAATCATTGACCAGCTAGGTCAAACTCTGTAACACCCTAACCCTTAACCGCCGATTATTAACTTTAATAAAGAAAACGTTAAGGACATAGGAAGTTACAAATTGATGAAAACGCATTTTCATAAACATCAACACATAATCAAAATATATTTGATTCTCAAACAGCAGCGGAAAAACAACCAACACAGCTTATAACCAAGCATGCATATATATACACAAAAATATATACATAAGATTTTCAAAAGAGGCAATTCAACCACATAGACTATTGCCAAATCTATACACAAACGTTTAGATACCCAAAATGGTGTTACAAATATCAGAGCACTAGACTCTAACTAGGACACTACTCCTAGTACAAAAAGGTAAGGATAGCTAAGCTATGCCCTCACCACAACGTAGGCTCCTAAACACCAAAAGCTACTCCTCAACGATAGCTTCGTCAACCTGATAATCTGGATCCCCAAAGATCCAGCAAATAACACATAACAGAGAGTGTTAGTATCACAAAGTAATAAACATGTATAAATATCACATAATTATACATAATCGAAACTCAACACGTAATTGACAAAACACCACACTCATCAACCACAACTATCATTTAACAACCATTATGCACACATAATGTACAAAGCTCATCAATAACAATTATCACATAACCATCATTTATGCACACATAATTCCTAAATGAACACTAATGTCACAAAGGATGCATGCCTCAAAATGCATTCTCTAATGCATGTGGTACCAACTCATTTCGGATAAACTTATATCCTTATCAAGCTCTCTTGATAACCAAGCTCTCTTGGATTTCATATCCGCTCCGGATATCATCGAATAACCCACTCCGGGTATCATACAATCATGAAATGCATGATGATTTACACAACTAATTATCAGCTCTCTGATAACTATCACAACAACAACAACAACAACAAACACAACCACTAGGCGCTCATGGCCATATCATAATACACAACATGTGTATACTCAACCATGTTCATCAATCTCAATTAAACCAAACAATCATACCACATTCTCAAACACATAAGGGTTCCAAAGGAAAACCCACACATTTGGGTAACTTATCCAATTCAAACATATTCATCTTTAGGAAGCATTAAGAATGAATTAAAATGGTGGGCAAGGTTTCCAAAATGTATTATAAAAATACAGTATCAAAAAGGCATCCCCGCGCGTACCAGGACCTCCAGAACAACTCAACTAAAAGGGCCTGTCCAGGGTTGGTCGCTACAAGCGAGCTCTTGGTCGCTACAAGCGAGCATAGGCAGGGAATTATCCTGCCTGGTCGCTACCAGCGAACCTTCGGTCGCTACAAGCGAGCCTGGTCGCTACAAGCGCCCGTGTGGTCGCTACAAGCGCAGGTAGGCAGGGAATTATCCTGCCTGGTCGCTACAAGCGATGCTCCGTCGCTACAAGCGACCGTATCAGTACACAGTCATAAAAATGTGATTTTTCCACCATTTTAGCCCATTCAAGGTTACCCAACTTCCAGAACTTGTTAAAAACAACTTTCCATCATAAAACATCATTTATAAACCATCACAAACAAAGATTGCATCAAGCATAGAAATTAGGTTTCAAAACAATAACTTTTCATAAACTTTTCTTATGAACTCCAACACAACAACTCCAACAAATCATGCTAACAACATCAATTAGCATTCAAGCAAGCAAAATACAATCATTAACAACTTTAAACCATAAAAACTTTCTAACAAAACCTAGACAAAGTGAGGAGAAGTTTGGGATGGAGAAATAGACATTCTCCCCTTCTCAATCACTTGTAAAGAAGTAATACTAACTCTCTTACCTTCTCAAAATCTCTAGCAACTCAAGCTTCCTCTTGATCTCTTGCTCTTGCCCTAGCTTTCCTCTTTCTCTTCTCCTCCTCTTCTTCCACGTTTTCTTCTTCTCAAAAGGAATGAATAGTGTTTCAAAAAGTTTTGTGATTATCTCTTATAATCCAATCCAATCAATCCTAGCCATCCAATCCTTACTAACTCTCAAGGACTCATCCTAGCCTTTCAATCCAATCCAAGCTTACTACATCTCATAACCACTTGATCATTACTAATACTCATAAACTTAAAAGCCCAACACTATTCATCCTCTTGGCCCAAAACCTTAAAAACTCGATTACGAACTTATCTTCGCGCTAAATAATTATTCCTCGATTACTAGAAAATATATTTAAATGCAAATCCATAAAATAAAATATATAAAAATATAATATACGAAAATAGGGTCGTTACAAACTCCCTCCAAGATCTCCATGCTATCCTTACTACTAAGCTCGGAAGCACACCGAGAAGCACTGCTGCGGATCCTCAGTGAGGCACATGTCACCAAGGACATTCCTGTGGACCAATTCGACGGGATAGTCGGAAATATTACCTCAAGTAGGTACTTGGGTTTCAATGGCGATGAGCTACCCGACGAGGGGCACATTCATAACCGCGCCTTACATATCTCCGTGAAATGCATGGACCACATCCTCTCAAGAGTGCTAGTGGACACGGGGTCATCATTGAATGTCATGCCCAAGACTACCCTCCTCAAGCTATCATGTGAAGGGACAGTAATGAAGCCCAGCGCCTTGGTTGTAAAAGCTTTCGATGGGTCAAGAAGAGCCGTCATAGGGGAGATCGACTTACCAGTCCAAATCGGGCCTAAGGTTTTCACCATAACCTTCCAAGTCATGGATATTAATCCAACATACAGTTGTCTTCTCGGACGACCATGGATTCATGCGGCCGGAGCCATTACCTCTACTCTGCACCAGAAACTGAAGTTCATCATTGATAACCAAATGATTGTAGTTTCCGGGCAAGAGGACATGATGGTAAGTCATCTCTCATCATTCCGTTATATAGAAACGGATGAAGAAGCTGTGGATGTCCCATTCCAATCTTTGGAAGTGGCGAATGTCGTGACTTTGAGCTCAAAGCCCAAGAAAGAGGCTAGGACAGCCATGTCATCATGGAGGGCGATAAGAGAGGCCCTAGAAGAAAGCCGACCTACCGAATGGGGCAAGTTAGTGGACATACCGGAGAAGAAGAATCGCTTCGGGTTGGGGTATCATCCATCAGCCGAAACTTTCTCAAAGCCTCCAAAGCAAGGGATCCTCCCCATTTCGGAAACATTCATCAGTGCGGGGTTTATCAATGAAGATCAAGTGGCTCTACTTGAAGACGTAGATGAAGACGTGCCTGATTTGGTGTACCGTTGCGCTTCGGGTGAAGCTTTGAACAATTGGAGGGCTATCGCAATTCCCGAGATCATTACCAGGATCAAGTAATAAACCATGTTTGTTTGTTTTTTACTTTTAAAAAAAATCATCATTTAGCTCTGCCCAAGGCAAATGATTAGTCGTGTGGGGCCCCCATGTTTTAAAGTTATTTCCAATCGTGAATAAAATCACTCTTTTATGTTCGTTTGAGTCTTTTTCTTTTTTGCATTTGTTTTAAAAAAAAAAATTCTACAAAAAGCCTAAAAAAAAAAATCATACTCATGCAGATCTACAAACCCACCCTCCAAAAACAACACTGCCTTAAACCCTTATGACTTCGATTTCCCGATTAATCAAACGGAGGATGATGAAGAGGACGATTATGAACCGCCTGAAGAATTGTCCAGACTTGCAAATCAAGGGGATAGGGTAATACAACCTCACCAAGAATCAGTTGAAAAGGTCAACTTGGGGACCGAAGAGGATAAGAAAGAGGTCAAGATAGGAGCCTCCCTACATGAGGATGTGAAAGGAAAGATGATTAAGCTTCTGCAAGAGTACGTGGACGTATTCGCTTGGTCGTATCAAGACATGCCGGGTTTAGACCCTAACATCGTTGTACATAAGCTGCCACTCAAGCCGGAATGCCCGCCAGTGAAGCAGAAATTGAGAAGAACTCGACCTGATATGGCTCTCAAGATCAGAGAGGAGGTCAAAAAGCAATTCGATGCCGGCTTCTTAGCCGTAACCAAGTATCCAACATGGGTTGCCAACATTGTGCCAGTTCCGAAGAAGGATGGCAAAGTTAGAATGTGTGTGGATTATCGGGACTTGAATAGAGCAAGCCCAAAGGACGATTTCCCGCTACCCCACATCGACATATTGGTGGACAACACAGCCCAATTCTCAGTCTTTTCCTTTATGGATGGCTTCTCGGGATATAACAAAATCAAGATGGCTCTAGAGGACATGGAGAAAACTACATTCATCACTCCATGGGGGACTTTCTGCTATAAGGTAATGCCTTTCGGATTAACAAATGCCGGGGCAACATACCAAAGAGCAATGGTGACTCTTTTCCATGACATGATCCATAAGGAAATAGAGGTCTACGTCGACGCTTTGTTTGCCAAATCCCAAACGGAGGAGGATCATCTAGTCCATCTACAAAAGCTTTTCGAACGCCTAAGAAAATTCAAGCTGCGCTTAAATCCTAACAAGTGCACATTTGGCGTTAGATCCGGGAAGTTATTGGGCTTCATCGTCAGCCAAAGAGGTATCGAAGTGGATCCCGACAAGGTAAAGGCTATCCAAGAAATGCCAGCACCAAATACCGAGAAAGAGGTCCGAGGTTTCTTAGGAAGATTGAACTACATCGCTAGGTTCATCTCACACATGACAGCTACTTGCGAACCAATCTTCAAGCTGCTAAGGAAAAACCAAGCCGTTCATTGGAATGAGGATTGCCAAGAGGCATTTGACAAGATCAAACAATACCTGCAAGAACCACCAATTTTAGTACCTCCGGTTCCGGGTAAACCCCTCATCTTATACCTAACCGTACTTGAAGGATCAATGGGTTGTGTGTTAGGACAACAAGATGAAACGGGAAGAAAAGAGCACGCAATCTACTACCTAAGCAAGAAGTTTACCGACTGTGAAACAAGGTATACTTCACTTGAAAAGACTTGCTGCGCTTTAGCATGGGCTGCTCGACGCCTAAGGCAATACATGTTGACCCATACAACTTGGTTGATATCGAAGATGGATCCCATCAAGTACATCTTCGAAAAGCCTGCCCTCACAGGGAAGATAGCCCGTTGGTAAATGCTGCTGTCTGAGTACGACATCCAATATGTTGCTCAAAAAGCCATCAAAGGGAGTGTTTTATCCGAGCACCTTGCTCACCAACCATTGGAGGATTATCAGCCCATACAATTCGACTTCCCAGACGAAGATGTCGTAGCTTTGAATGGCGAAAAGGTCACAAGCGATGATGAAGGGCCAGAACCGAAAGCTCAATGGAAGCTCGCTTTCGACGGCGCCTCAAATGCCATGGGGCACGGTATCGGAGCAGTTTTAATCTCCCCAAGAAATGGATATCAACCATTCACAGCAAGGTTATGCTTTGACTGCACCAATAACATGGCAGAATATGAAGCATGTATCATAGGCCTCGAAGCAGCAATTGATCTAAGGATCAAAAACCTTGAAGTATACGGTGACTCAGCCTTAGTCATCTATCAAGTCAAAGGAGAATGGGAGACAAAACATCCCAATTTAATTCCCTACCGAGCCCGGGTTGTAGAGTTGATTAAGCATTTTGATGAAATCAACTTCCATCACATACCTCGAGAAGAAAACCAGGTGGCAGATGCTTTGGCTACATTATCATCAATGTACCAAGTAAATTCTTACAACGAAGCACCAATCATAAGGATGGATCGTAGAGACAAACCAGTTGTATGTGCATCAGTCGAAGAGGGACTTGACGACAAACCTTGGTTCTACGACATCAAGCGATACCTCGAAGAGCAAGAGTATCCAGAAAATGTCTCACACACCGACAAGAGGACCCTCAGAAGATTGGCATCCCAGTTCTTCCTCAGTGGAAATACCCTCTACAAAAGAAACTATGACATGGTCCTGCTCAGATGTGTGGATAAACATGAAGCGGACATGCTCATCAAAGAAATCCACGAGGGATCTTTTGGAACCCATGCCAATGGGCATGCAATGGCAAAGAAAATCTTAAGGGCGGGCTATTATTGGTTAACCATGGAAGCTGATTGTTTCCACTACGCCAAGACTTGTCACAAGTGCCAGATTTACGCCGACAAGGTACATGTGCCACCAACTCCATTGAACGTCATGACTTCACCTTGGCCATTCTCTATGTGGGGCATAGACATGATTGGAATGATCGAGCCCAAAGCGTCGAATGGACATCGCTTCATCCTCGTTGCCATCGACTACTTCACCAAATGGGTAGAAGCAGCTTCGTATGCAAACGTAACCAAACAAGTGGTAGCCCGATTCATCAAGAAGGAAATCATTTGCCGTTACGGCACTCCCCACAAAATCATCACTGATAATGGGGCAAACCTGAACAACAAGACAATGAAGGAGTTGTGCAAAGATTTCAAGATTGAGCACCATAATTCCTCCCCTTACCGACCAAAGATGAATGGTGCGGTAGAAGCAGCCAATAAGAACATAAAGAAAATCATCCAAAAGATGGTAACAACATATAAGGATTGGCATGAGATGCTTCCCTTTGCGCTACATGGCTACAGAACAGCTATTCGCACTTCAACTGGGGCAACCCCTTTCTCCTTAGTATACGGTATGGAAGCTGTTCTTCCCTTAGACGTGGAAATTCCTTCGTTAAGGGTCTTGATGGAAACCAAGCTAGAGGAAGCTGAATGGGTCCAAACAAGGTTCGACCAACTGAATCTCATAGAAGAAAAGCGCCTGACGGCAATATGTCACGGACAACTCTATCAAAGGAGACTCAAGAGGGCATTTGACAAGAAGGTCCGTCCTCGAGAATTCAAAGAAGGAGACCTAGTGCTCAAGAAGATATTACCTATCCATAAAGATCCCCGCGGAAAGTGGACTCCCAGCTATGATGGGCCGTACGTGGTAAAGAAAGCTTTCTCAGGCGGAGCCTTGATCATCACCACTATGGACGGAGAAGAGTTCCCACTCTCAATAAACTCCGATGCAGTCAAGAGGTATTATGCCTAAAAGAAAAAAGAGAAGCTCGCTAAATCGAAAACCTGAAAGGTCGGTTTAGGCAATAGAGAGCGTCCTGCTAGATCGAAAACCTGAAAAGGCGGTCTAGGCAAAAATTAAGGACATCAAAAAAGGAAATATACCCCGGTGGATTGAAAACTCGAAAGAGCGGTCCAGGCAAAAGTTAGGGGTTAACAAAAGAAGAAAGGCAATGACTGCAGCATCCAAGCTCCGGACAAGATTCAAGAGGAGAAGAATCGGTCTCGTCAGCATCTTCCAAAAACAAAAATCTCGAAGTCATAAGGAAATAGCATGTGTTGTGCCAAAACCAACAATTTTCTTTTTGCTTTTTCTTGTCTTTCTCTATCTCACTTCTCACTTTGTGTATTTTTTACCCATTTAAGAAGTCAAATCTGCATTGAATAAATTTCCTTTTGTTATTTTATGTTCTCAGTAGCGCATAAAATTTTGTTTTATTCATGATGAAAATGCTTTAAAACATGGGAAATAAACAAAAGAAATTTCTTCCAAAAAAAAAGAAAAAAAGCAAACAAACGTTGTTTTATTTGAATTTGTGTAAATTTCAAAGGAATTGCGGTAATTCCCACCAAATATTGCACCAAAGGACTTATGCTCTTCAGCAAAGGCAAGTGCGTAACTCACGGCACGCGGAGCGCAAAAGCCCCAAGGGTTAAGAGGAACAAATTCCCCAGTAAACACCCTGAGCATCCAAACATCAACCAAGGCTGGATATCGATCATGCTTCCAAAATGATCATTATATCCCCATGAGCCAAACCTCATTGACATTCCCCAAGGAGTCTCAACCCCAAACAAAAGTCCAATCATCATTGGCAGACAAACACAAATCCCCGGGGCAAGCCCGAACTACACCGGTTTTGATCCCATTTGGGTATGTAGGCAAAGGACCTTGTCCTTCCAAACCAACCAACCAAAAAAAAAAACAACAACAAAAAAAAAAGAGAGTCCAATCGTCATTGGCACAACCACAACCAAGACCGACTTTGCTCGGCACCCAACCAGCATCCCTCATATCATGCATAGCATAATTCATGCATCATGTCAATTTCATTCATGCATGCATATACAAATCATTCATATACCTGCATTTCATAAATCATGCCATGCATCCTCAACAAGGATTCTCCAATGAGCGTCACATATTCACCAACATCCATCAACAGTTGAGTGAGCGTTCCCCAGTGAACCTCCTTCACCAACTGTCCCCTATTCCCCAGCAGGAATCTTTGCTTGAGTCTATCTCATATCATATTGCATTGCATATCACACTGCATATCATACTGCATAACATGCATCATACAATCATGTTCTCCGGTTCAACCAGGGGCACCTATTTAGGGTAAGACCATTTCAGCTTAGGTATCGACCTCTAGTGTAAGCGGCTAGATAAGATCACCTCCCCCAGTGTATCGACCTTCAGTGTTAGCGGCTGAATAAGATCACAGCTCGTTAGGAATTGACCTTCAGTGTAAGCGGCTGAATAAGATTACCTAGCTTAGGTATCGACCTCTAGTGTAAGCGGCTAGATAAGATCACCTCCCCCAGTGTATCGACCTTCAGTGTTAGCGGCTGAATAAGATCACAGCTCGTTAGGAATCGACCTTCAGTGTAAGCGGCTGAATAAGATTACCTAGCTTAGGTATCGACCTCTAGTGTAAGCGGCTGGATACGATTACCTTCATCCCCAGTGGATCTACCTCCAGTGTTAGCGCCTGGATACGATCGACCTTTTCAAAATCATTGCATGTGCATATTTTACTTTTACTGCAAATTTTTGCCATTCCGCGAAGGACAAAATTCGAGTCCTTCTTTTACTTAATTGATCTTCGCAAAGAGTTCATGAGATGCCCCCGGCACTCACGCACTCTATGCGAAGACACAATTAAGTAGGGGCAGCTGTAGTACCCTAATTTTGTCCTAAGCCTTTTAAAACAAAAAAATCAAAAAAATCAAGGAGGGAGAAAAAGTCAAAGTCAACAAAAGTCAACAGAAAAGTCAACATTTCAAAAATGCTGACTTCGCACTGCGAAGTCTGCGATTTTTCTGCAGATTTCTGGTTTCTTTGATTTAATTCCAGATTTTGTTGCATATCATTTCCATATTTATTTTAATCAGCATTCATGGCTATTTGGGCCAAGCAAAACCAGAAATGAGAGACTTGCCATTAATGCCAAGGTTGGAAGCTTTTTCTTCCAACCTAGCATGTGACAAGCAAGTGGGCTTGCCCTTGGGCAGCTCTTGTCCCTCCCATGTGACCTGTTAACCACCCCAAGGTTGCCAGCCACCTGCTTGATGACTTTCCTCCTGCTTGCTCCCCCAAAACCAGTCAAACTAGCTGGATTTTCTCACTTGAAAAGCCATGAGTGCCTACCCTGTTTTTGCAGCAGCTTTTCACCCCTCACACCAGCCATAGATAGCCTTTTTCATCCCTCAATCTCTGCATATTACAGTGCACGTTTTTATTGATCAACCATTGAGATTGCAAGGATTGATCCCCAAGTTTGGCCAATTGCAATTCAGTCATGTTTCTCATCATTGCTATCCTAAAACCTTTGATTTTGTGGCTGAAATCAGTCAAAGACTTAACCCTTGGCACAAGGCAGAGTTGCCTCTATCCATTAGCATTAAATGCAAAGCCAAATAGCCTGAATTTAGCCCACAAATCAGCTAAGTTCTAGGATTTTTTCATCATTACTTGAGATTGCATTTTGGCCTATAAATAGAGATGCAAGGCAAGAGAAAAGGCAGCATTGCATAGCATAAGATAGAGCAGAAAATAGAGCATTAAGAGAGCAAAGAAACACTACTCATTTCAGCCAAACAACCAGAGAAAAACCAATCCAACACAAAGCTTTACCAAGCTCAAAGTTCATCACCAATATCAAAAACCTTTGTGAAAACCTTCAACCAATTCAAATCCATTGCAGCTGGAGCTTTGCTAAGGATCTCTGTAAGTTTCTAAGCCTTTGTATTGCATTTTCATTTGTGTTTGCATAGCAATTTTGATTCAAAACCTTTTGGTTCTAAAAAACCCCTTTTGAATTTCAAAGAAATCCCAAGGTTTTCAAAACACCAAGACTGGTTTGTCCAGCCATTTTCATCCCAAAAACTCAAAGCTTTTCACTCACCTAAAAGGTCCTGAGTGTGTTCAGAAGTTGTTTCTGAACAAAAGTTCAGAAACAGCTTCTGAACTCAAAAATTCGCATGCTTCGCAGTGCGAAGTCATGGTCGCAGTGCGACCATGACAGAACTCAGAATCTGAGTTTAGGTGTCAAAATGGCCAATTTTTGAGGTTCTAGCCCAAGAGCTCAGAACCTAAGAGTTTTTAAACCCATGTTTTTCAAACCATAACAAGGATTTTGCACAATATTGGAAAATTCGCAAGTTCGTATGACATTTTGTGGATAACTTGCAAAACAAGTTATGTTCTCAAACTTTCAAAACAACATGAACAAACCAGCTATGTTCATCATTTCAAATTAAACTTGAACAATAAATATTGTTCATGATTTTCAAAACCCAAAATGAACATACGCCAAATACGTTCGCTTTTCGCAAAATGAGCCGAACTTGGGCGTTTTCTAGCAAAATTGCTAAATCTTTCCAATTTGGGTTTTCAAACCAAATGTTTTGATATACCTTGGGATTTCTAAAAGAATTCTACCCAAAAACTTGAATGAAAAAGGGATGGTGTGACGTATGTCTCTCCATTGCCCCGATTGTACGAATGCGTGACGTATGTCTCGTCGTTCGGACAATCGTCATTCCCTTTTCAAACGTATCCAACCGTAACCAAACCAAATCTTGGCCCCTTGTGGTCAATCCGAACCTTTTGGTCCCCCGTGGCCAATAGATTCGATCCCTCGACTCGTTTGAGTCACTCGGTCAATGTTCGACTCGTCCGAGTCCATTGTACCCGTTCTTGATCTCAGTGGATCAATCGAACAATCCCTCGACTCGTTGGAGTCCACTCGGTCAATGATTGACTCGTTCGAGTCCATTGCACCTCTCTTGGTCCCATAGCGACCAATTCAAACCCTTTTACCCTAACGGACGTACCTTTTAACAATTCTAGTGCGATTCATGAACAAACGCTTAATAAGTCTCCCAAGCGCGAGCATACAAGCTACGTTTTAATCGCAAGAATTCGGTTAAAACATCGTCCATTTAAAAGTAACCAACACATGTACGTTTTTTCTACCAAAGAACTACGTACGCTTTGAATTCTCCGACTACCGGGAGATACGTAGGAGCAAGATCGACATCTTGTCAAGCGCAATAATAAAAAAACCTTTTTTTTTTTCCTTTCGTTTGTTTTTATCTCTTTTCCCCCCTTTTAGTATATTTTATTTTGACATAGATAAGCATGCGCGCAAAACATTTAAAAACAATTTAAGCTTTAACCAAATAGAAGGTTCCCGTTGAGTACAACGGACGTGAGGGGTGCTAATACCTTCCCCTTGCGTAATCGACTCCCGAACCCGACAATGGTTGCGATGACCATCCTTTCCTCATCGTCAAAGGGTTTTATTATCGTTTCCCTTTAAAACAAAAAAAAACTTAAGGGTTTATCAACGTTCCCTTTACACAAAAACTTTGGTGGCGGCTTCACAAAGGCCCTCCGAGCGTTTACGAACGACCTCGGAGGATTTGCGCGTCTTTTTCTCAGGAAAAAAACGAGGTGCGCACACCCCCTTCTCTTTAGTGTATGGCATGGAAGCAGTACTCCCTGTGGAGATTGAGATTCCATCAATGAGAGTTTTAATGGAACCTAAGTTATCAGAGGCTGAATGATGTCAAAACAAATATGATCAGAGAAACGCATGAATGCTTTGTGTCACGGGCAGTTTCCGTGTGTTCCAAGAAGGAGGTCTTGTGCTCAAGAAGATCCTATCTTTTCAACCCGATTCCATGGGCAAATGGACGCCTAATTATGAAGGTCCATATGTCGTCAAGAGAGCTCTCTCTGGTGGTGCAATGACTCTTACGACTATGGATGGTGACGAGCTTCCCCGTCCTGTGAACGCCGATGCAGTCAAGAAATACTTTGTCTAAAAATAAAAGAACAGCTCGGTAAGTCGAAAACCCGAAAGGGCGGCTTAGGCAAAAATGAGCGTCTCGGTGGACTGAAAACCCGGAAGGGCGGTCCAGGCAAAAATTAGAGACATAAAACAGAAAAATAATCATCCTGATAGGTCGAAAACCCGAAAGGGCGATCTGTGCAAAAATTAAGGATCAAAAGACAAAGTAACTGCATAAAGTTTGACCATGACTCACTTGAGGCACACTAGCGGTCAAAGAGACTCTGAATCTGAAGCATCCAAACAGTGGAATTCAAAGTTGTTAGGGAGAATAGCGGTTATTGTGTTCAATGTACCTTCCCCTTATATTTACCATTTTCCAAACTTTGTGAGATCCGTGGAGCCACGCCATTGGCGGGTCACCACTCTCTTAAAATGAATTTGAGCCTGTGCCTTTTATTTGGAACTCCTGTTTATTCTGTTTATAAAACTTCTTCTATTTTTTGATGGTAGTACCTGAAGCAAAATTTTTTCAAAAAAATTATAAATCTTTTTATTTTTGGAAAGCATAAACAACAAACACATTCTCTCTGAACTCATGAATAAGTGAAGTGTGCGTCAACATCTGTCCTGAGAACGGATAAACTTTGCAGGCTGAAAATGGTCGATTGCTTGAAAAAAAACAAAGAAAGAAAAAGAAAAGAGCTCGGTAAGTCGAAAACCCGAAAGGGCGGCTTAGGCAAAAATGAGCGTCCCGGTGGATCGAAAACCTGAAAGGGCGGTCCAGGCAAAAATTAGGGGCATACAAAAGAACCTCTTCCCGGTGGACTGAAAACCCGAAAGGGCGGTCCAGGCAAAAGTTAGGGATTCAAAAAGAAAAAAGAACAAAAAAGCATGACCACAGAAACGCCAGTTCTTCTGCCAGGTCTATGGATTAACACGTCTCCCTCAGGACGTGTTTGCTCCCCACCAGTTGCTGCATACATCGGGACTTACCTCGTCGATGTTTTGATATGTCCCCAGTGGCACCATCCCCAATGAAGATTGTTGAGTGTTTGTACTGCGTCGTCGGTCCACTTTCCATCTTACCTGTCCAGTCTTGTCTCAACAAGTCCATCAGTTATACTATCCCACAAGTCAATCCTCCATACAGTCATACAAGTTGCATTGTCTTACATACATTCATACATTCATGCATATACACATTCATGCATACACAACATGCACATAGCATCATTCAATGCATGGTTGCATTAACCACCCTAAGTCTTGCTTTTCATGTCAATCAATCATGAACAATTTGTGACTTTTTTTCCCCAAGTGTCATCCCCAGTATGTCTGGTCCAGAGATGTCACCCTCTTTATGGCAAGCTGTAGCTTCTTTAACGAACAGCTTGTGTCTACCTTTATTTCCTTGTCGTCAATGGCAGCTCGGCAACAACCCGAACAGTTGACATCTACATTTATTTCTTGTCGTCAATGGCAGTTCGGCAACAACCCGAACAGTTGACATCAACATTTATTTCTTTGTCGTCAATGGCAGTTCGGCAACAACCCGAACAGTTGACATCTACATTTATTTCTTGTCGTCAATGGCAGTTCGGCAACAACCCGAACAGTTGACATCAACATTTATTTCTTTGTCGTCAATGGCAGTTCGGCAACAACCCGAACAGTTGACATCTACATTTATTTCTTGTCGTCAATGGCAGTTCGGCAACAACCCGAACAGTTGACATCAACATTTATTTCTTTGTCGTCAATGGCAGTTCGGCAACAACCCGAACAGTTGACATCTACATTTATTTCCTTGTCATCAATGGCAGTTCGGCAACAACCCGAACAGTTGACATCAACATTTTTTCCTTGTCGTCAATGGCAGTTCGGCAACAACCCGAACAGTTGACATCTACCTTTATCGTCAATGGCAGTTCGGCAACAACCCGAACAGTTGACATCTACCTTTATCGTCAATGGCAGTTCGGCAACAACCCGAACAGTTGACATTTACCTTTATTTCTTTGTCGTCAATGGCAGTTCGGCAACAACCCGAACAGTTGACGTCTACATTTACTTCTTGTCGTCAATGGCAGTTCGGCAACAACCCGAACAGTTGACATCTACATTTACTTCTTGTCGTCAATGGCAGTTCGGCAACAACCCGAACAGTTGACATCTACCTTTATTTCTTTGTCGTCAATGGCAGTTCGGCAACAACCCGAACAGTTGGCATCAACCTTTATTCCATGTCGTCAATGGCAGTTCGGCAACAACCCGAACAGTTGGCATCTACCTTTGTTCATTGTCGTCAATGGCAGTTCGGCAACAACCCGAACAGTTGGCATTTACCCTTTATTTCTTGTCGTCAGTGGCAGTTCGGCAACATCCCGAACAGCTGACATTCACCTTTGTTTCTTGTCGTCAGTGGCATATTACTTTTATTTCCGTCTTTACCTCAAGTGGCAAGCTCTACAAACGGGCAGCTTGTGGTCGGTGTCTTTCCCATATCATACTTCCTTTTTTTCAGCTGTCAATACGATAGTTGATTCATTCCCCAGTGAAACTGCGTTATCCCCCAGTGGAGTCGGATCCCTTTCTTTAACGAACTCGGGTATCCTTTTGTTTTGTTTTATCCCCAGTCAGGTCATCTTCGCCGTCTTGCACTTGCATTTGCATCACGAGCATTTCATACTCTTTTTGTTAGGTCCAAAATTGGCGTACTCTGTATTTAAGTCCCTTCGACCCGTCGAATCCAAGATTTTCTCTTCAAATCTCCGGACGAAGAGACTTAAATAGGGGCATCTGTCATACCCCAATTTTTGACCTAAAATTTCTTTTTTTACTCGTCTTTTGGTTCGGAATCTTTTTTCGTCGTTTCAGACGAA
Organism: Medicago ruthenica; assembly: GCA_018208015.1. Classification (NCBI taxonomy): domain Eukaryota; kingdom Viridiplantae; phylum Streptophyta; class Magnoliopsida; order Fabales; family Fabaceae; genus Medicago; species Medicago ruthenica. The sequence continues at coordinate 56,998,913 of CM031373.1, forward strand.
ATTTCGACAGGGAGGTATTTTAAAATACCTCATTTTTTTGGGTCTGAAGGCGACGTTTTTTTTATTATTATCTTTATTTGTCATTTTTACTTTTAGCTTTATTATTTTCCTTTTTATTATCATTTTTATTTTATTTTTCTTTTATTTTTCGTTTTTTTAATTTAATTTAAAAAAAAAGTCTGACTTTTGATCATAATGTTTTTTAATAACCATTTTAATGGTTTCTTTTTTAGTCTTTTGCTGATTAATTGTGTTTATTGTCCATCATTGGCCTTTAAGTCACATTAATTGGCATTGCTTAATAAAAAGGAACACAGAGTCAGAACACAGGGGGAGCCATCAGAAAACCAACACAAGAAAAACTCATCAGTAAGCCAATTCAAAAACCAAACAAAAATCCAGCAGTAACCATACCGAACTCAATCCATCAAAAATCATCAGAACACAAAATAATCTCCCACTAAACAGAAACAACAACACGGCCACCACTCACCACGCCCTCAACCACATAAAACCGTACGGCCTCCCACCCAAACCTTCACACAACCGCCACCAACACAACAACAACACAACACTAACCTAACCAAAATCATTCACGCCCTCTCCCCAAATATCCCAACATACGGCCTCCCACCTACCTCTTAACCACACAAAACCGCTTCCCTCTCCCTACCCACTTCCTACACGCGGCCACAACAAAACCCTCTCCCAAACAACCACAATCAGCAACGACCCTGGCCAACACCAACACAGTAACAAACACACACGCCTTCCTCCCCTCCACAACACAAAACCGTTCGCAGCCCCTTCACTCCCCAACCCACAACACAAAACCGTCCTAACCCACACCAAATCCGGTCTAAGGTAGTTTTTTTTTTTAAGAAAATCTTAGATCTAGGTTGTTTGAATCATTTCTAGAAAATTTTGGTTAGTTTTTTGGAAAGAGGGAGGGGAGAAGGTTTGGAAAAACACTTTTTTTTAAAAAAAAAGGGGACTTTTCTTCTCCGGCGCGGTGGCTCCGCCCCTTGGGCTTGGCCGGCCGCCGCGCCGGAGCTGTGTTCATGGCCACCGTTTCGTTTTTGAGAGAAGAGGGAAGGAGAGGAAGTGAAGAAAGAGAAATGTTTTTTAGAAATGAATGAAAAAACCAGCCCCTAAGCATTTATAAGCACTGAACCGGTTCGGTTCACTCGAACCGAACCGGTCTATTTTTTTCCTCCCTCTTTCAGTCCAGGCCCACTCGGCCCTCTTTCTCTTTTCTTTTCAGATTTCTTTTTTTTCTTTTCCTTACACCCCCTTTTGCTTGCTGCACTCCCCTCTTCCCTTTTATTTTTGTTTATTATCATTTCTAGCATTTTATCTTGTTAATTTCTTATTTATTTTCATGCATTTTGTTTCATTGCATTTACCTTATAGGATTTCATGCATTTTTTTTCTTATTATTTTCCTTTTACTTTCATGCATTTTTATTTTCATTTTATTTCATGCATTTTAGTTTTATTCTAGCATACTTATTTTCATACCTTTGCAATTTTGTTTTTTCTTTCCTTGTTTATCATTTTGTCATTTTTATTTTCATTTTATTAGAATGTACTTAGGATCAATGTAACAAAAATAAATGAGAATATGCACTGACACTCACACTTTATTTATTCTGCTTTACGTCTTTTATTTATTTTTATTTATTTCGCTATTCAAAAAAATGCAAAAAAATATTAGGTCAGTTTAATTTCAAAAGGGTTTCGTGGTGATCCAACGTCACCACGGAATTTCCTCGCGTATTAGCTTTTAGTTACTTTTAGTCTTAGTCAATTAAAAACAAAAACATGCAAATAATGAAAAACTCAAAAAAATCTTTTCTTAATAAACCTTGATTTTCAATCAAGTGTCCGTTTTTTCCTTTTTATTTTCTTTAAATAACCATTAATCTGCTTTAATTACACTTTAATCATTTTCAAAAAAATAAAAAAACACAAACCAATTCCATTTTGCCACTTGGCTTTTGTCTTTAAAACTTTTTTAAAAACTAATAAAAAACACCAAACAAATCAACCGTTATTTCTACCCCGAACTACGAGGTTTTGATCCCTCACGGGTACGTAGGCAAAGGACTTTGTCCTTCCAAATCATAAAAAATATAAAAAAAAAACATTTCCTTTTCTCACTACTTTAATTCTGTCTCTTTAAAAAAAATAAGCAAGTTATAGCCAAAATAAATAAATAAAATCAAGAGGTTCTCGTAGAGTACTACGAACGTTTAGGGTGCTAACACCTTCCCTAAACGTAACTAACCCCCGAACCCCTAATCTTTAAAATGTGGTAATTTAGAACTTTTTCCCACTTTTCATTTAAAAAAATTAAAAGTTCAGTCGTGAAATAAAATTAGTGAGTCAGCGCTAATCGATAGCTTGAACTCCGAAAATCACCGCGACAATGACATTCAAACATTGGAGACATGATCTAATTAATGACTCGGGTATCTATGTACACAAACCTTGATTGGAAAATGGGTAAGTATTAACGCAGAAGACAAAATGAGTGTGGGCGGCCAAGGTATTTAATGAGATCCACACTTGATATTGGCTACCTTAGAATCAACCGTGTGTGTAAGTACTTTGCAGAGTCAGTCTATTACTACATGACGTCCGCAATGGGTTTTTTTTAGATATAACTATTGCAGCAGTAACACTATATTGTTAGCAGCAAAGGCATGGGGCGCATCATTGGAAGTATAAATCGCCCCCAATTGATGTGTGTATGGGAAAACAAATTAACTTTAGCTGCAAAAGTGATTCAAAAAACAACTTCATAAAACAAAATCGAATCATAGCATGAAGAAAGCAAGAATTACAAAGACATGTACTGAAGGTGGATAGAAAAACCATTTTCGAATACAAAACAAAAAAAAAGTTGTTGTCGTGATGCATAAACCATTTGAGTACCATGTAAGCTGGTGAGTGCCTTCGCTGTTTGTTGCTTAATTTCGTATGACATGGCTACTACTACCTTAGTTTTCGCAAAACAACGTCAAGAAAGAAGACTGAATGAATTGTAATCATGTTTTATAACCTTTTGTAACATCTTTGTGGACAATCAATGACATTTTGGAAACTGAGAATGACATTTATTGTCACAATGGAATATGGAACATCAAGAGTTTAACTTGAGAAGAGACTATTAAATGGCATTGGAAAAATCAGTTTCTTTTGCCTACTCATTGATGACAAAAGAACAACATCCATCGAAACACGAAGCAGAAAACGGTGGAAAAAACTTTAAAAACATTCAATATTATGTATATACTCAAGTATAAACAAAAGTCATCATAACTATTACAACAGAAAACATCATTTTCGACTTTTCAATAGATATTATACTTGAATGTATGAATGATTAAATCACAATGAGAGTAATGGATACAACACAAAATATGTAAAAAAAAAAAAAGAAGAAAATGGAATGTGTTATTATTGAGATCTTACTTGTCAAGATGTGCAATGCTCTGGCTGTTTTTCGCTTGACATCAAATCCATCTGATTGCTCCATTGTTTTTTTCGATCAGCTGACACAGAAAGAAGAAGGAAACCAAGTGAGTATGTGTGCGGCTTGTATATGACTGTGTGGTTACATCAGCATATGAGCAGTTGCAAGTTATGGATATATGGGAAATTGCACCCACATTGAAGTGGCTTGTAGATTATTTGTGTATCAAGGAGTTTGATGGCTATTAGGTTCCTTGGTAATAATCAGCATTAAGACTATTGGGTTCCTTGGGAATAATAAGGATTAAAGTGCATAGAGTATTGTCAGCCGCAATAGTTATTTGGGGTTTTAATGGTGGTGCATTTTCAAGGAATGAGTATACAAAGAGAACATAGCTGAATACAAACAGACTTAATAGTCATCATTATCGACATTAATTGGCTATAATCAGCATTAAAGTGAATAGTTAATTGTCAGCCACAATAGTTATATAGGTAATTAATGGTGGTGCATTTTCAATGAATGGGTATACAAAGAGACCATAGTTGAATACCAACAGACTTAATAGTCATCAAAATGGACATTAATTGGTTATAATCAGCATTAAACTCCTTCATTAATGGACATCCGAAATAGTCATATAGGTACTTAATGTGGGTGCATTTTCAATGAATGGGCATACAAAGAGACCATAGTTGAATACCAACAGACAATATAGTCAACCCAATGGACATTAATTGGCTATAATCAGCATTAAACTCCTTCATTAATGGACAGACGAAATAGTCATATAGGTTGAATACTAAGAGACTTAATAGTCATTACAAAGGACATTAATAGGTCATAACCAACATTAAAGTGCATAGTTAATGGACAAACTCAATAGTTATACATCTAATTAAATGGTGATGCATTTTCAAGGAATGAGCATACAAAGAGACTGGTGTTTGCCGTGAGCCTTCAATCAAAAATATAAAATTGCAGTACATCTAAAGAACTTAATCAGTCCTTTAAGCACACATGAGTATTGAGTACAAATTGCACACAATATCCTATCAAGTCTGAAACATTAAACAGTGCAGAAAATAAACAATTACAATTAAGATACAATGTAATAGTAGAAGCAATAACATTACTAAACAAAAACCAAGTACATTGTTCCATTTAAAATTGTTACTTAGGACTTAAATTCGACATTCTTAGACCAACCCCCAAAAAAGGTAGTTGTTGAGTACTAAAAAAAGGGAAACATTACCGAAGACAAAAAAAAAAGACATTGCTAACAAAGATTCGGGTCAAACCACAAAAACAAAATTAAAAATTTCTCCTAAATGTCATTGAAACCGACATGTTTATTACAAATATTTTTAATCACGAATCACCCTAAAGTAAATGGTCTTTTCTTCCCGCTTCCGGCGCACCAACCATGATCTTCAAACCTTCATAAAGCCGTCTTCCAAGAACCATACGCTTCCACTCACCACCAATCTTAAAGTGAGCACCACCATTGGGGGAAAGGAACTACATGTTTTTTGATTTGGAACATCATTGGGGGACTAAACTTAGGACACACAATCAACTTGTCAAACCTATCCTTGAGAAGGATAACAAATTTCCCTGGACCTACAAACACCATGGTCACCCAAGCACCGAAAGTGACGTTGTAAAAATCGCGGAGAGCATGTCATCCCTTAGTCAAGAATATTCCACTGTTGTGCCTCTCGATCAAAACCTCAAATTCATTTAAGTTAAGATCCATTAACCTAGCATATCGATCAATCTGATCGCCAAAGTCACGACCAAACATACTGGGAAGCACGACAGGCCGACAGCACCCTGAAGCATAAAGAAACATTCGATTAAATACAAAATTAATTGAGGTCGTGCGAGAAAAAAAAGGGGTATAACAGAATTGTATTTACATAATCAACATCAAGTTTAACTACATAGGTCCTGTATCTGACACGCAACTCATTAACTGTCTTGTCGATCTCGGAGATGGGATTTGGATTCAATGGAGCTTTCACAAAAAAGAAAAAAAATGCATGATCAGTATAAAGAAATGACCGCAAAACGTATAAGCAATGTATGAATGTGTGCACGTATCACACCAGTAAGATTGTGGTACGATAACAATTCTTGGATGTTTGTGTTCGCCATTTTGCATAGAATGAAAAAATCATGCAACGTTGTTATGGATGATGAGAAGATAGGCAGCACGGGTATATATAGATAAGTGGCATGTAAGCAACTATGCCATAACTACATTGCATTGGAAAACCTCAAACATTAAATGGGGACATGGGAAGATGGAAAGGCATGCACAATGATGATAAAGTTATAGAGTTTTGGGGGGAAATTTTGAATTTCAAATTAGGCTTGATATGTGTGCAATTATGGTTGTGTCATTAAGTTAAGATGCTTGATTATTAAACCCGCAATTAAGGAAGTAGTTGGCGCCCAAGATTGAGGTATAGGGCTTGCCATTGGGTTTTAAATGCTTCTTGTGATGTGTGTAGATCAGATTGATTGGAGATCCAACGACTCACATGAATTGGCGCCAAATGAAGTAGGGTTAGGGTTTGCAAGGATGGTTGCAATGTTAACATATATTATATAATAAGATATCTTTTTTTGGATTGCCATGCTATCCGTGCGAGGTTTTCATCACTATTTAACAGTGACTAATCATCGGGAAACTTGTGGGGTACACAAGATGGATTCTTTCCTCTAAACCGAATTTTTCATACATAAAAGTCAAAATCGAACTCATGACCACTTACTTAAGGGATTCAAGTACCTTATAACTTGAATCAATCCATTGTTGGTGATATATATATATATATATATATATATATATATATATATATATATATATAGGGATAGGATCAAATGACACCAAGGTGTCAAATTAAATTTGACACCAAATCCTAACCATTAATCCACTTTAATCCGACGTCTCTCATCAATTCATTAAGTGTTCACATGCTTGATCAAATGATCCAAATCTTAATTTTAGAAATAATTTATTCTTTCTTTTCTTGGTTAATTACTTACCATTTTCGTTATATTTTGCACTAATAGGTAGATGATTGTCATTTGATTTCTCCATACTATTTTTTTAGAGATTCTATTTACTAATCTTTGTATCTTGTTTGTATTGGCTACTCTTTCATTTGTTGGATGATATTATTCTTGAGTTCATGCTGCTAATATTCTTGTATCGGGTGTTCTAGAATTTATTTTTTGCTTTAGTTCTAATACTCTTTCATTTTTTGCTTTTATATTTTTTGCTTTAGTTCTAATATTCTTTTGTTTGAACTCAAGAATAAAGCAATGAACTAAAGCAAAAAAATAAATTCTAGAACACCCGATACAAGAATATTAGCAGCATGAACTCAAGAATAATATCATCCAACAAATGAAAGAGTAGCCAATACAAACAAGATACAAAGATTAGTAAATAGAATCTCTAAAAAAATAGTATGGAGAAATCAAATGACAATCATCTACCTATTAGTGCAAAATATAACGAAAATGGTAAGTAATTAACTAAGAAAAGAAAGAATAAATTATTTCTAAAATTAAGATTCGGATCATTTGATCAAGCATGTGAACACTTAATGAATTGATGAGAGACGTCGGATTAAAGTGGATTAATGGTTAGGATTTGGTGTCAAATTTAATTTGACACCTTGGTGTCATTTGATCCTATCCCATATATATATATATATATATATATATAATATATATATATATATATATATATATATATATATATATATATATATAAGACTAGTCTTAATTTAACCATTTAATAAATTTATTCAAAATTCAATGACTCCACACTTTCACGTGGATGCATCAGGTAAACAAATGGGGGAAAACGAAAAATATGGAAAATATTTGACTTTTATTTTTTTTCTTTAAAACAAAAATAAAATAAAAAAAGGTAATATAAAAAGCATGTAATGTAACAAAAAGTGCCAAAAACAATGTATTTTTTTTTTTCTATTTTATCAACATGTGATATTTTACTGAAAAAAAATAAATATTCCTTTTTGTGAATTCTCAAATGCAGACATCATCACCAAAAATGCAAAAAACAAGGTTCAAATGTAACAAAGACAGCTTTAAATGTTTCTGGTACATTGAAACTTGACACCTCGTAGCAAAACCACCGAACAAAATTGTACCTATTTATTCTCATTCATTCTGTAACATTGCATGAATAACTTCACAAACTATAGAACAAGAAGAAGCTACAATGATGATGCTTTCTGCTACTCTTCCCATTTCCCCTATTACTGCAAAATCATCCTCTTCAATGCAATCCCTGAGTTTTTCTCATCGCCTTATGGTTCCTTCCGGCAGCCGTGTGTCTCCGGCGGTGTTTGCCGGCGTTTCAAAGGGTTGCAGTAGCTCACTCTCACCTGTCAAACTGAAGGCCTCTTCACTCACAACTGCAGCCATTGGTAAGTTAATGTTTGTTTTTTTGTCTTGTTTTGTATTTTTAATAAATTATTGGTGGAATGGAAAAATGAGTGTCTCTGTTGAGTTTAAAGTTTTAATCTTTATTTTGTTTTAAATAAACTTTTATTAGTATTTGAAAGTGTTGAGCTGTTTTTTGATTTTTTTTATTTTTCAATGATGAAATGAATGTTGTAACTGATGCATCTGATTAATTTTGAATAAGTGGAGAACTCTCTGGAAAAATTTGAGATTTAAGGCTCTTGCTTTTGTGATTTTGTGCATGTTTGGATTGACTGTGAGTTTGGCAGAATCACGATGTGATTTTGTTAAACTCATTGTGGTTCCTAACATGCATTTTTACTTTTCAATAATTTCAGAGTTTTCATTGAAAAACGAAAAAGAGGAAATTTTTTAATAAGGGTCTATTATTTTTGCAGTTGAAGAGGTTGATGAAAGAAAGAAGTTTATAGAGGCATCAAAAAATGGAAACTTGATTCCTCTCTATCAGTGTATATTCTCTGATCAGCTTACTCCTGTTCTTGCTTACCGGAGTTTGGTTAAGGAAGATGACCGGGAAGCTCCAAGTTTTCTTTTTGAGTCTGCTGAGCCTAATTTTCAAGGTTCCAATGTGGTGAGTGTGCTTTGTTTTGGTAGTTTCATGGTTTTGAATTTTAAGGTTGTTTGTTTTTATATATATATAAATCTGGTTTGAATGATTGCAGGGGCGCTACAGTGTTGTAGGAGCTCAGCCAACAATGGAAATTGTTGCAAAAGAAAATAAGGTTACAGTGATGAACCATGAATCTGGTCAGTTAACTGAGGAGATTGTTGATGATCCTATGGAGATTCCCAGAAAAATCTCACAGGATTGGAGACCATGTCTTAGTGACGAACTTCCAGATGCATTCTGTGGTAAGAGTTCTATGATCAATAGTAAATCATGTGTACCAAGATGGGCTCGTGCCAAATTAAGATTCAATTAATAAATATTCAGACAGACATAATTGTGTCAATTATTTATAAAGCATGGATGACGGGTTGATGACGTATGACGCATGATTTCCGCAAGGATTAACAACTTTATGATAATGGAAAATTGTTACGGCTAGGATGTTTTCAGTTTGAGCAAGTGCAACTATAATTATTGAAAACCAAAAGAAAACATGATATTAATGTCTTTTTCGGGTTTTTTGGATGACTATAATAAATGAAGTTGAAATCTTTAAAGGCTGAAGATTTTGTCATCCAAATGCCGACACTCTGCATTAGTACATTATTTGTCGTTATGCGACTTCTTGTGTGAGCACACGCACGCGGGTGTGAGAGAGTAATGTTGATATATTGTTTGTTCGCATCTATTATATTATCTACAGAGCGTTAACTAGTTTAAGTTGTTGTTCAAGGTGGTTGGGCAGGTTATTTCTCTTATGACACAGTTCGCTATGTGGAAAAGAAAAAGCTACCTTTTTCAGATGCCCCAAAGGATGACAGACACCTCGCAGACATCCATTTGGGTCTTTATGAGACTGTGATTGTGTTTGATCATGTGGAGAAGGTACTTGGTTTTTGTATGCAGAAATTCTGTATCTACTACTAGTACACTGCTTGTGATGTTGATGTGCAGTTCAGCATTTCTGATTTGTACTGCAGTTTATACTCGTCTTTCTTAAGAGAAACTCGATTCAGATGCTTTATGAACCAAACGATAATATTTTGAATTTATTACATTTTTTTACTTGATTTTTGTTCATTAAACAAGGGAAAGTGTTTCAAATTATGAGTTCTTGTAAATTCCTTTTCTTTACATCTTTGGACATATAATGATATAATCCAGTGTTATCAAATATCGGCGATGGCGGCGCCATGGCTGATATTGGTGGCGGTTTTTGGGCTCACTGCAGTCGTGAATATCGGCCGATATTGCTGGTGTTTCCGCTATAATCCACTATGACGGCGCCACAAAGCGGCCGGTATGGAGAGATTTTGGCTCTCCACCATGGACCGCCATCTGCCATCGACAACAATGATATAATCGTCATGTAATGGATATATATCATGAAATGACTACTGCAGAGATGAAATTTTTACTGAGCACTGATATGGAATCCATTGGAGATTAAGTCAACGTTTTTGTGTCTCAAGATTATCCATTTATTATTTAGTTGCATTAGTATTATTATAATTATTATTATTACGTATGATAATGATGGCCTCGTTCATTACTTCAATACTTCATTGATGATTCAATTTCTTATTTGTGCTCTGCCCAACAGAAAGCATATGTGATTCTTTGGGTGAGGACTGACCAGTACTCCTCGGTTGAGAGCGCTTACGTGGATGGAACGATAAGATTAAAAAAATTAGTGGCCAAATTACAAGATAACAAGCCGTAAGTTATCTGTTGAATGTTGCTCTATCTAACCATGCAGTTGTTTTTTGAATCAAAATTAATTTAAAGTGTCATTTCCTAGTCCGAGGCTGGCTCCTGGTGCTGTGGAATTGCAAACTCGCCATTTTGGTCCACCTTTAAAGGAATCAAACATGACAGCTGAAGCATATAAGGACGCAGTCCTTCAGGCAAAAGAACACATTAAAGCAGGAGATATTTTCCAGATTGTATTGAGTCAGAGATTTGAAAGGAGAACCTTCGCTGATCCATTTGAAGTTTATAGAGCATTGAGAGTTGTGAATCCAAGTCCATATATGACTTATTTGCAGGTTTATTTCTATGCAACACATAAAAATATTTCATTTGGGAAAGTCGTGGTTCATCTTTTTCATCCGCTGATGATCATGTCTTTCCTATACAGGCTAGGGGATGTATTTTGGTTGCTTCAAGTCCAGAGATTCTTGCGCGTATAAAGAACGTATGTTTTTGTTCATAGTTAGACTTAATTTTTAAATTAATTGTCACTTCATACTTGGTCACTTCAATGTTTATTACAAGTCTTAATGGGAAAAATATCAGGTTTATTAAATTACTCTACTATTATTCTAAAGTGAATAGTTATCACGGTCTTGTTATAAACAGAATAAGATTGTGAATCGTCCGTTGGCTGGGACTTCTAAAAGGGGCAACACACCAGAAGAAGATGAAAATTTATCAGCAAAGCTCTTGAAAGATGAAAAGCAATGTGCAGAGCATGTAATGCTGGTTGATTTGGGGCGCAACGATGTTGGAAAGGTTTGTTCTGTACTTTCACTTTAATGGATGTTCCTATTTGTTAAGCCTGTTACATTATAATCTTATGCAATAGTTTGCGCTATTATTTTGTTTATTTAAAGAAGATGTTGCAAGTCTTGTTTCCTATATTATGTTTACTGTAATCTCTATTGGAGTTGAAGTTTATGAAAATTCGAAGTTACATAAATGAATATAAGCTAATGACTGGGTTTAATAGTGCTTTTATTAAAAAAAATTGATAAGCAGTGCTAATATTATGTCCACTCCTTTTTATTTGTTAATTGTGGTTTTCAATCCATATCAACATGTTCAGTTGTTCCTTAAAAGCCAATTTGCAGCTGGACTATCTGGTTGTGTTAGGAAAAGTAGGTACATATGTATGGATATGGTTCTTCAAAGTTTTTGTTAACTGCTGTATCATGGATTTACAGTCAGAAAATATTATTCCTTTGTTTGTGACAACTGTGACAAAAATGTCAACAAAAAGACAACAACTATGACAATAATATTTATAACCTCAAATATCTCTTTAATCACATTCTCACTCGGTTTTATATCATGATGCAGACAAAGCTGATTCAATGATTTTATTCTGACTTTTTTACAAGATAGTTCATATTCTGTACTTCAATCTGCTGGTTATGCTAACAAAAGTTCTGTTTGCAGGTTGCAAAAAGTGGTTCTGTTAAGGTTGAGAAGCTTATGAATGTTGAACGATATTCCCATGTGATGCACATCAGCTCAACGGTGAGAACATTTCCTTGTTATTTAGTGTTAATTGATGCTTTAAACTATTATAGTAGTTTGTTATGCAAAAGGCAACTATGCTGGTTACATCCTTCTAGGAAAAACCAATTTTCATTTGATTTTTCCTTTGCCGGTTGAATTAATACATGTGATTCTTGGAAAAATCAGATGGTAACACTGCAATGTCTGTGTTCCTTGAAAAAAATATGTATTTATATTATCCACTGCACTATGAAATTGGGGGATTTGTGTTGTATGTATTTTTCTCTTCTATGTTTTGACAGAAAATTTATTGTAAATAAGTTACCAGCACTAGACACTATTACTATTATATTGAGGCTGCCAACATCTACCCCTCTCCCTAGAAAAATAGTTTATTTATTAAATAAACTCTGAATGCTAGATAATACTTAATTGCTTGTTTTCAGTTTCCACAAAAAATATTTATCATGTGATTCACTATTTATTACAAGGTTACGGGAGAGCTGCAAGACCATTTGACCTGCTGGGATGCCCTTCGTGCTGCATTGCCGGTTGGAACTGTCAGCGGAGCACCAAAGGTTCATAATTTTCTTCACTCCTTTTAGTCCAAATACAATTCCTTACAAATTTGAAAAGCCTGTTCGTTATGGGACACTAATGTTAAGATTTTGCAGTGACCCTGATACATATTATCCGGTCAATTTCAATCTTCAGCTTCATTCTCACCCGATCACTGGTAAATGCAGGTGAGGGCAATGCAGTTAATCGATGAATTGGAGGTGGCAAGGCGGGGACCTTATAGCGGAGGATTTGGATATATATCTTTCTCCGGCGACATGGACATTGCTCTAGCTCTGAGGACAATAGTATTTCCAACTGGGACTAGGTACGATACAATGTACTCGTATAAAGACCTACACAAACGCCAAGAGTGGATTGCTTACCTTCAAGCTGGTGCCGGTATTGTTGCCGACAGTGACCCTGCCGATGAGCACCAAGAATGTCAAAACAAAGCTGCTGGTCTTGCTCGCTCCATCGACTTGGCTGAGTCTGCTTTCGTTGATAAATAAGATCTCTGATACCTCCAAATCAAATCATTGGATATACGATTAGTCGATTCCCATTTACTATAAGAATATAGACCTATGCAGGGAAGCTCTTGATTGTGTAATATCTCTTTTGTTTGCTTGAACAAGTAAAAAATGTAGCTTCAGATAGTTATGTTTTAGTGACATCCAATAATTACAGTATCATCATAATCTTTTATAGAAACATTCTTTTTTTCAACACTCACTTTAAATAAATTATCATGTAAAGTCAGGGACTCCTCTCCCGTCCCTTTCCTCCATCCATCCTCCATCCATCGTTTAAAGTAAAAGCTGTCTTTTATGTTCAAATCCCTACATTCCATTTCCTCTAACGAAGAAAAATAAACTCGTTTTGATCCGAAGAAGAAAATCCAGCTTTGCTCGCTTAGGAGCGAACTAACTAGTAGGGACTATGCCACATCTTTCTTCTTTGAGAAGTTTTTTTTTCTCCTTTTGACAGATTCTTCTTTGAGCAGTTAAACTTAGAAGTTATCAAGGTTGGTGTTGCAGCTCAATGTCACAAATTCTGGTTTACAACGGATTATAAGGTGAATAGCAAACCAAATTGTCAATTAAGATAGAAAAAGAAAAACAAATTTGACAAAGAATCCAACTTGAAAATCGTAAACACTGAACTAAAGTATGTGGAGCTTTAGTTCGTGCTGTTATATTTTTTTTTCTCAGTCAATTTGACGAATGAGCTTCTTTAACTCAAAGTAAACCGAAGAGCATGGTTAATTAGCCATGGTGCAGATTTCTCCTTGCTTATTCTCCCTCAAAATATTTCACATTGCTTCAAAAATATATTAGTAAAAGATGCAATATGAAATCAAAAGTTACATCAAAATATATGACAAGGAATAACCATAAACAGGTCTCTTAAAAGACTTATTTTTTATGTCTTTAATATTATTGACAATTAAAATGTCAAGAGCAACTTTTCTTACCCCATATTAATAACCAAACATGGTTCCAGAAAGTATACTTCTTGAGGTATAATTTTGCCCAGAAATATACCTTCTGATGACTCAAACAAAAAAATTATACGTTTACATCCAAAGTCATTTTGGGGTGGAAAAGTTCATCCCGTAAATTCCCCCGCTTTCAGAGATTCCAACTCCTAAAGGAAGAAGTTCCCCTTCTCAGTATCAGAATAAGGGACTAACGGAAAACCAGTTCTTCACTATACGAAAAAAGGGGATTGGACTACTTAAGACTGGAAGGCTGGCAAAGGAAATGGCCCTTAGCCAGCTTCGACCACTGGAAAGAGCACACCTAAGCGCAAAATAGAAAAAAGTGCCTGGATTTCTCTTGGATACCTGTCTTCTCTGTTCCAGGTACAAGTAAAGTGAAATCTATAAATTAGAATTCAGTGTTATAATTATTCAAATCAAAAAATGGACTACGAAACAAGGCTGGAACCAACCCGCTTTGGAAAACTTCAAATAGTAAACTTAAACTATCAATCATATGACATCCATCTCCACATAGAAGTGTTGGAAAAGAATAAATATGGGTTATGGTTTCCAGATAAAGAGGATAAACCTCGTCGTGTTTCAAAAAATGAGCATGACCATTACACCATATAACCAAACTACCTAAAATCAGAAGACACTGTCGTACATGAGATTACATCAAGCTTTACATCGATACAAGCATGGTTAGCTCCATATGCAAATCCGCTATGGCTGAAATCCAAGATAAGGACATTGGTGCTAATCAAATATATATGCAGGGTTTGCCCAAGTGTGAAAAGTTTACCTCCCCCTAACACTGGCAGGAGACTGAACACATCTCTCACTGCCAACTTCATCATCTATCTCACTACTATCTAAACAAAGACCATTTTGGTTTACACTCATTTCAGAACTAGCATTACTGCTTGTTGCGTGAGGAGAGCCCGATACACTTATTGTTCGACCACGATGAGATCCAGACCTCACGCTATACATAGAAGATGCCGGAATATTTGTCATCAATGGCCTTAAGTTACCTGGAATGGTTCTCCTTATATCCTGTTCAAAGAGAAACAAACAAAAATGATTAGAAAAGAACTATAAGTTAATCAGATCTTATCAGTTTAAGTTAACCAATTCCATAATTAAATAAAATTGTTTTCATAGTGTCATTTTAGAGTAAAATAATATGTGAAGACTAAAATTCTCATAATAATTGCAGGTGAAAGGAGTAGCTTTGAAATAGTTAAGTAGACTATTCAATAAAATGAAGATATTACTGGAAAATGTTGATAAATGTTATATAGGCATTCTAAAGTGACATAATTTGAAACAAGTGTTTCAAACATGACAATTACAATGACACAGAGGAGAGAAATAGTTAAGGATCTAAATTTGGTCATTCTTGAGACATCGTGCATCCAAAAAGGTAATTAGCGAATATGGGATTCCATTCGTTTTTATATAAAAACAGTGATGATTTGTATGCAGGTTTGACATTACAAGATTTTCTTAATCTGACAGAAAAATATATATACAGAATGTAGAAAATAGGTGTACCATATGCCGAATAGCCATATCCAAGGACTTCTTTGAGAGAGTTCTTCCAAACCCTGTGCTATCCGGAGATGAAGATGACTTGCCAGACAGATTACTACGAGGAGAGTTTTTGTTATCCATCATTGGTGGTGCTAGTTTTCGCATGTTTATAACCCTTTCAACCATTTTTGTGCCCATCATACCAGGACTAACATTGTCATTCACTTTGGAGCGCCCACGGCTAACTGCGGGCATTGAGTTTCCACTTATATGACCAGTGCCATTGGAAGACCGTCCTCTTGAAGGAGAGCATGATTGTCGCTTAGGTCTTCCACTAAAAGAAGGCTCGACAGATGAAGACCGAGAAGTGGGAGCTCCAGGCCTGCCCCTAGTCGCTGACAGTGGCCTATCAGGTAATGTTGTCCTCAAATTAGGTGGAGCATCAAGTGAAAACCCTGGCATCTCAGATGGCTTCCATGGTCTTGACTTCACGGTTGGTGATGTGCCACATGAAAGCACTTGCGGCTGTCTAGAGGTCGCTGGAGCTTGCTGTCTTGTTGTCGTAGGAGTTGGCTGCCTTGTTGTCGTAGGAGTTGGCTGCCTTGCTGTCGTAGGAGTTGGCTGCCTTGCTTTCACAGGAGTTGGTTGCCTTGACGACACAGTAGTTGGCTTGGGGCTCGAAGAAATCTTAACTGAAGAAGAAGATATATTGAGCTCATTTGATGGTATAGATGGTCGCCGAGTTGGAGTAGATGCTCTTGATGTGGACCTGGAAGGAGGTAAAGTAGGTCTGCTAGTTGGTGTTGAAGATCTTGCAGTCGATCTCGACAACGGTGTAGAGGATCTTGATTGAGTTGCTGGTTTTGCAGCAGGGGCGGTGGTCCTCGTGGCAGAAGTTGAAGGCTTAGTGGTAGAAACCGTACTGATGGGCTTGGTTGTGGACATTGTGGTCTTTGATGTAGCAACCACATTTCTAGTTGAAGGTATTGAATTCCGAGTAGGTGTTGAAGATCTTGATGGTTTTGAAGTTGTGGTCAATGATGGGCGTCCAGTAGGAGTTGACGGGCGTCCACTAGGAGTTGCAGGTCGTGATCCGGGACCCCCTGATGATGAGGGCCTCCTAGTTCCGCCACTTGAAGAGGAAGTTTGCTGTCTAGATGCCAAGCCAGTCCTCCCAGTAGGCTCCAGTTGATGATTTGACAACTATAACAACAAGAAAAAATTTGAAGAAAAATTAATTTCTGACAATAACAATAACCAGGTGAATTCTCACTAGGTGAGATCAGCTACGTGAATCAATCAATACCAATCGCTCTATAAAAAAAAATCAATAAAGCGCCAACAGGATACCAATGAATCTTTACCCAATGATGATGAGAGGATCGTCATTTTTCTGACCACTAAAATTTAAAATCCAAGAATGACCTTTACTCAATGAAGCCTATGAATCTCAAATTCTCGATACATATTTAATGTAACGTGATACTTTAAACAATGGTCTCTTAATAAATAATTAAACCAATTAAAATAGGTGATGACAAATGAACCGTAAAACATGCAAATATGATTAGAAGTTAACTTCAAGCAGTCCAAGGATATTAGTATTGTTGAGGACTTGAGGGGAAAACCATACCAATTCTAGTCAGGCATCACGAGAACAGAAAATATACAAAAATAACTGACTTATTCTATAGGTAACTCGATGTGCAGATCAATTATAAAGACCAAGTTCATGATGCACGCTGCTAGATGACAATGTTATCTAACAAAAGAAGTTTTGTCAAAACCAGGAGAATTATAATTTCATCAGCGATTTTAAACTAGACATACAGGCTTGCATCAGCCAATGACAACAAAATGATTGATATGACCGGAAAACTTGAAAGTTTCATAGAAAATGCTTACTCTGGATTTCAATGCTGTTGGACGTGCGGTTGGAGTACCAAGCTGACTCATAACAGTCTTCCGTGTTTCCATTTCCAAAGAAGGAAAAAGAGGAGTACCGGGAGGAGTTAGAAGCCTGAAAAACATTAATCATACTAAGTATCAATTTGAACAACAATCATTCGTACTGGCTTTACATCACTAACAAGCATTAACAAAACCATGCCAGTCACGCAAATAGTAGGAAGACAAAAAAAAAACTAAATTATCTGCAATAACTAAAACTAATGGGATGCAGGAACAGCAGAAAAGGAAATATTTGTTTGCCAGGTTATTCTTGTAATTTCAAGAAAAATATTAATATTGGCATCTTCTGGCTAAATGTGATATTTTAATTTTAGGTATTCATGTTACGAGTTCTTTGCATATAAATGAAACATCAAATATTTCCATTTTCTGGCTATCCTTAATAGTTTTATTTAAGGTATTCATTTCACGGGTTTTTGGCATATATATGAAACATCAGCTAGTTTAATATGGAAACAGAAGCGAGTGACATAAGGAATGATACAACGAGTCTGACCGATATGAGAATGGTGCGTGTGCATGTAATACATAATCAGATGTCAGGATAATACTATTTCAAGTTAGAAAATGAAGTCTAGGGAGTTCAGAACCAGAACAAGAGAAAAGAATGCTTTATTTCATATGACAACTTCAGTGTTCAATAACCATCCACTACCATCAACAGAAAAATGACTTCTACATGAAAAATTGCTCTAGGAACTGTAACCTATAAATCTACAATTGTTTATCCGGTCAAAAGAGCAAAACCTCCATTAATCACTGCTCTAATAAACACACTGTCGAGATAAACATGATGAACAAAATATGTATTATGGCAATTGAAAGGTACAACTTACCAGTCATAGTCATTTTTATTATTTTCCGAATTGAGAAACTCATCAGCACCACTCTTCCGCACAGGAGCCGTTGGCATAGAAGATGAAATGTTAAATAAGGGAGAAGTGCCCGGATTTGACCCTGCAATCATGTAAGATACCGCGTCACAAAGGGAAAACACACTAAAATTAGAAAGACCCCATATTCATAAAAGTGCATTTTGTCCAAACAACACAATCATTTTGCAACTTTTCACCACTTCTTAAAATAAGACAAATTCATACGCTAATTAATATTAGGGCTGTTTTATTTGATGTTATTATATACAGATATAAGCACTTGTGATGATGTTCGGAAGAGCTTATCGAAACAGCCTATGACATATTCATATGCTGTTTTCCGCTCATTTACATAAACTCTTAAGGATAGCTTACGAAAACAGCTTATAACATATATAAAGGGCCTATTTGGATAAACGGCTTATTTTGCAAATTATAGCATAAGCACTTATCATACAACCGCGTAAGCGCTTATGAATAAGCTATTTCTATAGCACAAGACAAAATTAAGTCAAGGTGTTTTTGTATAATCTATAGGCTATTTTCATAAGCTACCCTCTAGAGCTTGTGTAAATAAGCTGAAAAAAAAAACTAATGAACATGTTATAAGCTATTTCCACAAGTTCTCCCAACGTGTCACAAGTGTTCATGCTAGTAGGTAAGCTCAAACAAGTCAATCCAAACAAGCTCAAAATCTATTGCTTATTACATCTTTGGTCATAGAAATTGCTTATAGCTTAACTAATCTATTTACCCAAACAAGGATGAGTCAACAACTAAACACGAAAACACTGAAAAGAATAAAATCAACAAAAACTCAAGTACCCACACAACTCCAAAAATAGAAACTTTTTGAGAACGAATTTATACCCAAAGCTGAATCAAACTCCTCCGAGGTATGAAGCAAAAGATCATTCCGTTCCTTCTCACGCTTCCTCATCTCAAGAAACAATGCAAGCTCCTCATCTTTCTCCGTCGTGCCGGAACCCATCAAACCCCCAAATTGCTGCTCCCTCTTCAAACCACCTTGCATTGAAGATTCCTGAGCTCTGAAGCTACGATTCATCCCCAATTTTCAAATAACTCGAACCCTAATTCCCTCAAAAGCCCTAAACACCAAAACGCTAGCAGAACGAACAAAACGACATTGTAAGAAAGAGAATGAAAGAAGATGTAGAAAATGAAATCGCGTGTGGAGCGTGAGTGTGAGAGGCGCGTGATGAGAGAGAGAGGGATCGGAAAACGGGAAATTTGAAGTGTGACGGTGGAGAGAGTGAGGGATGAGTTAAGAAGACGGAGTGGTATGGATGGTAATAATTATGGTTATACAGGGTTAAAATGGGAAATTGCGTATGAAAAGGACAACTTTTAGT
Source organism: Medicago ruthenica (assembly GCA_018208015.1). Classification (NCBI taxonomy): domain Eukaryota; kingdom Viridiplantae; phylum Streptophyta; class Magnoliopsida; order Fabales; family Fabaceae; genus Medicago; species Medicago ruthenica. The sequence goes on from CM031373.1 coordinate 57,018,581, forward strand.
TCTTGTCGTTCCACTAGTTTGATGCCACGTTGCATTGTTTGATGGATAATCACGAAAATGACCTTGCCCATGTGCATTCCACTTTTTGAATTGTTGCAACGGTGGGCTTTGAAGCACCCAATTTGGAATATTGTATTAAATAGTAGACTTGATATTTATTATTCACCTCAACTCTTTTTTCAATAAAAATAGCCGATATTTATTTAAATTGGTAAAATACATTGATACAACGTAGATTTAAAGTTGTAAAAAATTAAAGTGATGAATCTATGAATAAAAAGGCAAAATGCAAATAAACATGACAAAATATACAAATACAAAAAGATTCAAATGTTCGGAATATTATGTCTTTGAATATGTAACAATGACAATATTAATGTCATGATTGAATATGCACTAGATTGAACACGGTCTTTTAATTTGAATCAAACAAACATCGCATTAAGACGGAAAATATGAGGGTTGGGTAGCTCAACTGATTTGGTTAAGGAGTTTGAAAAGAGAAAAAAAACTAACATAACAATTAACATATTAATATTTATCATTAAAAAAACTAAGACGGAAAATAAAAAACGCCGCACTAAAATGAAAAATTTAGGTAACAAAGGAAAACGAAACGATTTAGATGGTTGAGGTTAGGTCGAATATTAATCCTAAATCACCTATCATATACCATAGAACAAGAAGAAAAAGGAGACAAACGGCTATTATTCACCTCACCAAATTATTATTTTTTAGGAGACCTCGCCTAATGTTATGATATAGTATTTTTTTATAAGAGTATAATATTTTTAATTAATATATATATTTTCCCCAAAAAAATTAATGTATATATTTGGTCCTCCAGCTTTATAAAAAAATTAAAATAAAAATTGGTCCTAATGATAAAAAGATGTATCTTTAAATTAGATGTTTCGTATTCAAGACAAATTGATGTTTTTTAAGAGATGTAAATATAAATTTATTTGTAAATGTTATTTAAGTCCGAAAATCTTTCCTAAATGAACTTGTATCATCTTTAACTCTAAATTTGATTCTTATCATAAAGAATAATTATCGTGTATGTTGTAAATACATAATTCGGTCAATATTATAAGAACATAAAAAATATTCATTAGGTTTATTGAATAATAGAAATATATTGTCTATAAGATAAGTCAGATACATCGATTATTTAATAAATCTAAAATATCAACTTTTTGTTAATAATAGTGACCGAAGAAAGTACAACACAAATTTAAAATGCGGCCCATTAAAAAATCCAAGTAATCCATACGTATCATTTATTTAATAAATTTAAAATATTTTTTTTTGTCATAATAATAATCAATTGGAATACAAGGCAAATTTAAAGTCAACCCCATTTAAAGAATCCAAATGATTATATATCATGTAAAATGGTGTTTACATCATGTCTATTGCATTATACGATGTAAAAAGAATTCAATGAGTAAAAAAAAAAAAAAATTCAAATGGGTACATTTTTGGATATGAAGAGAAACTATGAAGAGAAACTATAGAAGGATGGGACGGTTACCCTTTTCTCGATAGAAGAATTTTACCCTTTCAGAATTACAAAGTATTACTTTTTATTTTCTGTCAAAAAAAAGTATTTACTTTTTTTATTATTTTCTCTTTGTTTATTCTGATGTTTGGTCCTCTCGTGGATCCAAAACACAAAATATTATATCTGCTTTTTTTTTTTTCTGGGTTAGCATAGCGACAAAAGTGAAGTACACTAAGGCTATGATTGGTAAGGCATAGATTTAAATTAATGACTTATAGCTTATAATTCCGTGTGATTAAAAAAAATTGTTTGTAACTGTTATTTTAACACGAGTTTATAGTTTATTTTCATGAGCTTATAGTTTTTTGTGATAAGTCAATTCAGGCAGCTTATAGCTTATCATTTTTTATTTCAATTTCACTCATGCAATCTTAATTGAAAAAATAAATATTAATTAATATGCATTTTTTGTGTCATTTTATATTTATAAGATACTTCAACCGTTAATTTTACCAAGTACTAGAAATTCAATCAGCTAGTTGTCGGTCATCAATTATAAACTAATTTATAAGTCATCCGTTATAAGTTAAATTATCAGTTATCCGCTGTTTTTTTACCAAACACAACCTAAATGTCGAAAAGTGGGAAATTGCGTATTTAAATATGTGCTCAATATATCAAATGTTCTTGTAGTATTTTACTATTTGAGTTCAACTTACGGAAAAATAAAATGTAGTTATTTTTTGTTTTATTTTTCTTTTTGTTGATTCGGATGTTTGGTCCCTCTTATGTATCCAAAACATAAAATTTAACAAGTTATTGTCTGTCACTGTCGTCAAATTTACCAATCTATAACATTTTTTCAAGATAGTCTAGCGTGAAACTTGTGTACATTAAATGTTATTTAAAAAAAACAACATTTATTCATTCAAATTGATAGATTACATCGATAAAATACAAATTCGCTAAAAACAAAAAGGATCAATCTGCGAACAAACTCACAGCATCCATGTTAATAGCATAAAACGGCAAAGTACATAAGCGTACTGATATGACTATATCAAACTCTTCGGAATAGTCATGCCTTCGTATATGCAATGTTGATGACGCCAAAGTCATTGGTTGGATCTGCATTAGATCAAAGTTGATATAACAATCTGAACCAAACAAACACCTGAACAAGACGGGAAAGACAAACAACGTCGCACAAAGACGATAAACAAAACAACGTCACACTAAGACGACGAAATCACGAAAGAAAAACCTAATTCAATGTGAAAATCAGTTATATAAATAAAAGAGAAGGAGAAAAAAGATCTAGAGGGGTGATTTGGGGTCAAAAATTGACCCTAAATCACCCCTCTTTGGTGGATGAAGGAGAATAAATCAAGGTTTTAGGTGACGGCTAACGAGAGAGAGATATAATAGTTTGTATCAATTTTATTATTTTGTGTACATTAAATGTTGAGAAGTAAAGAATTACATATTGAACTCACGTCCAACATATCAAATATATATATACAGCACATTCTTATATAATTTGTACTTACACGGCGATAAAACATATTTACTTTTATTTTATTTACTTTTTTCTTTTTGTTTATTCGAATATTTGGTCTCTTTTGTGTATCCAAAACAAAAAATCTTTTAAGTTAGTGTGTATCACCGTCATCAAGCTAAGGTGAGACTTTTTCCTAAAGAGCCTAGTGGTGAAACTTAACACACCAAGCGTTGAAAAGTAAAGAATCAATGCTTGAACATGCACCTAATATATCAAACATCTTTGGAGCTTTTCAGGATTTGAGTTGTACTTGTGCGACGGTAAACCATCATGTTCCATCAAACATCCAAACACAATCACCACTAGTTCAAAATGATTAAATAACACTAAAAACTAATTAAAACCACAAATTCCTAAGTAGTCACTGATTAAATGCTTTAGTTCATGCAATCACTCATTTTCTCATAGATTATGGGGGATAAGTGCCATGTAATAACCTACAAAAATGTCGGTTATCAAAGGCCAGATTTCAGCCATGGCAACGATGCTAAACCCGCGTAAACAGAAACGCCGTCATGAGAACACAAGAAGAAGTTAATGAATGACACAAGCCACTAGTCAGTGATTGCACTAAGCCACTAGATATTTGTGATATCACCAAATTGCAATCAATTAGTGAAACAACAGTAAGCAATCCGTGTTATTGATAATTCTGATCGAGTAATGGATTCAAAGTAAGGATGGGAAACCAAGGCAATTGAATTACGTAACACACACCTATTCCACCAAGTGGATGTAATTGTGAGAAACACCAATCAATAGTTGTGAGAGCAGTACGAGCAACAACAATGAAATTGGTACCATGATTGAAAAATCTAAACAGGACAAATAGGTTCAGATTCGTGAAACGGTGCTTATGCTAGGATGAACCCTAGCATAGCGTCGTTTAACATTTGAATCTACCAATATCTTGTAAGTTTCAAAAAACAATAAATTAAGTGAAAATATACTTAATAATTTAAAGAAAAATACTTATTTAGTGATTTGTCTAAATAGTTAAGCCACTTCAATTATATATTGATAATAAATTAATTGATAAATTAAAAAAATAATTCAAATAGTAAATGAAGTTTTGAAATAGAAATTTGTTTCAAATGTGATTAAAAAAACAAACAAACAACTACAATTCCTTTAATAGTATTAAATTAGAGCAAACATTGAGATTTTTGTTGTCACGAGTTAACTAAAAGAATTGTGTTCTCATAATCATATCATTGAAATTGTTTCGTTCATACTATTTTTGTTGTTAAACCGTTAATAATATATGCAATTATTTTTTTAAAAAATATTTCGTTGAAAATCAAATCAAGACTATCTAAACTATCTTGTTACGTAGTAGATCATAAATAAGATTTTAATTAATAATTTTAGTTTAGAAAAATGTCTTTCAACAAGTGGAGTGGGAACAAAGGTAGTTAATATTATATTATATTATAAGCTATGCAAGAATTAGAAAACGAGTACATGTTTCAGATGATCTCGATATCATAAAGTTCGCTTTTTTTTTTTCAATTGTTAAAATGTATATAATGACTTTTAATTTTTCGACAAGTCTTTCACGATCGATATCATTGGAACTATAATATTTTAGATAAATTTCAATATATTTAAAACAACCATATGCGTTCCCTAAAAAAAGTTATATATGTTATATTATACCTCTTTATGTTTTTTTTTTACGAAGCTAAAGTCATATATGTTATATTATTCAGCTCTTTATTTTTTTTAAGAAGCTAAATTAGCCCACTCAAACCGACACCGAGAGAATCGAACCTGAGACTTTGAGAAAGAGCACACTCTCATGCCTCAAGTCAACACCACCAGACCAATCCAAGTGGATTTCAAATCTTTATTTTAATTAAGTCAATTGTTTGTTATACAATATATAACAAAATATTAAATTCTAAAGGATTCATGAGCATATTCAACGTTGTTATGTGAATTTGTATGAATTGTTATCGTATAATTTTCTAAAAATTTGATATTTTTAACAAACACGCGTCTCATCTCCATTTTAGTGGAAATATTTTCAGCACTGACAATAACATTAGCAAATCCTTCATTGATTTTTTAAACTTTATTTATATTTAATTATCTATGAGAAAAAGACTAGTAATTTGAGATTCCGTTGAGAGTTAATTAAAATATATCAAATATTGTTTAAATTATAGATCAAATTTGACACTAACTTAATTTTGAACTTAATTTGAAAATGATAATTTTCATTTTAATCTAGGAATCCAAGCGTTACAATTTTTAATTAAATAAAGCATATAGACATAATTAATATGTATCATCGTATTAAATCAAAAAAATCTATTTCGAATATTAGGTATATCAAACACAAATGATTATTTCATGTCCTCATGTATTAAATATGAGTCACACATATTAATCATCAAGAACATCACCAACCATATTATCATAGTTATCCACATATCATCTAAAAGGATACACTATCCTTTATTCTTGATGTATTAAATATTATTATGCGAGTCATATATGCCATGTGGGAGTGAATATTATATATGTTAAAAATACAAAGTGATTCCTTTAAAAAAAGTACAAAGTGATTGTAAATTCAAACTCCAATTATATTTATGAATCGTGTATCTATTTTCTATCAAATTACTAAATTTGTTTAAATAATTACATAAAATTTTGTAACATTTCATTATTTTTTGGAGCAATTATAATTTTTATCAGTTACCACTTTGAATTTAGACGAGAAATATCCTTTTTACTTCATATATATTTTTTCCATTGTTTATGATTTTTGCACACATACTTCTAAATAAAAAAACCTCAATTATCCTACAATTACTAAAATCAAAACAGAAATCTCTTTGACTATTAATATGTACTCTCATGTGAATGTGTGAAATCAAAACCCCTTTGTGTTGCAACACATCTATTTACGTCGATGACTTTGTTAAATTTCCCTCCAATACAACTGACTTGTTTTGTTGGTTACATATCATATCGTTCCATCTGTTATTAGTTGTATAACCATTTTTTGTTTAATTTCCGCTAAACTACTATACATTTATTTCCCTCTAATTACTAAATTACTGAATTTTTGTGTCTGAACCAATTGAAGTTCACATGGATGAATCAAAAAACATCCATGGAGATATGTATTCATCTATACGATGTCTAAAATTGTTATTGTTTCTTTACATAAAAAGGTGAGCGAACATTTGTGAGCATTCGCCAGCACAGAAACAAATCCATTAACCATAACTCACTCCAAACTAGCAAGTATCAACGATCCCAAATTGAATTGATATGTAAAACAAACAACAGAACCAAGGCTCTTTCGAGCAACACATTTCAAACACGGTTAACTTGAAGGATTTTAATAACAACAACAAAACAACCACCTGCGGTTTCTGATTTGAGACAAACAGTTTCAAATCACACAACACAAACCAAATTTGAGCTTGAATAACAACCTTGGAGCCACAACTGATGTTGTTAGTGACGACGTTGTAAAATACTGCCCGAAATGGGTTAGAGTGACAAATCTTCGGAGAACCATACCAACAACGACGAACCGTCCAGATCTAGAAACAAACATCCCAGATCTTCAAGAACCTCAACGAACCACCACCAGTAGCGCTGCAATATTAGAAGAAGAGCTTAGAAATATTACCTATTTTAGTTATATAACTTAATTGAATTTTACATATAACTTGGTTTGCTTAGTTCTTGATGTTCCTGTTCCATGATAGTTTTTATTATGGATTTTCTTAAAATAAATTTCTAGATCTCAATATTGCTGCTGTTTCTGTTTTAGTTAATTAAGTTCGTTAATTTTTACATAAAACTTGAAGTGCTTAGTTCTTTGTGTTCTTCCATGATAGCTTTTATTGTATGAACTTTTCAAACAATTTCACGGGCTTATGGATAGTAGACGAAGGATAAACTCCATTATTTTTATTTCCATTAATGGTGCACAAATGGAAGATGTAGTCAATCTTAGAGCAACATTTGTTAATCCCTTTGCCAATCACTTTAAGTTTCAATATATTATTAGATCACGTGTGGATGATTTTAATTTCAAGACTCTCGATATTACAAAAAGTGGTGATCAGATTTGAATTTTTAGTGAATAAGATATTAAACAAGCAGTTTGAGATTGTGACAGTTTCAAAGTCCCGATCAATATGGAATTAACTTTGGATTTATTTAGGAGTTATGGTTAGAAATTAAGGCAGATGGCTTGCAGTTTCTATGGAGTTCCATCATAATGTTAAATTGGTGAATGACTTGAACTACACGTTTATTTCTTTAACTCCAAAGGTTGAGAATCTTTAGCGTTTTGCGAATTTTAGATTCATCTCTCTTGTTGGATGCATGTACAAAGTGTTGGCAAAGGTCTTGGAAAATTGATTATGAAATGTCATTGGCAATGTAATATCTTATACAAGTGTGCTTTTATCAAAAGACGTCTGATACTTGATGGGATTCTCATTGCAAACGTAGTCGTGGATGAAGCGTGCAACAAAAAAGGAACTATTGTTATTTAAAATTGATTTGGAGAAGACCTTAAACTCAATGGGCGGGAACTATTTAAATGTTGTGACGAAGAAGATGAAATTTCCAGTTTTATGGCGAAAATGGATCATGCAATGCGTAGGCACCGCCAACTGTGCTTGTTAACGGCAACCCAAAAAATGAATTTAATTTGGAAAGGGGCCTCTAATAAGGCGATCCACTGTGAATGTAGCCGCTTCTTGGCTGGCTGAGGTGCCTTTAATGTTCAACTGTAAGGTAGGTTGTATTCATTTTATTTATCTTAGAATTCCGATCGGTTCTTATGAAGTCTGTCATATCCTTGTTATTGGTCTATTTTATTTCCTTCTTCAAGGTTTATGCGTGTATTATCTCCTCTATTTTAAAATGTTTTTTTTTGCGGGGGGGGGTAAATGGGATGTTATTTGTTTAGATAAAGAGAATGGTGGTATGTGGGTTCGTAGAATTCGGAATTTAATTTAGCTTTATTAGAAAAATGGTGTTGAAGGTTGCATGTGGAGCAGGATAATCTATGGTTTAAGGTTTTGAAGGCTTTGTATGGTTTGGATAAAGTTCGTATTAGGGATAGAGGGAGGTTGGCATCACCTTGGTGGAACGATATGTTTTTCATTAGAAGAGGTTCGGGGTTAGGGTGGGTAACGAGTTTGATGACAATATGGTAAGAGTGTCGGGAACCGAAGCCCAAACTTTCTTTTGGACAAATTTGTGGCTCGACGGTGGCCTTTCAAGTAATATGTTCCGTCGCTTGTTTGAGCTAGCTGAAAATAAAATGATTCATGTTGTTGCGATGTGCTCTTTAGGTTGGAGAATTGGTGGAGAGACGTTGAAGTGGTGGCGTAAGTTACTAGCTTTGGAGGAGGAACAAATAAGGGAGTGTTGTGCTTTGCTATTTAAGATTATTTTGCAGGATGATGTATGTGATATTTGGGACTCGAATCTTGACACAGTAAAAGGATATACAGTCAGTGGCGTGTACCACGTGCTTTCAAGAAAGGATCACAATACTCTTCATAACATTTTAACCCTATTTGGAACAAAGTATCCCTGTTAACGGTTTCTCTGTTTGTTTGGAGGTTGTTACATAATCGACTTTAAATAAGGATAAATCACTTCATCACTAAGTTTCTCCCGTCTAATTCTAATTTATGCACAAGTGGATGCGGGACGGAGGAAAACGCAAACCATCTTTTTATGTCTTGTGATCATTTCAGGAGTATTTGGTCTTCTATTCTTCACTGGCTTGGAATCTCTTCAACATGTCCAAATGAATTTCGCGAACATTTCACCCTATTTGTTAAATTAAGAGGCAATCATAAAAAAGTTAGGTCTTCTCTTCAACTGATTTGGTTGGCTTGCATTTGAGTCATTTGGTAAGTCTTTATATTATATATCAAGCAGACAACAAGCTGTGTCACTAGACCTTTTTCGATGACAAAACCCATCTTCCTAAATACAACATTCATGGACATATGGGAAGTGACATTGATATGCATGACCCTTTGAACTCTATGTAAGAGGTCAACATCATCTGGTGTTATCTGGTGCTAGGAAGCAAAAAGTATCAAATGCAAATGGTATAAAAGCATGTTGATTGTCATAACACGCTTTCTCATGTTTGACCACTTTGCTTGACGTAATTTTTAGGGTTGCCTGTCTTACCGTAAAAGCCCCGACCCCTGATCCCACATGTAGTGAAACCCCAATCAAGTCCACACATACATGTTTTCCTCATACCCATCTGTACACCGTAACATCTGCATGCCTAAGTGTCGATATTCAATCTAGTGGGTGAGTCGGGAAGTTCACACTAATACTTCCACCCTCATGAGTATTGAAATTCTGGCAAGTCCTGATGCTGAACGTAAAACAGAGTACAGTACGAAACAGTAACAGAGAAGGAAAATATCAGACAGAAAGTAAAATGCACAAGATGTTTGTTAACCTAGTTCGGTGACAAACACACATACGTCTGGAGGCTACCAAGCCAGGAAGGAAATCCACTAGCGTAGTCCTAGTTCAAAGTTCTCAGCAAACTCCCAGTTTACAACTTATCATCTAGCTACTACCTGTATTGACTTCAACCTAGGAACTCCTAGACCTGAGATCCCATCTCACTTCCCCTCAAACAATCACTGCCCCAATGATCTTAAACTCAAATAACAATCAACGTAGGAGACACACTCCAAATACACAAAAATGTCACTCTTGCTTAAAAGCTTATAAGTGATACACAATTACAACTCAACTAAACACAGTCCTAAGCTTGCATCAAGATGACACAAGAAAGGCTCACAATAAACACACTAGAAACCTAAGACTAATCTTTCAATGATGGCTTTTGTTCTAGCTAATTTTCTTCAATAGTGGCGTCCACTATTTATAGCCTTCAGCAGCAACAAATATTTGAATCAAATATTCTTCAAAGATATATTTCCAAAATTCTTCTTTAGAAATATATTCCACAATATTCTTCAGAAATATATTTTCCAAAGATCTCTTTGAAAATATATTCACAAATAAAAGTAACCAATCTTCAGAAAATATCTTACGAAAATATTCTTCCTTCTAGAAACACACGCAGCTTGGAGAATTCTTCAATCAAATCTACAAAAGATCATGTGAGAAAATAAACAGCTCCAAGGCACGAGAACATGAGCACAGTAAATCAGCTTCTGAAGGTACTTCTGAAGAAGTGCTTCTGAAGGTCTGCGTCTGAACATTCAGCGTCTGAAGGTTGCTTCTGAACAGTGCTTCTGAAGTTCTGCTTCTGAGGTCCAGCTTCTGAAGACGCACATCTTGCTTGTATATTTGATTTTAGCAAACATGAAGCCAACAACCAAATATCCAACAATCTCCCCCTTTGGCAAATTTTTGGCTAAAATCAATCTGAGAACAAAGGCAAGATCTTCACTCATCAAAGTACGCAACCATGAAGAAATTAAACGTAGCATCCAAAAATCAACAGAGTCAGCAGCGGCACATACACTACGTTTCCCACACATATACTCCCCATGAACACATCAGCTTCTGACAGGAAACACATAAACTCCCCATGAAACATATCATTCAGCAGCAACTTTTGAAAACATACACTCCCCCTGAAACAGAGACTCCCCCTGAAACAGATCAGCTTCTGACAGGAAACACATATACTCATCTCTCCCTTTTTAGCCAAACAATTTTGACAAAACAACCATGCAATCACCAGGAGTAGAAAGAACAAGAAACATCAGAGGTTATAAGCACACTAGCAGAGGAAAACAAATGGAATACGCCAGAAATCTGCAACACAATTCTAACTCAGACCATAGATGAAAAGAACGCATAATAGCTTTCATCCACAAACCCATAACCATAAAGGCACCATAGAGTCATACCACACACAAAGTCTTCACAGAGGAAACAAAAACTTCATAGCAAACCACTCAGACACACTCACATAAGTAATAAAAGCTTCAGTGACATCAGGACTTATATCCACAGAATCAACAGGGCTTGTGGTAACAACAACTGGTACATGTGAAACAGTAGGAGAACTTACACTTTCAGCAGTCTGTAATTGCTATAACTCCTCATGCAGACAAATCCCCAGTTTACCCCTTGAAAGACAATTATCCTTTTTGATTATCTTCACATGTGCTGCATCAGATGTTCTCTTATGTCTTGCATTCATAAGAGCAAAATTCTTCATTCTACTCTTGGCACAATCTCTGGATTTGTTGGTAATTTCTTCATTCAGATTCCCTATGATCAGGTCCTTAGGATGATCATTTTGGATTCTAATATTTGGACCTTTGCTGCTTTCAACAATCTTGAGTTTGGGTCTCCATTCCTTCTTGACATTGATTCTGTTTACAATGGGTTCCACTTTTCTTTGTTGGAAGTGCTTGGGGTATCCATACAGCTTGAAACATAATGGCTTTATATGTCCTTTTCTACCACAATAATGACATACCCAAGGACGAGATGCCCTCCTGCTCTTAGATCCCTGAGGTTTGTTCTGATGTTCCAACTTAGGTTTGTTCACCATTGTATCAGATGTTCCAACAGCTGCAATGAACCTTTTAGCTGGATTTTGTTGTTTGTTGTTCAAGGTCCTATCATCAAACCCTATTCCTTTTGGTTTCCCTTGGTTCTGACTTTCCAAAATCTCTTTTAGCATATTAGTACCAGTGTTCATCATGCTGACCTGCTTCTTGAAGTGTTCAAGTTGAGAGTTCAGTTGGGTTACCTCATCTTTGAGATCAGAAATTTACCCTAAGTGGTCACTTCTTTCAGCATGCAGTTGACTGATAGTCTTCTTCTGATTTACTAATAACTTGCAAACTTCTTCACTTCTGATGTATAGTTCTTTGTAAGAGGCATCTAGTTTTTCAAAAGTTAATTCTTCATCACTGGATTCAGTATCAGATGGTGCTTCAGAACCTGATGGTGCTTCTGAAGCCTCACAACCTGATGGTGCTTCTAAAGCCTTAACTTCATCATCAGACATGCATCTACCAGTTAAAGCATTGACATACTTAGCAGACTCATTCTCCACTTCTCCTTCTGAGTCATCTTCATCAGACCAAGACATAGCCAAACTTTTCTTCTGTTTCTTGATGTATGTTGCACATTCTGTCCTAATGTGGCCATATCCTTCACACTCATGACACTGAACACCTTTGGATTGATTGCTTTTCTCATCAGTTCTTGTCTTCTTCAAGTCATTTGGTTTGGATCTCCTGTCAGCCTGCTTCAGAATTTTGTTAAACTGTCTACCAAGCATCACAAGAGCTTCTTGTTGGATATTTGGTTGTTGGCTTCATGTTTGCTAAAATCAAATATACAAGCATGTGTGCGTCTTCAGAAGCTGGTCCTCAGTTGTGCGTCTTCAGAAGCTGGAAACAGTACTTCAGAAGCTGGAACTTCAGAAACAGTACTTCAGAAGCACTGTTCATCAGAAGCAGAACTTCAGAAGCACTGTTCATCAGAAGTTGAACCTTCAGAAGCTGCATTTCAGAAGCACGTTTAGAAGCTGGTTTTCTGCGTTCAGAAGCTGCGTTCTTTCTTGTATCTTGGAGCTGTTTTATTTTCTCACATTATCTTTTGAAGATTTAATTGAAGATTTATCCAAGCTGCATTTCTAGAAGAAAGAAGAATTTCGCAAGATATTTTCTAAAGATTGGATTTAATTATTTGTGAATATATTTTCAAAGAAATCTTTGGAAAATATATTTCTGGAAAATAAATTGCTTCTATTTGCTTCTAAAGAATTCTGGGAATATATCTTTGAAGGATTTGGTTCAAGAATTATGTTGCTGCTGAAGCTATAAATAGAGGACGCTGTCATTGAAGAAAATCAACTCAACTGAAGTCAGTTTTAATAGAGTGTTTTTAGGTGTTGAGTCTGTGAGCTTTGTGCTTTATTTTGTACACCACTCAAGTGTTTAGATTTGGTTGTTTTTATTGAGTTGTAATCACTTGAAGTTTTTAAGCAAAAGTGACATATTGAGTTTTTAGGAGAGTGTCTCCATCTTTGATTGTCTGTTTAGAGTCTGATAATCACTGGGGCAGTGATTGACTGAGGGAAGTAAGAGGGGTCTTATATCTAGGAGTTCCTAGGTAGAAATCTATACGGGTAGTGATTAAGTGAGAAGGCTGTGAAAAAGGGGCTGTTGTCATAGGTCTTCGAATTGATACTATTTAGTGGATTTCCTTCCTGGCTTGGTAGCCTCCAGACGTAGGTGTGTTTGTCATCGAACGGGGTTAACAAATCATCTGTGCATTTTTCTTTCAGTCTGTTAATTTCTGTCTGTTTTGTTTCTGCTTCTGAACCACTGTTCACGTACTCTGTTTAGCTCTGTTTTACGGTTCAGAATTAGTCCTGCCAGGAATTACAATTGGTATCAGAGCAGGCACCCTGCCTGTTTTAGGGTGAGCTCCAGGGAAGGTTTTTCTGGCATAATGGACTCAGAAGGAGAATTAACTTATGAAGAACTTCTTGTCTCTTTCAAAGAACTATACAAGATGTATATAAATCAGAAGAAGACTGTCAGTCAACTACATGCTGAAAGAAATGACCATCTAGCACAAATTTCTGAGCTCAATGATAAGGTAACCCAACTGAACTCTCAACTTGAACATATGAAGAAGCAAGTCAGAATGTTGAACACTGGTACTGATATGCTTGAAGAGATTTTGGAGAGTCAGAACCAACGGAAACCAAAAGGAATTGGGTTTGATGATAGGACCTTGAACAAACAGCAAAATCTAACTAAAAAGGTCAGTGCAACTGTTAAAACATGTGATCCAATGATGGATAAACCTAAGTTGGAACACCAGAACCAACCTCAGGGATCTAAGAGCAAGAAGGCATCTCATCCTTGGATATGTCATCACTGTGGTAAAAAGGGGCACATAAAGCCATTCTGTTACAAGCTGCATGGATACCCCAAGCACTTTCAACAGAGAAAATTTGAACCTGTTGTAGTCAATGTCAAGAAGGAATGGAGACCAAAATGTAAAAGTGTTGACAAGAGGCTGAAAAATAGGAGAGGAAAGGTTGTTGCTGCTGACAGCAGGCCCACTCCTGTTGCAAAGAAGAGTTCTGTTGCTGGACCATCTAAAGTCTGGAGCAAGGTGGTGGTCCCTGTCCCAAAGAAGAAGGCACTAAAAGGAAAGTAATAAAAGCTTCAGTGACATCAGGACTTATATCCACAGAATCAACAGGGCTTGTGGTAACAACAACTGGTACATGTGAAACAGTAGGAGAACTTACACTTTCAGCAGTCTGTAATTGCTATAACTCCTCGTGCAGACAAATCCCCAGTTTACCCCTTGAAAGACAATTATCCTTTTTGATTATCTTCACATGTGCTGCATCAGATGTTCTCTTATGTCTTGCATTCATAAGAGCAAAATTCTTCATTCTACTCTTGGCACAATCTCTGGATCTGTTGGTAATTTCTTCATTCAGATTCCTTATGATCAGGTCCTTAGGATGATCATTTTGGATTCTAATATTTGGACCTTTGCTGCTTTCAACAATCTTGAGTTTGGGTCTCCATTCCTTCTTGACATTGATTCTGTTTACAATGGGTTCCACTTTTCTTTGTTGGAAGTGCTTGGGGTATCCATACAGCTTGAAACATAATGTCTTTATATGTCCTTTTCTACCACAATAATGACATACCCAAGGACGAGATGCCCTCCTGCTCTTAGATCCCTGAGGTTTGTTCTGATGTTCCAACTTAGGTTTGTTCACCATTGTATCAGATGTTCCAACAGCTGCAATGAACCTTTTAGCTGGATTTTGCTGTTTGTTGTTCAAGGTCCTATCATCAAACCCTATTCCTTTTGGTTTCCCTTGGTTCTGACTTTCCAAAATCTCTTCTAGCATATTAGTACCAGTGTTCATCATTCTGACCTGCTTCTTTAAGTGTTCAAGTTGAGAGTTCAGTTGAGTTACCTCATCTTTGAGATCAGAAATTTGCCCTAAGTGGTCACTTCTTTCAGCATGCAGTTGACTGATAGTCTTCTTCTGATTTACTAATAACTTGCAAACTTCTTCACTTCTGATGTATAGTTCTTTGTAAGAGGCATCTAGTTTTTCAAAAGTTAATTCTCCATCACTGGATTCAGTATCAGATGGTGCTTTAGAACCTGATGGTGCTTCTGAAGCCTCAGAACCTGATGGTACTTCTGAAGCCTTAACTTCATCATCAGACATGCATCTACCAGTTAAAGCATTGACATACTTAGCAGACTCATTCTTCACTTCTCCTTCTGAGTCATCTTCATCAGACCAAGACACAGCCAAACTTTTCTTCTATTTCTTGAGGTACGTTGCACATTCTGTCCTAATGCGGCCATATCCTTCACACTCATGACACTGAACACCTTTGGATTGATTGCTTTTCTCATCAGTTCTTGTCTTCTTTAAGTCATTTGGTTTGGATCTCCTGTCAGCCTGCTTCAGAATCTTGTTAAACTGTCTACCAAGCATCACAAGAGCTTCTGATGTGCTTTCATCATCCACAATATCAGCATCTGCTACAAAAGCAACACCTTTCCCCTTCTTATCAGTTCTGTTGTTGAAGGCTATTTCAAAATTCTAAAGAGATCCTATCAATTCCTCAACCTTCATACTGGAGATGTCCTGTGCTTCCTCAATGGCAGTTACCTTCATGTCAAATCTCTTAGGAAGAGACTTGAGTATTTTTGTCACAAGCTTCTCATCAGACATTCTTTCTCCAAGAGAGTCAAATGAGTTAGCCATGTCCAGAATGTTCATATAGAAGTCTTGTATATTTTCAACCTCCAACATTTTGAGATTTTCAAACTTGGTGGTGAGAAGTTGAAGTCTGGACATTTTTACCTTGGATGTGCCTTCATGTGTAGTTTTGAGAATCTCCCAAGCATCCTTAGCTATAGTGCACTGCTTGATCAGTCTGAACATATTCTTGTCCACTCCATTGAATAAAGCATTCAAAGCCTTGGAGTTTCCAAGAGCTAATTCATCTTCTTCCTTGGACCAATCTTCTTCTGGTTTCAAATCAGCTGTCTTCTTTCCATCTTTGTCAAGCACAACAAGATGTTCCCAACCCTTCAGAACTGCTTTCCAGGTCTTACTATCCATAGATTTAAGGAAAACACTCATGCGAGATTTCCAATAGTTGTAGTTGGAACCATCCAACAAAGGTGGTCTGTTCACAAATCCTCTTTCTTTATCCATTATTATGCCAGAAGATAATTTCCCTGGAGCTCACCCTAAAACAGGCAGGGTGCCTGCTCTGATGCCAATTGAAATTCTGGCAAGTCCTGATGCTGAACGTAAAACAAGGTACAATACGAAACAGTAACAGAGAAGGAAAATATCAGACAGGAAGTAAAAGGCACAAGATGTTTGTTAACCTAGTTCGGTGACAAACACACCTACGTCTGAAGGCTACCAAGCGAGGAAGGAAATCCACTAGCATAGTCCTAGTTCTAAGTTCTCAGCAAACTCCCAGTTTACAACTTATCACCTAGCTACTACTCGTATTAACTTCAACCTAGGAACTCCTACACCTGAGATCCCATCTCACTTCCCCTCAAACAATCACTGCCCCAGTCATCTTAAACTCAAATAACAATCAACGTAGGAGACACACTCCAAATACACAAAAACGTCACTCTTGCTTAAAAGCTTATGAGTGATACACAATTACAACTCAACTAAACACAGTCCTAAGCTTGCATCAAGATGACACAAGAAAGGCTCACAATAAACACACTAGAATCCTAAGACTAATCTTTCAATGATGGCTTCTGTTCTAGCAGATTTTCTTCAATAGTGGCGTCCTCTATTTATAGCCTTCAACAACAACAAATATTTGAACCAAATATTCTTCAAAGATATATTTCCAAAATTCTTCTTTAGAAATATATTCCAGAATATTCTTCAGAAATATATTTTCCAAAGATCTCTTTGAAAATATATTCACAAATAAAAGTAACCAATCTTCAGAAAATATCTTACGAAAATATTCTTCCTTCTAGAAACACACGCAGCTTGAAGAATTCTTCAATCAAATCTACAAAAGATCATGTGAGAAAATAAACAGCTCCAAGGCGCGAGAACAGGAGCACAGTAAACCAGCTTCTGAAGGTACTCCTGAAGAAGTGCTTCTGAAGGTCTGCGTCTGAAGTTCTGCGTCTGAAGGTTGTTTCTAAACAGTGCTTCTGAACAGTGCTTCTGAAGGTTCAACTTTTGAACAGTGCTTCTGAAGGTTCAGCTTCTGAACAGTGCTTCTGAAGGTTCAACTTCTGAACAGTGCTTCTGAAGTTCTACTTCTGAAGACGTTCAGAGTTCTGCTTCTGAGGTCCAGCTTCTGAAGACCCACATCTTGCTTGTTAGAAGAAAATCATGAGCATGTGCTGCTTGTAAACACCATAAAATTGTCTTTTGTCTTATGGTCATGTCAAACTTAACTTCCATATCTTTAACACTTTTACTAAAAAAAAGGGCACCCGACAAAACATATTGTGCTTTAGGAGGGATGGTGTCCTTGCAAGTAAAACTGCTAACGTCAAAATATGGAATCGTACCACGAAGACCATCCAAAACATTGTCAAAGTCTGAGTCCATACCGCTTATCTCACTGTCTCTCAAAATATGATCTTGTAGCACCCAAGACCGTTCCCTGAAAGCCACAAAGCGTACGAGGTAGCCTATACTGTTGAGTACAAACCCAACCCCTAAACCTAATAGGTCAAGGATCTAACCTCTATTGAAGGTCCCCAAACAAATGAACTCCACCAACCACAATGTCTTCAGCCGCTCCACGTAACTCTTTATCGAACAACACAACCGCCTCCTCCATGTGAATCAATTGGCACATCCTTAGGCCAAAGAAAAGTTTGGCGATACTGTTTACGCTGAAGTTTGGTAAACAACCGCTAGTCTGGGTTAATTGCTTGCGAGACCAACTAGTGAATCTCAGGAGCATAGTACTTTGTTTGAATTCTTTAAGTTGTTTGAATGTTCATTACGCATAAACATTTATTGTTGTTTTGGGAAAATTAAATATACAAATCACTTGGATTACAAGCAACAAGGCAAATAAATTTTTAATAAACAAACGCTTTGTTTCGATCGAAACAGGTAAATGACGAGAATTTAAATGAAAGGCAGTAGACTTTGCATGAAATTTAAAGTGCTTGAAAGATAAATTTACATGAAAAGTAAATTGCATAGAATTGTAAAATGTGCTTTACAGAAAAGAATGGTTCACAGATTCATACTTGGATCCCATTTCACTCGTTTCTCTCGATAGCATGGATACTTTGAGTTTTACAAGGATTTTCGTATAAATGAATTGCGACTTTTGTTTCTGACTAAAAAACTACTATATATAGACTTTCGAAAATAAACTGTCCTAACGGTCGAACACTACCCTACTGCCAAGTGTCCTGCCATGTACACCCTGCATGCACCTAAGTGCTCCTTAGAACGGTTGTCTGTATCGCTCGAAGTCGAACTGAATTTGTTAAGTTTGTCAGAATTGTGCTAAGTCTAGAAATCTGTTGCTTCGATTCGATCATACGCTAGGTCGATTTGCCCAATGATTCGAAGCCCTCTTTCTTGCCTTAGCCTTGTGTTTGTAAATATTCCCTTGAACCTGTGAACGTTTCCAATAGAATCTTCTTACTCTTCAATTCGATAGAATCTGACAAGATTTTCTTGCTCTTTATTACGCTTCAAAATTCAAGACAGCATTTAATGCGTGTTTAGAGCATATTTTTAGCTTATCAAAATATGGGCTAACAAATTGCCCCAAAAAAATGTCTGCTTCGATTCGTGATCGAAGGAAGATGAGAAGTTGACATTTTTTCTTTTTCTACACGTTTTCCTGAAACGGCGTCATAATTGCACGTTTTACTGTGTAACTGTCACCTCGATTCCCACTATCATCATTAGTCCCAACTTTCTAGGTAAAAGTGGGACACGTGTCACACTAGGAAGTCGAAATGAATCTGATTTGAGAGATTTTTTTTTAAATAGGCCAAAAATGGCCATTGGAACGTTTTTTTTTTAGACGTTTTGCTTTCAAAAGCTCTTGCTTCTTCCCACTCTCTTGCTTCCCAATCTCCATAGCTTCTTGCGAATCGGACCAACCTATTTCTTTCAGATTATTGCTTCTTTTCACAATCGTTTGTTCTTGAATCTCTGGTAAAGAAACCCTTTTCTTAGAATCAGAAATCCTCAGCACTGATTCAATCAGTCCGCCATTAAAACCCTTTTCATAAGAAACTGTTCATCGTCTTCTTCGACAATGTCTCAAGAAAACCAGGAGGTTCCTACAGCTGGGAAATGACCAAGCACTATCACTAGTAACGATGGCAAAGAAATGGTGCCTGAACCTCACGGAGATGCAGCAAAGAAAGCTATTTGGGAGTTGAACGTGATGATCCCGTTTTCTGTGGATGGCCAGACTTATGCCTTTGGTGGACCTTTTCCGGATCAGCCAAATCTGTCGAAGGCCATGGATAAGGTATTTCCTTTGTTCACAACCTGCGAACCTAGGATACTCCTGAGTGACCCATATAACTTCAGTTTTCTAAGTAAACCTGGCAAGCTATTTCGATCAGCCCCTTATATAGGCAACCTGGATTATATCTCTTGGCTAGATCGAGTCGAAAGTGACTATGGAGAATTTTGGAAAAGATATGAGATCTTCAACCTTATTCAATTTTCCAGGACTGGTCCAGAGTATCGACCAGAGATGCTAATCGCTGCTCTGCACTTCTTCGAGAGTGCAACCAATACGTTTCAATTTCCTTGTGGTATGCTTACTCCGACCCTTCTTGACGTAGCTGCTCTTACAGGCCTTAGGCCTACTGGGGATACCTATGACCCCACCATTACTAATGACCATATCAAAGTAGATTTTAAAGAGGCAACGTTTGCTAAGTATATAGCGGAGAACAGGGGTCGTGATGACGAAGTATCAAACGAAGAACACGTCGCATTTCTGACCTTGTGGCTGTCACATTTCGTCTTCTGTTCGAAGTCCCTGCAGGTGGCAAAAAGATTCATTCCCATGGCCCAGCAGATCGGAGAAGGCGGAATATTTGGACTTGGGCGCCTTTTGCTGGCCGTTCTATATGACTCGATCGGGGAAGCCTGCGATGATCTGAAGAAATCGAAGGATGGTTCTTCCTTCCTAGTATCCGGCCCAATGTGGCTTCTTCAGTTGTGGCTTAATGCCACTTTTGAAAAGGAAATGGGACTGATCATCCCACAAGATTATGCTGAAGAAGTTGCCAACCATTCTATCGAGGGCCAGAGGACACTTCGACTGACGCCCAAGACCTTAGAACAGAGCCCACAGAGGCTCTTCCTCAAGTATATGAAGGTCTTCCTGGACTTCAAGCATTTTCTTCCTCAACATGCCCCTTTCCATGAGAGACAGTTCGGCCCGGCCTGGTTTACAGAAGATTTCCCAACTATCGACCCAGACAACGAAGACGAAGTGAATGAAGTATGGTCAGCTTACCTGGATCCTTCCATACTTTCATGCAGAACTGGGGTAAAGTCGAACTACTTAGGCTTGGTAGGGTACCAACCTAATTTAGTGTCAAGACAATTTGGGCTTTCCCAACTTCGACCCAAGAGTATGTTTTCAGACCCCAAACATGTTTTGAGGGGAGCTAACCTCTCAGAGAAGCTTTTCAAGAAATACCTTAAGTCATCTGGAGAGCTCTTGTTCGAATTGCATCCATTCGAATACAATGCTTCGTTCTTCTGTACTACAGAATTCACAACATGGTGGGAGAAGTATTTTTCTAGTCATTCAGTTGGAGACACTAAAGCTACGATCTCCAGGTTAGAAAGTGGCTTTTCCCAGCCAATTATTGAGAACATACGTTCGAAGCTCCCTGCTCGAGGTACCAAACTCACTTTTTTGTCACTTATTGATATATGCTAGTTTTATTTATTTATGCCTTTCGATTTCATCTGTTTAGGCAAAGCACCGGTGACAAAGAAGGATGTAGAATCGTCTCGAGCTGGGGAAAAATCCAAGAGGCCGACTGGCATAAAGATCCAGGAGGTAAAGAAGGAAAAACAAGAAAAGGTAACTGATTTTATTTACCTTGTTTTAATTTCCAACATTTTCTAACTTCCTTCTACTTAGATTATGGCAGAGTCGGAAGAGAGATAATAGTTCTGAGACTACTACAACCTCTAAGAAGTCAAAACCCGAGGTCATCAATGTTGATGCAGATGAAGAAGAAGTAAGTCCATTCAAATGTCCTTTACCTACCTTACTCCTTGATCGAATGTCGATCCCTTTAGTCATTTCTTATCTTTTCATTGACAACAGGAAGAGGAGGAAAGGCCTCTTACTAAGAAACGGAAAACGCCCCCTAGCTCAACATCCACCAAGTCTGTCGAACAGACATGTCTAAGTGGTTCTCAGGCTCAGGGGCCTAAAGAGAAGAAAAAGAAGAAAGACAAGAAAATCAAACCTGAAATTGCTGCAGATCGAAAAGCAGAGGAGCCTGTTGAGAAGAGGAAGAAGAAAAAATCTTCTAAGTCTTCAGAAGATCAACCAAAGGCAACTCCTTCTGAATCTCAGCCTGCTTCGACCGAGGTTGATAATAAGGCTGACCATGAGAATAAAGATAAAGAGGATACTGGAGGCGTTAAGACTCCTGAAGAATTTAATCTAAATCCCGTAATTGTAGAGATCGAGGTACGGGTTTCTCCACAAACCTCTCTTTTCTTTTTATGACTTAGATTGCCTTTATTAGCATCCTTTTTTTTATTTCGTCTATATTTCGAATCAGGTGGAAGGTCATGTTGCAGAGGGCGCTCCTGCATGGGCGGAGAAAATTCCAAGCCCTCTTATTGAAGAGCCTATCAGTCCTGTAGAAACAGAAACTGCTGCTGAGGCATATCAACAGAAAGAAGATCAATCAGTTGCGTCTGAAAGTCCTCGTGGTTGGAGGGGAACATTTGTCGAATCTGAAACTGAGCAACCAGAGGTTGCTGTTTCTACTGAATCGAGCAAGGGTTATTCGCCCTCTCCTGAGAAGTACCAATTTGATGATGACGCTATCAAAGAGGCTGAGGTAGGAGGGTCAGAAATCTTGCCGGAGTGTTCAACTTCGAAGCTCTCTTCCAGCTTAGGGTTGCCTGAAGAAGAATTCGTGAATATGCAAAGTTCAGACCCTGCAGCTACTCTTCGACTTCTGCTTACCAAGCAAACCCCTCCTCCAACTTCAAGTGATAGGGCCAGTGATTCGACTCAGTCAGCAGAAGAAATCAACTCATCCGTACGTCAAGACTCACTTCTGCTGAAACTGACTACAGATTTTGTGATGAAAGATGTGCCTAGCATAATTAAAGCAAATCCCTCCACTGCTTTTGGACATCTCAACTTTCTGAAGAAACTCCACAATCCCTTAACCACTGACGAGACTTTAGGGAAGGTTTTTCAGATCGAATCGATCATTGACCAACTGGCCAAAACTGTGCAACATGATGAGGACAGTGCAATGAGGCTCGCTGCTCAGAAACGAACACATCACCTTTTGCTCGAAAGAGCGAAAACTGCACAAGCTGAAGTTGATCGATTAGCAAATTTCGCCAAAGAAGCGCATCCTGATATCAAGGTTTGCAATGACAACATCTCTGATTGGGAGAATCATATCATTGTGTTGCAGTCGTAGATTGACAGCTATAGGCAGAAAATTGCTGAAGAGGAAACCAAAAGCAACAAACTCGAAGAGGATGTTAACAATTCGATTAAGGCTCTAATTGATGAGAAGGGACGAGAAGGTCTTAAGGCTTACAGTGCTTCTGCAGTAATCCTTGAAGAGGTTAAGAGCTTGGAGAGTGCCCGCCAGGTCTTCGATAAAGAGATCAACAGCTTGACCAAATTGTACTGGGAGTCTGTCAAACATTTGTAATACCTTAGTTTTTATTTTATAAGTTTCGAACATCTTTTGGTATATTTTGGTTGTAATGTTCAAGACATGCCCAGTTTGTGGCAATTTCTTTTAACTGCCATTTCGAATTTCTTTGAAGTTTTATTCTGCGCTTATCTTTACTTCGAGTAACGTTGGTTTATACTTTTTCAAATACTTACCATTTATACTCAAAGTACGTTGATCAGGAGTTAACTCCTCTAACTCATAAGCACCGTTCGAATAAATCTGAACTATCTTAAATGGCCCTTCCCAATTTGGGGACCACTTGCCCAAGGTTCGATCTTTTCTATCCATGGGCAGAATGACTTTCCACACCAAGTCTCCAACATTAAAAGTTTTTGACTTCACTTTCTTGTTATAAGCTTTTGCAATTCTTTCCTTTTGCTTAGCCAAGACTTCTAATGCTTTTAATCTCTCCTCATCTAAATCAACCAACTCATCTGACATCATTTTCCAATAATGATCAATTGGTATGTCCATTTGTTTTTGTATTCTGGCTGATTGCAAATGTATTTCGACTGGAAGTACAACATCATGACCAAACGTCAATCGAAATGGGGTAGTGTCAGTTGATTCCTTAGGAGAATTTCTACATGCCCATAAAACTTGATCCAACGTTTTATTCCAATTTCTTGGTTTTGGGGCAATATGTTTTTTAATCAAGTTAATGATAATTTTATTGGCTGCTTCGACTTGACCATTTGCTTGCGCGTAATATGGTGTTGAGGTTAATAATCGAAAGCCAGTTTCTTGAACAAATTCTTGCATCTTTCGTCCAGTAAAAACTGAACCTTGATCAGTGGTAATTGTTTCAGGAATACCATACCTATAAATAATATGGTTTTGAATGAAACTAATTACTGCCTCCTGATCGACATTTGGTAAAGGCACTGCTTCAATCCATTTAGTAAAATAGTCTATTCCAACTAAAATATATCGTTGGTTTTTAGACGAAGCAGGCTTAACCTCACCAATTAAATCCAGAGCCCATCCTCTGAAAGGCCAAGGTTTGATTATGGAGTGTAACTCACTAGCAGGTACATGTTGTATCCCTGCATGCTTTTGGCATTCTTGACAGCCTTTAGCAAATTCTATGCAGTCTTTTAACATAGAAGGCCAATATAAACCTTGTCGAAATAAAAGCCATTTCATTTTATGTCCTGCTTGATGTGATCCACAGGCACCACTGTGAACATGGGAAACTGCTAAGTATGCTTCTGATTCACTTAGGCATTTTAATAAAATTCCTTCTGCAGTCTTTTTAAATAATTCATTTCCCATAATCACGTAGTTCAAAGCCCTATATTTGATCTTTCGAGCCGCATTACCTATTGGATTTTCCAAATATTCAACAATGGATTTTCTCCAATCATTATCCAATATATTTTCAATGGAAAAAATTTGAATTTTTTCCTGAAGATCATCCACGTTTTCATCCTCATTATTTTGTGGTGTACTTGCCCCCACAAGTTTTGGCATTGACAATTTAGTGCTCAATGGCTCTTGTAACACCAGTTTATCTTTTATTTCGATCAACTGAGTTAACTTTTCCTTCGACATTTTGTACCCTGAAGCTATTTGGGCTAAATCATTTGCTTCTTGGTTTTCTAGTCGAGGTACATGTTCAATATTAATATAATCGAAATGATTCAGAAGAGAACTTGCTATAACAAAATATTTTGCTAAGTGTTCTTTCACACATTTGTATTCTCGTGTTAATTGTCTCAACACTAACTCTGAATCACCCCTTATGTTAACATTTCTTGCCCCCAAGCTAATTAAAATTTCAAGGCCTGTGATTAAAGCTTCATATTCAGCCTCATTATTAGAGCAAAGACCTTTAATTTTATACTTGAACTTAGTTGGGATTTTTGTGGGGGATATTATTAAGATTCCAATCCCAGTTCCATGTTTATGTTTCGAACCGTCGAAATACAAAATCCAAGGTTCAGTATCTACATAGTCTTGAGGCATTTCGATCACTGAGTGATCCACAATAAAATCTGCCACAATTTGGCCCTTAATAGATTTCAAGGGCTTGTAAGTTAAAGAATATTCTGTTAGTGTTAAAGCCCACCTTCCAATTCTACTGTGCAAAATAGGCTTCGATAACATGTGTTTAATAATATCATAATGAGAATATACATAGACATCAACAGGCTTTATATATTGCTTAAGTTTGATACAAGAGAAATACAAACAAAGACAAAGTTTTTCTATGGCAGTATATCTAGTTTCTGCATCATTTAATACACGACTAAGATAATAAATTGCATGCTCCACGCCATTATCATCTTCCTGAGCCAACATGCTCCCAATGGTCTTGTTAGACGCAGCAATATACAACTTCATAGCTTTGTTTCGACTAGGAGGCATTAGTACAGGAGGCTTAATCAAATACTCTTTAATTTCATCGAAAGCCTTTTGATGCTCTTCATCCCATTGGAATGGTTCATCTTTCTTGAGTCGAAGCAATGGCGAAAAGGTTTGAGCTTTGCCACTTAGATTCGAAATGAATCTTCTCAAGAAATTGATTTTTCCTAGCAAAGATTGAAGCTGTTTCTTGGTCGAAGGAGGCTTTGTCTCAAGAATAGCCTTTGTCTTGTTTTGGTTTATCTCGATGCCTTTTTTATGCACCACAAAACCAAGGAAATCTCCTGCATGCACACAAAAAGCACACTTTAATGGATTCATTTTTAATCCATGTTTCCTCATTCGCTCGAAAGACTGCCTAATGTAATCCAAATGGCTATCTTCAGATGAGGATTTGATGATTATATCATCTATATAAACTTGCATGAATGTGTCTATAAAATCATGGAACATGGAATTCATGGCCCTTTGATAAGTGGCCCCAGCATTTTTCAAACCAAAAGGCATAACAACCCATTCATAAGTGCCTAATGCACCAGGGCATCGAAATGCTGTTTTTGACACATCATTTTCAGCAATAAATATCTGGTTATAACCAGAATAACCATCTAACATACTTAGAAATTCAAAGCCAGCTGCTGAATCTACCAACATTTCTGCTACTGGCATAGCATATTCATCTTTAGGTGTAGCGTTATTTAAATCCCTAAAATCTATGCATACTCTAAGAGTTCCATTCTTTTTAATAACATGGACTATATTTGCTAACCATTCGACATACCTGGCAGCTCTGATGAATTTACTCCTCAGCAGCCTTTCGATCTCTTCCTTGATCTTGGACATGATTTCTGGTGCGAACCTTCTTGGTAATTGTTTTAGTGGCCTCTTTCCTTCTTTAATAGGTAATTTCAGTTCGACCATTTGTCTGCTTAACCCAGGCATTTCGTTATAATCCCAAGCAAAGCAGTCTTTGAATTCTTTAAGAAGAGGCACTAGCTTTTCTTTTAGACTTGAAGTGATATTGGCACTGATATAAGTTGGCCTTTTGACTGAGCCATCTCTAATATCGATCTCCTCCAAAGGATCTTGTGCCTGCATCTTTGGCGCCTCACTCATAGGATCCTTCTCAAAACCCAGTGGCTCATCATCATAAATGCAGTCAAGTCTTCGATCCTTTGTTTCTTCGATTTTCTGATCTTCGATCTTGGCTTCAACTGCCATATTTTGTTGAAACTCAGCCTCAAGGGCCGTTTTTAATCTATTTTCGGCCATATAAGCCGTAATTCTGGCCCATGCAGTGGCCTCAGGCATAGTAATCTTCATATATATTCCACCCAGTTGGTGGAATGACTCCATCTTCAGAGGAAACAACATCAATTTTTTCCCTCTCCCATATAAAGCCATGGGTAGGATGGAGCTTGACAGAATGGATAACACTGTCACTTGGCTCGAAAGCAGATTCCTTGTCACCACAAGGTGCTATATTAGCCAAATTTTTGTCAAAGGTTTGTGGAGTAACATTGTCAACCTCTGACCTATAGAAGTTTTGATCTGCCTCTATGTTTTCAACAATCCCATCCTCCCTCCAAATAATAAGTTTCTGGTGGAGAGTAGATGGTACAACCCCAACTCCATGGATCCATTCCCTTCCTAATAGCAGGTTAAAGTTAGCCTTGGACTGTATCACCAGGAATAGAGTTGGTCGAACTATACTGCCTACAGCAACATCAACTTGTATGGCTCCCAAAGAATAGCCAGTTTTGCCCTCATAATTAGAGAGCACAATGTTGTGGGCAGATAGATCAGTGTCATGTTTCCCGATCTTGTAGAGCATAGATCGAGGCATCAAGCTGACAGCTGCTCCCCCATCTATGAGCACTTTGTTGATCCCAACATTTTCAACTTTTGCTCTGATGAAAAGAGGTTTGAGATGGCTTTTCATCCCAAGGTCTGGCTTCTCGAAAGAAGCTAATTGTTCTTCAACGCAGCCATTGTTCATAACATAGTAACATATTGGCTTTGGGTCAGCCATATCAAAATGATCGAATTCACCTTCGATCTCAGTAACCTCAGATTGGACATCATACTCAGATGGCAAGATAGATACCACACAGATGACATCGAAATCAGGTTCAGAATCCAGCAAATCCTCGTCTTCCATCTTGTCTTTGTCCACTGGAGGAGGGAGTCTTTCTTTTGCTGGCCTTCTAGACACTTTTTTATATTGGCCAGTCTGCAGATTCTGTCGGGCCAATTTGTTTTGACGCTGAAACCTGCACCATTGGGTCCTTGTCATAGGATTCTTACCCTTGTAATTGTTCCTATAAGAATACCTATTAGCCTCTTGTGGGCCAATTTGTTTCATTCCACTGGAACCACCCACTTCCATGGCTCCTTTGTTGAACCTTATGAGTCCCTGGTGCATCCATTTTTCGACAGGAATTGAACCAGGAGGAACAAAAGTATTCTTTCGACCAGATTTCTGGTTGTTGTTCGACTGCACCATAACCCTTTTACCTTTATCGAAACGCTGGTTTGCTTTGCCCCCTTGTTGACAACTTGGTACTTCTTGAGGCCCTCAGTAGCCTCTCTATCACATACTGCACTGCAGCGAGGACATAGCATTACACTCTTGCTTGAAGGTGAGAAAAACACACACACAAGAAGGGGGGGTTGAATTGTGTGACTCTAAAAACTTGTTCTTTTCTTTTTCAAAGACTTAAAACAAGTTCAGAACCAGGTTCTGAACTGTTATCAGAATGTATGCAGCGGATTAAACAAGTAAAAGAGATAAGGGAAGAGAGGCACACAGAAATTATACAGGTTCCTTCTCAATGTGAGAAGTAGTCATGTCCCCTTGTGTCCAACAAGAGAGTTTCACTATAATCTGAAGATTACACAATGCTCAACCACACAGGAAGAGACTTCCAGTTGCTCAATCACAAAGAAAGAGGCTTCTATGCTCAACCACCAAGGAAGAGGCTTCCAATGCTCAAGTCACTAAGACAAGAGACTTCCCAATGCTCAAGTCACTAAGACAAGAGACTTCTGACTCAGACCACAAAGGAATGAGATTACAAATGCTTAGTATACAGACTAAGACTTTAAGGACCAAACTGGTTTACAAGTAAAGAAGTTTGGGATGAACACTTGATCAAATATCAGAGGTGTTCTCTAAATACAACACAGGTTAAGACTTTTAACCTTCAGAAATTCTAAGTTACAAAGACTGAAGAATTTCTAAGATATTTGAACTTTGACAGTTTTTACACAGAAAACAGAGCAAGGTTTCAGCAATGCGTTTCAAAGAGTCTTAGACAGTTTTTCTTCTTCAAATCTTCCTCCTTTTATAGATGAAAATAGAGCTGTTGAAGATTTGCTGGAATTAAGGAATTTAGCCGTTGCAATTGGACTAGGTTGCTGCAAATGTGTGCTGCACTTTTTCAGTCAGAACAGAGCAGGTGCCATTTTTGAATTGGCCCACCTTAAAAACTGGAGAATGTTTGGGTCAGGGAGACAATTGTTCCATTGAGTTGTTCTGACACCTCCAGGCATTAAATGCGCACAGTACTGGTTGCTTTTCCATGCCACATCAGCTTCAGAAGCTTCTCAGTGAACAATGATCAGAAGCTGCTTCAGTTGTACGGATCAGAAGCTGGCTTCAGGAGTTGACTGTTGCGTTGACTTCATCAGAGGCACTCAGACTTCAGAAGCTGCACTTCAGGAGCACCACTTCAGGAGTACTTCAGGAGCACTTCTTCAGTAGCATTTCTTCAGGACCAGTTTTCTTTAGCTTTGCAACCATGCTTCTTGGCTTTCCTTCTTGCTCTTTAGCTTGTTCTTCATAACCATTATCAATCAATACTTATTAAGCATGTGGTTCTGAAACACTTGAACAAAGCATTAGCAAATAACCAATTTTCTCTTTAATACTTTGTTATCATCAAAACCATAAGGAGAGATGTGTTTGCACATGAATGTTTCAACAATCTCCCCCTTAATTAAGATGAGAGTTGTTCAACACATTTTGTTCCAACAATCTCCCCCTTTTTGATGATGACAAACATAAGTATTAAAACAGAAAATTGTTGTTAACTTAATTAACAAGTTAACTGCAGGGTGTGAGGTTTGTAAGCTCCCCCTGAGTCTGATCCAAGTTAATTAAGTTCAGTTAAAAACACAAATGTGAAAATTTCAGAATTGTTGTTAAGTTTAATTAACAATCTGACTTCAGGAGAGGTTTGTAAGCTCCCCCTAGGTCTAACAATCCTCAAGGTTAGGTTTGTAAGCTCCCCTTGATTCTTATCCATGTTAATTAATCTTAACTTAAAACAATATGGTGAAATTTACACTCAGAATTCAAAATGACTTGTTGACTTCAGGTTCTGAGGTTTGTAAGCTCTCCCCCTAAGTCTGATAATTCACAGGATGAGTTTTGCAAGCTCCCTGAGTCTTATCCAAGTTATTTTGAGTTCATCTTAACTCACTAAGAGTTATATATCACAGAGTATATCAGAGCCAGAAATTCACTTCAGAGGCTAAGAGTTAGAATCTGTTCTCATAAGTTAAATTTAGTCAGAACTGATCAGTATCAGAGCTAGCTTAACCCTAACAATTGTATCAGAGCTTAATAAGCTTATCTTCTGACAGTTTTAACTTATTTTTGAGCTCAGGTGCTTTAATACTTGTTTTACTTTTCTCCCCCTTTTGTCATCAACAAAAAGAATTTTACTTTCTCCCTTTAAGACAGAAAATTTCTCTCCCCCTTTGTTCAAGAGAGTTTGAAAATATATCTGTATCAGAGCAGAAAGAGGATTTTGAAAGCATGTATCAAAGCAGTTCAATTTCCCCTTTAAAAGAGTTTTAAAAGAGTGCTGACACCAAGTTTGAAAAAAAAAAATTCAAAAAGATTCAGAATTTGGGGAGGTTTGAATCAACCAAGATTGTGAGATATTTGTGCAATCATATGGATAATCAAGTAGCAAGGATAATTATCAGATCCTACTTGATTTTCAATGAGTATATGACTTGCAGTAAAATTAGAATGCTGTTCAGAAGCAGAAAAAAACTTGGAGCTTCTGATCAGGTCATTCTGTGTTCAGACATTATTTGTTCAGTACAAACTGGTTCAGCATCAGAGCAAAACAACCAGTTGTGTTCAGTATCAGAACAAAACTTCTCAAGAAGTGTTCAGTATCAGAGCAATTCTGAGCTTGCTTAAAAGAAATATATCAGAATCTGATACCAAATGAGGATTTATCTCAGAGTCTGATACCAGCAAAAAAAAATTTTAATTCAGAGTCTGATACCAAATAAAAACATTTCTAAAGACTGAACATTGTCTGATACACTTTGGGCTTTAAAATGTGTCTGTGCTAAACATTTTGAAAACAAACTGATACTAAATGAGAATTGTTTGTCAAGCAATTTTAACAATGAGTATCAGAGCATAAAATCACATTTTTACTTGATGACTTTGGGAGGATTAGAGTATAAACTTTCAAAGCTTTAATCATCATTGCCCATAACTATACTTATCAGATTCTGACCAACATCAGATTTTTATCAGATTCAGAAGTCAGAAAATCCAGGTTCTGATCCTTCAGACTCTGAGGTTTTTCAGGCTTAACTTTATTCAAACTCTCAGAAGGTGAGTGTTTGATAAGTCTTAGCTTATGATAAACTCAGAATCAAGGAATACATTCAGATTCAAGCACATTTTCAAGAGATAAAATGCATGTTCAGATTCTTTTTGATAAAATTAAATCTTTCTTCTGTTAGGGGTTTTGTGAATATGTCAGCCCATTGATGATTAGTATCAATGAACTGAATATCTAAAACACCCTTCTGAACATAATCTCTTATAAAATGATGTTTTATTTCTATGTGCTTGGCTCTAGAATGCAGAATTGGATTTTTAGACAGACATATAGCAGCAGTATTATCACAATAAATTGGGATATTATCTGCATGAATCTGATAATCCTCTAATTGATGTTTCATCCAGAGCAGTTGTGTGCTACAACTTGCAGCTGAGATGTATTCTGCTTCTGCTGTTGACAAAGCAATGGTTGCTTGTCTCTTGCTGGCCCAGGATATCAGATTCTCACCAAGAAACTGACAGTTTCCACTGGTGGATTTTCTTTCAATCCTGTCTCCAGCATAGTCAGCATCACAGAATCCAACTAGCTTATAATTTAGAGATTTCTTATACAGAAGTCCCAAATTAGTTGTACCTTTCAGATACCTAAAGATTCTTTTGACAGCAGTCATATGAGATTCTCTAGGATCTGATTGGAACCTAGCACACAGACATACACTAAATAAAATATCTGGCCTAGAAGCAGTTAAGTATAGGAGAGAACCTATCATACCTCTGTACAGCTTCTGATCTACCTTAGTGCCATTGTCCTCTTTGCTTAAGGTGCAGGTGGGATGCATTGGTGTTGTCATCAGCTTGCAATCATCCAACTGGAACTTCTTCAGAAGCTCCTTGGTGTATTTTGACTGATGAACATAAACACCTTCTTTGCATTGGTTGATTTGAATTCCCAAGAAGAATTTCAGCTCACCCATCATGCTCATTTCAAACTCATCCTGCATTAACTTAGAAAATTCCTTGCAAAGGGAGGCATTAGTAGAACCAAATATGATATCATCAACATAGATTTGTACAATTAAGATTTCTTTCTTAACAGTTTTTCTAAAGAGTGTATTGTCAACTTGACCTCTTACAAAACCATTTTTAATTAAGAAGTTGCTTAGCCTTTCATACCAAGCTCTGGGAGCTTGTTTCAGACCATACAAAGATTTCTTAAGTTTAAAAACATGATTTGGATATTTAACATCTTCAAAACCAGGAGGTTGTTTGACATATACTTCTTCAGAAATCACACCATTTAAGAGAGCACTCTTAACATCCATTTGATACAAGATGATATCATGATTAATAGCATAAGAAAGAAGTAACCTGATTGCTTCCAGTCTTGCAACTGGAGCAAATGTCTCAGTGTAGTCTATTCCTTCTTGCTGGCTGTACCCTTGAGCTACTAATCTAGCCTTGTTTCTGATCACTTCTCCTTGTTCATTGAGCTTGTTCCTGAACACCCATTTTGTTCCAATGATGTTCTTCTGATCAGGTTTTGCAACAAGATCCCATACATCATTCCTTTGAAACTGGTTCAGCTCTTCTTGCATTGCAATAATCCAACCATCATCAGCAAGTGCTTCATCAGCAGTTGTGGGCTCAATCATGGATAGCAGGCCAAACATGGACTCATTCTGAGTAAATGCTGATCTTGTCTTGATTGGGCTGCTCTTGTTTCCAATGATCAACTCCTCAGGATGTGAAGACTTGTACTTGAATGAGGTTATGGGTGGATTAGCTTCTGAAGGGCCATGAGGGGTTTGTTCAGAACCATGCTGATCTTGATTAGCATCAGGAGTAGTGTCATTGCTGGAGAGTTTCTCAGATTCTTCATTGTTTTCAGCTTCTGAACCTTCATCAGAACCTGAACTGGGTTCAGCTTCTGAAGGTTCTTCTGAGATTCTGACATCTGCAAAACTCTCAACCAGCTCTGGTATTTCACTACCAGGCTTCTTATCATCAAACCTAATGTGTATAGCTTCTTCAACAACATGTGTTTTAGAATTATACACTCTGTATGCCTTAGACCTCTCTGAGTATCCTAAAAAGGTACCCTTTTGAGCCTTGGCATCAAATTTCTTTAGGTAGACCTTATTGTTTAGTATGTAACATGTACAACCAAACTGATGAAAATAAGAAATACTTGGTTTTCTTCCTTTAAATAATTCATATGAAGTTTTATTCAGAATGGGTCTGATATAAATCCTGTTCTGAATATAACATGCTGTGTTTACAGCTTCTGCCCAAAAGTACTTAGCAATTTTTGACTCATGAATCATGGTTCTGGCCATCTCTTGTAAAGACCTGTTCTTTCTCTCTACAACTCCATTTTGTTGTGGAGTTCTAGGAGATGAGAACTCATGGAAAATTCCATGGTCTTCACAAAAGTTTTCAAAAGGTTCATTCTCAAATTCACCACCATGATCACTTCTGATTTTCAAAATTTTCAAATCAGTTTCTGTTTGTACTTGTTTGCAGAATTTGAAAAACACATCATATGTTTCATTTTTGGTTCTGAGGAATTTAACCCAAGTCCACCTACTCTAATCATCAACAATAACAAGTCCATACTTCTTCCCATTGATTGAAGCTGTTCCAACAGGACCAAACAAATCAATGTGAAGGAGTTCTAGAGGTTTAGAGGTGGAAACAATGTTCTTTGGTTTAAAAGAAGTTTTAGAAAACTTTCCAATTTGGCATGCACTGCATAGTGCATCTGAGTGATAATCAATCTGGGGTAAGCCTCTGACCAGCTGTAACTTGCTAAGCTTGGAGATGAGTCTCCAGTTAGCATGTCCCAGCCTTTTGTGCCAGACCCATTTCTCATCACTCACAGACAGAAGGCAAACTACCTTCTGCTGAACCAATTCAGAAAAATTAATTTTGTAAACATTGTTTTTCCTGCTGCCTCTGAACACTACAGACTTATCTTTGCTACTGATTACAGTGCAAGTGTTCTTATTGAACAGGACTTCATAATTACTGTCACATAATTGACTTATGCTAAGTAAATTATGTCTCAGTCCATCTACCAGCCAAACATTATCAATGTACAGGGAAGAATTACCTATCTTACCAGTACCAATGATCTTTCCTTTCTGACTTCCTCCAAATCCCACAGTTCCTCCCTCTTTCAGAGTCAGGGTTTGGAACATAGACTTGTCCCCTGTCATATGATGCGAGCATCCACTGTCCAGGTACCAGGACCTTTCCTTTTCTTTGGATGACAAGCATATCTGCAATTGAAATAATCTCAGACTTAGGTACCCAGATTTTCATGGGTCCTTTGGGGTTAGTCCTGAAAGGTTTTGGCTTCTTGTGTCTGAAGTTATGATATTCAGACTTGTTCTGATACCTAGGATATGAATCCTTATATCTTGAATAAGTCTGATTTTCAGAACCTGAGTGCTTCAGAACCTGAGTTCTCAAAGGTTTGGACTCAGACTTCTTCATAACCTGAGACTTGAAGGTCCTTGGTTCTGATTTGTTCAGAGTCTGACCTTTTGAGTACTTTGATTCTGATCTCTTCAGAATTCTAACCTTGTTTACTTCAGGCACAAGGCAAGCTTCAGTTTTGCCTTTCTTAAAACAGTTTGAAGCAAAAAACTGATTGGTTTGCTTTGGCTTGCTTTGCCTAACATTCTGAGATTGAAAATGTTTTGCATTGACTGGTTTAACAGATTTTGAAGTTTTAATAAACTCAGTCTTAGAGAAATTTGAATCAGATTTATTCAGATTCTGAGACTTACTAGTTCCAGGTTCTGAACACTTCAGATTCTGAACAGGCTTAAGTTCAGAGTCTGATTTCCTCTTACTCTTAGACTTAGGACCTTTTGGCTTAGATTTAGGCAAGGTTTTAACAGTTGCCTTCATCTTACCCTTAGGCTCAGAAGCTTCAGAGTCTGAGTTGTTCAGAACTTCTGACTTCGTCTCAGATTCTGATACTTTCAATTTCTCAGAATTATCAGAAGCAGGCACAAAGCAAATACCATTGCCTTTTAAAATATTTTCAGAACATGAAGGTGAGTTTAAATCATTTGAAGGTTTGAATAAATCATAGCCAATGCCTTCACCTTTGTTTCTGATCATATTATACATCATGGAGGCAATTTTAGTTCTATTGAATCCAGTTAACATGAAATCCTGAAGAGCTATTTCCTGATCATTAGGAACCTCTTCAGATTTCTTATGAGCCTCTTTTCTGAGTTCCTCAACTTCCTCATCATATTCAAAAATTTGATTCTGAAGTTTAAGATTTTCCTCAAACAGCAAGTTAGTTTGATTTTTCAAAACTTTAATTTCTTTTAACTTGCTCTTAAGATGACTCATAAGATCATTAACTGTTTCAATTAAATCAGATCTAGAGAGTTCAGAATATACCTCATCTTCTTCATCAGAATCTGAACATGATTCTGCATCAGAAGATGCAATTGCCATCAGGGCCAGGTTTGCTTCTTCCTCATCAGATTCTGACTCATTGTCCAGATCATCCCATGTAGCCATGAGACTCTTCTTAAGCTTGTTTTTGAAACTGCTGGACTTTGAGCTGGACTTCTTTGCTTTTTCCTTTGATTTTTCCTTCTGAAGGTCAGGACAATCAGCAATGAAGTGGCCAGGCTTTTTGCAGTTGTAGCAGCTTTCTTTCTGGATATCCCTTTTTGAATTTGAACCAGATCCTCTGAAGTTACTGCTTCTGTTAGAGAACTTTTTCTTTCTGTTCATCAGATACTGAAGTCTTTTAGAAATCATTGCAAGCTCATCAGCATCTGAATCTTCATCAGAATTTCCCTCAGGAAACTCTTCTTCAGATTCAATTGCTTTCAAAGCTTTAGCAGGTTTTCTTTTAGACTTCAGAGCCAATGTTTTTGGTTCTCTAACAGACTCATCCTCATTGAGTCCCAGTTCATGCACTTTGAGGGAGCTTATAAGATCCTCAATACTTAAAGTATTCAGATCCTTAGCTTCCTCAATGGCAGTCACTTTTGGTCTCCATTTGGATGGCAGACTTCTAAGGATTTTACTCACATGGTCAGCTGTGGTATAACTCTTCTTCAGAATCTGAAGTCCAGAAACCAGAGTCTGAAATCTTGAGAACATAGTCTCAATATTTTCATCCTCTTTCATTCTGAACAGTTCATATTGCTGAACAAGAATATTTGCCTTAGCTTCTCTAACTTTCTGATTACCTTCATAGTTAGAGCAGAGAGATGTGAATATTGCTTTGGCTGTTGACTTGTCACTCAGCTTCTGATACTCAGTGTGAGGTAGTGAATCTACAATGATACCTCTGACATGGTGATGCTTCCTATAGATCTTTCTTTCTGCATCACTTAGAGTTCTTCTGTTGACAGCAACACCTTCTTCATCTACTGGTATTGAGATTCCATCTTCAATAATGTCCCATAGAGTATCATCAATCCCAATAATGTGACTATACATTTTGCTCTTCCACCAAGAGAATTTTTCTGGGTCACCAGTAAACATAGGAGGTTTATTGTGTGACCTAGACTTCTTTTCTTCAGTACTATAGTCATATTGTACATTTCTTTGATTTCTGGGAGATGGTGGATTTCTGGGAGAGGGTGGAGGTGAATCACTAGTTGAGGCCATGTTTTTCTCAGGATCCTACTGACACACTGTTAAGTGTTAATATCAGAACCGGAGCTCTGATACCAACTGAAGGTGAGAAAAACACACACACAAGAAGGGGGGGTTGAATTGTGTGACTCTAAAAACTTGTTCTTTTCTTTTTCAAAGACTTAAAACAAGTTCAGAACCAGGTTCTGAACTGTTATCAGAATGTATGCAGCGGATTAAACAAGTAAAAGAGATAAGGGAAGAGAGGCACACAGAAATTATACAGGTTCCTTCTCAATGTGAGAAGTAGTCCTGTCCCCTTGTGTCCAACAAGAGAGTTTCACTATAATCTGAAGATTACACAATGCTCAACCACACAGGAAGAGACTTCCAGTTGCTCAATCACAAAGAAAGAGGCTTCTATGCTCAACCACCAAGGAAGAGGCTTCCAATGCTCAAGTCACTAAGACAAGAGACTTCCCAATGCTCAAGTCACTAAGACAAGAGACTTCTGACTCAGACCACAAAGGAATGAGATTACAAATGCTTAGTATACAGACTAAGACTTTAAGGACCAAACTGGTTTACAAGTAAAGAAGTTTGGGATGAACACTTGATCAAATATCAGAGGTGTTCTCTAAATACAACACAGGTTAAGACTCTTAACCTTCAGAAATTCTAAGTTACAAAGACTGAGGAATTTCTAAGATATTTGAACTTTGACAGTTTTTACACAGAAAACAGAGCAAGGTTTCAGCAATGCGTTTCAAAGAGTCTTAGACAGTTTTTCTTCTTCAAATCTTCCTCCTTTTATAGATGAAAATAGAGCTGTTGAAGATTTGCTGGAATTAAGGAATTTAGCCGTTGCAATTGGACTAGGTTGCTGCAAATGTGTGCTGCACTTTTTCAGTCAGAACAGAGCAGGTGCCATTTTTGAATTGGCCCACCTTAAAAACTGGAGAATGTTTGGGTCAGGGAGACAATTGTTCCATTGAGTTGTTCTGACACCTCCAGGCATTAAATGCGCACAGTACTGGTTGCTTTTCCATGCCACATCAGCTTCAGAAGCTTCTCAGTGAACAGTGATCAGAAGCTGCTTCAGTTGTACGGATCAGAAGCTGGCTTCAGGAGTTGACTGTTGCGTTGACTTCATCAGAGGCACTCAGACTTCAGAAGCTGCACTTCAGGAGCACCACTTCAGGAGTACTTCAGGAGCACTTCTTCAGTAGCATTTCTTCAGGACCAGTTTTCTTTAGCTTTGCAACCATGCTTCTTGGCTTTCCTTCTTGCTCTTTAGCTTGTTCTTCATAACCATTATCAATCAATACTTATTAAGCATGTGGTTCTGAAACACTTGAACAAAGCATTAGCAAATAACCAATTTTCTCTTTAATACTTTGTTATCATCAAAACCATAAGGAGAGATGTGTTTGCACATGAATGTTTCAACAATCTCCCCCTTAATTAAGATGAGAGTTGTTCAACACATTTTGTTCCAACATTGCTTTCGAGTTTGCATCTGTTCAAGAAATCGATCAAATCCTCTTCAGCCTGAGGATACACAACTTTCATCTGTTCGTTGTAGTCTTCTTCAGATATATCTTGAACTTGCACCTGAGACACCTCCATTGCTTCGACCATCATTATTTCTTGAGGTTCTGCATAGAGAGTTTCAGCAGCTTTAGATGTTTCAGCATTCGCCTGAGTGGTCTTTGGTTTCTCACCAAATTTGAGTCTCCCTTCATTGAGAGCCTTTTGAACCAAATCCCTGAAAAGAATACAACGTGAGGTTTTATGGCCAAGGAAATTATGAAATTTACAATAACCCCTTTTCTTCTGCTGCTCGATTGGGGGTACTTTTAAGCCCTTAGGAACAATAATCTGGCCATCTGTGACTAATAAATCAAATATTTCATCACATTTGGTTATGTCAAATGTATAAGTTTTAGACACAAATTTATCATTTTTAGGTTCAACAGGATTTTTTCCATTCGAAGGTCTAAGGAGTTTACAGACATAAGGAGGTCCAGGTTTTAATTCTGCTAAATCAACCTCATTGTCTTCGATATCTTCATAAGTGATATCGAACTCTTGGTCACTGTCATTTGCTTCGACATATGCAACCTTTTCCCTCTTGTGAAATTTAGAATTTCTAGCCTTTTCAGCTTTTAGCCGTTCGACTTGTCGAACTCTATCAGCCAACTGAGCCATGTCTCTCAAATACTGAGTATCTAATTTCTTTCTAATCGAATAGTCTAGGCCACCAGCAGCCGTTTCGACTAATTCATGTTCAGGGACTTGGGTGAAGCATCTTGCCTTTAAAAGTCTGAATTTATTCAGATAATCATCAATTGATTCAGATGCTTTACGTCGAACACTTGCCAATTCTTTAAGGCTTATTTTTGATTGTCCCATGTAAAACTGTTTATGGAAAATTCTCTCTAATTGATTCCAATTATGTATGGAATGTGGAGGGAGGGTTGTAAACCATGTAAAAGCATTTTTTGTTAGAGAATTTGGGAAGTACTTCATCCTTAAATTTTCATTGTTTGCTATGTCTTCTGCTTCTGTCAGAAATCTTGCAATGTGCTCAACAGTTGATTCGCTAGTGTCACCAGCGAACTTGGTGAATTTTGGGATTTTGACACCCCTTGGTAGTTCAGTTTGAAGCACATATTCTGACAAGGCAGAAACAAAGTTTGGTCTATGTAAACCTACATTCAGACCATTTTGGACTAAGATAGCTTCGACCAAATTTGCTATGTTATTTTGTGCCCCTAAGTTATTTTGTTGGACATTTCTAACCACTTCATCAGCATTTTGACTTCGATTTACTAAGACTAACCCTGGATTTGGTTTGATTTGTGGTTGGACTTGTGGTTGGACTTATGGCTCGATTGGAACCACTTGTAATTGTCCTTGATTAGGCTGTACCACTATGTTATTGGGCATAGGTACCATAGCATTATTCGGTATTTGGACGTTTTGTATGGGTGCTAGATTCTGAATCTGGGGGATTGGTTGATTAGGAACATGAGGAGCCCCAAAGAAATCAGCCATCCTACCCATCTGGGTGGCTAACAATTGATATGTCTGGTTAGTATTTTGTATCAAAGGATTGAACACTGTACCAGTTTGTTGTGTCAACATATTAACCATATCATGATTACTTTCATCCATTTGTTGCCTTAAAGACATCAAGGATGTATTAGTTAATGGTGGCGCTGCATTTCGATTAGCAGAACTAGAGGCCAAATGTCGGTTTATAGGTGAGTAAACGCCAGGCATAGTTTCTGAAAATAATGAAGGGCTAGTTTGTAACCCTTTCATCAGTGCTGTAGGCATACCATATGGCATATTCCTACTGTTGCCTTGATTCATATATTGTGAAAAAGGCATACTGAACGTAGAGCCGATTGTGCCTCCCCCTCTTACTGGGGATGACTGGCTCCCTACATTTTGGGGTATCGAAAC
The DNA here is from genome assembly GCA_018208015.1 of Medicago ruthenica. NCBI lineage: Eukaryota > Viridiplantae > Streptophyta > Magnoliopsida > Fabales > Fabaceae > Medicago > Medicago ruthenica. The sequence continues at coordinate 57,058,721 of CM031373.1, forward strand.
TGCAGGGCCTGCAGTGGTGAAAGGCATCGTTGTTGACGCATTGACAGGCATAGTAACACCCATTGTCGAAGAACTGGGAGCGGATATGGTTGCTCCAGTCATATTTGCAACAACTTCACTCACTGTTGAGGAGACAACAACATCTGCTGCGCTCGAAGTGTTCGATGCACTCGAAGGCGCGGACGTATTATTGTTATCATTCATATTTGCATTTTCCATATTATTTCTGTTTGTATTTCTGGGTGGTGGTCTAACCATTTCAGGGAGTATTTTCCCACTCCTCAAGAACATGCACTAACGCAATTTCCAGAAAGAATGCAGAAATAGAACTTGCAAATCCAAACGAAAATATTTTTTAGCAAAGATTCAACTAAAGCACACGTCCCACCGGGCGTGCCAATTTGTTTATGCTGAAGTTTGGTAAACAACCGCTAGTCTGGGTTAATTGCTTGCGAGACCAACTAGTGAATCTCAGGAGCATAGTACTTTGTTTGAATTCTTTAAGTTGTTTGAATGTTCATTACGCATAAACATTTATTGTTGTTTTGGGAAAATTAAATATACAAATCACTTGGATTACAAGCAACAAGGCAAATAAATTTTTAATAAACAAACGCTTTGTTTCGATCGAAACAGGTAAATGACGAGAATTTAAATGAAAGGCAGTAGACTTTGCATGAAATTTAAAGTGCTTGAAAGATAAATTTACATGAAAAGTAAATTGCATAGAATTGTAAAATGTGCTTTACAGAAAAGAATGGTTCACAGATTCATACTTGGATCCCATTTCACTCGTTTCTCTCGATAGCATGGATACTTTGAGTTTTACAAGGATTTTCGTATAAATGAATTGCGACCTTTGTTTCTGACTAAAAAACTACTATATATAGACTTTCGAAAATAAACTGTCCTAACGGTCGAACACTACCCTACTGCCAAGTGTCATGCCATGTACACCCTACATGCACCTAACTGCTCCTTAGAACGGTTGTCTGTATCGCTCGAAGTCGAACTGAATTTGTTAAGTTTGTCAGAATTCTGCTAAGTCTAGAAATCTGTTGCTTCGATTCGATCATACGCTAGGTCGATTTGCCCAATGATTCGAAGCCCTCTTTCTTGCCTTAGCCTTGTGTTTGTAAATATTCCCTTGAACCTGTGAACGTTTCCAATAGAATCTTCTTACTCTTCAATTCGATAGAATCTGACAAGATTTTCTTGCTCTTTATTACGCTTCAAAATTCAAGACAGCATTTAATGCGTGTTTAGAGCATATTTTTAGCTTATCAAAATATGGGCTAACAGATACCCATGCATGATCAAAGTAAAAGAAGTTCACTCTTAGGATCCCTTAACCGTGGAAGAAGATGCATTAACTCAACATCTCCAGAAGCTCTCTTTATGGCTAACCCCTCAATAAAACCTTTATCTGGCTAACAGCCCCTCCGAGCAATTTCACCCCCAACGTCGGCCTCCCAATATCTGAAGGGAACAAACCCTCATGATGCTTATTACCATCACATGAAAGCCAAAAGATCTCAGCCATTTAGAAAGAAAAAGCAGTTGTATCTTCCAACATAATGAGTTTTCGATGCATCAATTAGTTGATAAAGTGAAGCTCGTTTCTTTTTGGTGGTTGAAAGCTCAAACTGATAACCGAGCTTTTGATTTTCATTTTTGGCGGTGAAATCCTTTCCATAGTATGAGTTTTGCTACCTAGCTTTTGATGTATTCTCTTTTGTTGTCCTTTGTTTTTGCACTATGGCCTTTGGAGCTCTTTAAATTCTATCCTTGCACACATTATGTCGGATAGGATTCTTTTTCGGTTTTAATATATTTTATTTTGGCTTTTTAGAAGAAAAAAACACCAATGCAAAAGTTACTTAATGAAATTACTTTTAGGGCTATTTCAAATGAGGTTTTTCGAAGACTAAATTTACATTTTAAAATATATTTAATACTTTATAAAAGGTGAAACAACAATCTAATATAAGATCATATAATATTTCAATTACACTTAATTCATTTTAATAAATATTTTACGATATCCGTAATTTAAAAAGAAAAAAATAAGCCCTCCCTTAAAAAAAAAACGTTCAATTTCTTTCTTACTAAAAGGATAGTTTTAAACTATGCCATAATGATGTAACCAAAAAAAAAACTATGCCATAATGATGATTGTGGAACGTCGGTAAACCGAACCCTATGGAGGCAAAATGTTGGGGTTTCAAAGCAAGCTTTAGTGTGGCTTACGAACAAGAGCTTCTCCAAAGCGATGGCAGGACGGGAAGACCTAGTCATATAACATAGTCGAGTAGTATTTTATGTGCTTGTAAAGCAATCTTGTATTCTTTAACAAACTTTCATATATGTTTTATACGGACACAAGCCAACAATGTTACGCAACGAGACTTAAAAAAAACAATGTTACGCATCGACGAATGAAACGAGTTAAATTTGTTGGCGTAAAAAAAAGACCATGCGCAAGACGAAGATAGTAAAATTTTGATTTTTCTTATACATTTTTTTAAATTTACTTTTAATTTAATTTTATACTAATATTCATAGACTAAATTGAAATTTCAGACCTAGATCAATATTTAAGTCCGACATATTTATAGTTTTGGCTTAAATGCAGTTTTACCCCCCCTATTTTGACTCAAACTGGATTTTACCCCCCCTATTTTAAAACTCGGATTTTTAGCCCCCCTATTTTATATTTTTCACGATTTTACCCCCTACCACATTTAAATACATTTTTGCTGATGTGGCAATGTTGATGTGGATTAAAAATATTCTATAAATATCCACCTATTTAATTAATTAAAGTAAATTAAATGTTGTAAATAAAAAAGTCAATAAATTATAAATATAATTATCTTGTACCACAAAAAAAGGAAAAAAAGAAGTCAATAAACCTATTTAATCCAAAACTGAACGGAAAAACAAAAATCAAATAATTACTTTGGCTTTGAAGCATGAACAAAACGTGAACCACAACCCAGTTCTCACTTCGTGTGGTGTTTACGCCGTTTCCCATCCATCGCTGTTTCCACTCCATCGCCGTTTCCACTTCACTCTTCCCTGTCGCCGCCGTTCTCACTCTTCCCGTCGCCGCTGTTCTCACTCTTCTCGTCGCCGTCGTCTTATCTGTTATGGAGAACCGCAAGGTCTTGGTTCCTGGTTCAAGTTCAATAACAAATTTCAGGTACGTCTTTCTCCGATCTGTCGTTCCTTGGTCGTTTGGGTTTATGTTTTTGTTACTTTCGGGTCACCTTTTGGGTTTATGTTTCTAATTAGGGTTGTTTTTGTAACGTTCAAGTCACTTCTCTTATAACAGGAAAAATTGTGGTGGAGAGGGTTAGATAGTGGTGTTGTGTATTTTTGCCTATCGTGATTGGGTTGTGTTGTGTGTGTTTTGTTCTGTTTGTGTAGCTTTTATAGTGATTTGCCTATTGTTCTGTTCTGTGTGTGTTTTGTTCTGTTGGATTGTGTTTTGCCTATTGTTGTTTATGTTTCTATATAGGGTTGTTTTCCTAATAGAATATAATTTTTTTGAAAGTAGTGCTTTTACAATGATTTTTTATTACTTGTTGTGGTCCAAATTAGGGATTTTTTATTGCTTATTGTGGTCCCAAGAAAAACTTTCTAATTATTTTACTTATGTTTGTGGACCATGGCAATATTTATTGTCTTTTAGGGCTTGTGAAGGTAGGCAAAATGATGATGAGTTGGACAAAGAAGACATGGAGAATGAAGATGGTGATTATATTGCAAGTGATGAGGAAGATGATGACGACGACGATGAAATTTACTTTGATGATAGAGGAGATGATGAGTGTGTTGATTGGAGTCTTGTTTTTCCACCTGAAACATTTTGCTTGGTTAATACTAATGTAGGTGATCAAGCAATATGTACTCCCACAACTGCAGCTGATTTTCGAGATGAGGTACATGAAGATTCTGATGAATTACATACTCCACCAGAGAATGAAGATGAAGAGCTTGGTAACAACTATCCAATTTTTAAGATGGGTGATGGGAATACTAGTGTTAAGTTTCAAAAGGGTTTGAAGTTCAACAACAAAGAGCAAGCAAAGGATGCAATCAAAGAGTATGCATTGGAGACTAAGAAAAGTTTACACATCAAGAAAAATGAAAAAGAATTCTTGGTTATAAAGTGTATGGCTGGTTGCCCTTTTCATTTGCCAACAAATGGTCCCCAACTGTGGTCTATATCAACAACAGAGCCAATTAATCCACCAGTTGTGAGAAGAGCTATAGGTCACTCCAAAAAGAATATAAACAAGGCTAATGATGAGCCAAAAAATCCCCATTTATTGCCTAGAGATCTACCAACGGTGAAATGTAAAAAATGTGGAATGATGGGTCATAATAAGAGGACATGTGGAGGAAAACGTGCGGCTGAAAGAGTGATCCCAAAAGGTGGAAATAAGGTGCTAATTGAACTTTTTTTTTATCTTGTATTTATTTTTTTTCCTTGTGTTTCTGTGTTTATCTTGTATTTTTGTTATGAATATTTGTTTTGTAATTCAATTTTTTGATAGAACCAAAAGAAGGGAAAAAAGTCTAGAACACAAGAAGCGGATGGTGTTAGTGGGTCACGAGCTAGTGGTTCTGGTGCACAAGGAGGTGATGGGGTTGCAACTATTTTAACTCAAGGGTCACAACATCCTCCTCCAACTCAAGATTCTCAAGAATAACATTTTGTTAATTAAGCTTGTTTTTTGATTCAGCTGTTAGATATTTAAGTGCAACATTCAGCTGTTATGTGTATTATTGCACTGGTATTCTGCCATGGTTCTTTTAGGCATTTTTTTTATTCGGCTGTTAGGATTATGATCAACTTTTGGCCTTGTATTTTGGGATATAACTATGCTAATGATTATCTCGAGATTTACAGGTGCATAATGTTTTTTTCATGTATTTTAATGGGATTTTCCTGGTATTTTTATTGATTTTTTAGTATTTTTCTACATTTTTTTTTTGTGTTTTTTTATACTGATTTTATATTTATTTTTCCTCCATTTTTCTAGTATTTTTTTCTGTTTTTTTTTGTTGCAATTTTCTAGATTTTTTTTCAGGTTTTTTTCCCATTTCTTAAAAAAAAATCAATTTTTTCATCAATATAAATAAATAATAAAAGAACATTTAATTTGTATAATTTTAATTAGGTGAATGTTTGTATAATATTATTTAATCCACATCAGCACTGCCATATTAACAAATATGTGTTAAAATGTGGTTGGGGAGTAAAATCCTGAAAAATATAAAATAAGGGGGCTAAAAATCCGAGTTTTAAAATAGGAGAAATAAAATCCAGTTTGAGTCAAAATAGGGGGTAAAACTGTATTCAAGCCTATAGTTTTTCAAATTGACTCATTCTTGAGTAAAAAAAAAAAATTTGACAAATTCTTTGCCATATTCCAAAAAAAAAAAATTCAAACAAAAAACTGAACAATGAATCGAAATTGGTTCTGAACCCAATCAAAGATCGAACAATCCTCAAATTCTCTCCGCTGTAGAAGAAAAGCTTACGTACGACGTCGTTTTGCCCCAAAATTTTCACCTCTTCTGAACCCAAAATCGAAGAATGTCGAGTGCGAAGAGGAACGAAGCTAGCAGTAGCAGTAGCAAAACCCCAAAGGAAAGCCTTGTTGCTGATTGCGGAAAGCGTCGAAGCTCTTGTGGTTATTGTAGATCTCCCCGTCACAATAGCATCTCTCATGGTTCATTTCTTTCTCTTCAATTCCCATAATTTCATTCTCAATTTCGTTGAATTTGTTCGTGGATTATTGTTTTGATGCTTTTGCTGAAAACCCAATAAAAAAGTTTTGATTTTTAATTGAAACGTGAATTGGGTTGTTGTTTTAGTTGGTGGATTATACTTTGACTTTATGAGTATGGATTTTTTTTTTCTGAAAAATTCTAACTGGGTTGTTTGGATTTTTGATTGTGATAGGAACTTATGAAAATATTAAAGAGAGAATTAGAGTAGCACGTATTGTAGAAAAGATGGTGGAAAATAGGTTTAGGTGAATATGCAGAGAGGATACATGTAGATTCTGTAGTAAGAAATGTAGATCAAATGGAGGGATAGTCAGACCACTAGAGGTAGTCAAGAAAGACCTAAAGATTAATGAATTGGATCAAAATATGATTTAAGATAGAACATTATGGCGAATTTGGTCTATGTAGCGGACTCCACTTAGTGGGATAAGACTTGGTTGTTGTTGTTATTGTGTTATATGAACTTATATTCATGTTATAATCGATTTTGTAATTAGTTGTTTGTTTCTTTTTTTCTTGTTACAGGCATGGTGGCATATAGCCTTACAGTGTATGACTACCAAGGTTGGTGTTGTTTGATATTCTTTGTGCTTGGCACTCTTTTGAATTTGATATTGCTGACATTTTGCATTTATTATATAATAATTTCTGATAACAAGTTAAGAAATTGCAAAGCTGAAATTAACAAGCTTGGTTTTGCTTTGTGATGTGTTGTACCTATATGACATGGTTTGGAACTTTATATTATAAATCAAAATTGATGCAAGTGTTGACGTAGTGAGTTGTGCTGTCCTTTTTGACACTGAAGTGATGATCTTGCTCATCATGGTTTAGACCCCTCTTCTTTATAGGCTTCCGCATTATATAATGTTCCAAATGTGCTTATGCTTTCGGAGAGATTTGCCAACAAACCATGATAGGGTACGAAGCCCGGATACTCCTAAAATAGGGATGTATCCGTATCGGATACATGTCGGACATCGATACTCTGCGAATACTCTCAGATTTGTACCATAAAAGTATCATAATTACTTTTTTTAATTTAAAAAAAATATTTTATAGGATACTTATAAGATGCTTCACGGATATACTCTCAGATACATATTGTAGAAAAGATGAAGTTTATAAAAAAAGTTGAGACAAGGTTGTGATAATTCAGTGGATATGTACATGATTCAATTGAAGATGACACTAGACTTCTTGGATCAGTAGAGTTATCTCTTGATGAACCAGACGTAAAATTCATGTTTTTTTATGGATGATGGTAATGGGAGAGGAGACTCACTGGGTCAACATTAGACAAAACTTGTTTTAATTTATTTTAGTGATGCTTCTGTTGATATCTTAACATAGGGATGGAGAATAGATTGTGATTTATAACAAAACTTTAAACTTTGTTTTTTGATCACAAGTATTTATATTTTGTAAATTGTGATATTTATAATTATATATTAATGAATGCATATTTCTTTCAAGTATTTTACATGCATTTAAGTTTTATTATAATTTTTTATTAATGTATCTTAACTGTATCGTATCATAAATTTCAAAAACTTTGCGTATCAGCGTATCCGGATCGTTTTACTTTCACACTCACACCATGTATCCGGGCTTCATAGATTATAGGCCGAGTAGGATGGTTAACGACCGAGTCAGGCTTAATAACTAGATTAGCATGGCCGAGTAACCTCCCATGAACAATGAACTAGTACCTAACTTCCCCCCTACCAAGAAACTTTACTTAGAACTATTTCTCCCGACCTCTTTAAATAGAGAAGGCATATCTCATCTAAAAAGGGGACTGATTATTCACTGGATAGCCACTGAGACAAAAACCCTGTTGCGATCCTAGTTATTAACAGGAACAGTAACTTTTCTCGTTTAGCTGATAAGAAAGTGCTTTGATTTAATACTCCAAACTAAACTGATTTGCTGATATGACTTTCGGATTAACTCAATTTCATTTTATTATCTTCTGATAGCTCTTCTTGATCGGGGCTGGAGAAGATCTGGAAGTTTTCTTTATAAACCGGAGATGGAAAAAACATGTTGCCCTTCCTATACAATCCGCTTGAAAGCAAGTGACTTTGTTCCCTCTAAGGAACAACTTCGTGTATCTAGACGAATGCAAAGGTATGCTTAGTTCATGTGATATTTCTTGAGAGACATACTTTTAATTTTTAAACTGATGGTATTGAAATTAGTAACTGTTGTTACTTTTTATTTTCAAGTTCAAAAGCTTTGTTGGCATCATTATAGACATGATATGGGAGTATATTATACAATTATCTCAAATAAAATAGAATCCTCACTCATTTGACTGATATAATTTACCGTCATCCTCTTTCTCACTGTGATAAGTAATTTGAACAATTTTTTTTTTAAGCTCTTATATTAATTACCTTCAGAGTTTCCTTTATATGTTACAATTTTCATTCTCTCGGAATCTTAGATGCTTATGCTTTCAAATTAGTTCCTATCGAATTCATATTTATCTCTAATAGTAAATTAGAGTATACTCTTTTGAGATTGACTTAATCTCATTGTGTGCTCTCCCTTAAATATATTATATATCTTTTATATTTTATTGTATATATAAATGCATATCTTTTAAATAAATATTTATGCATACTTATTTTACACATTTTTCTCTTAAATGTTTCCTGTTTTAGTTTTCTTGAATTTGAAAATACTCGTGCAATGCATATGATACTTGCTAGTTATTATACACAAGGAACATTTCTATTTACAGTTAATTTTTATTCACTATCAATAAAAGAATAAACCTTTGGGGCATGTGTCACTTCCTGGTGAATGGTGATTTGATTTTTTCGAGCAACACTTTCTTTTATACTAGTGTCTTTTTTATTATAGAAAAGTTTATGTGAGTTGAGACTTGACGGCTAACCAGAGTCAAGGAAAGTCTTGAGGTTCATCAATGAAGTCCTCACATAGTCACATGGGCAGTGAGATTCAAACTCACATCCTTTTGGGATACGAGTTGAATACCTACCAACTGGACCAATTTTCGTAGGCTTTGCCACCATTTTTTTTTTTTTATAATTAAAAACATTTTTTTTCGAATTGCATCAATATATTACCATAAGGTGTTGCTTCTCCTTTCCTTTATTTTAGCAAGAACTTTCAAGGAGGTTAAATACACGGGATTTTTTTTTCCTTTTATTATATGCAATTCACTTCATTTGATATTTGTAGCCCGTAAATGTTCCAATTTGTTTGTTCCACTTTTCACCGATGGTTCTTTCTTCCTAGGTTTTTAGATGGCACCTTGGATGATAAAAGAGTTGATGCCATGGAGGAACCAAATACTTCAAACAATTCAGAAAGCCTTGTCCATAACAACCCATCATGCTCCATGTCAGAAGAATCTCTATCTGTTAGCAATAAAGAGGTGGATGAAGTTGAAAAATCTTTGCACTATTTATCCGATCAGATTGATAATGCAGTACACATGTTCACCGAGAACGGGGAATTTCCATCTGGTATTCAATTACCAAAAGCTTCAGTCAGAATGGTTTCACAGGGGAAAAAGAAGGTATTAGCCAATGGGTCCGAAGATCTCTTATATAGTAGCAATATAGCCTTTCAAGTTGCTGCATCTATAAACCGTGCAAAGTCAAGGGACAAGGATGGTAATGATTCTAAACCATCAAGAGATAGTGAGAAGGAGAATGGATTTTCTCCTAAAATTATTGCAGAAAAGCTGGTAGCATCTTTAGATTCAACAGTGAACATTTCTGGTCTGTCTATCAGGGCTTGCAATGGACATGTCAATTTTTATGCTTCTAGTAAGCAAGTTTCCCAAAATGGAACTGTTCAAAAAGCTGCAATTCCAAAGAAGTCTGCAACAAATCGTAAAATTGGAGGAAATTGTTCAATTAGTCCTCAACATTATCAGTTTAAAAAGCGAAAGCTTGAGATTCGTTTGAACAGATCCAGTTTTGATCCAGAAGAATATGCTTTATATAGAAAATATCAGAGAAAAGTACATAATGATAAACCAGAAAATTACACAGAAAGCTCATATCGCAGGTTTTTGGTTGATACTCCATTAATATATGTTTCACATACTGGTGATAACACAGTTCCTCCTTGTGGTTTTGGCTCTTTCCATCAACAGTATTTAGTGGATGGTAAATTAGTGGCAGTTGGGGTTATAGATATCCTTCCTAACTGTTTATCGAGTAAATATTTGTTCTGGGATCCAGACTTTGCCTTTCTATCACTAGGCAAGTACTCTGCTTTTCAAGAAATTGGTTGGGTGAAAGATAACCAGGCTTATTGTCCTAGTCTCCAGTACTATTATCTTGGCTACTATATTCACTCTTGCAACAAGATGAGATACAAAGCTGCATATCGCCCTTCAGAGCTACTATGTCCTCTTCGCTATCAGTAAGTTAATTATTCAGTTCAGAGTGCACATGAAACAACTTCACCATGCTTGTAGTTTATCCAAGAACTTGGAAGTGCATTAACGTAGTCTCTTGTTTTTTTTTTTATAACAATTATTGGTACAATCTGTATTCCTATGAAATAGATAATGTTAATTGATTATCACCTCTTCATAGTCTTCCACTATATCAGCATACTGTATAGGTCGTTGCTTGATTTTTTTCTTCTGAATTCTGATAACTTTTTGCCCACTTCCTATATTATGTGAAACAAGGCTAACATCAATGAATGATCTCCAGGTGGGTTTCATTTGACATTGCAAGGCCTTTGCTTGACAGAAAGCGTTATGTTGTCTTATCAGATGCTTCCATTTTACAAAATGGAGAGTCATCCCCACTTCAAGTTGCTGAAGATCAAGACACAATGTTAAGCCAGGTTGATGACAGTGGTCAAGAAGATGCAAATGATGTTCCAATGCATGAAGATGAAGATGAAGAAATGGTTGAATCTGAATTGGAAAGCTCTGATGACGAACCTGATATAGAAACTACTTCAAATGGTGAACCAGAAAATGGCGATTTCAGCAAAGTTTTGCTAGGGATAAAGGGATCTCGTGTGAGATACAAGGTATGATTAGTTCTCTGTGAATAAATACTCCAGTTACTTCCTGTGCTTTAAGCACCGGCCATCCTTAGAAAATGTTGGTTGTGAAAAATTGTAGAAAATGTAGTTATCACTAAATAGAGAGTATGTTTCAAAATGGTGAATTTCAGACATGTTGTCGTCGGTTCCTCTATCTCTGCCTTTTCATACTCCTGTCTCTCGAAAAGATATTACCAAGACAAAATTGTAATATCTCCCTCCCCTACTTACCGGTATTTTATTTGGAGATAACCGGATTGGGGATAGTGTTTGAGGAAAGAGAGTTTGGATCCATTTGTGCAAGGAAAAACTAATATTCCAATGTAAAACTAGTCATGTTGCGTGTTTAGGTAGACATGTTTAACAATAGCAAATTCCTGCATGATTTATTTGTCCCGTTCTGGTCTGACTTGTTTGTCTACTTTTACTTGCATATACTGCGCTATTTATGTCTGAAGGATCTGCAAAGTGTGTTTGGTCGTGAGCAGCAGAGAGACTTGGAGTCACAGTTGCAGAAATACAGGAGGGTTGTCGGTCCAGTGTTATCCGAGCGAATGGTCTACTCTCTCTGTTAATTTATCTCTTGGAACTTGAATCACATAACATGCTACTGCTATTCTCCCCAGCAAATAAGATCCTGTATCCAGCAGCTGGAGCTGAATTTGATCCTGATTTGTCTCTAGGAATGGCATTAGCTGTAACAATTATGTGAACTTAAGTTTTTGGTTAATGGTTTGTTTTATTTAACATGTCTGATTTGTTCATCAAATTTCTTGTGCATTTGCATATATGGAATTTAAATTTAATGGCGTATCTATTTGCCAGCATTAGTTGCTGAATGTGGAATGAAAGCGATCAATTTACGTTCTTAGTTGAAGCATCAAGTTGAAAATTTATGCAAGTTACCTCAATAAATTTTATGTTCTATGAAAGCTTAGGTGTATATTATGTTCCTGGGTGCTGATGGGTTCATTTTATGCCTCTACTCGTTGCTGTTCATTAGATTTAGCAAAGAATCCCAATGGGATGTCTGAAATCTGAAAGGTATACAGCGCTCATTGGATCCTTTTGCGTAATGGCCATGAAAATATAACTTATTTCATTAAAAATATCAAGCCATCGTCGTTTGACCTGACTTTTTTACATTCCAAAAATTACTTTAAAATAAAGTTAAAATTAAGGGCTTTAAGAAAGAAGTTAAAGTTGTTTGGTTACTTTATTATTTTTTTAGTTTTAAAGATATTTTTAAGTTAAAAGTTGTTTGACAAAATATTGTACAAATATATAATAAATAAAAAAAATGTTAAAATATTTTTTAAAGGAAAAAATTGTTTAAAATATTTTTTTAGTAAGTACTTAATAGATATTGTGTTTGACCGACCTTCTCCTTAAAATTGTAGAGAAGTAGAAAAAAAGCCGGGTCAAACAGTACCTAAATATGTTATTCATACCTATAAAATTTTGAAATTTTGTTTTTCATTTCACTAAAAAAAAATCAAAATTTTCAGTCTTCAAAATATTTCCGTTTACACAAATAGTTCATACTGTTATGTCAATGTTGCTTTAACTTTTAAATCTGTGAATGACCTTTTGCAGCCATATTTTAAATATTATAACAAGTTTATCTACAATAATTTGTTTTTTTAAACGTGGGATGATTTAAATGGAAATTTTTTAAATGTCAAAAGTTCAAGATAAAAGTAAAAAAAAAAGTTGAATCTATAAATCATATTTTGAGTTCATTTTTTGTGCATATGAATTTTTGTTTTAAATATGCCTACAAAAAATCATTTGAAAATTTAAGTCGACTTAACAAGAGAGATTAAAACTACTTGCAAGATAATTTTGCAGTGACTAAAAAGTAAAAATAATAAATAACAGAGACAACAAAATTTTATAGGGACTAAATATATTTAATACATAAAAATATTATATATTAATGTCATTTTGAGCCTGAATTCAAGAACTTCAGTTAGTATAAACCAATTAGCTCTATGAACGAATATTTAATTTGGATCAATTTTAGTTTAGGAGTGCGTCTTAATAAATAAATTAAGTTTATGAATTTTTACTCCCAAAAAAGGAAGAAAAAAAGGGGAAGTGTTTTTTACCTTTTCGCAAGCACCAAGACTACTTAAGGCAAAATTGTTCTTATAAAGTTTGTAAATGTTTATGAAGAAATTATGTAGACGAGAAGAATTATAAAAATAAAAACTAATTATAACTAATAAAAATATCTGTTTATAAACTTAACTAGTGCTAGGGTTTATGTCCTGCATTAGTACATGAATTCAAATCTTTGCATCTCAATTCTGTTGTGTCAGTGTTTCAAATTCAAGCAATATATCATTTGCCATAACAATGATTCAAATTAGTTTCAAGAAGAAACCAACGTAAAATCAACCAACCAAGTTTTGGTTATAATAATACATAGTTTTCAGCAGTCTTTTATTTCATTTCAATACATAACAATTACATTTACATTTACTTTTACTTGACAGAGATACAGCACATGACAGGTTTCTTCATCCAACTATGGTGCTACAAATCGAAAAACAGGACCAATTAGAAGTTCGAATATAAACTTAAAACTTTTTCTTAATAAAACAATAGATTCACCAATTAGATCTACTCAAATTGTGTTACTGATAGAGTATGGCAAATGCTGATTTTGCAAAATTTCCTGTATAAATCCACATTATTCTGACTAACTTTAGGGTTAAGGAATGTACAATGAGGAATGGCGAGATGAATGACTATAAATCATCTGCATCGCTTCCGCCAACATGAGCTCCATTGTTGATCCGATAATTGCTACCATCAGGACCTGATACCTTGTACCTGCCCAATAACACAACTCATCTAATCTAAACCATTACATACGTGGACTCTGTTTGGGTACACAACTTAATTAAGCATTTATAGTAGTACAAGCGTTTTATCATATAAGTGCTTTTGTATACTATGTCTATATTAAAAGATAAAATAAAATCATATGTTTCTACATTAGCTATAAGATGTTTTAATAAACATAGGACTTATAGAAATAAACTGAAAACAACTTATAGAAATTTCATAAGCTATTTCCATAAGTTCTCTCAAATAGTCTTACAAGTGCTTATGCCAGTGGATAACAGCAAATAAACCAATCTAAACAGACTCTTTATGCTCAAGAGGACATCACTTTGATTATATTACGAATGTTATCTTACAGCATTTCTACTGACCTTTCAAGCACAGACTTTCCTTCCTTGTACTTCTGGTCTTTTTCGTGGGCAATCTCCTGAAAAAGCACCATTTCTGTAACTAAAAGCTACATAAAAGAAGGAAAAACAATTATATTCGAAGCACCGCCTCATAATCTTACATATTTCCAACCCACAATCGATCCACAGCCCACACAGAAAATGTCAGCTACAGTATGTAACCCAGTCATCATCGGTCTCTCCTCTGTTTCGCCAAGAGAAACATTCACGCTGTCAAAGAATACAAGGTTTCAATTTTCAACTATATCCTTAAAAAGAGGCAACTGCAAAAATATATTGTGACAAGAGGCCACAAATTAAAAACTAACATTTTTTGTCAACACTTTGGTTACACATGCTATAAGATCCACAATGTTCGTATATGACTGTAAATAACTTTAATTTAAAAGGCTTGGTTTTGTACATGATGGATAAAATTTAGCAGTTAACTTTTTAGGAGGAGAGGGAATTTGTTAGCAGCAACGTCGAACCCTGAACCTCCTTTTTAATACTCCTTTAGTGTCCAAACTCATACCAGTACGATACACCTTCAGGGACTTGATCGACATATCTTTATGCAATAATAAGATGATTCACAAGCGGCCATGTGGCGTATAAAAACAAGTTCTTGAATAAACAAAATGCAACTATTGTTCTTTTTTTTTCCTTTCTTCTTTTTAAACCACATGCGAATACAACAAGTGAATGTTTTATTTCAATTTCTTAGGAATCACACAATGTCAGAGTAGGCATAACTTACACATTATTGAAGAGATAAGCTTTCCCATGTCTGGAGTGGAAAGTCTAAAATAACAACATAGGGAAAAAATGATAGTTAGATTATTTGTTCTTATGAAAAACTCAATTGAGAATTGGGGGGCCCAACAACAAAATTACCATAAATTTCCAGAAGAAAACGAAAAAGACTAAATTTTTCAGAATAGTAACACTAGCATTATTTTCCTTTGGAAGATAATATCCTCCATATCATCCACTAGTATTGAGGGAGAATTTGTTGAGAATCTATGGTGGTTACGATTTACAACTTGGTATCTTCAATTATTTAGCAGCAACAATGTTTAATGACAAATCACAGTATCACATTAGACATACATCAATGTAGCGTATCATTTGTAAAGTACATCTTTTATAAAACTAAACAAGAAAACATCAAAACACAAGTAAAAAATACAATGTGAATCGATAATATGCGGCAAGGCAACAGTTGAAAATTGAAGTCAATTGCCATGTAATTGATACTTGATCAATCAAAATAGGCTAAATTGCATGTTTAGTCCGTTATGTTAATTCTAGGTTTGAAGTTGGTCACCTATGTTTAAAAAGTTTCAAGTTGGTTCCTTACAATACTGATGTCAACATAAATTCGTCATTTCCCTCAAATTTTGAGGTAACTGTGTCTAAATCATCCAAGTGACACCCCCAAAGTTATCCACGTGTGTCTCTGTTATCCACATAGACGTTTTAAATGGAAATTTGACTAAAGGACCAACTCATTGTAAGTTAGCAGCATAAGGACCAACTTGAAACTTTTTAAACGTAGGAAATCAACTTGAAACTTAAAAAATGTAAGAGATCAAACATTCAATTTAACCTATAATACTACTACTCAATGTGATCAATTTTCTCTCTCCAACCAAGATAATAAATACAGTGCAAACAAATTCTAATAGAGAAGAACAACGCTTCTAAATGAACACAAAAATTCTAAAGCGAGCACATTAAGCAACCACGAAGCAATGAATAAAAGAAGAACAAATCAATTGGTAAAGTGATTGTGTCTACCTAACTGATGAATAAACAATGAATGAATTGAAAATATAGAAAAAACGCAAAGATCCAGAAAAATAATTGCAAAAGAGAAAAAGTGACGAAAAAGGAACCTTTGAAACGATGTCTTCATATAAAGCAAGATGGGTGCGACAGTATCTGCAGGAATAGATCTTACCTTCCAAATTGATCACAAACAATCTCCCCATGAATCTGCGAAGAAGATGAAAGACATTGATTGAGATAACGAAGAAGAAGAAGAAGAAAAAGAAGAAATGAATGGTTGGAGATTAACGTTACCGGTGTGTGTCTGTTGGTACGATGCAGTTGTTGTAAGAAACGTGGACTCACAAGTGAGAATGATCACATACTCTTTTCTATTTATTACTCTTTCATTTTTACTTTTTATTTTTTGAATCAAATTGCTTTTTGAGATTAAGACATACTCCATTAGTATACAATATTGTCCATACCCTTAAGTTAAAAATATTGTTTTTTTTTCCGTTATTTTTAGGGAAATGCTAACAAGAGCAGTTGGAAATTTGTTCTTGGAAATTGTGCATTTAAAATATTAAAACAACAAAAAGTAACTTTTTCTATCTAAAATTTATCAATTATTTTTATTTTTGAATTATTAACAAGTACCCTTAGGGTACTTCTTAACGTAACCCTTATGTTTATACATGACATTAATATGTTATTGTAATATAATAACATAAAAGGTTCATCATCTTTGTAAGCCTAGCCCAGTTCGTATGGACATTACATTATATATATATATATATATATATATATATATATATAAATATATATATATATATAAAGGTCGAAGTTTGAACCTCAGACATTCTACTTATTTATCTTAAAAAAAGTGAATTTTTAGTCACCATACTACTTATTGTATACAACATGGAGATTGATTAAGATGTTTTAATGAATTTTTTAAATTATACTTATTTCCTTATACAATTTATTAAAGACACTCAAATTTATTTTAAGATTTAAAATAAAATTGTTTTGTTCTTATATTATACATATATAATCCCATAAATGATATCCAATAATTTATGTATGAAATTTGAATTTGTATGTTTTAAAATTATAAAATAAATTTTAATAAATTAAGGGCTTAATTATTCAAAAACATACGACACACAAATGTTTTAAAATTATAAAATAAATTTTAATAAACTAAGGGCTTAATTATTCAAAAACATACGACACACCAAATTTTAGATAAATTAAGCACGTATAATTATCTAATGTTAAATAGTTCTACCAAAAATTGTCAAAAAAAAAAAAATTTCTACCATAAATAAAATCTAATGTTAAATAGAATTTTTACCAGACTTGCAACAACATACATACTACTTTTTTTTTCTTCTAATGGGGGCACGGAGATTGACTTTTTGCTGAGCTATTTGATTTTTATCATTGTTTGATGTTGGTCATTAACAACTCTATTCAGTTGCGAGACAAATTCTTTAGAAGTCTTTCATTTTTTTGACAGGTTTAAAAGTCTTTCATCTTTTTCAACATTCAAATCACTCACATATGCATGTATATGCTTTTTGTTGGTCAAAAGTTTGGGTTTAAAGGAGCATATTTCTAACAATTTTTTTTAACATGTGCTTAGAGAAAACAATCGTTGCATGAATCTTTTACGAAGCTCTAGTGCTCTTCAAGGTTAGGTGCACATTTTGGCAGTTTCCTTAATCGGAGTTGGAGACTGTGTTGAGACTTGATGTCTAAGATTGAACTCTGATGTTAATGTTTTTTTTTCATTTGTTATTTTACCAAAAAATACACATAAGTCTTTGATATAATTATTCTATTTAACAACTCTAAAAAAATATTGAATTTATCATTCTAGTTGTTAAATATTTTTTTTAAGAGAGCAGTGTCTCCAAATTTTTGACACTTCATTTGGTTATTTTGGCTTTCTACAAGTTCCATTCTCTAGAGGTAATTCAACACTTGTTGAATATTAAATATGAACGTAGCTATCAATTCAAATTCAAATATTTCTTTGCCACGTTGTGGAAGACCAGTCCCTTATGTTTTATCCAACCTCGGTTGGTATTTTTATTTTGGCTTAAATATGTAGTTCGTCCCTGTAAGTTAACTAGTTTTTAGTTTTCGTTCTTGTATTTTTATTTTTTTAAACAGCCTCCTTCTCCTCCTCCTCCTCCTCCTTGTACAAAAAAACCCAAAGAGTGTCTCTAAGACCCAAAAAGTATGTTAGATACCTCTCTCTTTACTTATCACTTATAGTCCTCAAAGAGTGTCTCTGAGACACTCATTAACATATCCCTTTAATAAATCATTTTATAATAAATGAATCTTGTTAAAATATATAATGATATTGAATTATCGACAAGACCTGTTTAATAATATCTTTTAGATGTTGAATGGAGAGATTCAACACTTGCTAAAAAATATCATTAAAAAGCTATAAAATGAATAAGATGTATATGTATGACCCACTATAACATTCATAATTGTTAGCTATATTGTGGATGATCTAATATCCTTATATTGTTGCACTAACGTGTTTATCAAAAATTAAAATAAGAGAAATGTGCTGGAATTGCCTTAAATATGATAACATCAATAATTATTTATAGTTTTGGCAATATTCATTACTCCCTCCTTCCCTATTTATAGGAGTAGTTTACAAAAAAGTTTTGTCCATAAATATAAGATCATATACAAATTCCTAGATGCATTGATTACTCTTTTTTCAAATATACCCCTTATTAATACTATCAACTTGTCTTGGTGTATGAAAAGTTAACATTAAATATATATTTAATTAAGGGTAATCTAGTAATAGTCACACACATTTGAGACAACTTTATTACTCCAACAACTTTTCTTAATACACATGATTTTTGTAAACTACTCTTATAAAAAGGGACGAAGGGAGTACTATAGTTTAGTGTATAAATGTCTAATTAATATGATATATTTAGAAATATGTGCATTTATATTATGTATTTAATAATATAAAACTATATTAATGGATATTGCCATTTCTTTTAAGAAATGGAGAGAATCTCACCTTAACATCCAATCGAGTAAATTTATGGAAAACCAAAAATAAAATAAGGGAAATGTCTCACTTGGTAATAACAAATTAAAATTTAGTATCTGGTTGGAGTTTCTTTCTTCTCCTTATTATTTTTATCGTTCTTATAGATTCTTTTATCAGAAAGTCATTTGTTCTTTAAACATTCCAATAGTCAGCTGTTACAATAAAAAAATCAAATAGTCAGCTGGAGTTATTTGAGGAGAGTGAATCATGCCAGATAAATTTTATTTTGGAATCATGTTAGATAATTACACACAAATAAAATATTAGCAGATAATTGCACATAACTAATATATGCCAGATCAACTTCAATCTTTTTTTTTTTTTCTTTTTCGAAAGCTTTAATCTTAAACTCATCACAAGTATTGACCGGTGATACCACACATGTACTTGTATCATAATTAACACAACCAACAAAACATGTTATATGATCTCCCTCCACATTGCTATGAAGACTTTTGATACAAGAATGCTCACATGGATCCACCACCAACTTCATTGTGCTTCCGTATCCGTTTGAGCTGATCACCTTGTCGGACCAACGACTTTGAAGTTTGAGCTGATCACTGTTGAGAATAACCCGCACATACTAAGGCTCAATCTAGGATGCGAGACCGTGATAGGTCTCCTACAGTGAGCGAGTTAGAGCAAATTTTCTTAGCCGTTAGATTATGAAAGTCTAAGGATCTTACTGTATGTTGTCAACACTTAATATTTCCTTTCATTTCACAACTCAGATCTGCATCAAACAACGAGGGAAGAAGAAAAATGCACTCTTTAATTGTTAAAAGACTTGTTTTTTTGTTGTAGATTTTATGGGTTGTGTTCTTGGTTGCATATGTAATGTACTTCGCAGATGTAATCTTTTCTCTTTGATGAATATAAGAAAGTGTGAATTCTGTTCTGTCATTGATTTGTTCATCATTTAATCAATATGAAATTATGAATCCTACTATTTAATGGGTTTGTCTAAAATCTCCTCTCATAGATATGAAAATTTGAAAACCATTCTTTTTTATGTTCATGCCAAAGCTGGGCATTAATTTTTGAAAAACATATGGACAATTAGTTGAATGTAATATTAGATTGAACTAGAATGATGAAGGAAAAAATTTGTTTTTTCACGAGTGATAAATAATCTGCCCAGAATTGTGTTGATATTGTGAAGGAAAAAAAAAAACAAAGAGATGGTTGTCTAATGTAACACAATGAGAATAATCAAGTGCATTTAGTTTATAGTATAATTTAGTTTGCTCGATTAATCTTAGGATTTTAAAAGATGATGTAACCTAACAAGGTCTCCCACCCTCGACAGAGCCACACACCAAAGATTAATCCACATATTCATGAATCTTTGATGAACACACACGAGGACACCACAAAACATGGTTGTTAAACGTGCAATCTAGATCTCGAGATCGTAAGATCTTGCGATTCAACATGCCTTCACCGATCTGGAGCAGGTTGAAGATCAGAAATCACGGCGGATCATGCGGCGCACCGAGGAAAAGCGGTAAATCGTAGCTTTTTTTCGCATTGGTGAAGGTTGTTGGCCCGATTTAGAAAGCACCGACCGACCCGACCCAGTTTGACCCGGAAACGACCAACATGAATTTGACCCGTTCCGGCTAGATTTCGACCCGTTTTCACTTTAAAAGGTCAGGTTATACCATTAATTTCATTTTTGGGACTTGTTGGTGTTTAAATGAATCATTAGGTTAGGAAATTGGGCATTTCTCTGAAACTGGAAATTTTTCTCATCTTCTTCTCTAAACTTGTAATTCTTTCAATGATTCATTCATTGAATCAATTCCCTCCCATCTTTCATTTCTTATATAAATTCCTGTCATTACTTAACATTTTTCATCTCTCACTTTGCAATTCCAAAAAAACCAGTCCAACAATTACCTAACATCTTTCACGTTTTTTTTCCCCAAACTCAAATATGTCTTCATCAATCCCTATTGCTGGTGCTTCCTCATATGCACCCCCCTAGAGTTAACAAAAATTCCCGAAAATGATATTGCATGGAAGCATGGAGTTTCTTTTGATGGAGGAACAAGAAAAATAAAGTGTAATCACTGTGCAAAAATAGTAATTGGAGGAGTTTACATGCTGAAACATCATTTGGCTTGTACACAGTTAAATGTTGGAGGATGTAAGTCTGTACCTGATGAAGTGAAAGTACAAATGTGGGAGATTGTAAAAACCTTGCAAATCAATCTACTAAAAATATCAGAAGCAAATGATACAAATGCTGAAAACCTAAGAGGAAAAAGGCCAATGGAGGATGATGAGAATGCTGCAACTGCAAATCTTTTCAAGAAGAGAGGAGTGAGCAGTCAAGCTACCATCAACATCATCTTCAAAAAGAATCCAAGGGAAGACACTTGTTTAGAAATTGCTTCCTTTTTCTACAATAATGCCATTGCAATTAACGTAGCAAAGAGTGAAGGGTTCAAAAGAATGTTGGAAAAAGTTTCCAGACATGGTCTTGGATTTAAACCACCGCCCTATCATGAAATTCGAACAAAGTATCTAAAACAAAAAAATGGAGGAGACATCAAATGTCATGAAAGAACACAAGATTAGTTGGAAGAAGACAGGATGCACAATCATGAGCGATGGGTTAACCGACAAAAGAAGAAGGACAATGTTGAACTGTGAACAGCCCCACATGTACTGTATTTTTAAAGTCCATAGATGTATCACACATTACAAAAACTGCTAATAATTTTTTTAGCATGCTTGATCAAATTGTGGAGGAAGTAGGAGAAGAAAACGTAGTTCAGGTTGTAACTCATAATGCGGCATATTATAAAGCTGTTGGGACAATGTTAATGGAAAAAAGAAAGAAACTCTGTTGGACACCATGTGCGGCACACTGTATCAATTTGATGTTAGAGGATTTTGAAAAAAAAAAGAGTTCATATATGTTTATCCCCTTGTAATATTAGCAGTTTCTGGTTTACCCTCCTGTAAAATATTTTGTTTAGATTCCAACCCTGTAATTTGAAGATTCTTTGATTTTGGATCTTCGTGAATTTTGACTGTACACAATCGATGATATCACAGGGGGTAAACCAAAATTCTCTCAAATTATAGGGGGCGAAAGTACCTTAAATTTTGAAATTTGATGTCATGAAGGTCCAAAACCAAAGAATCTTCAAATTAAAGAGTTGGAATCTAAACAAAATATTACAGGGGGTAAACCAAAAACTGCTAATATTACAGGGGGATAAACATATATTAACCCCCCCAAAAAAATCATCGTGATACCATTTCCAAGGGTAAGAAGCTCACTCAATATATTTACTCTAAAGTTTCCCTAATTTCTTTATTACAAATATACTCTATAATTCTGCAATTCTGCATAGTATGCATATTGTGTTAATTTTGAATTCTGTCTATTCTGCAATTATGTGCAATCTGTCTATTCTGCTATGCAATATTTTAATGTGCAATCTGTCCATTATGTATTTATGTCCATTCAACAATTATGTCTTAATTCTGCAATTCTGAATATTTTTTTTCTTCATTTTTTAGTTACAAGCTTCTATGGGATATCATTGATGAGAGGTGGGATAAACTACATAAGCCTTTGCACACTGTCGTTTATTACCTAAATCCTCAATTACATTACAGTGTTGATTTTAAAGCTGATTTTGAAGTGAAACGTGGACTATACGATTGTTTGGAAATGATGGTTGGAGATGTTCAATAAATTAGTAAGATAGACGCCCAACTTGAAGATTTTAAGAGAAAGGCAAAGTTTTTTGGTAGTTCAATAGCAATGGCTGCTCTTAAAACCAAAACTCTTGCACAATGGTGGGAGTCATATGGAGATGAGCATCCGGAACTTCAAAAAATTGCAATCCGAGTGCTAAGCTTGACTTGTAGCTCATCCAGATGTGAATGAAATTGGAGTGCTTTTGAGATGGTAACTTTCTTTCAAATTTAAGTTGTGAAAATAATATATAAAATTGCTATATACTAATGTAGTTAGATGTTATTAGATGCATACAAAGAGAAGAGATAGGCTGAAATAAAAGACCATGAATGATGTTGTGTTTGTGATGACTAATTCTACATTGACAAAGAAGAAGAAAGCTAGAAAGATGGTAGAATACAACCTTGATGACATTGATTCCGATGATGAGTGGATTGTGAACAACGATGAATGTTAACTTGAAAATGAAATTTGGGATCTTACAATAACAGGTGAAGATTTGGAGGGAAGAACCCAAAATGAAGGAGATAATGGAGCTGCCTCTGCTGAAAATGACTTGGAGATCCACAATCTTGATGAAAAATTTGAAGGACTTGGAGATGAAGATGTTGTGGAAGATGTTGGGCTTGATCAGAATGTTTTGAATGACTTGTTGAATTAGTTTTTTTTTTATGATGTTTAAGAAATTGAAGTTTTAGGATGATGTTTTGTTTTTTGATGAAAGTTTTTAGCTGATGTTTAAGACAATAAGAATGAGGATTAATGAAAGTTTTATTTTTTTAAAAATGATGATGACGGTTCGGTCGAGAACAAAGACTTTCTCTCTCTAAAACTTTTTCTTCTGACTTCTCTCTAAACTTATCCTACACCGCCAGTTATCACCCTTCCAAATCCAAAGTCTTTGTTCTGATGTAGCCCACACATTTGGTGGTGCGACAAGATTTATTCTCCGCTCCACTGGAGAGCCTCTTCTCGTCCAGTGATACCCCTGTTCGTTGTTCGTCATATCTGGTTTTTTGGCGTTGACGACGAGTGGTGGCGCTCTCACGTGTTCGTGGGCGTGCAACTCAGTTTCGTGTGTCTCGCCGGAGAGTAGGGGTTCATTTTGGTGGTTGGTGGCGGCGACGCTGTTTTACCTTGCTTTCTAGCTGTTTTCGGGTGGTGGTTGCGGATTTATCGGTGGTGGGTCGTCGCTGAACAGGGTGGTGCTTTTGCAGCTCTGTTTTTTTGGCTTCTTCTTCACCTTGCACGACCATAGATCTCTGGTTTCTTTCAGATATGTTGAGATCTGCAGTGTTCCTGGCTGTTGTTTCGCTGCCACTTCGCCGGAGTGCTTGAAGGCTTCTTTTGTTTGTTGTTCTGTTTAGTGTTGTGTTTGTTCATGTTGTTGGCGTTGTGTTTTGTTGCTGATCATAAACTAGTGGGATTGGATTTGGCTTTTTTTCAGTGGTCTGTTTCGTAAACTCGAAAGGGTCTGGTGTGTTCTAAAACCAGAAAGGGTCTGGTTCGTTTAGCTCGAAAGGGTCTGTTGCTGACGTATTGGACTCATCCCTCGATCCGAGTTCTTACACGTTGTTTTGCTCGAAAGAGCATTTTATGCTTGCTGTTGATCAGGGAGCTGTTGGCACTTGGATTTTGTTACCGTGTTGGCGGTCGATCCATTCGCCATATTTATACTCTAACTGTCCTTTGCGGATGTTCACTTTTCATTCTTTTTTGTTACCTGGTTTCGCGCCCGTACGCGGGTTCGCTGGGTTGCGCCTGCGATTAGTGAATTTTTGTTATGATAGATTAGAGTTGATCCACTTAGACTGATTTATCACGTTGTATTCCCGATTGGGTTATTCCCGAGTCAAGTCTTATGCCCCCCAGTCTTTGTATCACTTTCTTTTTATTTATTATATTTCCTATTTGGCCTAAAAAAAGCGCTTGAAAAAAAATGAAAGTTTTTTTTAATGAAAGGTTATTTTTCTTAGTTTCTTTTATAATTTTGTCATTGAGGTGAGATCTTACGATCCTTGTTACGATCCTACGATCTACACTCTTTCCATACCCTAACGATCTTTAGTGGGATCTCGATTTTGACAACCATGCCACAAAAAGAACAAATGAACAAATAAAGATTTACGTGGTTTGACACTTGTTGCGTACATCCACATAAACATCTCAATATAATGTATTCACGATCTCAAAAAGTTTTACAATGATTGTAACTCAATCTCAGATTGTGTATCAACCTACAATACTCTTACTCAAGAGTTAAAAATAATGATAACACTCCTATCTCACACAAGTGATGATCACCCACACATCATCTCCCTAGGACCTTGTTAGGGATGCCACAACTCTGCACATTATCACCAAAAAATGGAGATACCTCACCTCCTCACAAGTGTCTCTATTAATACGAGAGAAGTAATCCTCATTCATTAATATTACAAAGTACACCCTCCAGTCATTATATTATAAACAAAAACCAACATTTTAGATTCATTTATTAAATGATGTATATGGTATATAATAAAGACCATATACATCATTAATTGAATGAATCTAAAATGTAGATTTTTGCTTATAATAGTGACCGGAGAATGTATGCATTAATTGTTCTATCTCTCAGTTTTTTGTTATATATACGAAGTTTCAACCACTGTTTAACAGTGACTTATTTTGGTTGGGGAATCTGTTGGACACATAAGGTGAATTATCTCCTCTTGATCGAATTTGTTTTCTTATGCAAGAACCAATGATTAAATCTTTGATCATTTACTTAAGAGGCTCAAACCCATTACCTTTGAACCAATCCATTGTCGGTTTCTCGTCTCTCCTTTAATAATGGGATTTTTCAAGTCTCAAATTACATTCATGCACCTCATGAAAACATACCTCTTAAATTTTCACTATTAGTATTTATTTAAAAATTCCTATCTCTGTCCCTTAATATAAGACCCTCCTGAGTTTTTTCTTTATCCCTTTTTATAACTCTCTTTGAAATTTCAACTGTATTAATTATTTATTTACTAACATACCCCTAATCAATTTACATATTAATTTGTCTGCAATCTGTAATAAATACTCTAATGTAAAATTAGCTTATTATCTTCCATGAAAAATAATTTTTTTTTGAACAAGCCAAAATGAAATATATTAATAGAAACAGCGAGTCCCTCCTAGCACAAGGTGTGCCAGAAGAAAACTCGTAACAAACAGTCACCAGTCAAAACATACAAATAGAAAAACCAATGACACTTAGCCGATACCCATACAAACAAGTGGGTTCGACCACCACAAATGAGAACAAAAGACAAGGTTAACATTAGAGGCTTTTAGCCACCAAAAAGCATTCATTTTAACTTTATCCAGCAATTGGTGAGTAGTGCTTGGCGTGGCTCTGAAAATGCGGTTATTTCGTTCGTTCCATAACACGACAAAGCCAAATAAGATGCAGAAAGGGGCGACGAGCACGCAAGCCTCCAGAAGAATGAGGGAATTGGACAAGGTGATCAGGTATCAACCGCGGATCAACCGATGATATACCAATCCAAGACCTAACCAAATTCCACAAAGGTGTAGTAACAGGACATTCAAGGAACACATGGAGAGCCGTTTCCAAACCCCCGCAACCTGACGCACAAAATTAAGAATCCTGGGGAATGATGTTACACGTCACCAAATTATCCTTTGTCGGCAACCTGTTACGAAGAAGCCTCCAAGCCAAGACAGAGACCTTCAAAGGCACCTGTTTGTGCCAAATATAGTCAACAGTAGCATCCAAACCAATGGAAACCTGAGACGTAAGTAGACTGTATGCAACCCTCACAGAGTAGCCTCCACTAGGATCATGCCTCCATAGCCAAGTATCTGAAATGTTAGGAGACAAAGAAAAACCCGAAAGTAAAGTAATGCATTCCCTTAACAACTCCTCCTCCCACGCCCTCAACTGATGGCGCCATTGCCAAGCCGCCTCCCTCCCATCCTCCCACTCCAACGCGCGCATACCCGCCACCGTACACGACTTGTTAGTAGCCAAGTCGAAGAGGCGGGGGTACTTCCCACACATAGGGACCCCACCTAACCAAGGATCCGTCCAGAAAAGCGTATCCACACCAGTGCCAACCCTCCTCACAACACTATCTGCAAACTAACCTCCGCCAACAAGACCTACCCCATCCCGAATTTTTGCAATCTCCCGCCACCACAAAGAAACACTCCGGCCCCCAACCGCCAACCGCCCTGCCTCCTCTCCATACCTAGCACCCAACACTCTATACCACAGACCTACTCTGTCAACCAACAACCTCCAACACCACTTTCCTAGTAAAGCAAGATTAAACTCCCTCAACCTCCTAACCCCCAAACCACCAAACTCCTTTCCTAAACAAATGTTATTCCAACTGATCCAAGACAATTTTCTATTTTCCTCACACCCTCCCCAAAAAAATCTAGACAGTAAAGATTCAATAGAAGAGATGATACCTGACGGTGCCTTGAAGAAGGAAAGAGCATAGACTGACAAGACAATTTTTTTTCCATGAAAAATAAATTTATAAAAGCAATACTACCATCAATTATGAATAAATTTAATATCTTTTTTTTGGTAAATAAATAAATTTAATATCACAATCAACTTTTTTAATTTCCGTAATTTACTCAATAGAATCCTACATTTAAGAACATAAGTAGTATAATTGATTTTCCAACGCACCCATCATCGATATTACACCCAACTAGCCCTACACCGTAACTAAAAACACTTGTCTAATAGACTTGACCCAGTAATAATGCATATAGATGGATGATGGTGATTCCCAAAATCCAAAAGTTGATAGCAAAAATATAATGACTTAAAGTATACTTGAAAATATTAGTGGATATTCGTTTGTTCAATTGCGACAATTTTTTCTGATTTTAATAGTTGAATTAAAACTAAGCTTTTGATATTGAGTTATTTAAATATATTTGAAAGAATGATAGACTTTGCCTTTCTATTGATTTTCATTGATATATACACAATATGCATTGTCAGTTTCTCTGACTATTTTTCTATACAATCATTACTATTTAATGACAATTATATTCTAATAATATATAAAGATATTCTCATAATATTCTAATACACCTCCGTAGTCGAAACGGGAGGCGGACGAATGTTGAGACTATTACGAAAATCGTCAAAGAGTTGCAGCAGAAGTCCTTTGGTGAAAATGTCAACAATTTGGTAACGTGAAGGAACATGTAAGACTCGTACTTGGCCGCGGGTGACTTTCTCACGCACAAAATGTATATCTATCTCGATGTGTTTGGTGCGTTGATGTTGAATTGGGTTGCCAGATAGATAGACAACACTCACATTGTCACAATAAAGCAGTGTGGCTGTTATGACTGGGAAATGTAGTTCCAATATCAAGTTTCTAATCCAACAAGATTCAGATACTACATTGGCGACTCCGCGGTACTCGACTTCAACACTAGACCGAGAGAGGGTGTGTTGGCATTTGGCAGACCATGAGATTAAATTGTCACCAAGATAGACACAATAACCAGAGGTGGATCGCCTGGTGTCTGGGCAACCAACCCAATCTGCATCAGTGTAAGAAATCAATTTGCTGACAGAGGAGGGATGTAAGTGAAAGCCGAAATCAATAGTGCCATGAATATACCGAATGATACGCTTCAGTGCTGACATGTGTTGCGTTTTAGGGTCATGCATGAATAGACATACCTGTTGTACTGCATAAGAGATATCTGGTCTTGTGAAAGTTAAATATTGCAATGCTCATGCAAGACTTCGATATTCAGTTGGGTCATGATACGAATTTCCAGAAGAGCCACTGAGTTTTGCCTTGGTATCGACTGGAGTGGGTGATGGTTTGCATGAGGACATGCCTGCTCATTCTATAATTTCCTCTGCATATTTTCTTTGAGACAAGAAAAGACCACCTGTATGTTTAGTGATAGATATTCCCAGAAAATAACTTAGAGGACCCAAATCCTTCATGGCGAATTCAGAACTAAGTTTAGACATAATAGAGTCACGAAGAGCATCAAATGAAGCAGTGAGAATTATGTCATCCACATATAGAAGGATATACGCAGTATCATCACCATGATGAAACACGAGCAAAGAGTGATCAGATATGCTGTGAGAGAAATCCAATGTGGCAACATAGTCAGTGAATCTTTGGTACCAGGCACAAGGTGCTTGTTTTATACCATATAGAGACTTCTTGAGGAGACAAACATGCTCAGGATAGTGTGGATCACGGAAACCAGGAGGCTGATGCATATACACAGTTTCGTCAAGATTTCCATCAAAAGGCATTTTTGACATCTAGTTGATGGAGACACCAGGATTTGGATATTGCAATACTAAGCACCATTCGAATAGTGGCTGGTTTGATGACATGGCTGAAGGTTTCACCACAATCGACACCTGATTGTTGATTAGCACCATTACCTACAAGACGAGCTTTGTATCACTCAAAAGAACCATCAGATTTCTTCTTGTGCCTGAAAATCCACAAACTTCGAATAACATTAGCATTAGAGGGACGAGGAACTAATTCTCACGTCTTATTTTCAATAAGAGCATAATATTCGTCTTTCATGGCCATTTTCTAATTTGGATCTTTTAATGCATCAATGCGATTTGTAGGTAAAGGAGAGATATTTTGGTGGGTTGATGTGTGTAGGTTGAAAAGTTGACGGGGTTTGACAATTCCGTGTTAGGATCGGGTTGTCATTTGAGGGGAATGAGGTGTAGGGGGAAATAGGTGTAGGAATCGGTGGAGAGTAGGTGGCATGTGTTATTTGTGTAGATGAGGTCGTTGTCTGGGAGGGAGATGGTGTTTGAGCCGTGTGTGCAGGTTGTTGGGCCAAGGAGGGTGGTGAGAGGGTAAATGTGGTTTGGTTCGTGGTTGTAGGAGTAGGAGTATTTTGGGCCGCCAGTGATAGTGGTTGGATAACGGTTATGTTAGGAGAGGGGGTGGCTGGATATGTGGTGGACAAGTGTGAGGGAAGTAAGGGGATTATGCGATCATCTAAGAAGTTATAGTTAATCGTTGTAGGAGCATTCATGGTGGAAAAGGGAAACATATTTTCCTCAAAAATGACATGCCGAGAAATAATGATTTTACGACTTGACAATTCGTAACACTTATAACCTCTATGATTGGATGGATATCCTAGAAAGACACATGGTGTAGACCGAGGTTGGAGTTTATTCCTAATGGTGGACGGAATTAATGGATAGCAAAGACAACCAAATACTCGGAGGTAATAAGACGGGTCTTTTTGATAGAGAATTTTGGTGGGTGATTGAAGACTGAGTTTCTTATTTGGAAGTATGTTGTGTAGGTAAGTGACCATTTGAAGAGCATGGTGCCAGAAAACTGGTGGAATAGACGCATGAGCAAGGAGGGTTCTGATTATATTATTGATTGTACGAATTTTTCTTTCGGCTTTTCCATTTTGAGGGGAGGTATGAGGACAAGAAAAACGAAAAGACATTCCATGTTTTTCACAAAACTTATGAAAAAGAGCATTATCGTACTTCTTGCCATTATCACATTGAAAACATTTTATTTCACGTTCATTGTATTCTAATAATATATAAAGATATTCTCATAATATTCTAATAATATTTAATTATTTTCTTATAAGTAGCATTACAAAGATAAATGTTTGTAGATTATGAAAAACATATATACGATGAGTTGCTATAAGCAGCATTACATAGAAGTATACAATAGAGTACAAACATACATATGTATACATAGCAGTTTTTAACTTCTGCAGAAGAAAATTAATTAACTAAATTTTAAGATGGAGTAATTAGTGACACATAGTAGAGAAAGATTGAGCTAAAAGGGCTTCACATGTTATGTCACTGGTTGAAGGTAGCAATGAAACCAATAGGTCCTTTTCCTGTAACAGCAGCTTGAATTGCAAAGATGAGGAAAACCACCATGGCCAAACGAGAATGCTTAATCTCTGCCAATTGAAGTCTTTCTTTCTCTTCAGGATCACTGGCCAAACCAAGAGGATCAAAGAACTTTCCACCTGGGTATAACCTTTTCTCTGGGTCAAGCTCTGCATTCCTTTGAAACTCAATGTAACCAATTACTAATACTTCAATCCAAATCAATGTGGTAATTGAGAATGGAAGAGAAAATCCGAAGTAGGATGATCCTTCCACCAACTCTACCTGAAAATAGTTAGATAGTAGTTATCAAAACAAAAAGAAAATGAAAATTTTCTTTCAATTAACTAACTTTATCTTTGTCCATCTTTAATTTTGGCTATGTTTGATAAAAAATAGCGGATAGCCGGAAGATGGACTTATAACATATGACTTATAAACTAGTTTATAGTTGATAGTGGATAAACTAGATGATTGAATCACAATGTTTGATAAAATTAACAGTTGAAAGAACTTATAAATATGAAATGACATAAAAAAAATGTGCATTTAATTAATGTTTTTTTTTCAATTAAGATTGCAAGGGTAAAATTGAGATAAAAAGTGATAAGCTATAAGTTTTAAGCTATAAACTACTTGAATTAGCTTATCAAAAACCGATAGAAACTCATGAAAATAAGTTATAAGCTCGTATGAAAATGACCGTTATCAAACAAGTCTTTTTTAATCATACAAACTTATAAGCTATAAGCCATAAACTTATTTTTTTTGTCTTACAAAACAGACAATAGTAAAAGATTAACTTTGTAATTTCAAAGAACAAAGTTCAAGTTGATCAAAAGAAAAAGGACAAAGTTCAAATCTCTTGAGAAATAGTTGTAAAATGTTCATTGGTGTCATTGTTGATAATAACAATTCCTAACTCGAGATTAAAAGAAAAATTATGTTTAGTTACAAGAATTTGTTTTCAAGAACTTTTTCAGAACAAGTTGTGTGGCCTGTTGGAAAGGGAACAAAAGAAATAATCAGGACACAATCTCCTACAAATCAAATAATAATGTGAATTTTTGTCTTCATCGTTGTTGGTTCATAAGTCATATATAAACCACACTAATACAAAAAGCTTAACCAGGAATATTGGCGACAGAATCACATACATGACCTAGGGACCATATTACATTGTCCGTAGCTAATACACATAAAATCAACATGTAAATACAAATCCTCTGTTTGTCACATAGTTTCCCCTTCTAATTTCCACACACGCTAATATTTGATCCCAATGATGTTAGTGAAAGATCAATTGAACAAATAAAAGTGTAAAGCCCTATGAAACACCGACACCACACCATCATCGGAACATAGACATCAATAATAATTTAAAAGATTATAACTAGTTATATGTAGTTACGAGATTATGAGTGTTAACACATACCATATTATAATCCAAAGTGTCAATTCCATATAGAAAATATATATTATACTCCTTCTGTCCCAAATTATATGTCGCTTTGAAAAAAAAATATCCTAAATTATATGTCACTTTAAAGTATTAATCCTATTTTTCTTGTTATATCTTTAACTATTTATTACTCCTTCTTCTTTCAATTCTTTAATCTATCTTTTTCATACCATTTATTAAGGATAATTTTGTAAAACAATTCATAATATCTTTTTCCCATACAAATTTAAAAGCATTTCTTAATACGTGTGAAATGCCTAAAACGTCAAATAATTTGGGACGGAGGAAGTATTTCATAAAGTTTAATTTAGATTAAAAAATTTCAAATAAATTTGAAACAAAGTTTGATAAAAATTTAGATGGTTTATGCAATTTAAATATGTGATTAATAGATAGTTAATGAATATAATGAAATGACATAATTTATTATTCATACACTAATGTAAATAACAATAATTTGCGACAATTTTTTTTAATGAAAGATTAACCATAATTTTGTACGTCAAACCATGATTTTAAATATACCTTCAAAATCATCGTTAACAATGTTCAAAATTGTGGTTCATGTTTAAGGAATGTTTTATGATTATAAATCATCGACACCAAATCAATCCAATATTTGAATTACATTATCCATATAAATTGATATGTTTTTTTACTTTCAAATCTATGAATTAAAATAGGGTAAATTACACTTTTGGTCCTTTAAATATTTTTCAGGTTTCATATTGGTCCCCTAATTAATAAAAGTAACGTTTTGGTCCCTTAAATCCTTCTTTGTTGTCACTTTGGTCCCTTCCGTTAGTTTGTGTTAAAAAACGTTCACTTTTTGTCCCTTAAATATTTTTCAGGTTTCATATTGGTCCCCTAATAGAGGATCAATATGAAACCTGAAAAATATTTAAGAGACCAAACGTGAACGTTTTTTAACACAAACTAACGGAAGTGACCAAAGTGACTAACATAAAAGATTTAAGGGACCAAAACGTTACTTTTATTAATTAGGGGACCAATATGAAACCTGAAAAATATTTAAAGGAACAAAAGTGTAATTTACCCATTAAGATAATAAAACTTCTTAGAAGTATGAGTTCAGCTCCCGTTCTTAGTGTTAGAGCCTCGTTGACATGATGAATCCCAAATCTAACTCATCTAATTTTTTTTATAATTATAAAAAAATAATAACAAAGAGAAAGAGTAATAAAAAAGGTACCTTTCCAGCATCTTGCCATGCGACACCAGTGAAAGCTTCAACAGCCAAAGCACCAAGAGCACCAAGCATAGCCCATCTTCCATGAATAACCTCACACTCACGAAACCTCTGAATCCCAAAAACCTCCGTGTACGGCTGAAACGGTGTAGGGTTAACCTCTGTACTCTCCACCCTAGTGCCAATAATATCACCTGCAAGGTTCTTAGCCAAGTTCTGGTCAAGTGAGTCAAGATCAAACTGCAGATACTCAGCAGGTTTGGCAAATCCCAATGGATCAAAACCACGGTCACCAATCATCGTCCCATCGAGCCATTCCGGTGGCTGAGCACCGGGAAACCACACTAGCCCATCACTTTCTGGTTGTCTAACTTTTTTCACTTCCTTTTTCTTAGGTGCTGGCTTTAACTTGGTACCTATGTTGAAGAAGGCACGAACTCTTCCCATGTTTGAGGTTGGTTTGCAAAGACTAGTGCCGAAAAAATGTGACGTAGCGGCGGCGGTTGCGGTGGTTGCCATGGTGGCTTTGTTTGGATTTAGGAACAAGGTGTGTCGGAGGGACAAAGTGGGAAATGAATTATATATATGTTTTAGTGATCATGGAGTGTGTGACTGTGAGAAGAAGGGAGTGGTCTATCTTGCTCCTTATCTGCATGGGTGTAATTGGATGGTTGGTTTATTGCTGCGTCACATTTATTTTGTGGACCTTATGGAAAATGAAAAACATTTTCTTTGTTTTACATTTTCACTTTTTTTTCGAGGGATACATTTTCACTT
Organism: Medicago ruthenica; assembly: GCA_018208015.1. Taxonomy (NCBI): domain Eukaryota; kingdom Viridiplantae; phylum Streptophyta; class Magnoliopsida; order Fabales; family Fabaceae; genus Medicago; species Medicago ruthenica. The sequence continues at coordinate 57,092,811 of CM031373.1, forward strand.
TTCTCTTATGTCATCCAAGCTCCAACCATTGTTTGGCTTATAATATTTTACAATTTTTAGAACTTTGAAAACCAAAAAAAAAAAGACACCTCCATGATCCATGTATGAATTCAGAAACAAAACATTATTTACTTGAATCACACACTCTTATATGTGATACAAAATTCAAAACTTCATATATGTCGAACAAAGTTTTCTATAGGCAAAACAATGTTTTTTTAAGTGCATCTAACGTAATATTTAACGTGATTTTGTAATTTAATTTAGAGTTTTGTCGAAAGATAAATAAATTCTGATTAAAGAGAGTGAAATTTAGAAATACAAAAACAAAAAGCATAACAAAACAATAACCGATTAAAAATAGTGAAATTTAGAAACACTCTTGAAACGGGTGTCATAACTACTTCATGTTTTTGTAGTTTGATGAATCTTCGGTTTATTTATTTTCTAAAGCTTGTAAAAGTATTTATAGTAAAGTTGGTTTCTTTGTCTTTTTTTTATGCCTCCGTCACAAACCCTAGCATATCACTTTTTTTTCTTCTCTTTTTTCTCTTACTAACGATCCACTCTCCATATATCAGTCAATTTGAAAAAAATCATACTAAAATATTTAACAAGTAAACTATTTTAATTTTTTTCAAAAGAAAAAAAAGAAGATAAAAAGAGCCCAATAGGCCAACCAAATAGGTCTAAAATGACCTGGTTGTTTCCAGCCTTAAAACAAGGAATCCAACATAGTCTCTTAAAATTATTTAAATTTTTTTCATGGCGAGGCATGGAGGTCGTAAAGGCAGGAGTCATTGGACCGAAATGAAGAAAAACTAAGCTCTCCTCTTGAGCAACAGTCTTCATTATGTCAGGGTTTAAATGAGAATGAGATATAGAATTATATAGAAATGAGTTGTGAAGGCATTGACATCCTCTCCAAACGGATTTCTCATAAAGAACAATTAGAGAATAATAGACAAGAGTGGGAAAAGAAGTAGTGTTTATAAAGGGATGAAACATGTGAGGTAACAATCTAGGAAGGTTTGACTAATAATTTAGACATAAATCATTAGCTTTCCGAATAGTCAATTCAACACATATAGAGGCGAGGCCTACGATAAATTTCATGATGAATCATTTTTAATGTCCATATTGGTTTTATAACAAAATTACTAAATTTTAGTTTAAATTTTATTTTCTTACATTTTAGAATGCAAAATCATTTATTAAATTAAGGCTTAAATAAGTAAATTGTCCCTCTAAATATACCATAATTTGATTTTAGTCTCCCTAAAATATTTTTTATGCTTTTGGTCATTCAAAATTTTTCATTCATGAAATTAGTCCCTGCTTTTTAGTCAACTCATGTCTAACCTTCATATTTTTTAATGAAATTTTCTAGAAATAGGTAGAAAATTATGACAATATTTTCCAAAGAGAATTAGAATTTTTTAACCAAACATGAATTTAATATGAATTTTTTAGCACCAAAAACATAAAAATTCATATTTAATTCAAGTTTTGTTAAAAAATTCTAATTTTTTTTTGGGAGAGATTGTCATAATATTCTATCAATTTTTGGAAAATTTCATTAAAAAATATGAAGGTTAAACATGAGTTGACTAAAAACTAGGGACTAATTTCATGGTTGGAAAATTTTAAAGGAACCAAAAGCCTAAGAAATATTTTATGGGGACTAAAATCAAATGTTGGTATATTTAAGGGGACCATTTACTTATTTAACACTTAAATTAATGTAATTGATTTTGTTTATATTTCTCTTCCAATTGATAATAAACTCAATCAATTTAATATTTATTGAGAAAAAATTAATTGCTTTAGATATTTTATTATAGTTTTAAAATTAATAAAATATAAGACATTTATATTGAATAAAATTTGATTACTTTTGAAGTCTAAGGCAATTATCTTGATGGTTTTATACTTGAACCTTGGTTTTGAGGATGCTTATTCAAAAGGGTGTAAATCTATACATTTTATGAGTACATGCAAAAAAAAAAAGGCTATTTTTTTTCCACACTACCAACTTATTAAGCATCCTTTTTTATTTCCACCTGGGAATTTGATGTAATTATATATAATGAAGTTTTGTTAAATCTACAAAGACACTAAATCTTTTCATGCTATTTGCTGACCTTTGGGAGTTTTTAGATTATATAATCATAAAAAGGTATTCAGATTATATAATCCGAACAAATGGTATTTTCAGGAAAAAAAAAGAGGGCGCATGAAAAGTGGGTAGGGTGGTAAAAGAAATAGTAAAAAAGAAGTTCTTGGATTGGGTCCATGAAGCCCAATTTTCAAATAAGACTTGTATAGATAAGAATTGAGGATTTCTTTTTAGGCCCCCTCGGTATCTCTTTGTGCTGAAAACAGTCATTTGGAAGTTTCTACCGAATGAGTTAAAATTTAAAAAATATCCTTCAAAAGTTATCTCTCAAATTTTTTCAGAAGCTTGGGAGACATTGAGGGGGTCTAAAATGAACTGCTCTAGGAATTTGTGCAGCACTAGGGCAGGCCTATCACCAAAAACAAATAGAAATTTAACTCGATTTATTATTTATATACCGTTAAGAATAGTGATTTTTTAAGGAGAATATAAAGTATGCTAGTTTTAGTTAGTCAATTAGAGATTATTTGGGAGTTAATTACTTAATTAGTTAATGCACTTGATCTCGACCATTAAATTCATAATTCATATTTCATGATCTGTGACCCTATCATCCCATGTTTTTTTCAAATTGTAGCATAGTGATTGTTAAGGAGAATATAAAGTAGCACTTATAAAAGCTAACGATGGTGGTACCTTGGCTCCGATATTTCCCATGCATTGTTATATATCTAGCATAGTGATAAATTTATGTAAATTGTAATGGGATAATAGTCATTTTGGTCTTTAAATGTGTGACAAGTAGTCACAATAATCCCTTAATGTATCGAAATTTTAAAATAGTCTCTGATTGTGCACTTTGTTAGTCAAAATAATTTCTGACATTAAAATACTTCGTTAATAGTGTCATATTAGTCATTCAATATACTTACTTATTATCATATCAGTCTTTATAAGTACTTACTTATTATCATTTAACTCCCTATATGTAAATAGTTATTGTGAGTATTGAGAGATTATTTTAGCGTCAGAGACTATTTTGACTAACAAAGTGCACAATTAGAGACTATTTTGAAATTTTGATCATTGAGGTAGTATTTTGACTACTCCTAACACATTCAGGGACCAAAATAGCTATTACCCAAATTACAATAGTAATATCAATAGTGGTGGATCATGGACCAATATATATAAAAAAAGATGATCTTAAATTAATTGTTAACGAGGTTGAACCCCTTTTCAAGCCACGATTCACATTATAGCACTATTATTAACATAGTATACCATCAACTATTACAGGCTGTAAAGAGAGAGCAACAATATAGTGTGATCAAAGATCACTTAATTAGATTGGTTTTCCCATCAAAATTTTCATGTGAAATCTAAGAGAGAAAAACCATCATTCACACGTGTTGATGTCGGATAATGTTATGTTACTAGAAAGTCAAGAATGTTGATGACTACAAGGTTGTAAGGGACATATGCCCAAGTGGACTACATGGGACATCATAATCAACCAAACAAAAAAGATAAAGTAAATAGGAAAAATTCTCCCACAATGCCTACACATTTCACCTGCTCTTAATTTCTAGGTGTGTTTGTACGCTTCTTCTAATAATCATTTTTTACCTATAATTTAGTCTTGTCTCAAATCCTATATTCCCCGACATTAATTATTCCTAATGTCACTTCTAAACTGTTACTAATCCTCCCTCCTTAATGTTCAAATTTTTTTCTAAGCACTTGACCTATGTTGGGGTTTTGTCGTTCTGATTTGCACGTGTGTTGCTTAGTTCACCCTGAGGCAATTAGTCTCAAATGCTATCATCATCCTAAATACTTAAATCTCCTATCTAATTCACAGGGAGATTGTTTGTTTTTTGCATGTCATCACTAACACTGTGTTTGGTAGAGAAAAATTAGGAGAGAGAGAAGTTGAGGCGAGAGAGATAGAAGAGAAGTTGACCATTTCTCTTGTTTGGAAACTGTTCTGAACCGGTCAGAAGATCAATCCAACAGTGACACGTGGATTAAATGTCCACCATGTCAAAGCGCATCCTCGAAGGAACATGCCAACACTAGTGCACGTCACCGCGCCATAACACTCCCCTGTGCATCAGATACCGCACATGTGTCATCTAACCGCCTCCTAATCACACGCCGCATATCCCGGTGGCAATTATTCTCACACACGCCTATACAAGGGTGAGTTAGCTTCACCCCCAAAGGATGATCCACTTTACCCACACTTTTCACGCACTCTTTCTCAGTTCCAATACTGACTTAATCGTCGGAGTGCTAACGTGCCTGCAAACACCTTTCATTCCACCGCGAAGACTCATCGCCATCGTGCTGGAGCACCTTCCGCCACTGTTGCCTCCATCAGTTCTTCACCGGACAAATCATTTGGCGCTAGAAGGAGGGGATCGTTCGCTAACTGCCACGGTCTAACGATCCTCCACCATAACCATTTTCTGTTACGAGCTTCTCCGCCGTAACCGTTTTCAGTTACACGTTCCTCCACTGCAACAGTTGACAGTTACTGCTCCAACTACCAAAGAAATGGCCGGAACTCGTAGGAGAGCCACCACGAGTCGTTCCTCCACCGTGCATGAATTACGTCCTACGATCCAAATCCTCCAAGATCAAGCGATTCCAGTTCTTGAACCGGTGAATCAAGAAGAAAACGTGAACGCTGTTGTTCTCAATGCAACGATCAGCGATCCTCCCTCCGCACCAATTGAAGCGGAACTACCTCATCCTCCAGGCACGAAGGACGTTCCTCTTCCTCTGCCGAGTCTTCCATCGCCGGAAACGAACAGACTTTTGGCGGATCTGATGAATCTGCTCCAACAACAGAATGACAGGCTCAAACACGTTGAAGAGAATCAAGAGAAGATTCCGACCGAAATCTCTACACAGATCGAAGTTGCTCAGTGGAATCAACGCCACGACACACCGACGGTTTTTTACGACGCCGTTTCCATTCCCGCAAACCTCTACAGAGGCGGTGGAAAGCCTTCAGACGATTCAGACAGAGGAAGTAGCAGTCACTCTCCTCACTCCTCGCCGCGGGAAGTCTCTCGGTCACCACACCGAAGCCGCAGGAAGAAAGATAGTTATTCTCCAGAGCGCCACCACATGAACCACCGGAAGGGTCCATTCACTAGAAAGATCGTGGAACATCATATCCCTCGCGTTTTCGCGAAGTCGGCCAAGCTGGAAACGTACGACGAAACTACAGATCCCGACGAACATGTAGAACACATGGATACCGTACTTGACTACCACCAGGCTCGAGGAGCGGTGAAATGCAAATTGATGGACCTAACACTTAAGGGCACCGATGAAAGGCCCCAATCCCCGAGAACAAAATTAAAAGATAAATCACACATTTATCATACATTAGGGTCTTACTACTTCACCTACATCTCATATAAAATATCCAATATAAAAAGTTTCATCAACATAATCATATCGCAGCGGAATAAAATCATACTTAACATCATACAAATGTCATGTCTTGGTTCAAAACATACAACTCATCAGAATATATCAACAACAACTTAATCATAAGATCTCATAGCATAAAATCCAACAAAAGAAAATCCCGACATCCTAGATCAGAGCACCTAAATCTAGACTCTTCGAGAAAAGCAGATAAATATGAGTAGGCCTCAAGCCGTCCTCAACAACTCACAAGCAAGATGCTACTCCTCAACCTGCACGACGTCTACACCACACGGGTGAGGCGACAAAAGTCACTGGGGGGGTAACATATACGTTCAAATAAGAGATTAATAAACACATGTAAGTTCAGGCAATAATGACATCAATATCAATACATCCATATACATTACAAAAAGCCTGTTTACATTAGCATATAATCACAACATATTCACATACAATCATCATCCGAGTTACTCCACAGTTATATACATATCAAGAACTCACACCAAATCATATTCGTATATAATCATCAACTCAAGTTAAATCAATTCAATCCCATCACAAGCACCAAGTATCTAATTACCAATTAGATGCACAAGTTCATGCCAAAACATTAACGCTTCATGTGTATGCAACGCGCCTAAGGACTCTACATGCATGTGGTACCATAGTGATCTTAAATCACCCACCAATTTATTCTTGATCTTAAATCAAGCACCAATTTATTCTTGATCTTAAATCAAGCACCAATAACTGACTATGAATGCATGGACCCACATATAGACTCGACAATGCACACCAAACGTACTCATCATCGTTATACAATTTACACCATCATATAACATACATCACCAATTCATCACCAATCGCATAGTCAAATCAATAAGGTCATACATCAACAATTCAGGTAATCAAACATCGCATAGCAACATATGAAGTCTATAATAGAAAATAATAGAGTTGGTCCCCGTGAGCATAACTCAGTTAGCAGTGACAATGCATTGTTATATACAGTTTGTTGGAACAAGAAGGTTCTTGTACAATTCTTCTAAGGTTTTGATGATAACAAAGTATTGAAGAACAATTGGACATACTAATATTTGTTCAAGTGTGCAAGATCATAGAACATATCCATCAAAGTATTGAACATGTATTGAAGCATCAGAAGCACAAGAGAAGCGCAAAAGACTAAGGTAGAAGATCTGAAGAAAGGTCAACCAGAAGTCAACACATTGGATTAGAAAAAAAGGACACATCTCAGAAGCTAAAAAGATCATCAGACTCTGTGGAGATCATCAGACTCAAAAGACCCCATCAGACTTGGGAGACCTTCAGAATTCAGAAGCACTTGAGGGACCCAGACTCTATGTCAGATTTGTCGTCTTCTGTAGATGTCCGCATCAAAGGATCTGAGCACAGTTTTGTCTTCTTTTGTCCACATGTAGAAACAGACAAAGAACTTCAAGGGCAATAAGAATGAACAGATACTTGCTATTTCAGCAAAAGATTTTTGAATGACTATCTAACAGAATTATCCATATCTGATAATGGCTCAATGTCCTTGATTTGAAGCTTCTCAACGACTCTTTATGCGCTGACACTCTTCTTCAATGTCTCTCAAATCCCTGCTTATATAAGGAGCTGAAGACCATGAAGAAGAAAAACAAGACTCTGTTATTTTAACTGTGTCATTACTCTGCCAAATCAAATAGCACACAAACACTTAGGATTTTCGTTTCAACTTTTGTATGTTAGAAATCCTAGAAGTTTTAAAGAGTTTGTTCATATTGTTCAGTTTACACCACTCAATTTGTATATTCGGTGTAAGAACAAGTTTGTTTATATTTGCTGTAAACAAACAAGAAGTCTCTTGCATCATAAGTCTCTTGGTGAAACCTTGAGCACTAGAAGTCTCAGTCAGTTGTGATTGAGCATTAGAAGTCTCTTGGAGTTGTCCTTGAGCAGTTGAAGTCTCTTGATAGTGACCTTGAGCAAAGAAGTCTCTTGCAAGGGTGCTTGAGCATTGGGAAGTCTCTTGAAAGAGTCCTTGAGCAATTGTAATCTAGTGAGATTATAGTGAAATCCCTTGAAAGTGCAAGGGGACCAGACTACTCATGTGTTGTGGGAGAAACCAGTATAAAATTGTTTGTGTCCTCTCTCTCTCTCTCTCTCTCTCTCTATATATATATATATATATATATATATATATATATATATATATATATATATATATATATATATATTTGTGTTCTGTATTCTGCTGCACTCATACTCTGTATTAGAATCTGTACTCATCAGATTCTGATAAGCTCGTAACACTTAAAAAAACCAAAAAAAGTTAACACAATTCAACCCCCATCTTGTGTTTTTCTCACCTTCACATGTGTCTAGGTTCGAACCCCGGACACACTACTTATTTACCTTAAAAATAAATTCTACCACTAAACTACTTGACAAAAAATATAAAATAGTAGAGTTATACTCTCCTTGTCCGCATGATTTATCATGTAAATCAACCAATTCGTGAATTTCAACTCCATGCGGGAGTTGACATTTATGTTCAGAGGTGAAATAAACCATACTTTCTTCACCCACTCATAGTCTTTAAAGCAATGGTTTATATAGTCTCAACCTTCGGCTTACATCTTGGGCACAATATGTTGCAGTTTATTCCTCTTTCGCTCAACAAATTTTTTAAATGTATAATTTGTCCAAGAATTTTCCGTATACAAGTTTGTTGTATAGGAGTGTTATTAGCTATGAAGCCCGGATACGGATACGGGTGCGGGTACGATACGATACGGGTACGTGGATACGTGAAATTTTTTAAATTTAGGATACGATACGGCTAAGATACGTTAACAAAATTTTTATACTAAAACGTATATGTGTGTAAAATACTTAAAGAAAATAAGCATTGATTACCCTTCATTATTATATGTATGTAAAGTTTTCTTATAAACCATATTATATATAATTTTAAGTGGTTCATCGAGAAACAATTCTACTGATGCATATCTAAAATTGAATCATATACATCTCTACTGAATTTTTACAATATTGTCTCACTTATTTACCTTTCATCTTTTCTAGGATACGTACATGTGAAATATCTTATAAGTATCATAGTGTATCTATGAAGTATCCTATAAGTATCAGATAAAATATTTTTTAAAAATTAAAATAATTAATTCCGATACTTTGTGGGTACGTATCCGCGAGTATCCGTGGAGTATCGGTATCCGATACGTATCTGATACGGGTACGTCTCCATTTTGGAGTATCCGGGCTTCATAGGTTATTAGACTTCCATATTCTTTACCAAAAATCATTGAGATTGCAAATCTGATAGAAAAAATGATATTTGAACATCTCTTTTGCAACAACTATGTTGACAACTCTATTTATGTAGGGGTAATTTTGTAAAATCAAAAGGAAAAAAAGCTCCAAAACACCCCGTCAATATGTCATAGAGGTACGCATTTCTTGGTTGTTGAAAAAATTGTCACAAAATAGAAGTTATAATAACTCTATCTGATACATCAGGGCTTCTAGTCCTTTCGCATTCCTTAATCCAATAGTACATAAATTTAAATTGTAGTTTCCATCATTGGATCCCATCAACGTTATTTAACCTTCCTCATCCTGGTTTATCACTCGGATTCTATTGATACGTTATTGATCAATGGTATTGAAATTTCTTCTAATTAACTCAAGGTTCCAACAATTTTGTTTCTTACCTAAAAGGCCCCTAACTAGCAGAATTTGTGTTTCCAAATTATTCAGGGTTTTGTCTTTAAAACTATTTAGATTTGGAACTCAATTGCCCTCCTATATGCTAGTAGACTTTCCATTTCCTATAGTATACCAAAAGCAACCTTTATTTAATATCCATTTTACATGATGTAAACTCCTCCACACGTATCTAGGTTTGTTTCCAACACCAGATTTTAAGAACTCTTAGTATTTCGTTTTAAGAATTTTAGCAAACAATGATTCAGGATTAGTAAAAAAAAATCAGCAAGTTTTGATCCCTAAATCTTTTTCATCATGACTTTTGGTCATTTCTTTTCAGTAAAATTGTGTGTATTTTTTGAAATTTTAAATTATTTTTTGCATCCATATTTAATACACTATATAAACATCTCTTTCATTCAAACAAATGATTGAATTATTTTTTTGCACTCAAAATGTTTAGTACACTATTATTAAGATTTTAGCGCTTAAAAATTCATATTACGTTATAAAATTCTAAATTTTTGTTGGAAAGATTGTTATAATATTCTAAACAAATATGCTAAAAAATATGAAGGATACACATGAGTGGACTTGAAAGTATAAACCAAAAGTCATGATGGAACACATTTGAGGAACCAAAACTTGTGGAAATATTTTTAGAGGGACAACAATTGAAATTTGAGATATTTATAGGGATCAAAGACTTATTAACCCTATTTTTAAATAATATACATTTTCAATTTTTGCCAAATTTTTCTCTCGAAATAAGATAACACAAGTAAAACAGAGAAAAATATTGATAAACTACAAACTCAAACCCTGCTTAAAGTATCTTACAAAAAAAAACTCTAGAAAAATGATATAAGCCAAGAATTTTTTTTATGATTATATTTTTTCAATTTTTTATTTATATAGATATGTCTTTCTTTATTTTACTGGTTTTATGTGTTGTGATATTTTTTTATTGATTTAATATCTTTTTATTGCGCTAACGTTTGAAAATTATGAACGGTATATTTTATTAAGTTTTGATTAAAACTAAAAATATAAATGTTTATTGCTTTCAAGTTATAACAAATCAAATTAACCATGATTATTTATTTCAATGACACCAACAATATAACAAAAAAATATAATCTAAATTCTTATTTTTTTTAATGATACCAACAACAATCTTTATTGTAGAAAAAATTGTTTAAGGGTATAATTGGGATAATGAAAAAGTAAGTATAGATAGACTCATCTAGTTTGTTACACTTTCTAAATGATAAAGGAAAAAAAATTGGACATATATATACTCATATCGTGTTTGTTACACTTTTATTTTAATATTTGAATTTACTCTTATATATCTATTTGTTATATGTGTTATTTGTATAGAAAATTGAAGATAATTTTGGAAAGAGAAAAGGTCAAAAGAGCCAAAAACATGTTTTTTTTATATATATAGTATAGAAGTATAGATGTCTAGTAAACGTTTTTTGACTGATTTTATGATTCCTTTATATAAATTTGTTTGACTGGTTTTATGTTTTGTTATAAATTTTCTAAATATATTTGTATATATCTTTTAATTGTTTTGAGTTTTGACTGGTTTTATTTTATGTCCTTTTATATATAGAAATAAAGATATGTCTCTATAATTTTTTTATTGGCTTTGTGTTGTGTTATTGCCAAGTTTAAGTATATAGATATGTCTCTTAAATTTATTTATATAAATATATTTTTTTGACAGGTTTTATGTTTCGTTATAGAAAAGATCATTTATATTGATATGCCTATTGAAATATAGATTTCCTCTTCTTCTATATATATATATATATATATATATATATATATATATATATATATATATATATATATATATATATATATATATATATATATATATATATATATAATTCTTTGACTGATTTTGACCAAAAAAACAAATAATTTTTTTTTGACTGATTTATATTTTATTATATATATATATATATATATATATATATATATATATATATATATATATATTAATTCTTTTTTATTGTTTTTATGTTTTGGCATAGAAACTTTATTTTTTAGAGGTTATATAATTTTTTTATTGACTTATTTTATGCTTTATCCTCGAAACATTATTCATAAAAATATGACTATTTTTTGAAATGTATTTTTTTGTCTATAAATGAAATGACAAACATCCTTTAAAATTTATCAATATCAAAATTGTCACTTGGACTAGATCTTATAAACTTTTTTTTTTTTACTAAAGATCTTATAAACTTTTGACTGGTTTTATCATACATGCTTATAATTAATATGTCCAAATATAGATATGTCCCTTAAAAACAAAAAAGACTTTTTAATAAAACAAAGGAGGAGGAGAAAAATAAAAGAGAAACTTTCACATAACTTCCCTCACAAATCTTAGATAAAAAGACACAATGATAAAAGAAAAAGTACTCTATTCTAGAGATAAAAAAAAGAAGAGTGACAGATTCCAAAATATCCCGACATTTATTTCTTCCCACACATCCTTTTCTTCATCTAGGCCATAGGGTACCCTCACCCACTCGTGTGCATCTTCTCCCTCCATTAATGCTCCGTCCTTCACAATTCACACACTTTAAACCTCTTCTTTTTCTCACCCTCTATACATATATATATTTACCATTATCAATAATCAATATCCTATCACATACATACATAAATTAATATTAATATATATACCTATACTTTTTTATAAGTATATTTCAATGGCTTATTTCCTATTCTTCATCATCTTCATCTTCTTCCTCTTCCTCCTCAGAAAACTCCGTTATGCGAGACTCCGGCTACCGCCGGGGAGTCTCGGCTTACCGTTCATCGGAGAAACTTTACAAATGATATCAGCGTACAAGAGTGACAATCCAGAGCCATTCATCGACCAGCGAGTGAGCCGGTACGGTTCAATCTTCACTAGCCATGTTTTTGGTGAACCGACAGTTTTTTCTGCTGACCCGGAAACGAACCGGTTTATTATTATGAATGAAGGGAAGCTCTTTGAATGTAGCTACCCCGGTTCAATATCAAACCTTCTTGGAAAACATTCACTGCTTCTTATGAAGGGTTCTCTTCACAAGAAAATGCATTCTCTCACTATGAGTTTTGCTAATTCATCTATTATTAAGGATCATCTTCTCTTTGATATAGACCGGCTTATCCGGCTCAACTTGGATTCTTGGTCCGACCGGGTTCTTCTCATGGAGGAGGCTAAGAAGGTCAGTTAAATAATTCTATTCAATTTCTTTTCTTAAAAGTAAAATATAAAAAATTACTACTGACCAATATTTTTTGGTGAAAACTTTTCTTAGGGATTTTTTTGTGAATATTTATCTACCTATCCTCTAATAATTTAATATTATATTATATTTCTATATTAATTTATTTAAAAATAGTTTAAATGAATTTTGTACTAAGATTAAATAAAATTTTGTTAACTTTCTTAAATTATCAAAATATTAAGTAGTATCATCATGTGTAGTGAGTTTACTCGGCCAAGAATTGTTAGAGTCTAGCTCAGTTTATCCCTTGCCATCATTATGTCATATGGGTTGTGTGGGGTGGGCAGGTTGTGGACCAGTGACCGGCTTTCTCTGTAATTTATTCATTTTTTATCATCTGGATCTTTAATTTTAACTTTTTAGTTCTATAACTTAATTGTATTCTTTTGTCCAAGTGTCTAACTAAACTTGAAAGTTCAAAGGATTTAATTAGTATGACATAAACTTTTTTGTCATAATAAAATGAGTGGAAAATGCAGTTCAATGATAAAAGTTTGACTTTTAATTAAATATAATTTTAAAGTCCAATAAATTATTAAATATTATTTTACCTATATTATCTTTAGATATTTATTACATAGTGATTAATATATGAAATGAGATATTAAATGATTAAGGTTATTATAAAAATATATTGTTGTATAAAAAGTTGTAAAAATATTTATTGTCTTGGTTTGTGTAAAAAATCAAAATGTGACAATTAAAAAAAAATAGAGGAAGTAAATGATTGAGTTTAAATTTCATATGAGACGATCTTACAATTGTTATTATTTTTTTTTGGTAGAATTACAATTGTTATTCTATTTGTAGAGATATTTATAAATAATATTGAAAATTAATATTATTATAGTGTGGTTTGATTAAATTAATATGTAAAAAAATATATATATTTTTTCTCCATATCAATGGAAATCAAAGAATTACATTCTTACATAATTAATCTCAAGATTAAAAGTCTCTATTATTTTGGGTATTTTCTTTTCTTCTTTTTACAATATTATACTTTATTTAATTTTGAGTTGATTAGTGCGAGTTTTAATTATTAATGTATTGATATGTGTTGGCATGTGATTGTGATGTTGATGTAAATGATGACTCAGATTCCATGGTTCAGTACAATGAGTCCAATTCCCTTGCACATAATCCTTGCATCACGTTAACATAACTGAAAAGGTTTTCCTGCTACAAGGGAGAATAATCATTCTGAATATAAAACTTTAGGTCATCATCATAGAGGTGTATAGCATGCATATGTATGAACATATGGAAAGACATGTTTAAAAAAGAAAAAGAAGGGGATTCTTTTTTCTTCTGTTTGCTTCTTTAATAAATACTAGTAGCACTACTGCTACTGTATTTTTTTCTATTCCCTTAATTGCTAAAAATGTTTAGGAAATGAGTTGTGTATACCTAAAACCCATAGATACCTTGAGAGAAAAATGAATAAAGAGAGTTATACGATAGATGTGATAGGTAGACAATGTTATAGGAATAAAGATATAAAACCAAAATATATATGGGTTGAAATGTTTTTGTACCAATTATGATGATGATGATGTATGATGATTATTTGTTTTGTTGCAGATAACATTTGAGCTGACAGTTAAACAGCTGATGAGTTTTGATCCAGATGAATGGACTGAGAGTTTAAGGAAAGAGTACATGCTTGTAATTGAAGGGTTTTTCACTCTCCCATTTCCTCTTTTCTCTACCACCTACCGTAGAGCCATCAAGGTGCATGCACCTTTATTTTATTTTATTTTTTCCTTTATGAGTTTAATAGACATGCATCATTATACCAAATTTATCTATCATATTTGTTCGAGTGGAACTATATTCATATCTTTAAACGGGTCAAAGTTTCATACGTTGTGTAAATGTGATTGGAAGGAGCGACTCACCAAAAAAAAGTGTAAAAAAACTTTATACATATATTCAATCACATTTTAACATAGATATGAAATATGATTGGATGCAGATATTATATTATACAAATTAAATTATTTATTTAATTATTAGACAACTAAATTAGTATATTTGTAAATTGATATTTTTAGGCAAGAACAAAGGTGGCGGAGGCACTGACACTAGTAGTGAGGCAGAGGAGAAAAGAGAATGAAATAGGCAAAGAGAAAAGGAATGACATGCTTGGAGCATTGTTGGCATCCGGTGAACAGTTCTCAGACGAGGAAATAGTTGATTTTATGTTGGCTTTGCTCGTTGCTGGTTATGAAACTACTTCTACTATTATGACTCTTGCCATCAAGTTCCTCACTGAGACTCCTCTAGCCTTAGCACAACTCAAGGTACGTAATTAATTACCACAATATCTTCTACTACCTCCGGTTTTATAAGTAAAAAAAAAGTTAGATAATAAAAGTTGATGTATATATATATATATTAACTTTTTTATTTAGCTTTTTCTTGCACATAGGACCATATAAGTATCTCAACATTTATTAGATCGTGAAAGTCTCTACTCGCTTTATTCCATTTTGTTAGTGTTAATAGAATATTTTGTGTTATAAAGACTAACCAAAGACTATTTTAATTGAGGATAAATTAGGGTGATCCTATTCAAGTTCATTAAGGATCTTAATACCCTACATGGACACTTATAGCTACGCTACAAAATTACACGTGCATCTTGTTTACTTTTCATTAGGAAGAACAAACATTTTTTTGTCTTTTTTTGGTTGATACATAGTATGATATTTCCATGAAATGATTTAAATTGGGTTTAGACCGTATGGTTGTGGGTTGTAGAAACCCCACCACAATGTCCATATATATACATATATATCCATGATCCACATTATTCCAATCCACCGTGTGGTGATGCTTTCTTTGAAACCTCGTTTTCGTTATCTGATCCTCTCCACTCTATGCTCTGCACCTCAACCTCGGATAGATTTTTCTGCTTTTGTTCCATGTTTAATATATTATTTTTTTGAAAAATATTAATACTAATCCTCTACTAGAAAAATAAAGTTATTTATTTTTTAATTTATAGGTAACAATCTAAATATTTCTTGTAGTGCGACTGCTACATCTCTATATGTAAAACCCTATTCACTAATTCACACAAAAAAAAGTTGATTAGTATAGCCATTAAAATTACGAAAAATGATATGAAGGTACTTGTTAAGAAGTTTAAAAAAGAAATTTATATTAGAAATAATGCATAAACACCTTGAAACTTTCGAAATTGATTTTTTCGCATAATTAATACTATCGTTTATTTTCTTTTTCCGATTTCTTAACAAATGTCTTAAGATTATTTATTTCCTAAGAGCTAACGTATGACCCTAAAATTATTAATTTGTAGGATTTTAAAAAAAATTCAAAAGTATTTTTTTTCAATTTACTTTACAAAATAGAGAAAGAGTATAAAGTATTTTAGTAAAAAGGCTCCCCCAGTATTGTCAAGTAGAAGAATCGTTTCAAAACTTGTGTTTGAAGCATGTTCACTTAAAATTTTCACTGCAGTTAATTAATATGTTGAAAATTTGAAACTCATGCATTGGCTTGACTTAGGGGCAGCCGCAAAAGAAGGGGAGGGGTAGCTATTCAGTGGTCAGGTTGAGTTGTTTGAGATGGTGATCTTCATCATTTCAATAGTGACTAAATTTTTTTAATTCTTCTAATTCACTATTCTTGCTCAGAGCCAGTCAATTTTTCTTTGTCATTTTATAACACAACCAATTCCCTTCACTGCATTTGAAACATGAAATCATATAAAAGTTTCAACATATTGAGTAATTGGGTTGGGCTCAAATTTTTATTTTTATTTTTTGCTTTCACTTCCCATGTATTTATTTGTTGCAAGTTACTACATGCCTTTCGAATTTTACTACATGCCACAGTAATTAAGGTCGAATATTTGAAATGGATACCTCTTGCGCAAAGATCTACCGTAAAAGTTGACTTTCTTTGTAACTCAAATTGAGCTCAATGTTTTTTTTTTCTTTGACAATGAAACCAGAAACCATGTATAATTACTAATACTTTAAACGTATACTGTATTTACATATTTTTTGACAAAATGAATATTGACACTTTTTCAGACTGCAAATGAAACATTAATTGTATCTGCATGTGGAAACATAGTAGAAAAGTACACATGCATAAAAATTATAGAGACAGTGGTCGAAGAAAGTGTTGAAATTATTACTTCCATAGCGCACGCTTCATGTTGGGTCTTTTTGACCAGTTCGTTTGTCTGTGTGATTACAAGACGAAAATACCCTTGTCACCATGCACTCTGCAAAGTTTTATTCTCTTTGACCTTTCATCAAATCGGTCTTATAACTTGGGAAATCGTGGGGATCTAATTTCAATGACTATTTTGGATCACAGGGTCATAATTAAAATGAAGGTCAAGGCCACCATGCACCACCTTCATAGGTGATCCACCTTGCACCAAATTCTTAGTCCATAGATCAATATGAATCTTACAATATTATGCACTCTATGTTAATAGAGTTTCACGTTGGTTGGTTGATGACTTCGACAAGTGTTTATAATGGGGATGATCCTCACGTTTTAAGTCGGTTTTGTGGGATTATTTTACAGTGTTAGGTCCAAACACAATTTCTAAGATAATATTAGAACTTCTTCTAAGATCCGTTGTGTGTATTAAAAAGTCTCACATCGAACAAGAGATGATATGAATATATGTTTATAAGTGGAGGCAATTGTCACCTCACAAGTCAGTTTTGTGGGGTTGTGTTAGGCTCAATTACAATTTTTAAGACTTTATACATCATATTAGTTCTACACAATTACGTTATCCAAAATACAATCCTATTTTACAAAGAGTTTGATTTTTTTTACACACAATCCGTGTAAAAAGTTTTATAATGTCAAATATTCTCTATCATTCATATGTGTGATTTTAGAGACTTGAGATTTGAATTGTGTTATTTGACAGGAAGAGCATGAGCAAATCAGAGCAAGGAGTGAGCCAGAGGCAGCACTGGAATGGACAGATTACAAGTCAATGACATTTACTCAATGCGTAAGTATATAATACAGGTCTTAATTTATATGCTGTGACATTACACTTTTAATCAATCATAACTGATTGGGCTATGCAGGTTGTGAATGAGACTTTAAGGGTTGCAAACATAATTGGTGCCATATTTAGGAGAACAACCACAGATATCGACATAAAAGGTATTAAACGAAAATAAAACTGTATGGACTATATAAGTCAATAATAATATATCATATAATAGACAAAGCACAAGTCAATTTACAATGCCCCACTTTGCAATAATAGGTTACACAATTCCTAAGGGAATGAAGGTGATTGCATCATTTCGTGCTGTGCATTTGAATCCTGAACATTTCAAAGATGCCCGCACCTTCAATCCATGGAGATGGCAGGTACATGATTAGTTTTTGCTGGTCTAATTAATGTTATGTTGAGTTACACTCTTCAGTTACTGATAACTTGTGATCAAAATTTATCAGAATAATAACTCAGAAGCTGTAGCAAGCCCTGGGAATATATTTACACCATTTGGAGGAGGGCCAAGGTTGTGCCCTGGCTATGAGCTTGCCAGAGTTGTTCTTTCTGTTTTCCTTCACCGCATGGTTACTCGCATCAGGTAAAAACATTTTTCTTGTTAAGGTGCACATGTTAGAGTTATTTCATCAATATGATCAAACAATAAAGAAGTGCTTCGTTTCTTAAGTCAGTAATGTTTGGATTTCAATTTAATGGCAGTTGGGTTCCTGCTGAAGAAGATAAGCTGGTGTTTTTTCCAACCACTAGGACGCAGAAGAGGTATCCTATTTTAGTGAAGCGGAGAGAAGAATCCAGATCAAGCATTGGAATTGGATACACAGCAGATACAGGAAGGCAAAAAGAGAGCTGAGAGTGTAGATCAATTTAAGCAGTTCAAATTGATTCTATATATAAATAATAAACAATAATAATCAATAAAAGTTTATCTACCGGTTTAGAAATTTGTAGATGATCAATATGTTGTCATGGTAAATGTTTCACAACCGGTAATGTTTACAAAGAATTTTGAATAATAATAATACATCCAAGGCAGGGTTAACTATTTGATGAAATAATAATGATATTCAGTATAATTCTTGTCAACTGCTACAAGTATTTATTTAACGTCTTACATTACAACAATCAAATCCCAAACGAATATGAATCCAACAGTATCTGCAGAGCAACGGATTGAGAACAACTCTACATTATTTAGCCAGAAAAATATTTTTTTTTCTCCCCGACTAATATAGATACCATCGTCATAATTTACAATTATTACCCGTCTGTTTTACTCAAACAGTCTCAAAAGAATAGTCCAATCGGGTGGCATAAATTGAGCAAAAAGATTAATTTCCTGTCTCAGCTCATAATGTATAGTGAAAAATTGAAAGAAATTGTTCACAACTGTAGAGAAACGTTTGCAGCACATACACTAAACAAATCCAAGTACATTGTTTTGGTAGTTGTAGCCTTCAAGAAGCCAATTGATAAGCATGTGTGCAATGTGCACGTTCCATTTAAAAAATAATAATAATAGCCAAGGCATCTTGGAATTTCTTCTCTGATGTTGACAATTGAAAAAGGAATTTAAACTACAAATACAATACAACATACAAACTTTGCAACCTCTTTTCCTTTTGACATTGACATGAAACTATTTATAATGTAAATAATTATGTTAACTGTAGTTCCAACTTCTCTTTTCGTGAAACACTCTAACTTCAACGAGGTACATTAGGGTAACAAAAATAGTAAGACTACAAACAAAAGGAGATTAATTCAGAACCACACTGGTGCTACAGATCGTAAATACTAACAGTTCTTAAGCCTAGGGAGACTTGATTCTCCGCTGATTTTTTCTTTGTTATTCAATGAGGACTCAACAATCTTAACTTTCTTCGAATTTTCAATATTTACAAGTGAAAGTTTTTCAAGCGCAGATTTGAGTATGGATATCTGATCATCTCCAGCACTAATTTTCTTCCCTGATATTTTCTTTTGTTGCTGACTAGCTTTTGAAGCATGCATGTGCCTTCTCAGCCTTGCACTTACCGCCTCAACAGAAGAATGCAAAGCATCCAACTCAACTTTTTTGAAGTGGTCTGGAAAAAATAAGGGTGTGATCAAGTACTTCCAAAAAAACTTTCTAGATAGAAATTTCAATGTGATAATGCAGAGAGCCAGAGACAGTAATGGATTATAGGCTAGGAAAAAGAGAGACCGGACTTATCAAGGTCCGGGAGGAGTTCACTTGAAAAGCATATGAGTAGTGCAAATCATTAAATGATAAGTGTTTAAAAAAAATCAAAATTTTACAACAGTCGGACAGATACTAAAGTAAGGAATCAAGCAACCATTACCAAGTTCAGACTTAAACTGTCGCTCTGCTTTGGACAATGGTTTTTTGTGAGCACCAGGTAAGTTCCTTAATTGCTGTAAGCGCTCTTCCAAAGAATTGTGCAT
The DNA here is from genome assembly GCA_018208015.1 of Medicago ruthenica. NCBI lineage: Eukaryota > Viridiplantae > Streptophyta > Magnoliopsida > Fabales > Fabaceae > Medicago > Medicago ruthenica. The sequence continues at coordinate 57,112,900 of CM031373.1, forward strand.
TTGAATTGCACGATCAACTCTTTTCTGTAATATATGCTCTTTCTCCTCAACTTTCAAAAGTTTCTGGTGTGCATCACCTAATCGAGTATGTTGGTCATTAATGACTTTCTTCAACTGTGGTGCATGATGCTTGAGTTCCAGGTGCACCTAGTAGGAAAGAATATGCAATGAAAAGCCAACTGTTATTTTCAAAAGGCAAAACTTTATTCAAATTATGCTTGTATAACACCATTCAGATATAGAACTAATGGATTAAATTTTAATGAATTACGTAATTCACATAATTTGTCAATAATAAAGCGCCCCTAATATGTTCTACATATATATGTCGTCATCAAAAGATATTGCACAAGTGATCATCAGTAACGTTTTTTTTCATCAAGAACAAAGTTTTTTCCCACTAGGCGTGGTGGACGACATAATCAATCAATGCTATAAATTTCTACCACATATTGAATCTAAAGATAGCCTATTTACCTCTAGATCTCTGGTGGTTTGGTCTGTAGTTTTCCTTGGTTTCCCTCTACCTCTAACTATTGGACTATTCTCCATCTAGTTAACCCCCTTTTCAGTGCTTCTACAAGTCTTCACACATGCCCAAACCCTCCAAAACGATACTCTACCATCATTTGTGCATTTGGTACTACCCCAATTTTCTCTCCAAATCTTGTATTTCTAATTTTATCTTGTAATGTGTACCCATTCGTCCACTCTAATGTTCTCATCTCTGCACAACAATATTTAGTCTCTTCTCTCATCAATAAACTTTACCTCATTTGAAAGAAACTATGGCCAATTATGTAAAAACTACAATAAGCCTTCTGTACAGACAGTACAATAATTACTCTCTTGACCTAAAGATTATTACTTCAAATTAGGCCAAATCATATTAGAGAAAAAAATTGAAATGTCAAATATAACTAGGAGCTTATTCATGCAAAACCAAATAAAATAAGATGGTGACTTCATGAGGCCCAGTTTTAGAAATATAAAAATAGATATGCCAGGTCAGAATGAGAAAACAGAACTCAACCAACAGAAAAAGCTGGGATGATATTGTAGCCCTACCTTATGTGCATATTCCACGTAAGTTTCATGAAATAGCTTGAAATACTGATGCAACGTTGACCGGCCTTCAATTGAATCAGCTGCAACTGCACGTAAACTTTGAGAGGCCCAAGGCACAAGTACCTCCTTGGGCCCACTAAGCAGTTCTTTGCTAATTATTGGTTGTATATCTCTCTCATTTGATTGCCCAACTGATTGAATGTTTTTCTTTTCCATATCAATGCTTAACGGAAGCAAGAGGTCCCAAGTTTTCATCTCAAGCACAACACATTCTTGAGAAAGTGTAACAGCTACAATCCAGGAATATCCAAATGAATCTGACAATGACACAAAACCACAAATTGAAGGCTCTGAAGCGGATCCACTCTGGCAAGTATTTAGAACAGGATGCACAGAAGGTGTCCTCATTGTATCATCCTTTCCATTTGTCTGACTTGTAAATGGAAGAAAATGCAACACTATCGAGTCAATCCCTCCATCGTGAAGGGAATATATTCTCTCTGGCATAAGGGTGTCAACGAACAACGAAATATTATAACCGCTTTCAGCTCTTTGTGGCAGAGCCAAATCAACAATAGCCAGTCTCAGCAGAGGAGGCGGATTACCCAACCAGGCGTTATGGTCAAGCTTCTCCATACGGCTACAGGCAATTGATTCACATATCATAGCAAGGCCAAGAATTTCGTCGCGGGAATCAAGACGAAGACGAGGTGGACTACCAACACTCCAGACAGGTTGGATCTCATCAGCTAGAGCATCTATCTGTAATTGTCCACCACTCCAGGCAGTCACCAAGATAGAGTCTTTGCTGACTGAATTGTAGAGAAAACTAACTGTGCGACCCTCACATTCAGCACTACGACCAACTATATCTTCATTTCCACTCTGACCTACTCTTCGCAGAGGTCCCTAAAAAACAAAACCATAAGGAAGTATAGTCATATTACTTGGACATTGCAACTACATACTGTCAAAAGGATTTTTTTTCTATCTATTTATGATGCAGCTGACAAGAGTCTAACTTGGAATATAAGTATACCTGCAAGACCAGAGATGCGTCAAATACAGCGTAAGCACGAGCTCTTGAAAAAGATAAGCTGTCTCCTTCAATTTCTTGGTTCTGTAACGCAGGAAATGTGGCTTCTAGCCATGAGATTGCATATGTTGCATTACTAGCTGCTACAGAGTTGGTTGACATTAGCCCAAATGTATGTGCGTCATTGTATATTTCTAATAAAGATTCACATTGGAAGAGACTGCAGATGAACAGAGAAAATAGTCACAAATGTAGAAGTATCAATAAATGGATAGCATATGATCAATTGGAAGAAAATAACTGCATGTAACATAAACCCAATGAACACTACAAATAGCCGAGACATCGATGTAGTACAATAATCATTCATCAAATAATCGATTCCATGTTATTAATATCAAAGAAGAATGCGGATAGGTAAAATAAGATCAGTAAAATACCTTCCAAATGGAACAACAGGGCAAATTACATAGATAGACCCATCACTGAATGCAACAAAAACCTGTTCAATAGCACAAAAAGAAAATATGAAAACTGAAAATTTAAGTAGCCAGAGACAAAAATATAATATAAGAATATAATGAAGTTTTTAAACATGAAGATTATTACAACAGAAGTCTTTTTCCACAAGGTGGTAGTCAATTATACACGGATCCAGTGAGGCTACACCGTGACATGCTATCCATGACCAGATCTCTCAAGCTTAGACCATTACGTGAATACTCTTAAATGGTTCATAAACAAATTTCGAAATAACTTCGAAAGCATGATACCCGCATGATCAAAGGTTACAACACAACAATCTCTTAGACCAAAAAAAGAAAACATGAAAATGTATAACAAATGAAAGGACTGGGTAAAACCAGATAGATCATAAATATGCACTTCGAAGGGAAAAATGAGAATATACAAAAATTAAGTTAAACAGAATATCCACAGAACTTACACTAAACCTGTCCCACAAGTGGTCTCCCCCAAAAGAAAAACCGACTGGACACATTGACGAGGCATTTCTGAATCTGCCAGGCCCTGCAGGCTGTAAATAATATTCTTGCTCTGGTTCCAAAAGATCCACAGCCAGATTGAAAAGCCTGCAGAGACGAGTTTGCAATTAGAGAGGAATGTGAAAACATAAGCCTCAGTGAAATATCTTCCTATCCAATCAAGAGATGTAAACAAAACAAAAGACATTTGTATATGGAATGTTGGGGACTTGGGGTTTGAACATTTTTGTTTGTTAATGAACATTTTATGCATATATGTTAATATGTCATGATAAAACTTAACTATTAGATATACGCATAAAGAATCTTTAGCAGTCAGACATATTAGCTAACGGTGGGTGGAATATATTATTCAGAATATATTCATATAATTAGAGGGCATGTCAGGTAGTTTGTTATCCTCTTATATTAACACATTAAGACTTCAAATACATGTGTAGGACATTAACTTGAATAATTTGTCACATATGAAGTATTACATCAAACTGACCTGTCCTTCCTCATATGTGCGGTGTCTCAGGTTTAACTCCCTATTTGGACCGTCATATTTTTACCATGAGTTCAGCCCGCTTTATGAGATATCTCGGCCCATGTAGTAGATTAACTCGGCCAACAGATGTGATTATCTGGGTCCACAAATGAGATTATCTCGGCCACGTTTCCCATGAACCCTACTATCTCGGCCACGTGCCCTATTAACTCTGCAAATGCATTCCAGAGCTCGGTCTGGGCATTGACTGGGTAGGGGAAGCGGTTTCCTACCTAGAGGCTCCCCACATAATAGGAGAAGAGGCTAAATTCTTGCCTATATAAATAAGTTCTTTGCAAGAGAACGAGGTCTCTCCTTCTACTATACCATCTCGGATCTGAGTCTTGGCACACTGCCGGACTAGATCACTCAAAGTTCTTGGCAAGAACATTTGACTCCCACCGTGGGGCCCGGTAAAACTGAATCAAGCCTCAATACTCAGTCAGCAAAATCATCGGAGGAAAGAAACAGGTGTTTGCGTTCCTCTATTTTCATTCTTTCTTTGGTTATCATGATTTAGTTTTAATTGCTTTTTGGATATATGTGTACACAGTTACTATTTCATTTTCCAATGTTGGTTTAAAGGCTTGTGAATGATTTATACTCGGGTGTTTGTGTTCTTTTATTCTATTCCTATCATTCACTTATGCTTTCATCTCTTACTGTTGTCTCTACAAAACCTTTAGATCTGTCCATTAATAAAAATTATTATATTTAGTATCACTACTTAATCTCAAGCATGCTTTGCATGAAATGCCGATCACCTTGATTACGTTTAATTCAATGGGAAGAGTGAAATCAAATGATGCTATGTAAATGATGTTATACTGATCTACATACACATAAACCAAAGGAGAATGGCTAAACCTTATGAAACAATTTAGAAACGAAATAACATGTCCAGTTTTTAAAAATAAAATAAAATTAAGGAACGGTTATTGTAGAAAATAGATCAATGAGATATGCACAAAAATTATTTTCTAAATGTGTCCCTCCTTTGTGGAGTATCTACAGCCATCGTGTGCTTCTTGTTTTTAACTCTGATGTTGTGTTTACTTTGATGTATTTTTGAGACTTTTTTGGGAAAACCGTTTTTGTCCATAAACCAGATATTTCTCCTATTGTTACTTCAGTCTCAGTTATAAGTGTATGAAATGGTTTCATAATTATAGGGGAAGTTACATTAGAATTGAGAATTACCAGAGTTCTCATAGCAACTTCTTTTTGAATTTCTCCTATAAAACTCGTATTAGTTTAAGATTATAGGTTGAGCAGGTTAGTTGAGATTTAAGTGAAATATTTTATTGGCGACAGTAATGCATTAGTGTCACTGAAGCATTACTTTTTATAGCACTAATACATAAGTTTTTCTCTCATTATTAGCAATGTATGTTATCCGGTAAAACTTCATGAAGCTACCTAGTTATTTCTATTTTATACTTTTTCTATAGAGTTCAACTTATTGTAGTTTGTTTACAATTATGGAACTTCTAATTCGGTACTCATAGAGTTTCACATATGTTGAGTGATCAGCTTTAAGGACGTAGAAGTTTTGTATCTTGTACATGCAAATTGAATGATTGGTGATGCCTAATGCCTCCATGAACAAGGATCAGCGCGAGCCTCACAGTGAAGTTCACAAGTTACATTGCTGCTCGTTGTTTCCATACATCAATTAAGAGATATAATTATCATACTTGTTCTTATAACTTCGCTGATATTCTACTTTATATATAACTTCTATCTAGCTTTTGAAAGTAGGTAGGAGTACTAATGCCTTACTCGTGTGAGACTTAAGTGTGGCTACACAGGGCATGGAAGCACAAAGGAAGTCCAACATTGCATTAGTTTAAATATATACAGACTTACTACGCAATGCCTTTAAAACTAACCAGAGCATCAAGTTGATCATAGTGCAGGAACTACAAACAGATGACAAGTCAGAATGATCAAATACAACCGAGTTACAACACAAAGAGCCAAGAGCTAATGAATCACCGATAAAGGACAAAAGATATCGAACCTACACCGACTTGACAACTCGGCACCAATGTGCCTAAAGGAATTAAAGCTACACTCTACGCTGACGATGGTCATAATATTGTGATTATGTTAATGAAATTTTCTATATATCTTACCCCACTTACTGCAAGTTCGTCCTCGGTGATCTCTATTTTTTCAGGAAAATGTGTGACAACTCGACAAATACAGCAACTATTAACTCCCCTAAATAGGGTTGACTGACATTTGAGAATGGCCTTATGCTCAATAGGTTCCGCCCCTATACGAGTGTTCTGATGGGTTTCGCTCCCAAAGGAGTGTTCTGCAATCCAATGGGTTCCTCCCCCAAAGGAGTGCATGTATATAAACAAAATTGCTCGAATATGGTCAGCCCCTAAACGAGTGTTCCGATGGGTTTCACCCACAAAGGAGCATTCTTCAATCCAATGGGTTCCGCCCCCAAAGGAGTGCATGTATATAAATAAATTGTCAAAACGAGATCAATTCGGTATTGACCGAATGAAACCCATCAGAGTCTTAAGAGACGAAATTATTTTGCTAAAAGCCAACCAGGAAAATTAACTCGGTATCTTAAATTATGAGGCTATAGGCTACAGCATGATTTCTCAAATTGTATGTTTCGAAATAGGCAAAAAGTCTTCTAGCACAATTCTCTCTTTTTAAGCAACTGTGAATAATGGCAACATAGAGAAACATCAAAATAAAGTTCATAAATGTGGATACTGGGTTATTATCTCAGCTTATTGTCTTAAACACTTCGCCCTTACAAGCCTCGTGCTTGGGGGCTGTGAACCGTCATAGATATAAAGGCATCTATCTCAGCCCACTCTTCACTATCTCGGCATCACAGCCCATGATCTCGGAACTCGCCCACTACCGAATAACTCCCTCTCTCAGTTCTATAAATAAAAGCATTTAGGGGTCATTTGGAGGAGGCCGTTGATTCTACCATAGACATCTCAGTCCTTGGTCTCGGCATACTATCGGGCAAGGTACCCCATACAAGTTCTGGCAAGAATACTCTCAATAAGGTTTTTGAAATTTTTTAAAATTTTTTTACCACAAAAGGATTTTGAAAAGGCCCCAATGCTACTAAAACAGGCTGTACAAACTATAAGTCATTGTTTAATGATTTAAGACAAGATCAAAATATCATATCAACGCTAAACATACATCATAGCGGTGAAACCAACACAATAAGGCAACCATGAGGAAAAGTAGGCAACAAAAGCAAAGTTCACCAATGAAAGCTCATAAGCCATTACTCTTAAGCATTTCACCCTTACATGTTTCATGTTTGGGGGGCTGCGGACTGTCATATTTTTACCATGAGTTTAGCCCGCTTTATGAGATCATCTCGACCCATGTAAGAGATTAACTCAGCCCACAGATGAGATTATCTAGGCCACGGATGAGGTCAACTCGGCCAGGTTTCCCATGAACCCAACCATCTCGGGCACGTGCCCTATTAACTCAGCAAATGCATTCCAGAGCTTGGTCTGGGCATTGACTGGGAAGGTGAAGCGGTTTCTAGCTACAGGCTCCCCACATAATAGGAGAAAAGGTTACATTCTAGCCTATATAAATAAGTTCAACTACTCCCCAATGGGACAAAGTCTCTCCATCCACTAATACCATCTCGGATCTGAGTCTCGCTACACTGCCGGACTAGGTCGCCCAAAGTTCTTAGCAAGAAAACTATTGCTTCCGAACCTATTCCAATACAATTCCTAGTCAAACATTAATCAACAAGACCCAATGAAGTTTGAACAACCAACATCCACGCTTCACACGTCACACCATAGGCACACAGTAAATAAACAATATCACATGCCAACACTTGCCTAGATAAAAGAATTTTATTATAAAAAGCTTACCTAAAAACTGAGTCAGAAGAAAGGATTCCCAAATGTGTATCGCTGTAAGGGTGCCATGAGGCTTCCAATACACGAATATCATTGTTTCCAAGCAAATGTGTTTGAGAACCAACACTAATAGTCCTGCAAAAACAAACCCCCCAAATAAATGTAAATACAACTCTCTAAAATGGTAATGGAAAGTTCATAATTCCAGCATCAAAATAATTGCACTCTTGACAGCCATTTCATTTCAACTAATACAATGCACTTCAAAACTAAACTAGAACAATGTGATGATAATAATTTACTCATTTTTAATAAACAACACTGAAATCACACACAACGGTCAGTTCCCAGGTTCGAACCAGGGTGAAGGTGTCCAGACTAGCAATATCGACATTGCTAGGTGTGCTAGGGCTTACAAATAGATATAAACGAATAACTGAAACATGATTAAATAGGGCAAATTCATAAGAAGCCACTAACGCTTAGCAGAACAATTATCTTAAAGAAAACACGAGTGATCTAAATTCTCTGTAACACCGAAACTTATGGTTGAAGGAATGTCTGGCGTCTGAAATATGTCAGTGTCCAACACTCTGACACAAGTGATTACCCTGAATTATGTCATTTTCTCAAGATATCATCTGTGTTAGTGTTATATCGTGCTTCATAGTTTAAGTTTTTACCTGCAAATCAAGTTAACATCATCCTTCTTGGAAGTACGTCCATAGAGATACATAACACAGAGTCTTTCATTCCCAAAAAGAAGCATCGCAGTTCCATTCCTACTGATAGAGATTCTATTCACCTCAAAATCCAGCGCAATATTCGTTTGCAAAACCTATTCAAATCCATCACAAATCACAAAAATCAATCAACATTCCCTTCCATTTCTAATATCCGTTACAAAACCCTAATTTCAAAGCGAAGAATCAGAGAAAGAGAGAAGAACCTTAGAAGGAGAAGCAGCGAGAACGGAAGTAGGATCAGGATCACCAAGGCGAAGAGAAAGACGATGGAGGTGGTTGTTGTTGGAGTCCCAGAAATAGAGACGGTTGGCACCGTCGTAAGCGAGTAGGTTTCGAGAAACGGAGTAACCGGAGGCGGTGTGTGTGGTGGTTGTGGTGAAGAGAGGGTGTTTTGGTAATTGATGCCATTCGAGTTCTTCTTTGGGTGTTGTTGAACTTGGTGAGTAGCTTGGTTCTACTGTCATCCTCATTGTGAAGTGAATGAAGGTGGTGAAATTGAACCCTTGCTATGGTGGTGGTGGTTGGTGTTTTCTTCCGGTGGGAGTCAATTTTGAGAGCGGCTATTTGTACTTGATATGAAAATTTTAGAATTGCTTTATGGGTCCCCTAATTACTTGCGGTAGGCATGGCAATAAGGCTGTGGGAAGATTTTTTATCTTCCCCGTCATCATACCCTACTCCTAAATACTTACTTGTTACCTTACATATATTTAACGGGGATGAAAAATCGAATCCCATCCTCGTCCCCGACCGATTCGGGTATCGCCGTCTCATCCCATCCCCGAAGTGGATAATTTTTTAATAAAAGAAATATTTTTTCAGCCCCGAGTTCAATGTTGTAATGACTTATCCAGCAAATAGATGATAGCGATCGATTATTATGGTGATGGAGAAGAGAGAGCCGAAGGTGTGAGATGTGGAAGGAGATGAGAGAGAACTTAGATAAGTGAGTGTCGTCTGAAAGACTGAACTTTGATTGTGTGAATGAAATGTTTAAGTTTGAGTTTCTATTTATAAAAAAAGGATAATAAATTGATTTTTTACATTTGGGACGGGTTTGGTTATGGCTTCGGGGTGGGTACTTATATCCACATTACCCGTCCCGTACCCGTGTTTTGAAATCGGGAAAAACCCAAACTCAAACTCAAACCCAAACTCAGTCAAAGCGGGGAAAACCCGTCAATTTAGGTTTGGTTCGGGCGGGCACCCACCGGTATGGGGTTTGTTACCATGTCTAACTTGCGGGCTTCCCAAAATCTCGAAAATACCTCTACATATAATGACCAGGAGTTAGGTTTTGTATATTTCGATCACCCATTTTGAAGTTTTTTCATGTAGATCGAAAGTTACAAGGTTCAAAATTGATCTCCCTAGATCGGAAATTTGCACATGATCGTTATTTCTTTTATTGGTCAATCAGAAGTTACAAACTGATTTGATCGGAAACTAAGTTTAGATTCAATCCTACATCATATTTAAAAAAAAATTTCTTCCATGAAACATAACATAAAATTACCATAAACATTTGTTTTCACATGAAACATACATATAGATCAAACAAAGCTGAGAATACAAAACATACAAGTTATAAAAAAAGTATAAAATAGCGAAATAAAGTTAGTATTTATAGGCAAAAACTATCCCTATTAGGCAAACGATGTGACCTACAATGTTCAGCCTCTACTATTCTAATTTTACAAGTATTGTTTAGCTTCCTTTATTGAGGGGATCATGCGCCCCACATTCGGCTCTCAACTTCCTCCTTCATAACATGATTCGTTGACATGATCCTTGGTGCACATCTCCTCACGATTGTGCTTCCTTTCTCGTCGTCTTTCACGATTAGTGGCATTATAAACATGGAATGTGGGTTTTAAGCATCGTTGTTCAGTCCTACTAAGCTTTGACTAAGTTTGAGATCATACAAACCCATGTTCTTAGTCAGTAGAGTTGTGAAAGAATCAGTTCTCCCTTACTTAACCATCTTAGCCCTCGCCCAACCTTCCCTCGGCTAAGGGGCTTCCTCGCCTAAACCTTAATCGCATAATTGTCGATGTCAGCTAAAATGATAATTATTTTTAGGTGTTACCAAAATTGTAAGAAGAAAACTAGAGTTTTTTGTGTTTTAGATTTGAAACAAATACATATATCGACCACAACAAAAATTCGGTGAAATAGTGACCACAAAAAGTGTCGATACATTATGGATCAAAAAGAGTGATGGTGCACTTGGACCACAAAAAGCATTGTTGCACTATAAAATTATCAATAATATTCGTTTTTGCCATCTGTAACTGCAAGTTGTATGAGTTTTGGTGCGTATTCAGTTGTTTGAATTTGACTAGCAGATGATCTGTGATGATTGAATTTCAAGTTATATGGGCTTTGGCGCTTATTTGTCCCTTTGATTTTCCAAGGAAATTGATGGAAACTTCTGTTATGAGATGAAGTGCGTGTAAGTTAAGCCATTTTTCTTTCCTAGTGAATCTGTCAGATTATGTCAGGTACAGGGTTCATGATTTGGTGTTGTCAGAGAAAATATTTGTGTCAGGGGTTTGCTGTTGAAACTATTTGGTTTGTTATTGGTGTGGGGTATGTGGGGTATGTGAGGTTTGTCTTCATTCAATTTTCAATTTCATTGTTTTTATTTTGCTATAAATGGCTGTTTGGTGAAGCAAGTTTCTCAAATCAACACCTCAGTGTATTTCATTTTGCTTTGGAGATAATGGACAAATCGTTTGATGCATTGTCTGATGTTGTTCCTGGGAGGGATACGTGGAGAATCAATGTGAGAGTTGTTCGTGTTTGGGAGGTCCCTACTTTTCTGAATCCGCAACAAACCAACTCCATTGAGATGGTTTTGGTTGATGATAAGGTTTGTCTTTAGATTTATCAAATGTTTGATTTGTTTGTTCAGCATCTGTAATTAGTTTGGATTTGTGATTTTGAATGTGTTGTTTATGCTTTGTAATTATAGGGGAGTAAGATTCATGCGACTGTTAGGAAACAATTGTTGTATTTGTTTCAGCACAAAATTATCGAAGGGGAGGTCTATAAGATGTCATGTTTTTTTGTATCCCCTTCTTCTGGATCGTACCGTACGACCACTCATCCATACAAACTCATGTTCCAGATGAAAACCAAGATACGGTCATGTGTGAGTCCCTTGATGCCGGATTATGGACTGTGTCTGACTACCATCGTTGATGTTTGCAGCCACACAGTTGATTATGACTACTTGATTGGTTAGAAATCTCCTCTTTGTTTATTTTATGGCTACATCTTATTGTTTGATCGTCCTGACTTTTGTTTTTGTTTGAATGTTGTTGAAGATGTCATAGGCTTCATGACTGGGATATCTGATAGGGAATATGTTAGGGATGGGAAAATACTAAGATGATTGTCCTTGAATTGACGGATCACAGGTTTGATATTTCGAGATGCTGGTTATATTACGCTGATTGTGGTTTATTTGATATTCCTCATTGAAGATTTTTTGTTTTTTTGTTTTTGTTAGTGGGAAGGTTGAATGTGAATTGTTTGGTGAATATGTTGGATTGTTGCAAGGATTGATGGGCAAGTCTGTTGATGGGATTCATGTTGTTGTTGTTCAGTTTGCGAAGATAAAAATCTTTAGGGGTTGTTATTTTGTTTTTGTGTATTTTCCGTCGTTTAAGTGTCTTGTCGTTTTTAACTGTTTTGTATTGCATTTGTAGAGAAATTTTCTATTCAAAATTTTAAGGGCACAACCAGGATCATGATTAACCCTCTCATTCCTGAGGTTGTTGAATTCAAGAAGAGGTTTGTCATTTTTTTTTCTATGAGTGACCATGACATTTGTTGTAGTTTTTTGTTGTTATAACCTAGTAGTTCCTTTTTTACAGCTTATCTGGTCTTAGTGTTGAGCCTTCATCTGGTGTCCCTGTGTTGACTTCTCGCTCTAAGCCGTCCTTTAAGGAGGAGTTTATGTGCATGTTTCCTAAGAAGAGCCTTGCACAATTGAATGAGTCTGTTGAGGACGGTAGTTTTGTTGTGAGTGTTGTGGTTCGTGGGTTGGTCGAAGGAGAGGAGTGGTGGTATCCTGTATGTAAGTGTCACAGAAGTGTTGCTCCGAATCCTGGTGCATACTATTGCAAGGGTTGTGTTAAGCATATTTTTCAGTTTGTTCCCAGGTATTTGTCCTTTATTTTGTGAGTTGTATTTCTTATGTTGTGTGGTGTTCATGTCCTCTATTTTGATTTTGGTTATTTATTTCCGTTGGATTAGGTATAAGGTGAAGTTGATAGTTGAGGATGGTATGGGGGATGCTGTGTTTGTGTTGTTCGACAATGATGTTCACTACCTTTTGGAGAAACAATGTTAAACCTTGGTGGCAAATGCGAAGGTTTGTTTGTTTGTGTATTTGTGCTTTTCGTGTAATCTGTTACTTGGGTGTGAAGTTAGTCATGGATGTTGTGTTCCGTGGTTGATAGAATACATTTTAAGTGGGTGTGAAGCTGATGCATATTGGTTGATGTTGCAGGCTGAGAACGCTGGGTTTTACCCCCCTGAGTTGGTGATGTTGAAGGGTGCCAGACTCCTTTTTAAAGTGGAAAAAACAAGTGTTTCAAGTGCTTTGTTTGATGGCTCTTACAGGGTGAAACGTGTTTGCAAAGACCCTTCTATTGTTGAGGCTTTTGCGGTTGATGGGGATGATTATACTCCTTCTAAGGTATTATGTATTGCCATTATGTTGGTTGTGTGTTGTTAAAGTGGTTCTAAATTAGTCTATATGGTTGTTGCGCATACAATTTCTCATGTCGAGGACAACTCTGAACCCAATTCCTCTCATGGCTGTGATTCGGTGAATATCTCTCGAAATATAGAAGGTGATGCTGTCAATCTTGGTGACGACTGTGAGTACGTTGCGGAAACTCAGCCTGGTGGTTTTTTGTCTGAGTTGATAGTGTCTCCTGTTCATTATGCTGGTGGAACGTCCAATTTGCCTTGTGACATTGGGGAAGCTAAACACAATTTAAATGCTGCATTTGAGGGGGTTGTTGAGGTTAAATCTGGAAGAAAGCTGAAGGCCTTTAAAATTGAGAAGAATGAATTCGCTTGATGGTTGTTGTTGGCGATGTCGTGTGTCTAGCTGGTTTACGTTGCTTATGTCATAGAATAAATGCTAGATATAGTTTGTATGGTTTCTTTCCCGCGTTGTATGCTTTGTTTGTAATGTAATATTGTAGTTTGTTGCTTTTAGTTTTTGTTGATGTGTCATGTAGTTTGTTCTAATCTTTGGTGTCTTCATCGTGTTAATAAATTATTGGTTTTTCCATGGACATAAATTCCATGTAGTTCCTCCTTACTGTTGTGTTCATGGTTTGAATTTGTTATAAAGTGTTATGAACCTCTTGGATTTTGGTTGGTGGTATTCTGCAGATTGACTTTGATATCCATCATCGGTGGCCTTCTGTGCAGCGATTGACTTTTCATTTAGAGAGCGATCAACGGGTGGTTTTCGATGATGATGCTGATTTAGACTATGTGTTGCTTCAGAATAGGGATCAGAATACTATGTTTCTTGCTTTGATGGAGGCAAACCGAGAATTTCATGTTGGTCGTTCTTTGACATATGTTCAGTTTCCAAGCATGTTTACGTATGATTCAAATGAGCGCCGGTGGCATCCACGACAGAGAGGTCAATCGGTTGGGTGGTTAACTTTTGTGCCTCCAAGTACCCGAGAATTGTATTATATGAGATTGTTGCTTAATGTTCAAGTTGGGTGTACAAGTTATGCGGATATTCGAACTGTTGATGGTGTTGTGTTTGATACTTTTCGTGAGGCATGTGGTGCTTTGAGGTTGTTGGGCGATGATCGTGAATTCATTGATGTTATCAAGGAAGTTTATGTTGTTGCTTCTGGTCGTACTCTTCGTAAGATTTTTGCAAATTTGTTGCTCTACATGTCCATGAGCGACCCTGTGAGAGTATGGGAACCGACTTGGGAGATGTTGGTTGATGGTATATTGTATGCTAGACGTCAATGTTTGAATATGCCAGGTTTGTTTGCAGTTCTTAATGTTTGTATATTTTTATGCTTTTTAATAGTTGGATATTTTGATTTTTATTTTAAGATTTTTAACGTTTATGTTTTCTTTCTGTAGAGTTGATAATTTCCCCAGAAGAATTAAAGCAAATTTGTTTGAAGGAGATTGACGAATTTCTTCATCCAAACCGAAAGTGCTTGGCTGACTTTGATTGTATGCCCCAGGTTACCTCATCAACTTCTTATGATAATTTGTTGTTGGCAAATGAATTATCTTACGATCGTGCAGACATGTTGATCAAACATGATCACTATTTTAGTGCTTTGAATCCAGAACAACTATCTGCTTATCAACAGATTGTTTGTGCGGTTGATGGTGAATTGGGTTCTATGTTTTTTGTTGATGGTTATGGTGGAACTGGCAAAACTTATCTCTGGAATGCACTTTCATTTTGTTTTCGATCGGAGGGGGGAGTCGTGCTCAATGTAGCTTCGAGTGGAATTGCATCGTTACTTTTTCCTAGTGGTAGAACTGCTCAATCCCAGTTTGCCATTCCATTGGATTTATCTGAAGAGTCGTGTTGTCGGATTGAGAAAGGAAGTAAAAAGGCACTTTTGTTGATTGTGACCAGTTTGATCATATGGGATGAAGCTCCCATGATCAATCGATGGGCATTTGAGGCTTTTGATAGGACCTTGCGCGATGTAATGACCAGTGTTGTAGATGGTGCGGATGATTTACCATTTGGTGGAAAGACAATTGTCTTTGGTGGTGATTTTTGTCAGATATTGCTAGTAGTTCCTAGAGGTGGCCGGGCTGATATTGTTCATGCAACCATTAATTCTTCTCCTCTGTGGCGTGTATGCTAGGTATTGAAACTTACAAGGAATATGGGGCTGCAATTTTCAGGAAATCCAAATGAAAATGAGTCTTTAAGGATGTTTGCTAAATGGATACTTGACATTGGCGATGGAAAGTTGGGAATTGATGACGATGGTGAAGTTGTTGTTGATATACCTGATGATATTTGTATCCAAACTTCTGGGAACTATATAGATGATATTGTTGATTCCACTTACCCACATTTGCTTCATAACATGAATAATTATGGTTTTTTTCAAGGATCGGGCTATTTTAGCCCCTACTTTGGATTTAGTTAAAAAGGTTGACGATTATGTCATGTCTTTAATTCAAGGAGAAGGCAAGGAGTATTTTAGTTGTGACACAATTTGCAAGGTTGATGAAGATGTTGGTATTGATCGTAGGTGGATAACCACCGAGTTTTTGAACGACATCAAGTGCTCAGGAGTGCCCAATCATAGATTGCATTTTAAAGTTGGAGTTCCAGTGATGCTAATGAGGAACATTGATGTTGCATCTGGTCTTTGCAACGGAACACGTTTAATTATTGTAGGATTAGGACAAAATGTCATACATGCTTAGGTTCTAAATGGTCCTCATGGTGGTGAACGTGTTTACATTCCGCGCATGAATTTGATACCTTCTGATTCAAATGTGGCTATCACGTTCCAAAGGAGGCAATTTCCTTTGGTTTTGTGTTTTGCAATGACTATTAAGAAGAGCCAAGGACAAACTTTGTCAAATGTTGGACTTTATTTACCTCGACCTGTGTTTTGTCATGGTCAACTATATGTTGCTGTCTCTAGGGTGAGAACGAGGGAAGGGTTGAAAATATTAATAGTTGATGAGAATGGTCAATCAGTGAAATATACTCTCAATGTCGTGTATAAAGAAGTTTTCCAAAAGATTTGACCATATACTCTTATCACCGCTTGGTATTTTTATGGTGAGTCTTCTGAGTTATCTAATGTTTATTAGTGTCACTTTACGGTTATTATCTCTTTAATTCTTTTCTAACTATATTTTTTTTTTCAGGTTTATTGGTGAATTGGGTCTACCTCTTAGGTTGGATATCGATCTTATGTTTCATCGCCAATGTCTTCTTTATAGTTGTTGAAGATATTTGTTGTTGGATAGTGACAATGGTTATGTTGTTTGTTGATTTTTAAGAATCTCATCTTTATGGAACTTATTAGTTACGATCCTCTCTGATGTTGAAGTTCGGTGTAGTGTTATGTATTTGTTGATGTATCGTATTCCATTTAACTAATTTGTTGTGTTTTGTTAATATTGTTACTATTACTCATTTAGTATTTTTTTTTGTTAGTAGTTGTTCGAAATTATCGATCGCTGGCAACCGGTTTGTAAATCCGTGCGAATGCATGGGTTAGACACTAGTAGTATATACATCTCAAATCATATCTAGTGACGTTACTTTCTCCACCTTCACGATACACTTTTCTTAAAATTTTACCCCCCTAATTCCTAAGTTTGCTCATGAAATTTAAAATAAAAAATTGTAGTGAATAATAATCACATGTCATAGATACCCAATATAAAGATATGTGATATTACAAGTATTAAGTATCAAGTGAGTATACATGTACAAAAATTAAGAATAATATGTATACTAGATTGATCTACTATACAAATGTTGCATAAGAATTACATTAGTGGTTTATGTCGTAAGTTATTTATGTGGTATTCAAAGGGAAAATAAAGTAAAAAATCCATTCACTTTTATAATATAAAAAAAATCCATTTACTTTTATATATATACAATAAGATATACCCGAATCAAAGGGAAAATAAAAGTAAAAAATGAGACATAAAAAATATCACATAACTCACCATAGCTAAAGCTATGTTGTACATATATACCTAAACCTACAACACCATTCAACAACTTTATGTTTCATGGTAGCGGTGAAGTGTAAATTAAACTACTATAATTATCTCTAATCAATGTTAGTTGTCATAGATTTCTGGCATCCTTAGGATAAACCTGAAACAGATAAAAAAAGAGTAGCAATTAGATTTTGGTTTCACAAATCACTATTTCAATTCAAAGAAAAAAGAAAAATCATCTCTCAAAGGATATTTACCGTGGCATTCCTTGACGAACATGAGGACTTAATTAATATATGAATTGCTGATGAAGCCGTTAGATGCAAAATCTATACTTTTATATATATTCCTCTAATCTAATCTGTTAGTGCCACGGTGAGTGACTGATCATTTGATTCTCTCTTCTTGTAGAATCTTAGGATACCTCGGATACCCATTTGTGCAAGCTGAAATCTGCAAAGATATCAAAAGTATAACATGGTTAATTTCTTAGTCACTTTCAATATTTTTAGATAAACATATAAATGTGGCATGAAAAGAACATGGGAATAATTTGTTAACATCTTATAATTATTAAGTGGGATAAGCCTATTGTTAATTGTTGCTAGTGGGTAGCCTCCAACTTGCAGGGTCCCAATTGCGTTGGCAATATTGGCCATTATCTTGAGGCAAAAAATAAAATACTAAGTATATACAAGATTTAACATTAACACCATATCTTCGCATGTGGCATAAGATCAGTGTACCTAGATGTTTGTAAATTAGTATTATGTATAGTCAAAATTTGGTCACCACTTTAGGACGGCTTGTTCCCACTTGCACAGATTCTTTGAACAAAAAGGCTTGAATAAGAAATGAATAGGAAAGAAAAGATTTACATGTGAGAGTGAGACCAAGTCTTAATTTTATCAAAATCAGGAATAGTTTTATCAAAATTACAAATTTGGATTAAAAATTGGAGGGTGGACTATTTGGAAGAGTAATTCAATGGGAAAAGTTTACTTTTAGACTAGTATATGATGTGGAGTCCAACATCCCCTTATGTCCATGTATTATACCCTACCCAACTATACAACCACCTCAGATATGCTGTATTCAAAAGTCAACAAATTAATATGTTGCCAAAGCTGAAAATTTAAAATAGCAAATTTGAAATTTGCTTTCAAGCATCCAAGTGGAATTGTCATCAAAGTATTGTCAATACCTTCCAGAAGACAAAGGAAATTCAACCCCTATTTTGTTCTAATATCAATAAGGAAGGAACTTAATGAAGTTTCCTTGATTTTCAATGGTACTTACGATAGGTGGGACCTTTGTTACCTCACCAAAATTCTCATTAGTTCCTATCGTGAAAGCCACCATACTCCAAGTCATTAAAGCAAACTGGAAACTACTTGGATTTTTCATTAAAAGATTCGTACATTCTAGAAGATGAAATTATCATTTAGATTCTTATTTTTGAAAATGCATTTAGATTCTTATATTGTTTATTAATTAATTAAAATTGAAAATAATATTTATAATTATAAATAATTAACGAAACTTCGATCGTACAAATATTTAAATAAGTTCCCACTTATCAATAATTATTAACCTTTATCAAATTCCATAAAAATTTATCTATACTTTCAGAATAATTATAGCAACTTACTAAATTATGATATACTATTTGAAGTTTCAAATAAATTATTTTAACATATGAAAAATAAGAACTTATTTAAGAAGTTTTGAAAAAACAAACATGTTTGTTTTTATCTATTAAGACATACCTAATGTTTATTTTTGACTAAGACATACCATAATGTTGAAAATATCAATGCTTTTAATATTATTATATCAATTAAAGGGTTCACGCGGTAGAGTAGTGTTAACATTTGCACACAAATTTATTTTGTCTATATCAAACAAAAATAGTATATTCATCAAAGCTAAAAAACAGTAAATATTGAATGAAATATAAGGCTTTTATCAATCATAAATCATCAATAATTGAATAATTTGAAAAATTTATCATCATCCACCAAAGCACAATAATTTTAAAAAATTTATGTGAGAAGGCAAGTGGTTGGTATTTGAATTGAAAGTAACACTTACAGCTTCAATGTCAATCTTGTAAACCAAAAGCTTTCTTCTCTCTCTACAACTTGTTCTATAGGCCACGACAACATGTCCCACAGCCAACGCACAAGAACACACAAACAAAGCAATTTCTGATCCTCCAACATAGCCACTTCCATTTCCAAACACATAAACAGCTTTAAACGAA
The DNA here is from genome assembly GCA_018208015.1 of Medicago ruthenica. NCBI lineage: Eukaryota > Viridiplantae > Streptophyta > Magnoliopsida > Fabales > Fabaceae > Medicago > Medicago ruthenica. Next base: position 57,132,175 of record CM031373.1, read on the forward strand.
ACAAATAACAGAGACAAAACAGAACACATCGTTGTAATACACAAATATGGTCCTCTTGATCGTGAAAGTCTTGGTCCATCACATAAACTATAAACACCTACATCAAAAAATAAAACATACCCTTTAATCAAAATCCAAAAGGGTCATTAAAAAACATTAAAAAATTGTAAATTTTTGTATGTACTTACAGAAAATGATGAAGGATCTAATAATTGAAACGAGGGGTATATCAATGAGAGAGTAACGAAAATCGTAGTTGTTGAAATGAGAAGAGAGTGTTGTTAAGGAAAGAGAAACAGGTGAAAGTGTTGAGAGAAGAGCTGAAGGTAGAAGAGCATCAGCAATAACCAATAAAACCGGGGCAGAAAATAGTAGAAGAGAAAGAATCATTGTGATTAAGAAAAACAAAGTTTTCACCACTCTTAATATTCTTTTAGATTTCTCTTCTTTAGATGAAAAACCCATTTCAGCTCCTTTGATTAATAATTTGCTTCCAATTCTCATGATGATTTATTATAGCAAAATAAAGAAATAAAGGAAAAACAGCTATATATTGTTGTTGTGTGATTGCTTACAAGGTGAATTAAGGAGGGAAAGGGGTTAAGAGGGAGAAGAAAAAGAGAGAGAGAGGAAGGTGCAGGCCAAGGTGCAACAAAATTGACTAGAATTGTCTACTCTTTTGAGTGATGACAAATGTTTGAGACTTTATGTTTAGAAGTTTGTATCGGTCATATAGAGGTTGGTTGCCTCCTACTTGGTTGATATATACATTCTCTTTCTAATCCAACGGCAATACCTAAAAGCTTAAAAGACAATTAACTACTATGTTAGTTTTTTAAAAAATGTTTATTTTATTTGTTGAGGATTATTCTCTATGAAGCTAACATCGACATTGACTTCTAGATCTTTGACACGTATTGTATGCGTTGTTTAGTTAATGCTTTATGAGATTATGCACGTCATTTTTTTTTTAAAATAATAGAAAAGGGCTAACCCCAACAAAAACAACTAAAAACTGCTGGGGGAATATATCATCTATCGAGGAATAGTATTAGACAGTGTCATACCCCAATTTTGTCCCAACCAAAACTTTCTTTTTTTTCTTCTTATTTTTGAAATTTTTTTTCAAAAAAAAAAAGTCAATGTTGACCTAAGTCAACTGTTGGCCGAAGTCAACCTTTGACCGAAGTCAACAGCTGACCAAAAATCAATTTTTTTTTCTTTCAAAAATGTGTTTCCACACCAAACATTTCAATTTTATTTTCTTTCATTTCTATTACATTTCTAATCCCAAAAATCACAATTTCACACCATTTTTGTTTTATTATTTTCAAAATCATCAAAATTCAAAATTTTTTTAAAAAAAACTAACTTTGACAAATTCACCAAAAATGCACATTTCACTCCTATTTCATTTCTTTCCCCACAATTGTGCACCTAAAATCATCCTCACACATAACACCTCATCATTATCCAACAGATCATCACTCACCACCAAAAATCATCAAAAAAGTACAAAAAAAAAAACTCATTTTTTGCAAAAATTTCAAACTACCTCATGTAGCTCATCAAACTACTCGTTTCCACGGTGGAAAATCATCAAACTACTCTTGTTTCCACGGTGGAAAATCACGGCAAAGCAAAAGCTACCTCATGTAGCTAGCTTCAACCAACCGCACGTTTAAAGACATGCTACCGGGCATCCAAACACAGGCTTAACCTAATTTTGCATTCTTGCTGACCAAGTTTCTCCCTCTATAAGTACCCAACAAAATCAGAGAGGAAGGGGGCCGAAATTTGAGAGAGAAAAATCACTATTTTCATCAAAAATTCCAAAATATTCATTTCTTCATAAAACTCCACCATTCTTCCATCAAAAGTTCATAAACACTTCCAACAAATCAAAAACATTCAAATATTTAAAACCTCATCAAAATATCTTTTATTAACAAACCTTGGAATTCAAACCAAGCGGCTTTTTTTAATCAAACTTCAATTAATTTTAATTATATTAGACTTTATTTTCTACAATTAAAATCAATCAATTTCACTCTTTCACCACTTTGGCTCATTTTACCTTTAAAAACATTTTCAAACATTAAAATCAATCAAACAAATCACTCGGCTTTTTACCCCTGAACTACATGATTTTGATCCCATTCGGGTATGTAGGCAAAAGACTTTGTCTTTCCAAATCAACAAAATAATAACAAAAACATTTTTCTCTCCTTTCACTCATCACTTTAGTCCTCTTTACACTTAGGCATTTCTTTATAAACAAATAATCAATTTAGCACAAGATAAGTAAAAACAAGAGGTTCATATAGAATACTATAGACGCTTAGGGTGCTAATATATTCCCTTTGCGTAACCAACCCCCGGACCTTTGATCTCTAAAAATAGGGTTTTTTCGAACTTTCCCCCTTTCCCTTGAAAAAATAAAAGCTCGGTAGTGGACTTAAAATTGCGAGTCAACGCTAACTAATATCTTGATATCCAAAAATCACCGCGACATACAGTATATATCATTAGAAATGAAGGTTGGGTATGATAAAAAAATAATAGTAGTAACACTTTAACTATCTAACGAGACACCAAACATTGTTAGAGCATTTATAACCTGATGTAGTACTATACAAAGGGTGAGATTAGATAAATAGGCTTTCATGTGGAGCATGATAATAAATTTCTCTAAGGGTGTGTATGATGATTGTGGACAAAAATTGAAGAGGTAAATAATTAAGAAAAAAATGTGAGACTTGAAGAAAGATAGGAGAAATAAAGGAGATTTGATATATTATTTGGTATATTAAAAAAGGAAATGTCATTTTATTAACAAAAAAAAAATGTCGATGATTTTTTAAAATATGGTAATACCCCTGAATAAATAGCACTCAATAGTAAGCAATTAACGGCATCTAATTAACAAAATACAAAAAATAAATACATGTCATTCCATGTTTTGAAGGGATTGCAAAAAGCCGTGGGTCTCACTTTTTTTTTTCTCTCTTCTATCTCTTTTCTAAACTAATCATGAGAACTTATTTATTTCTCCCCAATTTTTCTCTTACCCTACTATCTCTTCCCTATTTCTCTTAAACCAATCACACCCTAACCAACTAGAAGTAGGGATGAGTTTCATTACATCTTTCTTTCGTTTGAAAATTGGATCACTACCTGTGAGACTTATTCCACTTGATTTCTAGGGAGTCCCATACTGTGATTCAACTTAAAACTTAAGAGAATCGTAATGTCTTGGAATTTCTTATATGATCGGTTAATGAGATCACAATTCCACAAGTCTTTTATCTATTTTTTTGCCATCAGCCACACACTTTCTAAACTTTTCTCCATAAGATCACTTGTCACACAAGTGTTACAAATCAAGCTCACTCAACTATTTTTTTTTTTTAAGAGAAGCTCACTCAACTATAAAGTTATTATGTTTTAGGCTGCCAAAAAGAATATACATCTTGTCAAAATAAGTGATGCTAAGTAATTCGTTTAAATCATCCTCGATTATATTGTTCTAGGCTTGCATAGTCTCCAACTATAACACCCCAGGTTTGGAGTTAGTTTAGTTGATAAACAATTTTGACATGCACACCAAATGAACAACTTAACACGGGGTGAAACCTGTAATATCTAAATAAGACTCCAACACATATCAACATGAAGTTACTTGTGTTAATTAAATGAGTCATGATTAACCCTATATGCAAACTTCGCTAAATAAGAGCCCGCGACCTCAAGATACTATAGGTAATCATATCTCTTTTAATTGAGAAAAATATCAGAGTATCGATATAGAATAATCCATAGGGTTAGGGAGCATATCTTGGATCATCGGCTCATTCCGAGACTTGGAATAGTTATGCGACAAGTCTTTGACACAAAGATTTGATCATGTTATTTATATGCATTTTGTATGTTATTAACTTGAGTGTTGTGGTTTAATTTGTTCGCAAATTCATTATTTATGTTGTTAGTGATGTTGAATATATGATTGTATTCAATATACTCTATCAATTCAAATGAATGAATATTATTTTTATTTTTGCCACAAAAAAACAATTCCCTCTTTAATGTAAATTTAAAAAAAAACATTTAACATATTAAATAAGATAAAATGTTAGAGAGCACCCTTTGCGGCTTTGCCTAAAAAACCTGCCATGAGCTACTTTTTTTTTTTTGCGCCTCATGCACCCTGGGATCAAATTACTTGCATGTATTCTTTATAGTATAATAATGTATTGATTTCAATCAATATATGTTTCATTGAGAGGGTCAGAGAGTGGGTGATTACAATATTTCTGCCAATCAACTAATCAAGCGGGTATGGTGGAACCGAAAGGTCGTTTAGCATGTGATCACATGCTGTATTTTCGTCTTTTAAGCAATGCATGTTTTTTTATATGAATGAAAATATATATGTATTATACATTAATGAATTCTGTTTTGTTATGTGTATGGTATAGAAAATATTATATACTAGAAACTAAACTATTTCTCACTGTAAGGCGACGATGATACTGTTATTTGATATTATTTTCTTGGACGTAATAGTATAGTACTGTTATTTGATTCTTGCAGCCTACTATTAACTAATTGTATCCTCACCAACATATGTATTTTTCGAGCTTCTAATTAATCAATTTAGTATGTATTGAGGATCTTATTGGTTAGCATTGGATTCTCTTTTACAGTACCCACGCAAATTAGTTTAATTTCATTTTATCGTTGCACCTAGTGATTGTTTTTTTCAATAATTAGTTGAAATCGGATTTGGTACTCAGGGGTTTACAACACTCATGCACTCACCCATCAATCATGTTAGACATGATTGGTTAAAGAAAAGTGTTTTTAACCCTTCGAATACGTAAGAAAATATAAGAGCCACAATTTTTATGATTCTTGCATGTATTAAATAAAAAGAGGACGTTTAATCACAAATCCTATACAAACATCATCTGAATTTGCTGTGAAGCCAATTGCCATTAGTTTTAATAGTGTGCATTGAAAATCAATCACATATACTTCAGTGGAGATGCAACAATTATTCTAAATTTATAGTATATATGTTGAAGAATGGAAATATATATGTTGGCTTTTAATTACTGTTTTTTTGTTGACCGTATTGGTAGGGGAGGTGGCTTGGCATGTTTATGGAATAAGAATTTTAATTGTACCATTACGAATTTCTCCCAAAATCATATTGATATGGAGGTTAATGACTCTTTGAGGGGCAAATGGAGGTTGACTGTATTTTATGGTATGCCAGAAGGAGGAAGAAGAAGAGAGTCTTGGAATTTACTTCGTCATTTATCTAATCTTTCCCAACTTCCTTGGTGTATTATTGGTGATTTTAATGATATTCTATCAGCTGATGAAAAGAAAGGAAGGTCTGATCATCAACCTTGGCTTATTCAAGGATTCCGGCAAGCTGTTTTGGATGTTGGACTAGCTGATATTCATATGGATGGATATGCTTTCATTTGGTTCAAAAGCATAGGAACCGATCGAGCTGTGGAGGAAAAATTGGATAGAGCTATGACAAATGATAGTTGGTTTGATAAATTTCAGAATACAAAGTTTGAATGTCTTACTACCACATCTTCCAATCATTACCCCCTTTGGCTAGATTGTGCTCCGCAGCCCGCTCCTAGTTGTGGACAACGCGCTTTCGTTTTGAGAATGTGTGGCTTGTTGAACCCGAGTTTGGACCTTTTGTTTCTCAAAGATGGTAGGGTTTTGGTGAACGTCCTCTTGTGAATAAACTTAAACAATGTGTTGTGGACCTATCTAAATGGAGCATGAATGTTAACCAAAACACTAGACAAGAGATCAGCAAGACTCAGCGTAAGCTTGAAGCTGTCCGTTCGCATGTGGATGCCTCTAATGTGAGTTATTTTAACATGTTACGGCATAGGCTGGATAAATTGTTAATCAAAGATGATATCTTTTGGAAACAACGTGTTAAGTCATTTTGGTACCGTGATGGGGACCTTAATACGAAGTTTTTTCATGCAGCAGCCACCACCAGAAGAAAGTTAAATAGAATTGAACATTTTGAAAATGAGAATGGTTTTGAATGTCGGTCTGAAGCATATTGCGCGTGATTATTTCATGCATCTTTTTCAAAAATCACCAAGTTCTCGTGCAAGTGTGATTAACTTGGTTCCAACTTCAATCACCGGGGATGATAATGATATGTTGACTGCGGCTTTTACTTTAGAGGAGTTCAAACATGCAGCTTTCTCCATGCAAGCAGATAAATGTCCAAGGCCGGATGGCTTTAACCCAAGTTTCTATCAACATTTTTGGGACACTTGTGGTCATGAACTTTATCAGACAGGTTGTCAATGGTTAGCTAATGGTGCTTTCCCACCACATGTCAATTCTACTAATATTACACTTATACCAAAAGGTGATTCTCAGACTTCAATGAAGGATTGGTGGCCTATTGCTCTCTGTAATGTTGTGTATAAAATTGTAGCCAAGGTGCTTGCTAATAGGCTCAAACAGGTGCTCGATAAGTGTATCTCTATTAATCAGCCAGCTTTTGTCCCAAGAAGATCCATCTTAGATAATGTAATGGTGGCCATTGAAATTGTGCACTATATGAAGGCAAAGGCTAAAGGAAAGAGTGGAGATGTTGCTCTTAAGCTGGATATCAGTAAAGCTTATGATATATTAGATTGGGATTACCTTCGAGATATCATGATTCAAATAGGTTTCTCCTCCAGATGGGTTAGCTGGATTATGCTTTGTGTTGAGACGGTTGATTACTCGGTCTTGGTTAATGGAGCATTGGTGGGTCATATTGTGCCAGGACGCGGCATTCGTCAGGGTGATCCCATCTCACCTTATATGTTCATCATTTGTTCTGAATGCCTTTTTTCCCTTATTCGTGAAGCTGAACGTCGCAATGATATTAGAGGTACTATGATATGCACAGATGCACCAATTATTTCCCACCTTCTCTTTGCAGATGATTGTTTTCTCTTCTTTAGAGATTGTGAACGTGAGGCTGTTTGTATGCAAAATAATCTGGCTACTTAGGAAGAGGCTTCGGGGCAAGCCATTAATCTACAGAAGTCAGAATTATTTTGCAGTCGCAATACTCCAGATGATCCCAAAAACCTCGTTGCTTCTACTCTCGGTGTTCACCAAGTTCTGGGTACTAGTAAATATCTTGGGCTGCCATCTATGATTGGACGTAGCAAACATGCAACTTTTAAATTTATTAAGGATCATATTTGGAATAAAATTAACTCCTGGAGCAGTAGATGTCTCTCGCAGGCTGGTAGGGAGGTTCTCATTAAATCTGTTTTGCAATATATTCCTTCCTATGTGATGAGTGTTTTCCTTCTTCCGGGATCCCTCATTAATGAAATAGAAAAAATGTTAAACTCCTTATGGTGGGGTCATAATTCAGCGAATTCTCGAGGATTGCACTGGCTATCTTGGGAATGTCTTTCAGTTCCTAAGGTGTTTGAAGGTATGGGTTTTAATGGCCTTAAGGCATTCAATATGGCTATGATTGCCAAGCAGGCTTGGAAGTTGGTTTCCACTCCAGAGTCTCTAATCACTCGCTTACTCAAAGCTAAATATTTTCCTCGAAGTGATTATTTTGGAGCTAGTATAGGCCATAATCTCAGTTATGTTTGGCGTAGTATTTGGAGTGTAAAAGATATGATTCGTCGTGGTTTTCAGCGGAGTATAGGTACAGGAGAACACATACTAGTTTGGGATCACCCTTGGATCAGTAATGCTGCACGAATTGTACCGACTACTCATTATTATATGGAGTGGCCACTTATCACTGTTTCTGACTTGTTGGTTACATCCCAAAAACAATGGAATATGGAGCTAATTAATGCTTTTTTTGACAATGTCACTGCTAGAAATATTTTTAATACTCTGTTACTCCCTTCGGTGACTCATGATGTGCTTGTTTGGAAGCTCGAGAGGGATGGTGATTATACAGTTAAGAGTGCTTACAAGGATATTCTGAATCATGATGTGGCAGTTGTTCAACACCGTGTGCTGGGTAATTGGAATTGTGTTTGGAGTTTAAAATTGCCCCCGAAGGTAAAGAATTTCATGTGGAGAGCTTGTCGTAATTGTTTGCCCACAAGAATCCGCTTGCAATCAAAAGGAGTTCAGTGTACTAATAGGTGTGCAGTGTGTGATGAATTTGGTGAGGATAATACTCATCTGTTCTTTATTTGTAATAAAAGCATGCTCTGTTGGCAGCGTATTGGCTTATAGAACCCTTTGATGGTTGTTTTCGATATTGATGCAAGCTTTCCAACCAATGTATTTGCTATCTTACAACACCTGGATCAACAACAAAAACAAGTATTATGTGTGACCCTCTGGAGTATATGGAAGCATCGAAACAATAAGGTATGAAACAATGTTACTGAAATAGCTCAAGCTATTTGTGCTCTTGCAGGTTATCTTCATACTAGTTGGATGAATGCTCAGACTATTCGTCATCTTATCCCTCATCATCCCACTACACCGAGTGAGTTGCAATGGATTAAACCAGATCCTGGTAGGTTTAAATGTAATGTTGATGCGTCCTTTTCTCAAGCTTTGAATCGGGTTGGCATTGATGTGTGTATTCGAGATGATGAAGGTCGTTATGTTTTAGCCAAAACTGAATGGATGACTCCGCTCCTTGATGTGGATTTGGGTGAGGCTTTAGGTTTATTATCAGCAATGTATTGGATTCGTGATTTGCAGTTGGGTATTGTGGACTTTGAGCTTGATTCCAAAACTGTGGTAGATAGTATTTATGGTAGTAAATGTGGCGTCTCTAATTTTAGCACAGTGATCAATGACTGTAGACGTCTGTTAGCTTCTGATTTAGTAATCTCCGATGTTAGGTTTATTCGGAGACAAGCCAACGAAGTCGCTCATAGCTTTGTTAGGGCAGTATGGTGGCTTTGCATCATGCTAGTTTCCATATTCATATTATGATTCCATCTTGTATTTCTACTATTATTATGAATGAAATGCAATAAGTTTCTTATAGTCAAAAAAATAATATTAAGTTTCATAAACCTATGAAATGGTTCCTTAAGTTTTCACCACTGAAGTGATGTAGTGACATGTTTGATTCTAAAAATCGAAGTGTATGTTTGGTTTTAATTTTAGATGCAAAAAATTGATTTTAGGAATGTATAAATGATTTTGGCATGTTTGATCGTGTCCACTGTCCAATGAAAATTGATTTTATATCTATAATTGATTCTAATTTAAAGTTAGAATTTGTAGTTTTTGACTCTAATTGTGAGTTTTAAACTCAAATTTATTATCCAACTCACTTTTAAATCACTTCAAAAAAAACTAAAATTAATTTTAAAAATCAATTGTTGTCGCTACAAAACTAAACACACTTAACCAAGTGCCTCGAATAAGGATACATATATAACTAAAAGCTAAATTAGTAATTTGTTTATAAATAAGGAACCATGGCATATATACTAAAAATTAAATTGTTGAAAATAAGAAACATACACATAAAAAATCATTTTGTTTTGGTATAGTAGGAGGTCACTTGAAAGTGTCTTAAAAATTAAGTGTAATTAAAAAATAAAAGTGGACCGCTTAGAAATTCAATCATGAGCAAAATTACATATCATGAGAGAGAAAGAAAAAAAAAGCGGACCGCTTAGTAATTGAGTTTAATAGTGGTTAGTTGGCCGTTCAAAACAACTTTGCACACACAATCAATCAAAACATTCATAATTGCTACATAGATTAATGTTTTTAATTGATGTGACAATTCTAAATATTTTAATTGGTTGTGTATGCAAAGTTGTTTTGTATTGTCAACCCACCACAGTTAAACTTTCATTAATTTTGCTAATGACATTTAATAGTGTTGGAGCAATCACCATATAATGAACAAATTTTAGGGATGAAAGTGTAACGCGTAAATTATGAAACTTCAAAATCCAAACCAAAAATAACTTCTACTTCATTTAACAATATTTGAAACTAATTCGTCACTGCTTATGACATTTTGTATCAAATTATTTGGATTAAGAAATAGGTGCAGAGCATGTGAAACTGATTGAGAAAGGATACCCTTCAGCGCCAAAATAAAGACACAAGCAAAGCAATTTGCTCGTGGACTTACTGTGCAGTGAGCAGCCCTGCTTTACATATGCCAAATTCTAAGTCAAATTAGGGAAAAAGAATATTAAAACATTAGCTTAGTTTGTTTACGGAAACATATATCATTGTTTATTGTCTTATTTGTAGTATTGATTTCTCAATTTTTTTTTGTTGATCCTTGTGAGTCAGTAAACTAATTTTACAACATCCTACCTATTCGAAAGATTAATCATTTCAATTAGGAGTTACGCCAAAGATGCATGATTCACACAAAATAAACTAATGTAACAATGTGATATAACATGTGTCTTGACCGTGTCAAAATTAGACTAAGGAGCCAAAAATGCAAAAGGGATTAGGGAGCTGATTTGTTATTATTTTTTATAGAGGGCCAAAATCGCGAGATTGTGATACTTAAGAGACCAAAACTGCAATTAAGCCTTTTTTTTAAAATTAACTCGTTTTTTTAAGGCAGATGTATTAACATGTATGTCTTAGGGATGTCTTTTTTTCTTTGTTGAGCATGTTAATGAACTAAATATTGAATTTCATGCAATTAATTTTTTAATAGGTTAAAAAGAAAATCAACATACAATTTATATTTTTATATTTTTAACACGTGCCTAAAAAAATGTTAGCAAGATCGTTTTTTATAATTGATATTTTGACATTAAAATTTTGATTTCGAATACTCCATCCTTTAATTTTGTGTGAACTTTTAAAATACGTGTAAATTGTAAAAGATAAAAAAGTAAAAAATAAATATTTATATAATCTTTTATGGTGTTTATATTTTGATGTTTAAATAACACAACTTTTTTTTTATACCGTCACCTTGACAACCTTCATTTATTGTTGTTTGACCCCTGATATAGAATTAGATTTGTTGTTAGACCTGATATATAATTAAATTTAGGGCAGTTACTATTATTATTGTTTGACTTTCACATAGTAGACTTAATTTGAGTAGACTTAATTGGTACTACCTCCGTTCCTTTTTAATTGTCACTTTTTGACATTTTACATAAACCAAGACAATTAATAAATGTCACTACTTTTGATACAATAATTTATACTTTTACTATAATAGCCTTATTCATTTAATATATCATCTCATATATTTCTCTTTCCGTAATAAATAACTAAGGATAATATTGGTAAAACAGTATTTAAAGGTGCATTGAACTTTGAAAATGACAGTTAAAAAGGAACAAAATTTTTCTTCAAAAGTGACAATTAAAAAGGAACAGAGGGAGTATAATATAATATTCCCTCCGTTTCAAAATAATTGTTTCTACGGTGTTTTTTCTAAATCTCAAAATAATAGTCATTTTAGAATATTAATACAACATTTATTATTATTTTCCACTATTATACTCTTCTTCATTGAATTTTATCTAACTAAATTACTCATTTAACTATAATTATAAGGGTATTTTAGTAAAAGATATTACTTTTATCATTGAAATCAACACAATTAATCATTTTCTTGAAAATCGTGTAAGAATCTGAAACGACTATTATTTTAAAATAGAGGGAGTATTAGTAAAGTACTAAAGGATTAGACCTATTCAAGTAGTCCTACATATTTGGTTTTGAAAATATTGTGGGACTTTATATGATAAAATATGAAAAGTAATATGATATTCTGTCGATTTTAAAATAAATGTCGTTTAAGCAAAAATATCATTTTACAATAAGTATTATTTTACTTTCTCAATGTAACATAAATTAAATTTGTGAGCACCACTTTCAAATCGTTACATCTCACTATACATTTAATAGTCAATACTAGTTAATAGGAACAATTTTATAAAATTATTACATCTATTCGGTCATAATAATTTTCTTAACTTATGTTTATTTTTTCGAGTAGTCTATTGGCTAAATTTTCACTCTTTAAAGTGAATAAATGAGAAATTCAAAGTTTGAACCCCGACTTTTGTATATCAAAATTAATGTTCCTTCAAACTGAATTATGCTCACATAAACTTCTTAACATATGTGAAAGAACATACACTTACTTTAGAACCGATTGAGTAAAAATAGTCTTTAATTTTATTACTGTAAGCACATTTCATTTTAAATATGCATTTTATACGAACCTCTCAAACATGATTCAAGAGTGATCCTTTACCGTTTTTAGTAAAAAATAAATTTCATAATAATTAAGATTTATATTTTTTGTAACATCCAATGTTAGTATATGTTCATCCTCTCAAAAAAAATGTTAGAATATTTATTGTTATTGTTGATTTTTTAGTTTTTGCCGGAGACGAGAATCGAATCTAAGACCATATCACTCTACTTTTTAAATGTCCCACCTCATCCACCAAACCAACCTTATATCTCCCAAATTTTCTAAAAATATTAAAGTCCATATTGAACATCCCTTCATACTAGACTTTTTTTTTAAGTACAATTAAAAAACAAATTTCACTTCCTCAAGCATTTCTCTTATGAGCTATTCTTGTATGTTCATTTCACTTCCTCGAGCATTTCTTATGAGCTATTCTTGTATGATCATAAGTTCAAATTTATAGTGCTTAGCGCGCACACACAATCAGGTACTTTTTTTAATAATTAAAAAAAGTTGTTTAATATTTTGGAAGGAAAGTGTCTATTTGTGTGTGCGCCAAAACACTGTAGATTTAATCATATGGCATACAAGACTATCTCCTCCCATATAGAGATGATTTTTTTGTTGAGAGATTTCAATAATTGTTATCCAGTGAGTTTGTTGATCGAAATTCAATGCTACTTCCAAGGTCGGCCCAAGTAAGGACTTAAGGTCTCAAAATTATGTAAAAAAAAAGACCTATTTTTGTTTAGTTATATATATATATATGATAAATAATTATAGACATTTGCATAATTTAATTGGTTATTGGAAATCCATTAAATACTATTAATCATAGGTTCAAATCTTGAACTCCAAAAAAATATTTTTATAAGTATTTTGTTTAAAAAAATATATTTTTTAAAGACCTCATTAAAAATTTGACTAGACCTCTTAAGTCGACCCTGACTACTTCTATCACAAAAAAAAAAAAAAACCAATGTTTTATAAAACTTTATTTTCTTATACAGATTTTCTTTTTCTTCTTCTCATTATAGATAGATATTTCGTTGTGTGACTGAAAACTTATGAATACATAATCTTATTTAGGCACATCTAGTGATCTAGGTAGTTATTAATCGAGTCTTCAAAAAAAAAAAGGTTGTTCTTTCAAAAAAAAAAAGGTTGTTATTAGTTAATAATAATGGGACAACGCATTAAAAATAACTAATAAATCGCTGGAAAGGACAATACGATAGAGAAAACAAAATGCTGAAACATCATTTCTGCTGGCACAAAACCTAACTTCCTTTTGTATCAAAAGTACTTTAGCTTTATCAAAGCTTTTTAATCCATAGCTGACCAAACAAATCGTCATTTCTCTAATCCTTATCCAAGAGTTGTTGTGTGTTACTATAAACTTTTGTGTTTCCTTGATATTTCTTAGATCTACATGGAGTTATCAGCTTTACACCAAATTAACGCATATAAAATCTATGTATAAACACTTTACTGGCTTTGCTGACAAGGGTAGAAGACTCTATCTGTCTTACAATCTTTAATTTTGTGAAAAACACAAAGCTTTAGCTAGCTAGGAAGAAAAAGGATCATGTGACATCATGTATGGAGACAAGGTTGAAACATTCTTTTTATACGCTGACAAGGTTGAAATCTTTTTGTTAAGGAATAATTGTGATCCTCCATATCCTAAGACCATTTGGAATGGTATGGTTGAACGATAGTTTCAACACTAAAAGCCTTTCCAATGGTATTTTTAGTGGTGTTGAGAGGTGATGTGGAGGAGAGAGGTGATGAATCCATTCAACACCCTGCAAGCAGACACGTGGCGCGCCATGATTGCTGGAAACTGGCGCGTGTGGTACACGCGCCGACAGGCGCGTGTGGAGAAGAAAGTGCAGCAGAGAGAGAAATGCTCTTGTATAAAAGGTGACACGTGTTATATTCTGACTGGCTGGCTGAATTTTTATTATTTTAATAAATTGAACTCAATTATTTCATTGCAAATTAATTTTTTTTAAATTTTTTTTTACCAAAATTCATGATTTTTTTTGCTCTATAAATAGAGACTTGGTTCATTTGATTTGGACACAGAAAAAAAACCAAGTTTTTCACTATCCTAATCTTATTATTATCCTTCTATTAGATTTCCTTTTGAAGTTTTAAACTTGTTTTTAGTGAAATGGATCCCAATAATAATAATTTCAACACCCATAATTCTTCTAATTACCCATTTAGCTATCAAAATCCCAACAATTATGTGTGTTGTGTGCTTAGTTTGTTGTATTGCATTTTAAGTTATTTGTGTGTCGCGTGTTTAGTTTATTGTATTGCATTTTAAGTTAAGAAAATAAAAAAAAATTATTTAAATAAATTTTGTTTTTACAAAAAGACTAAAAAATAAATTGTTAAGTTTTTATTATTTTAATTTAATTATAATTGATAATTGTAATTTTATGTAATTATAAAAACAAAAATATAAAATTAAATAAGAATATGAAATAAAAAGTGGTGGGGTAGAGTGTTGAATGAAAACCATTGGAGAGGGTATTTGTTGAATGAGTGTTGAATTATTATGTGGAAGAGAGAGAAAATGATGTGGAGTGTTGGAAATTGAAAAAGTATGTGTTGAATGGGTGTTGAAGTAGTTTACCATTGTAAATGGTCTAAAAGAAAATCATTTTGAAGAGTAAACGTCATAATTTTATGATTTTCTTTTTCTTTTTCTTTTCAAAATCAACATAACGAAAACACTTGTGTATGTTTTGTTTTATTTTTGGAGGAGTTTTAGAGATATAGAATAAATTTTGACATGTCTGAATGCTTCGTAGGTATGATTGATTTTGCCTCCTAAGTTAAGTCAAACACAAGACTATACTTTGTAGCTTTTAAATTCTCAATTGATTTTTTTGCCTTGTATTTATTTTTAAACCCAATTTTATATGAAATTCGGTTTACTCGACTAAATCCATAAAAAATTAGATAATATTGAGAAGTAGAGAAATATTTCAATTTTTCTTTCTAATTAATTTTACTCAAGTGATTAAACTAATAAACCAAAAGAGTCTTTTTAAAAGTTACTCACCGTTATTTGTTTATGAAATAAATCCAATTATACATAAACTTTGAGGCTCCATATACTGCTAGTACAATGAAAAGCAACGATAAAACTGGTAATTTCGTGCTATGTTCAAGGATGATTGATCCTTATAATTTAAGCTAATGATAATGAACATTGAAGTATAATGACACTAATGATCCTTTGAATGCAACAGCTAGTGACGTAACTTGGTAATAATATTTAATGTGTAGACACATAATGAAAGATCACATAAAAATACAAAATGGACATTAGCCTCCTGAAAATTGCACCTTTGTGGGTTGCGTGGCTGTCGTATTATTCAAGGGATAGAGATGATCCTTAACACGGATACCACGCGGAGAAGTTAGAGATGATGGTGATAATTATTGGGACAGACGTAATTGCTTCATATGCTGAAAATATGAATAATGCAATTTTCTAGAAATGTATGTGTAAGATATATGACATAGACATAAATAACATGAGACTTGGGCCATGTTTTATATTTAACGTGAACTATATTTTTATTTAAAAGTTTGAATAATTTAAAATATAAAACGATTATTAATATTTGTGATGCCTTTTACTACTATTTAAAAATAATAATACTTCAATAATGCATGAATATGTGTACGTGTATGTGTGTAGTTTAAGTAATATTACAACTTTTTCTCCTAAAATAAAATATTGCAACTTTTTATATAAAAGATGTTTTACACTTGTACGCATGTTCTGCTATTGCAACAGTCATGCTATTTTTACATTTGGATCATTCCAGTTCAAACATCTTTCAATATCTCTCAATTTTTCCTATATGTCTATTTTAATCTCAATTATTTCAGTTTTCAATGTTTTTTAATTATCTTCTCTCTTTATTAAGAGATAAAGAGGATTGAAAAAGATTGAAGGAGGATTGAATATAATATGTCTACAACAATGCATACACACTACTGACATATGAACTCTTGCCAATCATAAAAGAAAAATTGGAACCAATGTTATACATTAGCATACAAGTGTGAGAAAATAAATTATAATTTGTTATAAAATAGTCAAGATGCGGTAACCATTAATACAAGGGAACTTCTATGGTACACCTTACAAATTGAGGTGTACCGGTACTCTTACTTCATAAATTTATATATTAACGATCATTTTATGAAATAAAGAACTATTTGTTAATATTTATATTTTAGAAAATATCATTTCATAAGAAAAAACATCATTTCATTGTTAATAAGAATCATATTAAATTTTTAACATTTTCTCATAAAAAATAATCAATATTCTTTATTATGAGTAATAAAAATTCAAAAAAAGTATATTTTATTTCGTCGACGCTTTTGGTAAATAAGATTTAATTATTATAATTGTCAATGATAGAGAATAATTTTTTTCTTCAAAAATTATTAATTTAACGATTTGGTGTACACTCAAATTTTGGGGTGTACTATAGAATTTGCCTTAATACAAAAGGATATTACACTATGAACATTTCATATTCACATATGTGAAATCGCTAATATATATATTAGCCAAATTATTTATCTTCAATAAGTCATTATTAAAGACTAACTTAGCCTAAACACTACAAGTTAAAGTAATGTAATAATGACTTAGTATCTATAATTCATTAGTTAACAACTCCAAAGGCATTTCTTTCAAAAAAAAAAACTCCAAAGGCATAGACATAAACCTTTTCTTCTTCTTTAGCTATGTTATAAAATCCGAACTAAATACTAAACCAGCAAACCATGTAAGCGAACGTTTGTTTAAGTTTGCACCTTGGTTTAATTCAGGTGGCAAAATAAAAACTGCACACAAAACCGTACACTTAAGTAAAAAAGTGACATGAAAACATTCAAATCAAATACGATTTTTTTATGGTTTTTTGTTTACGTTGGTTCGATATTTTTAGTCTTTAAATTAGTAGAAAAGTGAGTTTTTTTCGTTTGAAAAAACTATTTCCTATCGTTTAAAAAAGTACAATGAGTAAACATTATTTACAAAAAGTTGAGCACAAAAATATATTTTTTTTACTCATAATAGTGAATATTGAATTTTTTCTTATAAAATGAAAAAAATTAGTGTAATGCTTATAAAGCTATAAATTATGAAATATTGTTTTTTTTATGAAATGATTTTTTCTAAAATAGAAAAGTTGATAAATAGCTATTTGATTAAAAGAAACTATCATTAGTCTATTGGTTTAGGTAAATATTACAAAATCTTACAATTTGTGAATGTACATTACCATAGTATTAATGATATTTGAGCAACTATTTGGTGACACCTTTTGTGACAATCTTATTTTTATTGGTCAAAAACAAGAGAGAGAGAGAGAGTAAGAACATAATATGAGTATGAGAGAATAAGAACATAATGTGAGTATAAGAGGGATGATTGTTCAAAAGTTATCATAAAATGGTTGTAGACATATGATTTCTCTTACCATAGAAGCTCCGAGCAAAATAAAACATTACAATAACAACAATCAAGCTTGATCCCACTAAGTAGGGTTGGCTACGTTGATCAAATTATGTCATAATGTTATATCATAAACCATATCTGGATCTAACTCATTAACCTCTAAATCTTTCTTAATAGTTTTTCTTATAGTTTTCTAGGTCTTCCACTACCTCTTTTGATCTGTCTCTCATCCATCTAATCTACTCTTCGCACTATAACATCTACAAGTCTTCTCTCTATATACCCAAATCACTTAAACCTATTTTCGTACTACTTTTTTTATCACATTAATAATTAATAAAAAAGTTACAATTAGTAATTTGTATATCTAAAAACCGATTCAAATTAAACCGATTTAAACATGCAAAACCGAACCACGTTTATTGTTAACATTACATCGAATGTCTTTTTACCTCAAAACCGAATTAAACTGCGACTCAAACAAAATAATAATTCTTATGTGTAAGCAATAGTACAGTACTTCTATTTCTCTAATGTAAGAATATATGTACGTGTATGTGAGTGATTTAAGGAATATTGCAACTTTTTCTACGAAAAAAAGTATTCAAATTTTAATTAGATATTGTACACCTGTACGCATGTTCTGCTATCGCCAGCCCAAACATTCAAACTATATTAACATTTGGATCATCCAAATTCGAACATCCTTCATTTTCAATCTCTCAAATTTTCTCTATATGTCTCTTTCAATCTTAATTCTTTCAGTTTTCATAATTTTTTAATCATCTTCTCCCTTTATTAAGAGATATAGAAAGGATTGAAGAAGGTTTGAATCAAGAGTGTCCAAATCCGTTATGCCAAGTAAGCAATTGCGCTAGTTTCATCATATTTTTCTTAAGGCAAAATATATTAAAAAACTCATAAGCCAAACACGAAGTAAGCAAGAAATAAAACAAAGTTACAAACTTACAAGGATACAAAAGTTCAAAACAAATACACCCCATCACAACAAAATCAGAGACAATCTTGTAGTTTCATCATATTGTTAAGGTTCATTTATGTAGTAATGAATATTTTGCATGCATTGAAATAGTCTCTCTAAATCAACTGCGTATGGATTAAAATGACCATGAACCAATTTTGCAGGATTAAAATAAAACAACAAGGTTCGTACCAAAAAGTTTTATATTTAGAAAGAATAAAATTAAAACGTATTTTTATAGAGACTAAATGTAAAAATAGGTATATTTAAAGCAAAATGATTGGTCTTGTGAACATAACTCAATTGTTAGAGACATTGCATGTAATATACAAAGATCGGAGTACAAATTCTAGATTCTAAAAAAAAAGCAAAAAGATTGAATTTAAGTGTTAAATTGAATTAGAATGATTGATGAAACATGTATCATATTTTTACGGGTCATGTAGACCATACGGTGTTTGGAATTTTTTTATCGCACCCATACCTCCCAGAGACCCTCCAAAAATTTGAAAATCCCCACAATTTTTTTGGAATCTAACATTTAAATTGGGTTTTTTATTGGGATTCTATAAATGGAAAAACTAGCCACGATCATTCTAACCACAGTTGAACCATGGTTAACTGTTTTTCTTTTTCTTCTTCTTCGGGATTTAAATTCATTCGACTTCTAGAATCTGAACAAAAGACAAGTGTTTTTACACATTTGAATTTTAGGATTTGAACACCCCTTTTACATGTTTCGAACACCTCATGTCAAAATTAAATTTCACATTTTTTTATGATTTTTTTTTGCCCAAGAGGGGTTCGAAGTATGTCAAATGATGTTCAGGTTCTAGAATTCGAATTATTTGTTATGTCCTAATTGTAGAATTTAAACCGATAAAAATCATGAAGAAAAAAACCAATTAATCACTGTTCAACTTTGACTGTTTTTTTACTCTTTTTAAATCAAAGGAAATCCCAATTTGGATTCTAAAATTTGAAAATTAGGCGACATTTTTGGGTTTTCAGACGACGCGAGAGATCGGGGGATAAGAAATTCTCCGAAGTTAATTATATGTCGGGCCTTTGGGCTCTTTCTCTAGTAGCTCAACGACCAGGGGATTTCACTTCATACCCCCATCTATGCCTATACCCAAAAATAATGGCGAAGCTAGCCAATTTTTAACGAGGTGGTCAAATATAACAAAATAAAATAAAAGATATTTGTAATCCATAAAAAAAATCAAAATAATTTTAGTTATATAAAATGTAAATTATAGCAACACCAAAAACATAAAAACTAACAATCTTTATTCAATAAAAAAACTGAGCTCGACGGCACTTAAATGAGTCAAATTCATTCTTATAAAAAAAAAGGGACAAATTTATTTATAGTTGACTTTGTATATATTTTTAATGTAAACACAAGTATTTTGCAAAAAACTCATGCTTCATTTTATTTTTGAGTTTTGTCTTTACAATTTTCGGTGCTAACAAAACTCTCATTTTTGTTACTTAAGATATTGAAAGTGTCAGAATAAGAGAAGAAAAATCAGTTAAACGAGTGGTAACATTTTGAGAATCTTCTTCGTACAAATATATTTTATTGGGGTAGCTAAACACAAAACATACATATTTGTACAATTAAAAAATAGTAATTTTCAGGGTTGCTACCCCATACTTAGCCATAGTTGCACCCTTGCCCCAAACTGATATTTCAAAAATAATCTTAATTTTGACATACTAAGAACTTTTTTTCTTTTCAAAATTGCATTCCCTCCACTTAGACTAAAAAATCCAAACGAAAATAATAAGTGTTAAGATTTCTAGATGTCATGAATTTTTTAAAGATCTGGTTTGAATATTAATGTTTTGTTTTCAAAACAATAATAAGTGTTAAGATTTCTAGATGTCATGAATTTTTTAAAGATCTGATTTGAATATTAATGTTTTGTTTTCAAAACTTTTGATTTAAATATTTTTATAGCAAAAGTTTTGAAATTCAAAACATCCGATTTTTTAAATATTTATATCAGATGTTTTGAATTTTAAAACTTTTTACATGAATATTTATACCAAATTTTTTAAAATTCAGAACATCCGGCATGGATTTTCATGTCGTGTCTTTTGGAATTCAAGACGTCTAAATTTTTTCACAAACTTACTCTATATTCATGTAATTGATATAAAACCCATGTTAATATAGAGTTAGTTTGATATAAATCCTTCTATATAATTTGAAACATGTTAAAACCCATAAAATGACTATGTAATTGATATCAAAGATCTCTGTTAACAATCATACGATACCTACAAAAACTGCAAAGCAATTTCAGAGATCATACGAATTGACAAAAGTGACCATGATACCATAAACCACTCAAAACTAAAGTAAAAAAATAAAATTTTGAGAATGGATGAGAAGTGAATAAAGAATGAAAATGTTGAAGGATGCAAGGTTATTTATAGCCATAAAATGTTCCTATACCGTAAATTTAGTTAAAGGAAACATGTTCAACATTTAAAACTCAATTAACACACCACAAATCATTTAAACCTTTGGTGTAACACCCCTTTCTACAGTCTGGGACGGTTTGGATTATTTAATCCGAACACTTCATAAACAATTCAGATTGTATAATCCGAGTCGTCCCAAAATTGTGCTTAAGCTTGAGGTTTGGAGGGTTTTGCATGGTGCATAATACAAGAAAAAAAATTGGGTTATGCCACACTTGTTAATGATTTAAAAAAGGAAATGATTTATAAATTTTATGTAGAAAAAGTTCTTTTTTAAAGTTTCAATGTGTTGAATACACAATTTCCAAGAAAAAGTTTCTTCTTTTGACTTTTAAACAAGACACTTGTTAGCATTTCCCGAAAAAATTTAATGACATAATTCAACTACGTAAACTAACATAATAAGATAAGTTATGATGATGAAAGAGAAGGTGTTATAAGAGACGTTTTTTTTACTTGATCCAATTGATCTGCCAACTGACATATTTTTATTGGCATGACAACAATATCAAGTTCACAACAACATCTTCGTGTTCAGATCCGCAAAATAATGACGAAAGACAACATGTTCGAAGAAGTGTTTTTGAGTTTGATCACGCTGCCTTGTTAACTGACATATTTTTATTGATAGGGCACCATGATCAAATTCATAACAACATCTTGGTATTCAGATCTGTCGAACAATTTTTCATAATTCTTTGGTGTTTTACAACAAATAAACTAAACATGTCTATTTATACAACTTTTTGTGTGTCGCACACCACATAAACTGTTAGTGCATTGTGTACCACATAAAAATTTTGGTTCATATTATACAAGTCGATTTGTCCTTTGCCATACAAAGTACATGTTTAACAAACACAGGACGAATTATACATTAAATATAACAATCTCAAATACATCAAACGACATAATTCAACAACGTAAATCACATGGTAAAACAAAATATAACATATCAAACTAGAATTGATTTGAATGGAGAAATGTCAAACATCTTAGTTAGCGGTCAAACTATGTTTGCCTCACAAATTTGATTTTGAAGAGTCTAAACGTGAATCTAAACTTGAATGATGTTGGTTTTATCTTTATATTTAAGGTAAGGTCTAGACTACATTTGATATACTGTGGGTAATTTTTCAACCACCAATCAATTTTTTTTATTTTTTTTACAAAACCACCAATCAATTAAATTTAGTCATATAATTTATTTATTTATAACATTTATTCTTTTATGAAAAAATAGTATAATCCCTCTTACTGCTAAGTGAAATACTCCTCAATCATATTTTTAAAGACAATTTGATCAACCAAAATTCACACACACTCATAAAAAAAGGTTAAATATATTTATAGTCTCTATAAATATATCAACTTTTCGTTTTAGTATATATAAAAATTTTCTTCGACTTTTAGTCTCTCAAAAGTTTCCATTTTCACTTTTGATCTCTCATTTTTAGTAAACTCATATGTAGAATTCATATTTTTTAATAAAATTTTGCAGAAAAGTTTATAATATTATAAGAATCTCTCAAATATTTTTTTTAACAAAACATGAATTTTTAACCTTCAAAAATATAAAAATCCATATTTAATTCATGTTTTGTTAAAAAAATTTAACTTTTTTTTTGGAGAGATCTTTACATTATTCTACACATATTTGCACAATTTCATTAAAAAAATACATAATTTGATTTAAAAATAGGGACCAAAAGTGGTGATTGAAAATTTTATAAAGACTAAAAGTCGAAAGAAAATTTTAGAGGGACTAAAACGAAAAATTTGATATATTTATAGGAACAAAAACATATTTTAATCTGAAAAAAATTAAAAATTCAAAAGATCAAATACATCAATTTTTTTTTAAGAGAAATACATCATTTTTTGTTGACAACCCTAGATAAAAAGTTGCAGACCCTCATAAAATACTATAGCATACCTTAACCGTAAACTGTGGCACAACTACATTTCACTGATTTTCAACTACCAAAAACATATGGCATCGTTATGGCGCGCAGGGACCAAGCTATCTCTACTAGCAACCGCCCTCTGCGGCGGCAGTGCAGCGGCACTCATTGCCACCTCCGACGATCCTGCAACCGCGCTCAAGCTCTCCACAACCATCCCCCGTCGCCTCTTCGACGACGCCGTGACTGCCGCCAACATCGTTTTTGGTACTGTAGATCTCACAGAATCTTCGTTGTTTCCTAAGTTCATATGAAATTCAACAATTTCCTTTAATTCGAATTGTTAAACGCTCCATCGAAGCATTAGAATGAGTGTTTAAACCTGATTAAGGGTTTAAGTTAATGAAACTTGTTGAAAATTGAATTGGATTGGATTGTGTGTATAATTAATTAGAATGCTGAATTTGTGCTCGACTATTGTTCTGACTGTGGATTATGATGTTTGTGTATTGAGTTTTGTGCCACTGACACTTCTGATGGAAGGCATGTAACGTGTTTGACACCGGCGGCGCTGACACACGTGATAACACTCAATTAATTTATTTTTAAATTTTTTTTACCAGTGTGACTTGTCTGTGTGAGTGTGTGCCTAGTGTGCGTGTCTGTGTTGTGTTAGTGCTTCATAGGTTATGTTATGTGGAAATGAATGTTGGATTGATTGTGCTAGTTTTGTTTCTTGTGTTGTGGTTAGACTATGAATATTCACTACATGGAATTCCGGAAGGGAGTAGTGAGAGGGAGAAAGTTAAGCATGCAGTTCACCTCCGTTCCGCGCAAAGACTTCGAGACCTGTGTTTTAAGAATGGAGGGATTTATATAAAGCTTGGACAACATCTTGCGCAATTGGTATATTTTGGTTCAAACTGTGTTGTCAAATTATTATGTACTCATCACAATAGGCAATGCTTAGTAATTTGTTTGTTTATTGTCAATGACAGGAATACTTAGTTCCTCAAGAGTATGTTCAGACCATGAGGGAGTCCATGCTAAATAGATGTCCGGTTTCTTCGTATGAACAAATATGTGATGTATTCGAAAAAGAGTTTGGAGCGACACCAGATAAAGTATTTACTATCTGTTTCATTCCTCTTGATAATGTCTCATCTTCACCTAATTAGTTTTGTTATTCATGATTGCGGTTTTTCTTGAAAAATGTTATTGTCGTGGTGGGTGAATTTTTGCTTCTAATATGTAGGTATTTGCCGAGTTCAATCCAGTTCCAATAGCAAGTGCTTCCCTTGCACAAGTTCATGTAGCTTGCACACATGATGGTCAAAAAGTTGCTGTGAAGGTTCCAGTTGTTGCTAAATTTTATTGGCTATTTATTATTAAAAACAATTGGATATTTTTCTTCTGCTTGGTTTGAATACGAGTAAGTACTTTATAAGCAACATTTATTGTTCATTCATATGGTATCTGTCAATGTACAGGTCCAACATTCTCACATGACTGAAACTGCGGCTGCTGATCAAGCCACTGTGGAGTTGATTGTGAACACTCTGCATAATTTTTTTCCCAGTTTCGATTATAGGTACTGCTATGATGCTATTGGCTGTTAGAAATTCATCAGAAAATTTAGAAGCCATCTATATCAGCAACATACTAACCAGTAACCACAGCTGATAAATGTTTTTTCATTTGATTATTAAAAAACGGAATGGTCGTTTTTTTTATCAATTCATTTTCTGTCTGATACAGTAAGAGCTATTTATTTTCTGTATCCCCCCAGTTTCTTTGCATTGATGATCTATTCATATTCTGTTTACTTCTGTCTGCAGGTGGTTGATTGATGAGATTAAAGAGAGTTTACCCCAGGTTAGATGCTATTTACTATACTTATGCCTAAAAATATGTCAATGTTTATTTTTAGGTTCTTGCCTTCTGGACTAGAGACTGATGGTTTATACTTTATATGGCTGGGTTAATGTTATTTTCATTTTGTTAGCTTTCAAAATTGACTTCATTTCAATGTATACTTTAGTATGATTTATGTTGGATTCGGTAATTTTGTGTTTCTCATTCATCGTTCTTGGGTTCTGTTTTATTTTCTCTTCATGTTTTCGCCTTCTGCTAGATGATTAGTGATTTGGTTTGTTCATATTATGACTGCCAGGAATTGGACTTTTTAACCGAGGCAAAGAACAGTGAGAGGTGTTTGGAGAACTTCCGCAACTTGTCTCCTCATATTGCAAAATATGTATATGCACCCAAAGTATACTGGAGTCTGAGTTCCTCAAAGTTGCTTACAATGGAATACGTAGATGGTGCTTATGTAAATGATGTGAAGACCATTAAGAAACTAGGGATCCGTCCACATGAACTTTCAATATTGGTTAGTTCATGCTTATTAGATGCCAGTACAATGATCAGTGGTGGTGTTGTAGCGTATAGCCTTTTTATAACATGTTGCTTGTGTTACGATACCTCTGATGAGTTTGATCACATATATCAAAGACGTTGCGCAAGTTAATGAGGGTTTTGATTCCCTCACGCAATTGGTACCCTATATAGTTTATCAAGAAAATAATAGGTAGTTTAGCACTATAAAGTTCCTCATCCATCGCTATGCGTGTAATCCATAGAGGGTCAGAATCAGACCCACTACGCGGGTCAATAGTAGACAGTCTTGCCTTATATTTTTGGGAGTTTGGTTCCATGACTCAAACTGGGAATATGACCTCTTAGTTACATGGCAGCAACTCAAATTATTTAACTAAGTTGCCCTTTCAGCTGACCGACAAAATAATTTACTAAATGTGATCATTATTTTGCAGGTTAGTCAAACTTTTGCTGAAATGATGTTCAAGCACGGGTTTGTACACTGTGATCCACATGCTGCTAATATGTTGGTTCGCCCGTTGCCTTCCAGCAAAGCTAGCATTCTGGGTAAGGATTCCTTTGCTTGCAAACTTGAACTCTTTCTATAACTCTTTACAATCTAGATATAGCCTTAAAGCCTTTGCTTTGCGTTTTTAAATTTCTCTTGCATTTTTGGTTTGCTAATTCTGCTCTTAAGTAGGAGGGTCTCTCCCCCTATGTAATTGGGCATTAATTGCAAACGGGAGGGGGGGATTTAATTTGGGGGCTTAAGGGAAAATGATGGCAAGTTGGTAATGGTTACCATTAACAAATGCCATGATTGAAATCATATTGGAGTATCCTGTTGGTCTTGATACCTGAGCCGAGGCACTACTCGACTAGGGAAATTCAATTGTTCCCTAAGCTCTCCCTTTTAACTGACAAGTCACTCCAGAAATCACTAACCAACTTATACTCCCCTCCCCTGTCCATATAACCACCGTGCAATGACTGACATCTTTTATAGCTCGTTAGTTATTTAGTTACAGTGGAACTTAAACTATTCCCTACTGTTTAACCTATCTCTCTTCACATAGATCCTCTTTATGAGTGGTCTTCTACTGATACTCATCCAATCCTCTGCAATGCTTTCAGTTTCACCTTGTCCTTTAGGTGAAATTGTGGTAAACTGTGTAGCATCTTGAATGTTGATTCCCAAGCGTCTTCAAACTCTATTAAGTGTGCTACTTTGAACTAGTTAAAGCGGGATCGATGATTCAGCCTGAGTGGTAATGGCGGTGGTTGTTCTTCCGCCTCCTTTTGCTGTTTTAGTGTTACTATCCTCCCTCGTATATGATATACCCCTTTGACCTTTGACCCGTAGCCTTCTGTACTGCAAGTGACTCCTTGGCTGGCTACTTGCTGCATGAATCCTCCACCCCTTTTATCGAGGATGGTATTTTTGTCACCATCAACCCAGCTCAGCTAAAGTCTGTACCTCGTGGTGACTTGATTTGTGCTTCACCTTATTTGTATGACCCTCTACGAATATATATATATATATATATATATATATATGTATGTATGTATGTATAATCTTGTTTGGAATTTTAAAGGGCCCCACATAAACCTCCAATACTCCCCTACACCCTCTTGCTTCAAGTTCAACACTATTTTGTAGTTTGTATGGGTTCTGCGCCATGTCTCCTAAATATCAGTGATCCTGTTCCATTGAAGTTTTTGGCTTTTTTTGCTCACCTACAGTCTTGCTTTCATGTCAATGGGTATCCATGGGTACGGATAGTATGATACCCGTCCCCGCCCCGTTGGATAAATATGATATCCGTGCCCGCCCTGTACCCGCGTGGGTACCCACTATATGGGTAACCCACATGTATTGAGATATCCATAGGTACCCATGGATTTTTGAATTTATTTGTTTTTTGGTAGAAAGTATAACTTTTTTTTAATTACCAAAAAACTTCAACTTTAAACATCCATACATAATTCATTCAAATTTCATAAATCATACATAATCCATACAAAAGTCATGATTCTTACATCGTGCCTTTCAATTTACGAAGGAAGGAAATACATGACATAAAAGAAAAGTATCCAAGACACATAAAAAATTACTGAACAGAGAAGTGATGAATTTTTTCAAGAAAAAATTTTCAGTTTCACACAAAATGATTAAATCAATTCCCACTTAGAAATTAGAAACAGATTGAAATATTCATGTATTCATCTAAAATTAGAAAGCTCTAAAATCTAAAATAAAAAACAAATAATCATGCTAAGAAGAAGAAAAAAAATAAGAAAACCTGGGTGCACCAAAAGGGAAGAGGAAGAGAAAGTTGTGACATAAGAGAAAAGCTGTCGTACAATAAACTAAACTAGGGTTTTTTGAGACTTCAAATACACACACACACACACAAGGATATTTTAGTCATTTACTTAATTTATTATCGGGTATGGGTACCCGTGGGCACGTGTATCATCAAATTCGTGTCCATATCCATAAAATAATAGGTAGTCAAATACCCGTTTATTATACATGTGGATACCCGTTTAGCTACCCGTCCCGTGCCCATGACGGATTTTACTTGCAGGCATGGGTATTTTTGCCACCCCTATTCATAGTGCTTTCATAATTACTGCAGCATTGATATCATATTTTTACATTTTTTATTTGTTAATTTCCCATATTTATTTATGGGAAATGCTAACAAGTGCCCTTAGGGCACTTGATAAGAAGTTTAAAGTGGAAATTTTACCTTGGGAGTTGTGTATTCAACACATTGAAACATTAAAAAGTAACTTTTTCAACATAAAATTTATCAATTGTTTCCTTTTTTAAATCCTTAACAAAATGACTCTCAATTCTTAACTTTTTCACATGAACAGGCTGGAGAAAACCACAGCTGATTCTTTTAGACCATGGACTCTATAAAGAGCTTGACTTCAATACAAGAACTAATTATGCTGCACTATGGAAGGCATTGATATTTGCTGATGCTAATGCAATCAAGGAATACAGTAAAAAGTTGGGTGCTGGGGAGGATTTATATGCACTTTTTGCCGGAGTTCTAACAATGAGACCTTGGAATAAAGTTGTTGACCCATCCATGGATCATTTAGTTATACAGGGAAGTGAGAGTGACCGTTCAGAACTGCAGGTAAGATCATGATTTTGTCCTGGATATTGATCTTCAGTCATAGGTTCATGTTCTTTTAGATTATAATGCTTGCAGTTTACTTCTTTGCCTTTTAACATGTTGAATTTTTTCAATACACATATTGATGCTAGATATCTTACGAAATGACTCTCAATTCTTAATTATGTTTACTTGTATATCATCTATTCTGCAGTTTCACCACCTATTTTTTCATGTAATTGTTCAATTAGAACATGGTTTGCTCTTTGCTAAATATAGATGTCAATATGTTTTAACAAGTTATAACGATGTTCTACATTGCTGAGTTTACGAGCATGGCATGTTGAGCCCTGATGAAAAAGAAGCTTGAAATGACTCTCCTAACTGTTTTGCAGATGTATGCTTCTGAATATTTCCATGAAATCTCCGAGCTTCTAAGGAGATTACCTCGTGTGATTCTTCTAATGATGAAGACAAATGACTGTTTAAGAGCAGTTAATAATACCCTGGTGCGTACAATATCATGTTTTTCATCCACTGCCATTACTAAACTTGTGATTGAATGATTAATACTCTTCAAACAGAAGTAGCTCGTGTCTAACTGTAAAAATTAAAATAGCTGGTCTGTTACATGTAAGTAAAACATTTATCATTTCCAAGTTGCTGTTTCCGTTTATAGTGATTTTTTTTTGGACATCATCAGATACAGGGATCATTACTGGAGACATCTCTGGAAACATCTTGTATCATAGGAAAGGTTTCTTCCGAGGCTGTCATTGACGCAAAAAGGTCACAAAGCAAGTCAGTTTTAACTTGGTTTAACATTAAATGGGATAAGATTTTGCTGGAAATACAGCTTTGGAAAATGCAGATGTTCCTGTGGCTTTTACAAGTGAGAAAGGCGTTGCCTTGGTCTCACCGAGCATCATAAAGACCTAATCTTCCTAATTTACTTTTTGGTACATTTTTATTTTACTTTTTTACAAAATATGCTCTTGTATTCTTTGTCTCCGTGGTCAGAAATTCCTTCCCAATTTGTGGCATTGTGTGAGCACGGATTAACAAATTGATTTTTAGTGCGTGTTTGGAGCCTCAAAATTATGTTTGGACAAAAGATACAAGATTTGGAGGCTATCCAAACCGAGATGAAACATGCACTTTATAGGTTAAACTTACATGTATTCATTGATTCAGAATGCTGTAAATCCCAATTAAAATGGGAAAAGTGTTCAGAATATGATTATTTCTAACATAAATATATATAGTAATCCGGTTACAAGTCTAACTATTTGACGATTCAGATGCATTCTAATAAAGGTAGCAGCCTACTACACATGTCAAAGATATTTAGCTTGCTGTATTATTTTTTCAGGACCTTGTATTGAGAAGCTGATTTTGAATGAACTTGCATAGATTTGATTCCATTGAAAACAGGATTGACGCATTTCCGGTTGTTGATAATTTTCCATATCAAAGAGGAAAACTATTAATGATATAGATACAAATTTGCACAAAAAAAAAGAAGCAAAACTATTAACTAGTTCAAGGCAAGCTCTATTATCAACATGGTTAAACTTCTTTCTATTAACCACTGATTACCTCTAGTCCTCGACAGCTAATAAAACTAAAAAAAAGCCAAGAGATAATGACTTTTTCTTACTCATATACTGTCTGGCGGTGTAGGCTTTTAATTTGACAAACAGTTGATGAGAATTCACTGAATAATTTGTATCCTGGTGTGAATTTTTGTACATTTTTAATCCTTGAATGATTATAACAGTCATTTTGTTTTTTCGCATCATTCCTTACATCCTATCCAAGATTCTATAAACTTTTGCACCATCGTTTGGTTTCACCAAAGAATTTCTACCCGTTCCTTGTCCTAAAATGTAAAAATCATATCCAATTTTGTCCAACTCATTCAACACTTGGGGAATATCATCACTAGTATGAACTTCTTTTTCGGAATAACTTATAGAATCTTCATTGTTCACGGCTTTAAGTCTAAAAGAGCTCACATATTCATCATCAAGGTCTCTTTGCTTTTCACAATCCGACACTGCAAACAATAGTCCTTTTGGTTCTGCTTGTGGTGTTGAATCAACTTTAGCAGCTTCTCCTAACAAATGAACTCTCACAACTGATATTTGAATTCCTCGATGCTTTGACATCCTCCATAGTAATGCTAATGCTAATGCTTTGCGATCATCAGGACCACCGATGAAAAGAATAGATAGACTACATGTAAATCAAATTTGAACAACGAACTGAGACTGCGATCAACGAAGATTCCAACAGAACATGGTGCATCTCTCATCACATTCTGGTTTATATTTTTAAACTCTTCATTTGTTATTTCTAGAACGCCTATAATTGATTGTTTGTGAAAAGAAAGGAGAATCAATGTTGCTTGTTTTTCCTGTGCTACATTGTGTATGTCTAAATGAATGGTTGAATAGGTTGAAACTGCAGCAAGTGTTTCAACACCAGTGTTTTCATTTTGTTCTTCATAGTCTTTGAAAGTGTGTGTTATGTTTTCTAAGTCTTGTTCTGATTTTGTGAGGGCTTGTGAACCACTTTGTGTGTTGATGTGTGCTGCTAAAAGGGCTGTTGTTGTTCCTGTTATTTCGATTAGTTGAAGGGCGAATATGCGTAAAGGAGAGACTAATTTGGCACGCCTAAGGATGTTGATAATTCCCGAGGCGTGACAAGGGTTACAAGCTAAAAACTCGCAGCCCAATTTAGTCTTCGACGAAAATACAATCTAAATTAATCTTTGCCATTTTCTTATTAGAAACAAATTAAAGAGATAATTTGTCCCCAATATAAAAATGTTAAGGGCTAACTTGAGTTTTATTTTGGTGGAACTAAATTGAGTCGCGAAAAAATTAAGAGGGGTTAAAATATATTTTCAGTCTAAAGTTAAAATTGTTTATTGGTTTGACGTTTTTTATAAAAACTATTGTTATATTTTTTTTAGGTGCAAAACTATTGTGATATTAAAATTTACTATAAAGTAATGATAGATTATAAAAGAATGTAAATTGTTTTAAAAAAGCACACTTTTTATTTGAATTTTTTTTATCTACATACCAACGTCAAGATGAACACGGTAATAAATAATTAAATGAAAGAGTAAGGTTGGAAGAAACAATGTAACACTAAAACACAATAGTATTTTTTTTTATAGTTTCAATATTGTTTTATTGTTGTGGATTGTTCATCTTATATTCTTATTGTTGTGGATTGTTCATATTTTAATGAGATTTAACTCATTTTTTAATTGACAATTTAAATAATATTATAAAAATGATAAAATAGTTTAAATAAAAGGAAAAGAATTAAAGAAAAAATACATCCAAAAAGTGTATTTCCTACATATGTGAATGTATAAAATAAAATACATATAATTGTAAAATTTTCCTTTTGGTGTGCAAAACCATAAGAGATGTAAGATTCACAAATATAACATTATTTAAAAAGGCAGCAAGAAAAACCTTTCAAGTATATATTTTAGGCAAAATTATACACACAATCCTTTAAGTTTAATCATTATTTCAGATTAGTCCTTTAAGTTTTATTCTCCACAAATTGGCTTTTATGATACATTTTGTTTGCGCCGTTAACCTTTAAGTTATCTTCTTGTTTCATTGTATTCTTTTTTGTTATATTTTGTGATTATGCAAACCACTAAGTTTTGTTGCACAAATAGAGATGAATGACATGCAAGTGTTCATTCGTCACATCGCACGATAGAAATAAATAACTCATTGTTTTAAGTTCATAAATTTTAATCATACCCGCTAAATGAAGACATTGTTGTGAACAATGAAATACTTTGGATTTTAAAGTTTTTAGATTTGAGAATTGAGATTTAAGGAAGAAGTGACATGAGAATGAATTTGAACATATCTTACATTCTACGTAAGTTTTCTCGATATTAAAGTATTACACGTTCTTTGTTTTTTTTTTGATCAGGTAGCCTAGTGGCTAGAATTTACTTTTTAAAGTGAATAAGTGGGGTGCCCGGGGTTCGAACCCCGGCCTCTGCATATAATAATGTGTTGTCCCTGCCAATTGAGCTATGCTCACGGGGACTTACACGTTCTTTGTTACAATGGAACTTGTTGAAAAAACCATCAGTGAGAGCATAATGTAACATAAAGGACCAATTTTAAAAAATAAAAACTAAAGATTGATCTAATAAAAATGTCAAACATAAAGGACCGCAAATATTTTATGAGAAAAAAATGTTTTCTTTTTTATTTATATTATGAGAGAAAAATAGTATTATTACCATGCGACAAAATAAATTCATAAAATAAGAATAGCAGAAATAAAAATAATAATAATTCAAATTCATAAGATTTGTGAAGAGACAGTAGTACTGAAACGTATTGATACCTATCACGAGTTTCAGTTAACAACAAAGTCGTTGTAGTATAGTGGTAAGTATTCCCGCCTGTCACGCGGGTGACCCGGGTTCGATCCCCGGCAACGGCGAATTTTTGCTTTGGCTTTTTTTTTTTCCTTTCTATTTTGTCTCCCAATACAGTGTAATATTTTCCTTGTGGGAAAGTTTGTAACATTGGTTTGTATTTATGATCCTTGTATCACACATAAACTTAATACATGATAGAATCTTTGAATTTATTATTCATTCATTCGCAACTACATAAGGACTTTATCATGATAAACTCCTTTGAAGCTTTACGAGTTTATCATGAAATAAGTTAAAGGATATGTGGAAAGTAATGACTCTCTGAATACAGAAGATGGTTTAGACCATTCAAAAGTTTCAGTGAGAAGATAGCTAGAAAAAATCACAGTCCTTCTCCAGGAACACTCTTCGATCTAGAGCTTTACGTTGTGCTGCCTGCTGCAGCTCAACTTTGTGTATTTGAAGGAGTTAAGGAGGAAAAGAGGTTTGTTGTTGTTGCTACAAATGTTGTAGAAACATCTTTAACAATTCCAAGTATGTGGTTGATTCCGGAAGGGAAAAGGCGAAGAATTATGACTCCTCTAACTGATGGCATGGAGACATATGAAGTGCAATGGATAAGTAAGGCATCTGCTGCTCAACATGCAGGCAGAACTGAAGCCTAATAATGTTATCGTCTCTATTCTTCCGCAGAGTTTAATAACGAGTGCTGTCCTCTTGAAATCCATGCATATTAAGAAGGTAGGTTTGATATTTTCATTTTACTTCTGAGTTTTTATTCCATCTACTTGTTTATATTGGGTGCTATCATTAGCTGGAAGGAAAGGAAGTGAGTCTTCTGCTATATATCATTAAAAAATTGGTTCAAGGAATTATATGCTACTTATATTCTTAAGTTTGCTCCTGAACTTTGAACTTTGTTCTTTACCACCTGATTTATTGAACCTTTCTATTGTCTGGTAACTTGATTTACTCATTTCCTGGTCAAATTGGATTTTTATTTCCAAGATCTTTCTGTTGTTATCAGTATCACTGCTCATCCAGGTTGCCATTTCCTACTTTTCTTGAAGCTGAGAATTGCTTGAAAGCTCTTGAAGCACTTGATTGCAAAGATGAACTTACAATTTTGGTAAAGGCCATGGCTCATTACTCTTTGAGTCCTATGATCCTCACTGTCATTAAAGTTACAAGGCACGAGCATAAATGTAATCCACGTCTGCTTTTGGCATTTGCTATTTCAGCTGTTGCTGCATTGAGTTTGTCAAATCCTTTTGTAATGTAGCACAAAGAAAATGGTAAGCAACAGATATTCAGAGATATATGAGAAGTATAGCATGGGAGACAATGATGAGGACATTGGTAAAAAAGAAAAGAGAACGAGAAACTTCTAAAGTTGCACGAGAAAAATTGAGTTCTTACTAGTTATGCCCTTGGCATAGCATATTTTTTGCCGTGTTTTGGACATGCACAAAAGTCTGCAATTTTGCGAGGACAGTACGTTACATTTCAAAATCATGGATGATATGTCCAAACTAAGACTACGAAACTGGTCTTTTATCAGAGTGAAGGTGGTTTTAAACAAGAATACTCATGGATTTCACGGAACTCTAGATGATGTTGAAAATGCGCAGCAGGTTTCTTCTGCGCACTATCATCTCTCTCTGGTTAAGGAAAGACTCATTTGTCAAGCAATGTGTGCTGGTTTAGGCAGATAGGGTTGTTAAACGTATTATGGAGAGATGAATTCTCGTACGTAAGTATCAATCATGCATGGTCGAAGAAAGTATTTTCATTGTTGGTCATCAGTTATACACCCTGAATTTTTTTACTTACAACGAACTATTAGAGACAAAAAGATCAAACAAAGAAGGGGTGACGAGTGCTAAGAGAGCATATGCGCATGGAGTAACTAGTGTGTCCATGTTTGAAATCTGTTCGAAAATACATGTCAGCTCCTCCTGAAAGTATTTTGAGGAGAGAAGCTTTTGGTCAAAAAAGGGTTGAAAATCTTATCAGCAAGTTCAAAAGCAAGTTATGATGTACGCTCCACCACTTGGGTAGAAGTTCAAAAGCAAGTCGATTGGTAGCTCTGCCATGTTAAGAATGGTATGGAAAGAGAATCCAAGAGAATTATGTTCAGAAATTTTGGATTGGTTTCATCAGGGTTTTCACTAGCACTTTGAAGAGCTATGGTTACAGATGCTTGGCAAAGTGCTTCTGGAGACACCGTCTGTGTAAAAGTTGTAAAAGAAAGTTGAAAGAAAAATGTAAGTCACTGCATTGATCGCTCAAAAATAAAGGTAAAACTGCATATCAAACTCCTACATTTGGTGTTTTCATAGTTTTAAGCTATGTTTAGATTAGTTTTTAGAGCTTCTCATTAAAAACAAATTTATGATTCTTCAAAGTCCTTATGAAGTTGTTGAAGTTAAATATTCTAATAAAATTGAGATACTGCACAGACATTATTATTGGATGTTCGAACTCTAACCAAAGCAGCTCACTGATAGTTTGAAAAACTAATTCCCAATTCAATTTTAACATAGCCACATTATTAACGGTTTTGAGGAACAAAGTCCAAGACCGCCTTCAGAGAAGGGAGTATAAATTGTGTCCCAAGCAACCGGGACATCAATCCGGAATGGACATCTCCTGACCAAAATAGGCTTTGCAGGTAATGATCCAGCAATTCAATCAAAGAAATTGGCCTCACATTTATTTTAAAACTACAAATAAGCATACCATGAATGACAGACTTGACTAATTGAGTCCTTCCAGTTATGGATAAATGATAGGGAGAGTACCAGCAGTAAATTCCTAGTGTATTGAAAATGATAGTCAATTTGTTCGAGGGAATGGCTCAAGAATAAGATTTTGATTTGTCAAAGCTAATCAATTAGCCAGAGCATTCACCATGCCTCCTAAAATGTTGTTCATGAGTAGGGGTTTGGAGTCCCCAAGGACTACCATGGGTTGCTGCATACCTTTGAAACCAACTGAGAAATTACCTCTGCATAGCACATCGTTAGATATGATTATGGTGTAATATTAGTAGTGATCCTAATTTGATACAAAAGATTGAGTATCAATACTTGTTGATACTTTATGTTGGAAATTCCGCCATTATTGCGGTCCGCCCTTAGTCGTCTAATTGTGGCATTTGGGTTGCCTTTGAGGAGGTGGATTTAGTCTCACAACGCTTAAGAGATATTGCATGTGTAGTGTTTATAAATCATGGACATCCCTCACCTTACTTGTTGATATGGCATCCAATATAAAACCCAAAACTTTATTTCATAGATAATACTTGTTGATACTAATACAAAACTCTAAATTCTTAATAATTATGGAAATCATAAAATCAAAGCATAATACTGGTAATAACATAAAAAAAGTATTACTATGTGATAAACTAAGATACTATGAGATAATAAAAAATGTTTTCCTATCTTCTAAAGTCACAGCAAATCCAGGGTTCTCCTGCATTTGGAATTTGTAAGCAATAATAGAAAATTAAGGCTACATTTGGGTTATAAATACTGTCCTACAAAAATTTGGAAATAGTTTTTTACTGTAAGATATCTTTTTCTTTCTCATATCTATCCTTAAGCTATAATCAATTGTCACAAGTATCTTTCTCATATCTATTTTTACTGAGTGTCAATTCCTTCCAGCATCAACCATATACTTTATCCATTGATTTATTATTCATAGTGTGCCTTTTTCTTTTCAGCTCACAACAACAAGAGTAACCCACCTTCAAGGAACCATGGTAAAAGTTCCACGATGACAATGACATTCATCCTATTATTTATGCTCTGCACATGGTTTATATATCCACTTAAATTTTGGAAATTTTAGAACCACCAGTATATAATAGCCAAGATCAAATACACATGCACATTTTTGGGACACTGTGATTAGGATCTATACCCAACCTTTTTGTGTTGCCATTAAAGGTAGAGGGGGTATAATGTTGTTGGTATACTAGAAGAAGCAGCACATGATAGCAAAAATCTCATTCCATATTCTGTTATATCCCCTCCGGTCCTATATATAAGAAAATTTTCAAAAAAATTCTTGGTCCTATTTATAAAAAAATATCACAACTTTTAAGGTGTAGTTATTGTTTAAAAGACTTTTATACCCCTTATTTAATGTTTGTCTTTTTAAAATTAGTGAGTGTATTTAATGCTTCACAATTTTTTATGAGGGTATATTTGTAAAAATATTCAAAAAATTACACTAATTAATGAGTATATTGGTTTTGATGTTTTTTGGTTTTTCTTCTTATAATCAGGGCCGTTCCTACGTAATTGGAGGCCCGGCTCTCATGCAAAAAATAGGCCCTTAATAAAATAAAAATATAATTTTTCTTAAAAGAGCAATTATCGATTTAAATTGAATATAAGATCCGTAAAGATAAAAAAAAAGTAATTATTGTAACTAACACAGAAAAAATCAATATTCTAATCAATAATATAAAAATACAATTTCAAACAAATATCTTTATCAATCTTCTATGTTGTTATTTTCCTTAATTTGTACAAAGGCAAAAATAAAAGGTTTATAATGTTTTTTTTAGAATAATTATAATATTTGTTCTTTCAAGTTAAAAATTATAATATTTGTTGTTAGTTCTTTACTATTTTATACGATACTTGGTTGCTAGCTTCTTGGCTACAACCTCTTTCGCTTAAAAAAAATACGATAAGTATGGGCAAAAAATTATAAAAAGTGTTCTAACAAAAATAAGAAAAAAAATATTTTGCTTTTATATATATATATAATATTTACATGCAGTATATATATAAAATAATATTTGGGCCCCCAAATTTTGGAGGCCCAGCTCAGTAGAGCTGTTTGCACCCCCTAAGGGCCGGCCCTGCTTATAATAAGGACCGGAGGGAGTAATATTATGTGAGACAAAAACTAGGTACCAATCAATTTGTGTTAGGGGACATATTTTGAAAGAGGGACCTCATAAAATTCCGTATAGGTAACATGAAAAATGCATATCACATGTGAAGAGTATGTGATATTGTTCTGCCAGAGTTTCCTTGACTGCTTGGATACACACACATCTACTCAAATTACTACTAACAATCAAGCAAAATGATCAAATTTCTGCTGGCAATTAATAAATATTAAATGTTCAACCAACATGATATATAGTTGGTAAATAATCAGCTATCGGTTAAAGAAACTTGAGTTCTACCCAAAAAAAAAAATATTAAATCTTTCCAAATGAAAATCAATGAAGTAAAAGAACCGTCCCTGAAAAAATAATTAAGTGGTTTGGGTTGCGATACCGAATGAGTATTAATAACCAACATTTGTCTAGAGTTTTTCATTAAAAACAAAATTGTCTAGAGTTTTGAAAAATGGGTTGGACTGATGGACGGGTTGGGCCTAAAAAAACTAGCTTAAATACAAGAAAATCATTATATACACTTCAAATAAAGTTAAAACACACTTGAAAATTACGTTTTTACCCCATCGGCAGTTAGCTGCCGCCAGATTGATTCCATCGGTGTTTAGCTGCCGCCGCTTTTGAATCCATCAGCAGTTAGGTGCCGTTGCGTTCATGATATTGCTGTTTACAGCAACCTACTCCTACACTATTCCATCATCACCTTTTTCTACTCTCTCTTCAATCTAAACCCCTAAATCCAATTTTTTTACACAATCCTTGTCCAAAATCATTGTAGCAGCAATCTTAGAAGGTTTCAACACACTTTTGACATCAAGAAACAGGTAATGCATCTTTTAATCTGTTTTTTTATTGATTTTTCTGCCATTTTCGTAAAAAAACCTGACATGAGCGTATCAGCAGCTAACTGCTGCTATATGGGGCCATCGGTTCTTAACTATCGATGGACATCGGCAGCTAACTGCCGATGAGATTCTTGAATAACAAGTATTCTGCCTATTTTTTTTGTTTTTATTTTTATTTTTTTAAGGTTTTTTTTAGGTTTATTTAATTTTGATATTGATGTTATTGCAATTGTAAGTTATTTATTCATAGTTATTTGTTGTTTATTCATAGATATTGATGAAAATGCGGATGATGATCCGGTCGAGACAAAACCTATTTTTGTCGATAATTTCGGAAATGTCATACCGCCTAAGGTTGAAGCCAAACCAAATATTGATGAAGCTTTTGTCCATGTTGAAGCTTCATTATATGTTGACTCCGGTGTCGTCCCTCTTGAGGCCAACAAAGTTGACATGGCTGATTTTTTTTCAAGCGAAGTTAAATGGAAAGATAGAGATGACTTGCCTAATCGGGTACGTCGTCAAGCAAATAGAGTGGGATTTACAATTGTTATACGTAGATCTAATTTGATCAATCCAATGTTGCAACTAATTTGTGAAAGGAGTGGCGACCACAAAGTGCCGAAAAAAGATTGAAGCATGAGGCAACAAGTTCAAGAAAATGTTGGTGTAAGTTCACGGTTCGTGGATATCTTAGTATGGAAACGAATGATTGGAGATTGAACATTTTTAACGGAGTTCACAACCATGAGATAGAGCCAAGTTTAGAAGGACACATGCTTGTGGGTAGATTAAGGGAGGATGACAAGAAGATTGTACGTGACTTGACCAAGAGTTTGGTGCTACCAAAAAATATTTTGATAAATTTGAAGACAAAAAGACAAGATTGCATGACAAATATCAAGCAATTATACAATGAACGTCAAAAAATATTCAAGTCAAACAGAGGTAACAAGACGGATATGCAGTATCTAATCTCAAAGTTGGAGGAGCACAACTATGTCTATTTCACCAGAACACAAAGTGAGAGTACTACTATTCAAGACATATTTTGGGCTCCTCCAACATCTGTTAAGTTGTTTAACAATTTTCCAACAGTTCTGGTTATGGACTCCACTTATAAAACCAACATGTACAGAATGCCATTGTTTGAGATAGTTGGGGTCACCTCGACCGATTTGACGTATTATGTTGGTTTTGGATTTTTGACATCTGAGAAAGAGGATAATTTTACTTGGGTTTTACAGATGTTGTTCAAACTTCTTAACTCAAAGATTAATATGCCTTCAGTGGTTGTTACTGACAGAGATACGACTTTGATGAATGCGGTAGCAACTGTTCTCCCTGAAACTAGTGCAATACTTTGTTATTTTCATGTTGGTAAAAATGTTAGAGCAAAGTGCATCACTGACTGTAGAGTGAAACCGAAGGATGGAAAAGAGGTGAAGCCAAGTGACATAGTTAACAAGGTAATGAGAGCATGGGATGTTGTTGTTGAATCACCTACTCAAGAATTATATGCAAGTGCGTTAATGGAATTCAAAAATGTTTGTAAAGATTTTCCAAAGTTTCTTACTTATGTCGAGAGCACCGTGTTGGATGTTGTGAAGGAGAAAATAGTGAGGGCATGGACAGACCGTGTCTTGCATCTTGGCTGCAGAACCACCAACCGAGTTGAGGGGGCTCATGGTAGATTGAAGAAATATTTGAGCAATAGTGTAGGTGATTTGGGTACTTGTTGGGGGAAAATACATGATATGTTGGTGATCCAGTTAACTGAGATACAAAGAAGTCATTTTGTACTCTGGGTTGGCTGGTTATGTGTCTAGGACTTCTTTGAGCTTTATTTTTGATGAAGAAAAACGTTCCAAGGAAACCTTGTGCATGGACAAAGAAATTTGTGGTTGTGTGATAAAGACATCGTATGGGTTACCTTGTGCATGCACTATTGCTGTGAAAATCTGTGACAACAAGCCTATTCGATTGGATGAGATACACCGTCATTGGCAAAGGTTATGTATGGGTGAAGAACGTAATGAAGATGGTTTTTCTGTCGAGGGGGAGTGAAATGGTATTCAGGAACGTCTCAAGAAAGTTCTTTATCAAATCAAACTAGAAATCGAGGTTTTGTGTCAGTTGGCATTTCCAGAATCCACAATGGTTTCTCCTCCTCCAAGAAAAGTACCAACCAAGGGAGCGCTGAAAAAAGTGAGGTGTAAAGCAAATGAGACATCGACAAGTCGAATCCCTTCTTATTGGGAGCGTGTTGATTCCCAATTTCCGGATAGTCAATTGTCGCAAACTATGTCATCATTTTCTAAAAGAAAGGGTGCTCGTATTGACAAATCATCATGTTCCCCACTTCCACCGCCTACTCAGTTTCCTAAGCTTAGCTGGGTTCCAAAGACTACTCTGGTTCTTAGTGTTGTTGATGTTTTGAGCCCTATTGACTATATGCCAAAACTCATGGTTCCATTTATTGAAAAAATTGTGGATGTTAAAGGCGATGGAATTTGTGGTTTTCGGGCTATAGCTGAGTTCTTGAGTTTCACCAAAGAAAGTCATGTCATGGTTCGTAGACATCTTATTCAAGAGTT
Source organism: Medicago ruthenica (assembly GCA_018208015.1). NCBI lineage: Eukaryota > Viridiplantae > Streptophyta > Magnoliopsida > Fabales > Fabaceae > Medicago > Medicago ruthenica. The sequence continues at coordinate 57,173,615 of CM031373.1, forward strand.
GAAAGATCATAGAAATGATTATGTGCGGGTATTTACGAGTGAGGATCGTTTTAACTACATCTTAAATGACTTGCATCCTCCCTCAAATAGTGGTGGTATTGCACTTGTAGATAAATGGTTGACTTTTCCGGACATGGGTCACATCGTTGCAACTTATTACAATAGACTTGTAGTGGAGTTGACAAATCACGAAATCGGAACTTTGGAATCTTTTTTCCCACTTAGAGGGGTGCCACCGCTTAAGCAAAAAAAAAACCCATAATGTGCCTAGGCTTAATTCCCAATTATTTTGTTCTTATTTTTTTGAAAGATGGTTGTCCACTACATCCATCATCTACGGAGTGGAACATACACAAGAGTGAAGAGGCATCGACTTGGGAATTTGAGTATTTGGATCAACAAGCTAGGTTCCGAGACCTCATGAACATTGAAAAAAGAGAGAATCCGCTCCCACCAAAAAACGAGCCAAACCAAGCCAATTCAATTTTGTGTGACACTCCTGAAAATGGAAAGCAAGAATTTCAAGTTATTGCGGAAGATGAAGATGGTTCAAATTGACTTGATGTGATATGAGTGATTTTTTTTGTCGGTGTTCATCCTTTTTTTTGGTCGATATTACACTGACATATTTTTTGTGGTCGATATTGTAACGCCAGTTTTTTGTGGCCAATATATAACTAACATATATATATATATATATATATATATATATATATATATGACTTTTATGTGGTGGAATATGCACCTACTTTGTTATTGGTTATAATGTTTCCGCATTTGATATATATATATATATATATATTGGTTATTACGTTTCATTTAATTTTATTCTGATGTTTGATATTTCATAAACTTTTGTGAAGTTAAACATGTCTGAGTTTGCACAAATTGAAGCTCATGTCCGGTACTCTGCTTTCAAAAAGACAATTAAGGTTTTTCTAACTCTGACCGACACTGTGGATGAGTTGAAGGCACAACTTAACAATTATTTTCTCCATGTTGGTGAAAATCATCATACATGTCATGTATTTGCTCATATGTCATGTTATGACCTGAGGGCAGATAAAGATGAAGACATGTGAAAAACGGTCTATTTTCCTCAGCTTGTTCGTGACGATAGCAACATTGTATTTATGTTTAGGCATATGGTTGAAAATAATATATTATATCTTTGTGTTCGTTTCAACTGCATGTGCAACGAATGTCGGTAGATATTTCATGTAATATTATGTAATGTGTTGTTGAATTTCAAACACTCTTTATGTTTTGTTGAATTTCAAACATTCGTGTAATTTTAACGAAATGTCGAATTGATTTCATTTTGGTCAATTGTGAAATATTATGTGTTCTTGCTTATGAATGATTATAATTTGTGTATGATTTGTACTGCCTCTGGAATTGTCGTTTTGAATTATAGGTAATAAATAGGCCGAAAAATGGCTTGGGAATCAAAACAGAACCTGTTGTTCTGCATAATTCCCCGCAGCGGCAGTTAACTGCCGATGCATCCCGCGGCAGTTAACTACCTCAGGGGTGTTGGATATTTGGTTGTTGCCTACATGTCTTCAGAAGCTGGATCAGAAGCTGGGTGAACAGTTCTTCAGAACCTGGTTCAGAAGCTGGTGAACAGTACTTCAGAAGCTGGGCTTCAGAAGCTGGAACAGTACTTCAGACGCACTGTTCAGACGCTGACTTTTGTTGACCTTCAGACGCACTGTTCAGACGCTGACTTTCGTTGACCTTCAGACGCACTGTTCAGACGCTGACTTTTGTTGACCTTAAGAAGCTGCATTTCAGAAGCTGTTTTCTGCGTTCAGAATTTGTGTCTTCAAGCTGTTAATTCTCTCACATAATCTTTCGAAGATTTGATTGAAGATTTATCCAAGCTGATGTTTCTAGAAGGCCGATTATTTCGTGTGAAGATCTTTGTTGAAGATTTGTTCCTGTTATTTAAGAATATATTTTCAAGCAATCTTTGAAAAATATATTTCTGAATAATATGTGAGCTTCTATTTGCTTCTAAAGAATTTTGGAAACATATATGTTGAAGATTATTTTGTTCAGAATTATGTGCTGCTGAAGACTATATAAGGAGGGCGTTGCTATTGAAGAATTGCGAATCAAAAACAGAAGTTATAGAGAGAGTCTTAGGTTTTTGAGTCTGTAAGCTTAGTGCTTTGTTTTTCTGTGCACCACTCAAGTGTTAGAGTTGGTTGTTTTGTTCACTTAAAGCTTTTAAGCAAAAGTGATGTCTTTGTTGTTTTGAAGAGTGTCTTCGATCTTGATTTGTTTAAGAGTCTGATAATCACTGGGGCAATGATTACTTGTTTAGGAAGTAAGTGGGATCTTATATCTAGGAGTTCCTAGGTAGAAATCTATACGGGTAGTGATTAAGTGATAAGGCTGTGAAACAGGGGCTGTTGTCATGAGTCTTTGAATTAGTACTATTTAGTGGATTTCCTTCCTGGATTGGTAGCCTCCAGACGTAGGTGTGTTTGTCACCGAACTGGGTTAACAAATCAACTGTGTTTTTTATTTTCTGTCCTTATTTTGCTGCTTCTGATACGTACTCTGTTCTGCGTTTTTTGCACTCTATTTTACTATCAGTTTCAGTACCTGCTAGAATTTCAATTGGCATCAGAGCAGACACCCTGCTTGTTATTGGGTGAACTCCAGGGAAGGTATTTCTGGCATTATGGACAAGGAAGGAGGATTTGTTAACAGGCCACCTCTGTTGGATGGTTCCAACTATGAATATTGGAAGTCTCGTATGAGTGCTTTCCTGAAATCTATAGATAGCAAGACCTGGAAAGCTGTGTTGAAGGGTTGGGAACATCCTGTTGTGCTGGACAAAGATGGAGAGAAGACTACTGTGTTGAAACCAGAGGAAGAATGGTCCAAGGAGGAAGATGATTTGTCTCTTGGAAACTCCAAAGCTTTGAATGCTCTATTCAATGGAGTGGACAAGAACATGTTCAGACTGATCAAGCAGTGCACTGTAGCCAAGGATGCCTGGGAGATTCTCAAGACTACTCATGAAGGCACTTCAAAGGTAAAGTTGTCCAGACTTCAACTTCTCACCACCAAATTTGAAAATCTGAAGATGTTGGAGGATGAGAACATACAAGACTTTTATATGAATGTTCTGGACATGGCTAACTCTTTTGATTCTCTTGGAGAGAAAATGTCTGATGAAAAGATTGTGAGAAAGATACTCAGGTCTCTTCCTAGAAGATTTGACATGAAAGTGACTGCTATTGAGGAGGCATATGACATCTCCAGTATGAAGGTTGAAGAGTTAATAGGATCCTTGCTGAATTTTGAGACAGCCTTCAGTAACTGTACTGAGAAGAAAGGGAAAGGAGTTGCTTTTGCAGTTAATACTGATGCTGAGGATCAACAAGGGATTAATGAGGATCATGAAGGCTTATCAGAGGCACTTGTGTTGCTGGGGAGACAGTTTAACAAGATTCTGAAACATGTTGACAAGAGATCCAAGTCAAATGGACAAAACAACAGATTCAACATCAGCAAGCAACAAAGTGGTTTGAAAAAGACAAAGACTGATGAGAAAAGCAATCAATCAAAGGGAGTTCAGTGCTATGAGTGTGAAGGATATGGTCATATCAAGTCAGAATGTCCTACTTACCTCAAGAAACAGAAGAAAAGCTTGGTTGTTTCCTGGTCTGATGAAGATGACTCAGAAGAAGAAGTAGAGAGTGAATCTGCTAAGCATGTTGTTGCCCTAACTGGAAGATACAAGTCTGATGTTAAAGCTAAAGCCTCAGAAGCACTTTCAGAGTCTGAAGTATTATCAGAGTCTGAAACTTTTTCAAAGTATGAAGCTCTTTTAGAGTCTGAGGCCAGTGTTGATAAATTGTCCTATGAAGAACTGGCTAACAATTACAAAGATCTATACAGCAGAAGTGTAGAAGTTTGTAAACAACTAGTGGATCAGAAGAGGACCATCAGTCAACTGCATGCTGAAAAGAGTGACCTTCTAGCTCAAAATTCTGATCTCAAAGATGAGGTAAGCCAACTGAATTCTCAACTGGATCATATGAAGAAGCAAGTCAGAATGTTAAACACTGGTACTGATGTGCTGGAGGAGATTTTGGAGTGTCAGAACCAAGGGAAACCAAATGGCTTAGGGTTTGTTGATAGGACTTTGAACCTCAAACAGCAAAATCCAGCTAAAAGGTTTGTTCCAGCTGTTGAATCTTATGATCCAATGATAGGCACATCTAAGATGGAACATCACAAGAAACCTCAGAAATCTAAAAGAAAGAGAAGAACTCATCCATGGGTATGTCATCACTGTGGTAAGAAGGGACACATAAAGCCATTCTGTTTCAAGCTATATGGTTATCCCAAGCACTTTCAGTATAGAAAAGTGGAACCTGTTGCAAACAGAATCAATGTCAAGAAGGTATGGAAACCCAAAGGTAATAATGTTGGCCTCATAGCTCATACATCTTTGAGAGCCTCTTCTAGGGAAGATTGATATTTTGACAGTGGATGTTCCAGACACATGACTGGTGTGAAGAAGTTGTTAAGTAATTTAAAGCCATATTCCAGCAGCTATGTGACTTTTGGTGATGGAGCTAAAGGAGAGAAATTCTTGGAATTGGAGACTTGATCAGTGATGGATTACCAAGACTAGACAATGTGCTATTAGTGAAAGGGCTAACTTCAAATTTGATCAGCATAAGCCAGCTGTGTGATCAAGAGTTGAAAGTGAACTTTAACAAGGAGGAGTGTCTGGTAACTGGTAAAGAAGGTGAAGTGCTGATGAGGGGCAGTAGATCAAAGGACAACTGCTATTTGTGGATGTCTGAAGAAGAAACAAGCATGTCCACTTGTCTCATAAGTTCAGAAGAAGAAGTCAGACTCTGGCACCAAAAACTGGGTCACTTGAATCTGAAGGGCATGAAGAAAGTCATGAATGTGGAAGCTATCAGAGGACTACCCAAACTGAAGATTAATGAAGACAGTATTTGTGGTGAATGTCAGATTGGTAAACAAACACGAAAGTCTCATCCAAGGTTAGAGCACCAAGTAACAACTAAAGTTCTTGAATTGTTACATATGGACTTAATGGGACCTATGCAAGTTGAGAGCATTGGAGGAAAGAAGTATGCTTTTGTGGTTGTTGATGATTTGTCAAGATTCACTTGGGTAAGCTTCATTAGAGAAAAAATAGATACTTTTGATGTGTTTAAAGATTTGTGCACTCAGTTACAAAGAGAGAAGGATAGTGTCATTGTCAGGATCAGAAGTGATCATGGGAAGGAGTTTGAAAATAACAAGTTTTCTGAGTTCTGTGCTTCTGAAGGGATCAAACATGAATTTTCAGCTCCCATAACACCTCAGCAAAATGGTGTAGTTGAAAGGTGATGGATATTTGGATGTTGGCTACATGTTTGGTAAAATCAAAATGTGCAAGCAATGCTTCTTCAGAAGCTATTTTGTGTCTTCAGAAGCTGGAAATTGGGTTTCAGAAGTTGGTACTGTTCATCAGAAGCTGGACTGGTCTTCAGACGCTGGTACTGTTCATCAGACAGTGAACTGGTCATCAGACAGTGAACTGGTCATCAGACGCACTGTTCTGACGTTGACTTTTGTTGACCTTCAGAAGCTGCCTTCAGACGTTGACTTTTGTTGACCTTCAGAAGCTGCCTTCAGACGTTGACTTTTGTTGACCTTCAGAAGCTGGTTTCTGCGTCTGAATTTTGTTAAATCTCTCACAGTATCTTTTGATGATTTGTTTGAAGATTTATTGAGGCTGCTGTTTCTAGAAGGCTGTTTATTTTGCGTGCAGATCTTTGTTGAAGATTTATTGAAGCTTTGTTTCTAGAAGACTGTTGTGCAAGATTTGTTCAAGATTTGTTTTCACACAAGATTTGTTCTGAAGATTTGTTCAGTTATTCGTGAATATATTTTGAAAGAAATCTTTGGAAAATATATTTCTGAATAAATAAGAGCTTCTATTTGCTTCTAAAGAATTCTGGGATTATATCTTTGAAGATTTGGTCCAAGAATTATGTGCTGCTGAAGATTATAAATAGAAGACGTTGCTATTGAAGAACTTGCTCATCTCAAGAATTAAAAGAGTCTTAGTGTTTTTGAGTCTGTGAGCTGTTGCTCTGTTTTTGAAGGCAGCAAATGTCCAAATATTAGAGTCCAAGAGGATTATCCTAAGGACCTGATCATAGGGAATCTGAATGAAGAAATTACCAACAGATCCAGAGATTGTGCCAAGAGGAGGATGAAGAACTTTGCTCTTATGAATGCAAGACATAAGACAACATCTGATGCAACACATGTGAAGATAATCAAAGACGACGATGATGCAACTGTGTTCCCCTCTAAGGTTGTTGTTGATCACCCTGAGTCTACCCCATCCAAGTCTGATGGTGGTTCTGAGGTAGGCTCTGATGTGGGTTCTGATGATGGTTCTGATGACCCTGTGAAAACCAGTCAAGAAAAGACTCCTGGAAAGTCTGCCTGTAAGTTTGTTGTTGTGTCACCTTCTGACAATTTGCAAGAGAAGGAGACTGATGAGAATTCCCAGGATACTGTGTCTGAGCAAGAAGTTCAAGAAGTTAGTTCTGACATATGTTCTGATGTGGAGTCTGATGTTGAACCCATAGGAAAATAGGCTTGAACAAAGTGTAGCAAAGAGACTGGATCCTAGTGAATCTGAGGATGATGCTAACATCAGACTCTCTGTGCAGAAGAGGATTGCTAAACTTCAGAAGAAGATGGCTAGGAAGAAGGTTCTGAATGTGCCTGAAGCACACATCAACTGAGCAGCATCTGGTGTTGTGAAGACTAAGCAACTTCTGATGCTGAGTCTGAAGACTGTCAAGTTGGTGGCTGATGTTCTGGATTTCACTTTGTGTTTTTGGTTTGCAATTGTGCTGTGCTCTGCAGTTTTGTGTGTAGATACTATGTGGGTCTGATCCTGATGCTGGTGCTGTGCTGAGGTCTGTGCTGTTGGTTTTGTTGCTGATTCTTTGTGTGTTGTTCTGTGGTGTGTTTCTTGCTCCTGGTGTTTGCTGGTGTTTTGTCAAAATTGTTTTGGCTAAAAAGGGGGAGAAATATGCGTGCTCTGTGTGGTCAGAAGCTACTGCTGATCTGTTTGCTTTAGGGGGAGAGTTTCTGCCTGTGTTCTGTTCTCTGCTGACTCTGGTTCAGGGGGTGTATTTCTTTGTGTCTCTGTCAGGAACTGTGTGTTTCAGGGGGAGTGTTCCTGAGTATGTGTGTCCTGTCAGTAACTGAGCTGTTCAGGGGGAGTTCTTGAGTAATGTGTTTCAGGGGGAGAAGCTGTACCTCAGAAACTGCTGTTGTATGTTGCAGGGGGAGTGTTTTGTATGAAATTGAGTGAATTGTTTCGCTGCTGACTCTGCTACATATGTGTAGTTCTTCATGGTTGTATTCTTTTGTTGAATGAAGAACTTATTTTTGTGGTTCATTTGATTTTAGCCAAAAATTTGCCAAAGGGGGAGATTGTTGGATATTTGGATGTTGGCTACATGTTTGGTAAAATCAAAATGTGCGGGCAATGCGTCTTCAGAAGCTATTTTGTGTCTTCAGAAGCTGGAAATTGGGTTTCAGAAGTTGGTACTGTTCATCAGAAGCTGGACTGGTCTTCAAACGTTGGTACTGTTCATCAGACGCTGAACTGGTCATCAGACGCACTATTCTGACGTTGACTTTTGTTGACCTCCAGAAGCTGCCTTCAGACGTTGACTTTTGTTGACCTCAGATGCTGCCTTCAGACGTTGACTTTTGTTGACCTTCAGAAGCTGGTTTCTGCGTCTGAATTTTGTTAAATCTCTCACAGTATCTTTTGATGATTTGTTTGAAGATTTATTGAGGCTGCTGTTTCTAGAAGGCTGTTTATTTTGCGTGCAGATCTTTGTTGAAGATTTATTCAAGCTTTGTTTCTAGAAGACTGTTGTGCAAGATTTGTTTTCACACAAGATTTGTTCTGAAGATTTGTTTCAGTTATTCGTGAATATATTTTGAAAGAAATCTTTGGAAAATATATTTCTGAATAAATAAGAGCTTCTACTTGCTTCTAAAGAATTCTGGGATTATATCTTTGAAGATTTGGTTCAAGAATTATGTGCTGCTGAAGATTATAAATAGAAGACGTTGCTATTGAAGAACTTGCTCATCTCAAGAATTAAAAGAGTCTTAGTGTTTTTGAGTCTGTGAGCTGTTGCTCTGTTTTTGTGCATCACTCATCTGTTAGAGTTGGTTGTTTGTTTTTCAGTTGTAATCACTTAAAGCTTTTAAGCACAAGTGATGTTTTTGTTATTTTGAAGAGTGTCTTCATAATTGTTTAGAGTTTACAATCATTGGGACTGTGATTGTTTGATTAGGAAGTAAGTGGGTTCTTATATCTTGGAGTTCCTAGGTAGAAGTCTATACGGGTAGTGATTAAGTGATAAGGCTGGGAACAGGGGCTGTGACTTGAGTCTTAGAATTAATACTACTTAGTGGATTTCCTTCCTGGATTGGTATCCTCCAGACGTATGTGATGTTTGCACCGAACTAGGTTAACAAATAAATGTCTTCCTTTACTTTCTGCACTTTAATTTTCTGCTTCTGAACTTTAGTTTTCATAGTCTGTTTTACTGGTTCAGAACCAGAATTTCCAGAATTTCAATTGGTATCAGAGCAGGCACCCTACCTGTATTTGGGTGAGCTCCATGGAAGATATTTTCTGGCATAATGGACTCAAAAGGAGAACTGTCTTGCAAAAAGTTACATGTTAAATTTGAAGAGGTTTGCAAGTTATTAGTAAATCAGAAGGAGACTATCATTCAATTGCATGCTGAAATAAGTGAACATCTAGCACAGCTCTCTGATCTCAAAGATGAGGTAACCCATTTGAACTCTCAACTTGAACAATTGAAGAAGCAGGTCAGAATGTTGAACACTGGTACTGCTATGTTAGATGAAATATTGGAGAGTCAAAACCAAGGGAGACCTGAGTTGGAAAACCAGAACCAACCTCAGGGATTTAAGAGCAAGAGAGCATCTCATCCTTGGGTATGTCATCATTGTGGTAAAAGGGGGCACATAAAGCCTTTCTGTTACAAGCTGCATGGATACCCCAAGCATTTTCAACACAGAAAAGTGGTACCAGCTGTGAACAAAAGCAAGGTGAAGAAGGAATGGAGACCCAAACTCAAGATTGTTGAAGGCAGCAAAGGTCTAAATATTAGAATCCAAGAGGATTATCCTAAGGACCTGATCATAGGGAATCTGAATGAAGAAATCACCAACAGATCCAGAGATTGTGCCAAGATGAGGATGAAGAACTTTGCTTTTATGAATGCAAGACATAAGACAACATCTGATGCAACACATGTGAAGATAATCAAAGACGACGATGATGCAACTGTGTTCCCCTCTAAGGTTGTTGTTGATCACCCTGAGTCTACCCCATCCAAGTCTGATGGTGGTTCTGAGGTAGGCTCTGATGTGGGTTCTGATGATGGTTCTGATGACCCTGTGAAAACCAGTCAAGAAAAGACTCCTGGAAAGTCTGCCTGTAAGTTTGTTGTTGTGTCACCTTCTGACAATTTGCAAGAGAAGGAGACTGATGAGAATTCCCAGGATACTGTGTCTGAGCAAGAAGTTCAAGAAGTTAGTTCTGACATAGGTTCTGATGTGGAGTCTGATGTTGAACCCATTGGAAATAGGCTTGAACAAAGTGTAGAAAAGAGACTGGATCCTAGTGAATCTGAGGATGATGCTAACCTCAGACTCTCTGTGCAGAAGAGGATTGCTAAACTTTAGAAGAAGATGGCTAGGAAGAAGGTTCTGAATGTGCCTGAAGCACACATCAACTGAGCAACATCTGGTGTTGTGAAGACTAAGCAACTTCTGATGCTGAGTCTGAAGACTGTCAAGTTGGTGGCTGATGTTCTAGATTTCACTTTGTGTTTTTGGTTTGCAAGTGTGCTGTGCTCTGCAGTTTTGTGTGTAAATATTATGTGGTTCTGATCCTGATGCTGGTGCTGTGCTGAGGTCTGTGCTGTTGGTTTTGTTGCTGATTCTTTGTGTGCTGTTCTGTGGTGTGTTTCTTGCTCCTGGTGTTTTGTCAAAATTGTTTTGGCTAAAAAGGGGGAGAAATATGTGTGCTCTGTTTGGTCAGAAGCTACTGCTGATCTGTTTGCTTCAGGGGGAGAGTTTCTGCCTGTGTTCTGTTCTCTGCTGACTCTGGTTCAGGGGGAGTATTTCTTTGTGTCTCTGTCAGGAACTGTGTGTTTCAGGGGGAGTGTTCCTGAGTATGTGTGTCCTGTCAGTAGCTGAGCTGTTCAGGGGGAGTTCTTGAGTGATGTGTATGTTGCAGGGGGAGAAGCTGTACCTCAGAAACTGCTGCTGTATGTTGCAGGGGGAGTGTTTTGTATGAAATTGAGTGAATTGTTCCGCTGCTGACTCTGCTACATATGTGTAGTTCTTCATGGTTGGATTCTTTTGTTGAATGAAGAACTTATTTTTGTGGTTCATTTGATTTAGCCAAAAATTTGCCAAAGGGGGAGATTGTTGGATATTTGGATGTTGGCTACATGTTTGGTAAAATCAAAATGTGCAAGCAATGCGTCTTCAGAAGCTATTTTGTGTCTTCAGAAGCTGGAAATTAGGTTTCAGAAGTTGGTACTGTTCATCAGAAGCTGGACTGGTCTTCAGACGCTGGTACTGTTCATCAGACGGTGAACTGGTCATCAGACGCACTGTTCTGATGTTGACTTTTGTTGACCTTCAGAAGCTGCCTTCAGACGTTGACTTTTGTTGACCTTCAGAAGCTGGTTTCTGCGTCTGAATTTTGTTAAATCTCTCACAGTATCTTTTGATGATTTGTTTGAAGATTTATTGAGGCTGCTATTTCTAGAAGGCTGTTTATTTTGCGTGCAGATCTTTGTTGAAGATTTTTTCATGCTTTGTTTCTAGAAGACTGTTGTGCAAGATTTGTTCAAGATTTGTTTTCACACAAGATTTGTTCTGAAGATTTGTTTCAGTTATTCGTGAATATATTTTGAAAGAAATCTTTGGAAAATATATTTCTGAATAAATAAGAGCTTCTATTTGCTTCTAAAGAATTCTGGGATTATATCTTTGAAGATTTGGTTCAAGAATTATGTGCTGCTGAAGATTATAAATAGAAGACGTTGCTATTGAAGAACTTGCTCATCTCAAGAATTAAAAGAGTCTTAGTGTTTTTGAGTCTGTGAGCTGTTGCTCTGTTTTTGTGCATCACTCATCTGTTAGAGTTGGTTGTTTGTTTTTCAGTTGTAATCACTTAAAGCTTTTAAGCACAAGTGATGTTTTTGTTATTTTGAAGAGTGTCTTCATAATTGTTTAGAGTTAACAATCATTGGGACTGTGATTGTTTGATTAGGAAGTAAGTGGGTTCTTATATCTTGGAGTTCCTAGGTAGAAGTCTATACGGGTAATGATTAAGTGATAAGGCTGGGAACAGGGGCTGTGACTTGAGTCTTAGAATTAATACTACTTAGTGGATTTCCTTCCTGGATTGGTATCCTCCAGACGTATGTGATGTTTGCACCGAACTAGGTTAACAAATAAATGTCTTCCTTTACTTTCTCCACTTTAATTTTCTGCTTCTGAACTTTAGTTTTCATACTCTGTTTTACTGGTTCAGAACCAGAATTTCCAGAATTTCAATTGGTATCAGAGCAGGCACCCTGCCTGTATTTGGTGAGCTCCAGGGAAGATATTTTCTGGCATAATGGACTCAGAAGGAGAACTGTCTTGCAAAAAGTTACATGTTAAATTTAAAGAGGTTTGCAAGTTATTAGTAAATCAGAAGGAGACTATCATTCAATTGCATGCTGAAATAAGTGAACATCTAGCACAACTCTCTGATCTCAAAGATGAGGTAACCCATTTGAACTCTCAACTTGAACAATTGAAGAAGCATGTCAGAATGTTGAACACTGGTACTGCTATGTTAGATGAAATATTGGAGAGTCAGAACCAAGGGAGACCTGAGTTGGAAAACCAGAACCAACCTCAGGGATTTAAGAGCAAGAGAGCATCTCATCCTTGGGTATGTCATCATTGTGGTAAAAGGGGGCACATAAAGCCTTTCTGTTACAAGCTGCATGGATACCCCAAGCATTTTCAACACAGAAAAGTGGTACCAGCTGTGAACAAAAGCAAGGTGAAGAAGGAATGGAGACCCAAACTCAAGATTGTTGAAGGCAGCAAAGGTCCAAATATTAGAATCCAAGAGGATTATCCTAAGGACCTGATCATAGGGAATCTGAATGAAGAAATTACCAACAGATCCAGAGATTGTGCCAAGAGGAGGATGAAGAACTTTGCTTTTATGAATGCAAGACATAAGACAACATCTGATGCAACACATGTGAAGATAATCAAAGACGACGATGATGCAATTGTGTTCCCCTCTAAGGTTGTTGTTGATCACCCTGAGTCTACCCCATCCAAGTCTGATGGTGGTTCTGAGGTAGGCTCTGATGTGGGTTCTGATGATGGTTCTGATGACCCTGTGAAAACCAGTCAAGAAAAGACTCCTGGAAAGTCTGCCTGTAAGTTTGTTGTTGTGTCACCTTCTGACAATTTGCAAGAGAAGGAGACTGATGAGAATTCCCAGGATACTGTGTCTGAGCAAGAAGTTCAAGAAGTTAGTTCTGACATATGTTCTGATGTGGAGTCTGATGTTGAACCCATAGGAAAATAGGCTTGAACAAAGTGTAGCAAAGAGACTGGATCCTAGTGAATCTGAGGATGATGCTAACATCAGACTCTCTGTGCAGAAGAGGATTGCTAAACTTCAGAAGAAGATGGCTAGGAAGAAGGTTCTGAATGTGCCTGAAGCACACATCAACTGAGCAGCATCTGGTGTTGTGAAGACTAAGCAACTTCTGATGCTGAGTCTGAAGACTGTCAAGTTGGTGGCTGATGTTCTGGATTTCACTTTGTGTTTTTGGTTTGCAATTGTGCTGTGCTCTGCAGTTTTGTGTGTAGATACTATGTGGTTCTGATCCTGATGCTGGTGCTGTGCTGAGGTCTATGCTGTTGGTTTTGTTGCTGATTCTTTGTGTGTTGTTCTGTGGTGTGTTTCTTGCTCCTGGTGTTTGCTGGTGTTTTGTCAAAATTGTTTTGGCTAAAAAGGGGGAGAAATATGCGTGCTTTGTGTGGTCAGAAGCTACTGCTGATCTGTTTGCTTTAGGGGGAGAGTTTCTGCCTGTGTTCTGTTCTCTGCTGACTCTGGTTCAGGGGGAGTATTTCTTTGTGTCTCTGTCAGGAACTGTGTGTTTCAGGGGGAGTGTTCCTGAGTATGTGTGTCCTGTCAGTAGGTGAGCTGTTCAGGGGGAGTTCTTGAGTGATGTGTTTCAGGGGGAGAAGCTGTACCTCAGAAACTGTTGTTGTATGTTGCAGGGGGAGTGTTTTGTATGAAATTGAGTGAATTGTTCCGCTGCTGACTCTGCTACATATGTGTAGTTCTTCATGGTTGGATTCTTTTGTTGAATGAAGAACTTGTTTTTGTGGTTCATTTGATTTAGCCAAAAATTTGCCAAAGGGGGAGATTGTTGGATATTTGGATGTTGGCTACATGTTTGGTAAAATCAAAATGTGCAAGCAATGCGTCTTCAGAAGCTATTTTCTGTCTTCAGAAGCTGGAAATTGGGTTTCAGAAGTTGGTACTGTTCATCAGAAGCTGGACTGGTCTTCAGACGCTGGTACTGTTCATCAGACAGTGAACTGGTCATCAGACGCACTGTTCTGATGTTGACTTTTGTTGACCTTCAGAAGCTGCCTTCAGACGTTGACTTTTGTTGACCTTCAGAAGCTGGTTTCTGCGTCTGAATTTTGTTAAATCTCTCACAGTATCTTTTGATGATTTGTTTGAAGATTTATTGAGGCTGCTGTTTCTAGAAGGCTGTTTATTTTGCGTGCAGATCTTTGTTGAAGATTTATTCAAGCTTTGTTTCTAGAAGACTGTTGTGCAAGATTTGTTCAAGATTTGTTTTCACACAAGATTTGTTCTGAAGATTTGTTTCAGTTATTCGTGAATATATTTTGAAAGAAATCTTTGGAAAATATATTTCTGAATAAATAAGAGCTTCTATTTGCTTCTAAAGAATTCTGGGATTATATCTTTGAAGATTTGGTTCAAGAATTATGTGCTGCTGAAGATTATAAATAGAAGACGTTGCTATTGAAGAACTTGCTCATCTCAAGAATTAAAAGAGTCTTAGTGTTTTTGAGTCTGTGAGCTGTTGCTCTGTTTTTGTGCATCACTCATCTGTTAGAGTTGGTTGTTTGTTTTTCAGTTGTAATCACTTAAAGCTTTTAAGCACAAGTGATGTTTTTGTTATTTTGAAGAGTGTCTTCATAATTGTTTAGAGTTTACAATCATTGGGACTGTGATTGTTTGATCAGGAAGTAAGTGGGTTCTTATATCTTGGAGTTCCTAGGTAGAAGTCTATACGGGTAGTGATTAAGTGATAAGGCTGGGAACAGGGGCTGTGACTTGAGTCTTAGAATTAATACTACTTAGTGGATTTCCCTCCTGGATTGGTATCCTCCAGACGTATGTGATGTTTGCACCGAACTAGGTTAACAAATAAATGTCTTCCTTTACTTTCTGCACTTTAATTTCTGCTTCTGAACTTTAGTTTTCATACTCTGTTTTACTGGTTCAGAACCAGAATTTCCAGAATTTCAATTGGTATCAGAGCAGGCACCCTGCCTGTATTTGGTGAGCTCCAGGGAAGATATTTTCTGGCATAATGGACTCAGAAGGAGAACTGTCTTGCAAAAAGTTACATGTTAAATTTGAAGAGGTTTGCAAGTTATTAGTAAATCAGAAGGAGACTATCATTCAATTGCATGCTGAAATAAGTGAACATCTAGCACAACTCTCTGATCTCAAAGATGAGGTAACCCATTTGAACTCTCAACTTGAACAATTGAAGAAGCAGGTCAGAATGTTGAACACTGGTACTGCTATATTAGATGAAATATTGGAGAGTCAGAACCAAGGGAGACCTGAGTTGGAAAACCAGAACCAACCTCAGGGATTTAAGAGCAAGAGAGCATCTCATCCTTGGGTATGTCATCATTGTGGTAAAAGGGGGCACATAAAGCCTTTCTGTTACAAGCTGCATGGATACCCCAAGCATTTTCAACACAGAAAAGTGGTACCAGCTGTGAACAAAAGCAAGGTGAAGAAGGAATGGAGACCCAAACTCAAGATTGTTGAAGGCAGCAAAGGTCCAAATATTAGAATCCAAGAGGATTATCCTAAGGACCTGATCATAGGGAATCTGAATGAAGAAATTACCAACAGATCCAGAGATTGTGCCAAGAAGAGGATGAAGAACTTTGCTTTTATGAATGCAAGACATAAGACAACATCTGATGCAACACATGTGAAGATAATCAAAGACGACGATGATGCAACTGTGTTCCCCTCTAAGGTTGTTGTTGATCACCCTGAGTCTACCCCATCCAAGTCTGATGGTGGTTCTGAGGTAGGCTCTGATGTGGGTTCTGATGATGGTTCTGATGACCCTGTGAAAACCAGTCAAGAAAAGACTCCTGGAAAGTCTGCCTGTAAGTTTGTTGTTGTGTCACCTTCTGACAATTTGCAAGAGAAGGAGACTGATGAGAATTCCCAGGATACTGTGTCTGAGCAAGAAGTTCAAGAAGTTAGTTCTGACATAGGTTCTGATGTGGAGTCTGATGTTGAACCCATAGGAAATAGGCTTGAACAAAGTGTAGCAAAGAGACTGGATCCTAGTGAATCTGAGGATGATGCTAACATCAGACTCTCTGTGCAGAAGAGGATTGCTAAACTTCAGAAGAAGATGGCTAGGAAGAAGGTTCTGAATGTGCCTGAAGCACACATCAACTGAGCAGCATCTGGTGTTGTGAAGACTAAGCAACTTCTGATGCTGAGTCTGAAGACTGTCAAGTTGGTGGCTGATGTTCTGGATTTCACTTTGTGTTTTTGGTTTGCAAGTGTGCTGTGCTCTGCAGTTTTGTGTGTAGATACTATGTGGTTCTGATCCTGATGCTGGTGCTGTGCTGAGGTCTGTGCTGTTGGTTTTGTTGCTGATTCTTTGTGTGTTGTTCTGTGGTGTGTTTCTTGCTCCTGGTGTTTGCTGGTGTTTTGTCAAAATTGTTTTGGCTAAAAAGGGGGAGAAATATGCGTGCTCTGTGTGGTCAGAAGCTACTGCTGATCTGTTTGCTTTAGGGGGAGAGTTTCTGCCTGTGTTCTGTTCTCTGCTGACTCTGGTTCAGGGGGAGTATTTCTTTGTGTCTCTGTCAGGAACTGTGTGTTTCAGGGGGAGTGTTCCTGAGTATGTGTGTCCTGTCAGTAGGTGAGCTGTTCAGGGGGAGTTCTTGAGTGTTGTGCTTCAGGGGGAGAAGCTGTACCTCAGAAACTGCTGCTGTTTGTTGCAGGGGGAGTGTTTTGTATGAAATTGAGTGAATTGTTCCGCTGCTGACTCTGCTACATATGTGTAGTTCTTCATGGTTGGATTCTTTTGTTGAATGAAGAACTTGTTTTTGTGGTTCATTTGATTTAGCCAAAAATTTGCCAAAGGGGGAGATTGTTGGATATTTGGATGTTGGCTACATGTTTGGTAAAATCAAAATGTGCAAGCAATGCGTCTTCAGAAGCTATTTTCTGTCTTCAGAAGCTGGAAATTGGGTTTCAGAAGTTGGTACTGTTCATCAGAAGCTGGACTGGTCTTCAGACGCTGGTACTGTTCATCAGACAGTGAACTGGTCATCAGACGCACTGTTCTGACGTTGACTTTTGTTGACCTTCAGAAGCTGCCTTCAGACGTTGACTTTTGTTGACCTTCAGAAGCTGCCTTCAGACGTTGACTTTTGTTGACCTTCAAAAGCTGGTTTCTGCGTCTGAATTTTGTTAAATCTCTCACAGTATCTTTTGATGATTTGTTTGAAGATTTATTGAGGCTGCTGTTTCTAGAAGGCTGTTTATTTTGCGTGCAGATCTTTGTTGAAGATTTATTCAAGCTTTGTTTTTAGAAGACTGTTGTGCAAGATTTGTTCAAGATTTGTTTTCACACAAGATTTGTTCTGAAGATTTGTTTCAGTTATTCGTGAATATATTTTGAAAGAAATCTTTGGAAAATATATTTCTGAATAAATAAGAGCTTCTATTTGCTTCTAAAGAATTCTGGGATTATATCTTTGAAGATTTGGTTCAAGAATTATGTGCTGCTGAAGATTATAAATAGAAGACGTTGCTATTGAAGAACTTGCTCATCTCAAGAATTAAAAGAGTCTTAGTGTTTTTGAGTCTGTGAGCTGTTGCTCTGTTTTTGTGCATCACTCATCTGTTAGAGTTGGTTGTTTGTTTTTCAGTTGTAATCACTTAAAGCTTTTAAGCACAAGTGATGTTTTTGTTATTTTGAAGAGTGTCTTCATAATTGTTTAGAGTTTACAATCATTGGGACTGTGATTGTTTGATTAGGAAGTAAGTGGGTTCTTATATCTTGGAGTTCCTAGGTAGAAGTCTATACGGGTAGTGATTAAGTGATAAGGCTGGGAACAGGGGCTGTGACTTGAGTCTTAGAATTAATACTACTTAGTGGATTTCCTTCCTGGATTGGTATCCTCCAGACGTATGTGATGTTTGCACCGAACTAGGTTAACAAATAAATGTCTTCCTTTACTTTCTGCACTTTAATTTTCTGCTTCTGAACTTTAGTTTTCATACTCTGTTTTACTGGTTCAGAACCAGAATTTCCAGAATTTCAATTGGTATCAGAGCAGGCACCCTGCCTGTATTTGGGTGAGCTCCAGGGAAGATATTTTCTGGCATAATGGACTCAGAAGGAGAACTGTCTTGCAAAAAGTTACATGTTAAATTTGAAGAGGTTTGCAAGTTATTAGTAAATCAGAAGGAGACTATCATTCAATTGCATGCTGAAATAAGTGAACATCTAGCACAACTCTCTGATCTCAAAGATGAGGTAACCCATTTGAACTCTCAACTTGAACAATTGAAGAAGCAGGTCAGAATGTTGAACACTAGTACTGCTATGTTAGATGAAATATTGGAGAGTCAGAACCAAGGGAGACCTGAGTTGGAAAACCAGAACCAACCTCAGGGATTTAAGAGCAAGAGAGCATCTCATCCTTGGGTATGTCATCATTGTGGTAAAAGGGGGCACATAAAGCCTTTCTGTTACAAGCTGCATGGATACCCCAAGCATTTTCAACACAGAAAAGTGGTACCAGCTGTGAACAAAAGCAAGGTGAAGAAGGAATGGAGACCCAGACTCAAGATTGTTGAAGGCAGCAAAGGTCCAAATATTAGAATCCAAGAGGATTATCCTAAGGACCTGATCATAGGGAATCTGAATGAAGAAATTACCAACAGATCCAGAGATTGTGCCAAGAAGAGGATGAAGAACTTTGCTTTTATGAATGCAAGACATAAGACAACATCTGATGCAACACATGTGAAGATAATCAAAGACGACGATGATGCAACTGTGTTCCCCTCTAAGGTTGTTGTTGATCACCCTGAGTCTACCCCATCCAAGTCTGATGGTGGTTCTGAGGTAGGCTCTGATGTGGGTTCTGATGATGGTTCTGATGACCCTGTGAAATCCAGTCAAGAAAAGACTCCTGGAAAGTCTGCCTGTAAGTTTGTTGTTGTGTCACCTTCTGACAATTTGCAAGAGAAGGAGACTGATGAGAATTCCCAGGATACTGTGTCTGAGCAAGAAGTTCAAGAAGTTAGTTCTGACATAGGTTCTGATGTGGAGTCTGATGTTGAACCCATTGGAAATAGGCTTGAACAAAGTGTAGCAAAGAGACTGGATCCTAGTGAATCTGAGGATGATGCTAACATCAGACTCTCTGTGCAGAAGAGGATTGCTAAACTTTAGAAGAAGATGGCTAGGAAGAAGGTTCTGAATGTGCCTGAAGCACACATCAACTGAGCAACATCTGGTGTTGTGAAGACTAAAGCAAGGTGTGATGCTGAGTCTGAAGACTGTCAAGTTGGTGGCTGATGTTCTGGATTTCACTTTGTGTTTTTGGTTTGCAAGTGTGTTGTGCTCTGCAGTTTTGTGTGTAGATACTATGTGGTTCTGATCCTGATGCTGGTGCTGTGCTGAGGTCTGTGCTGTTGGTTTTGTTGCTGATTCTTTGTGTGCTTTTCTGTGGTGTGTTTCTTGCTCCTGGTGTTTGCTGGTGTTTTGTCAAAATTGTTTTGGCTAAAAAGGGGGAGAAATATGTGTGCTCTGTGTGGTCAGAAGCTACTGCTGATCTGTTTGCTTTAGGGGGAGAGTTTCTGCCTGTGTTCTGTTCTCTGCTGACTCTGGTTCAGGGGGAGTATTTCTTTGGAAAATATATTTCTGAATAAATAGGAGCTTCTATTTGCTTCTAAAGAATTCTGGGATTATATCTTTGAAGATTTGGTTCAAGAATTATGTGCTGCTGAAGATTATAAATAGAAGACGTTGCTATTGAAGAACTTGCTCATCTCAAGAATTAAAAGAGTCTTAGTGTTTTTGAGTCTGTGAGCTGTTGCTCTGTTTTTGTGCACCACTCATCTGTTAGAGTTGATTGTTTGTTTTTCAGTTGTAATCACTTAAAGCTTTTAAGCACAAGTGATGTTTTTGTTATTTTGAAGAGTGTCTTCATAATTGTTTAGAGTTTACAATCACTGGGACTGTGATTGTTTGATTAGGAAGTAAGTGGGTTCTTATATCTAGGAGTTCCTAGGTAGAAGTCTATACGGGTAGTGATTAAGTGATAAGGCTGGGAACAGGGGTTGTGACTTGAGTCTTAGAATTAATACTACTTAGTGGATTTCCTTCCTAGATTGGTATCCTCCAGACGTAGGTGAAGTTTGCACCGAACTAGGTTAACAAATAAATGTCTTCCTTTACTTTCTGCGCTTTAATTTTCTGCTTCTGAACTTTAGTTTTCATACTCTGTTTTACTGGTTCAGAACCAGAATTGCCAGAATTTCAAAAGGAAGAACAGAACCTTAGCAGAATCAGCCAGAGTTATGTTACATGCTAAGAATTTACCTTATCTGTTCTTGGCAGAAGCAATGAATACAACATGCTATGTTCACAATAGGGTGACTCTGAAGAAGGGCACTACCTCTACTTTGTATGAGTTATGGAAAGGAAGAAAGCCTACTGTCAAGTATTTGCATGTTTTTGGTAGTAAATGTTACATTTTGGCTGATAGAGAAAACAGAAGAAAGATGGATCCCAAGAGTGATGAAGGAATTTTTCTTGGTTACTCAGCAAACAGCAGAGCTTATAGAGTGTTTAATTCCAGAACCAAGGTTGTAATGGAGTCTATCAATGTTGTGTTAGATGATTTACCTGCTGAAAAGGTTTCTGATGTGGTACCAGATGATATAATATCAGAAGAACAGTCAGAAGCACCAGCTGTGGAAAATGAAGTAGAGTCTGAAGAAGGAGAGATTAATCCAGATCATGTTTCAACTAGTAAAGGACCTTCAATCAGAATTCAGAAGGATCACCCCAAAGATTTAATCATTGGGAGCCTTGATCAAGGAGTCAGAACCAGAAGATCAGATGCAGTAACTACTGATTCATGTTTTGTGTCCAAATTTGAACCCAGAAATATTAAAGAAGCTCTTACTGATGAATTCTGGATTGATGATATGCAAGAGGAACTGAATCAGTTCAAAAGAAGTGAAGTGTGGGACCTTGTTCCAAGACCTGAAGGCATGAATGTCATTGGAACTAAGTGGATTTACAAGAATAAATCAGATGAACAAGGAACTGTGACCAGAAACAAGGCAAGGTTAGTTGCTCAGGGATACACTCAGGTGGAGGGACTTGATTTTGATGAAACCTTTGCACTTGTGGCCAGATTAGAAACCATAAGATTACTATTGGGTGTAGCATGTATTCTTAAATTCAAGTTGTTTCAGATGGATGTGAAGAGTGCTTTCCTAAATGGATACTTAAAAGAGGAGGTTTATGTTGAACAGCCAAAGGGATTTGTGGATCCTAACTTCCCTAACCATGTTTACAAGTTGAAGAAAGCACCGTATGGATTGAAGCAAGCACCTAGAGCATGGTATGAGAGACTTACACAGTTTCTAGTTACTCAAGGCTACAGAAAAGGAGGAATTGACAAGACCCTGTTTGTTAAAGAAGAAGATGGAAGGTTAATGATATCACAAATATATGTTGATGACATTGTCTTTGGTGGAATGTCAAACCAGATGGTTCAACTTTTTGTTCAGCAGATGCAGTCTGAGTTTGAGATGAGTCTTGTGGGTGAACTAACATATTTTCTTGGTCTTCAAGTCAAGCAGATGGAAGACACTATATTCATTTCACAGAGCAAATATGCAAAGAATATAGTCAAAAAGTTTGGGATGGAGAATGCTAGCTATAAAAGAACACCTGCAGCCACTCACTTGAAATTGACAAAAGATGAACAAGGTGTTGCTGTTGATCAAAGCCAGTATAGGAGCATGATTGGAAGTCTGTTATATCTAACTGCAAGCAGACCAAATATAACCTTTGCTGTTGGAGTCTGTGCTAGATATCTGGTTGAGCCAAAAATGAGTCACTTGACTTAAGTGAAGGGGATTCTGAAGTATATCAATAGTACAAGTGATTATGGTATTATGTACTCACACAGTGGAAGTCCTATGTTAGTTGGGTATTGTGATGCTGACTGGGCAGGAAGTGCAGATGACAGAAAGAGTACTTCTGGTGGATGCTTCTTTCTAGGTAACAATCTGATTTCATGGTTCAGTAAGAAGCAGAATTGTGTATCATTGTCTACAGCTGAAGCTGAGTATATAGCAGCTGGAAGCAGTTGTTCTCAATTGGTGTGGATGAAGCAAATGCTGAAAGAATACAATATTGAACAGGCTGTTATGACTTTGTATTGTGACAATCTGAGTGCTATCAATATTTCAAAGAATCCCATACAGCATAGCAGGACTAAGCATATTGATATACGTCATCACTTCATCAGAAGCCTTGTGGAGGAGAAAGTTGTGCAGCTTGAACATGTTGACACAGAAGAACAGCTTGCTGACATATTTACAGAAGCAGTTGTGCAGCTTGAACATGTTTGAAAACTTGAGGAGTAAACTGGGAGTTTGTTTGCATGAAGAATTATAGCAATTACAGTTTACTGAGGGTGAGCAAGCAGGAAGTGAGGGTGCTGAAGATGATACTGATCTTACTGCAAAAATTGTGTCTGATGCAGAGTCTGATGCTAAGTCAGTTTGTGTTTCCTGTGTGAAGACTGTGTTCTGTCAGGATTTTTTGGCTAAAAAGGGGGAGAAAAAACTTGTGTTTGTGTTTGGTTTCAGAATGTGTTTGTTCAGAATGTACTTGGCTTCAGAATTCAGAGTTTGTTTTTCAGAAGTTAACAGGTTTATTCAGAATTCAGAAGCAATACAAAAAGAGCTGTGAAGATGTGTTTCAGGGGGAGACTCTGGCTCAGGGGGAGTGTTTCAGTGTAGTGTTCCTGAGTTTGTGTGTTCCGGGGGAGACTCTGTCAGAAGCTGATCTGTTTAGGGGGAGTTTTCTGTCAGAAGCTAATCTGTTCAGGGGGAGTTTTTGCTTGTAACGTAGTGTGTTATCCGCTGCTGACTCTGTTGCTACGTTTATGTGTTGTTCTTCATGGTTGCGTGCTTTGATTGAGTGAAGAACTTATTTTTGTGAAGAAATTGATTTTAGCCAAAAATTTGCCAAAGGGGGAGATTGTTGGATATTTGGTTGTTGGCTACATGTTTTGCTAAAATCAATTGTACAAGCAGTTCGTCTTCAGAAGCTGAAATCTTCATATGTGTCTTCAGAAGCTGGTTCAGAAACTGGGTGAACATTTCTTCAGAAGCTGGTGAACAGTACTTCAGAAGCTGGAACAGTACTTCAGACGAACTGTTCAGACGTTGACTTTGGTTGACCTTCAGATGCACTGTTCAGACGCTGACTTTTGTTGACCTTCAGACGCACTGTTCAGACGCTGACTTTCGTTGACCTTCAGACGCACTGTTCAGACGCTGACTTTTGTTGACCTTCAGAAGCTGCATTTCAGAAGCTGTTTTCTGCGTTCAGAATTTGTGTCTTCAAGCTGTTAATTCTCTCACATAATCTTTCGAAGATTTGATTGAAGATTTATCCAAGCTGATGTTTCTAGAAGGCGGATTATTTCGTGTGAAGATCTTTGTTGAAGATTTGTTCCTGTTATTTAAGAATATATTTTCAAGCAATCTTTGGAAAATATATTTCTGAATAATATGTGAGCTTCTATTTGCTTCTAAAGAATTTTGGAAACATATCTGTTGAAGATTATTTTGTTCAGAATTATGTGCTGCTGAAGACTATATAAGGAGGGCATTGCTATTGAAGAATTGCGAATCAAAAACAGAAGTTATAGAGAGAGTCTTAGGTTTTTGAGTCTGTAAGCTTAGTGCTTTGTTTTTCTGTGCACCACTCAAGTGTTAGAGTTGGTTGTTTTGTTCACTTAAAGCTTTTAAGCAAAAGTGATGTCTTTGTTGTTTTGAAGAGTGTCTTCGATCTTGATTTGTTTAAGAGTCTGATAATCATTGGGGCAGTGATTACTTGATTAGGAAGTAAGTGGGATCTTATATCTAGGAGTTCCTAGGTAGAAATCTATACGGGTAGTGATTAAGTGATAAGGCTGTGAAACAAGGGCTGTTGTCATGAGTCTTTGAATTAGTACTATTTAGTGGATTTCCTTCCTGGCTTGGTAGCCTCCAGACGTAGGTGTGTTTGTCACCGAACTGGGTTAACAAATCAACCGTGTCTTTTATTTTCTGTCCTTATTTTGCTACTTCTGATACGTATTCTGTTCTGCATTTTTTGCACTCTGTTTTACTATCACTTTCAGTACCTGCCAGAATTTCAAGGGGTACTAACGTAACTTACTGATGTGTTTTAGCTTTCCTTGAAGTGAGAAAAGCAATTTTCTAAATACAATTGGAAAATTGCTCTTCTCACAAACAAGAATGCTCATTCCCATACAAACAGACCAAAATACCCCTACGTAACTTAAGTCGCGTTCGGTATATACCAACGTGAGTTAACTCACATTGGTATGCATTACTGTTTTGGGACAAAACCCAGCAGTTCCACACTTCAACACCCATTTTCTTTCCCTCTTCACCTCCAAAAACCCAAAAAGTGCAAAAATTTGGAGCAAAATCTTGAGCTGAAATCATTGTAATCGTCAGGAAGCAAATTTCTACGCTCATCAATCGTCAAAAATTAGGTAATGTATCATCTAAACTCTTTTGATTTTACTGGTTTTTGAGGTTGGTTCGTCATTCTGGGAAGCAGGTTTGGGCGTGAGTTAAGTCACACTGGAGTTCAACGTGAGTTAACTCACGTAGGTGTTAGCTCAACGTGACTTAGTCACGTTGGTGCCTAGTATTTGAATTTTTGTGCCATTTTTTTTTTCTTTCTTAGCTTGTTGCACAAGTTATTTATATTTTTCTATTCAATAGACATAGTGATGGTTGAAAATGTGGTGGATGATGGCGTTGAGCCGAAAGCGGTCATAATTGAAGCTTCGTCGAAGCTTCCGTTGATGTGAAATTAAAGTCAAAATTCCTTTTCATGCTCACATTGAAGAAAAACCTAAACCGGTACCTATTGGTGTTGCTAAGTTTTGCGATTATGAAGTAAACACCACCTCATTTTTTTAACAAATGATAGATGGCGAGAGCGAGATGATTTTTTTGGTTGGGTTCGTCGACAAGAGGCAAGGGCGAGATTTACTATATCTATAAATAAATCTAGTCTAAAAAATCCAATATTGATGTTGCAATGTGAAAGGAGTGGTGTATACAAACCACCGAAGAGGAGGAAGAAATTGAATCTTGAAGGCACGGGCTCAAGGAAATATGATTGTCTGTTTAGGTTGCATGGTTACTTTGAGAAGAATACAAATGATTGGTGGTTTGTCATGCTTAGTGGAATTCACAATCATGAGTTGGAGCCAAAGTTAGGCGGTCACCTTCTTGCAGGTAGAATAAAAGAGGAGAAGAAAAGAGTTGTTGACATGACAAAAAACTTGGCGTTGCCTAGGAATATTCTCACGGATTTGAAGGAAAAAACAAAGAAAGTTTGATGACTATCAAACAAGTGTACAATGCACTAACTAGATGGTGAAAGGGGATAAGAGGTGACAAGACGGAGATTCAATACTTGATTGCGAAGTTGAAGGATCATAAATACATCTATTTCACAAGAGAAAATAGTGAGGAAACCACTCTTGAAGACATATTTTTTGCTCATCCGGAGTCAATTAATATGCTTAACATTTTTCCGACCGTTTTGGTCATGGACTGCACTTACAAAACCAATTTGTACAAAATGCCATTATTTGAGATTGTTGGTGTCACCTCTACCAACATGACATATTCTGTTGGTTTTTCCTTTCTTGCTTCTGAAAAAGAGGATAACTTTACTTGGGCGCTTGAGATGTTGGTTGGTCTTTTGTCCTCAAAACTCAAAATGCCTAAGGTTATTGTCATCGACAGGGAAAATGCTCTGATGAATGTCGTTGCCAAAGTTCTCCTTGATACTTCTGCTTTACTTTGTTATTTTCATATTGGGAAGAATGTAAGAGCTAAGTGCATCATTGATTGTAGAGTCAAAGTGAAGCCTAAGGATGTAAAAGTTGATGGGAAAGAAGTGAAAGAGGAGAAGGCAAGTGATGTTGTTGATAAAATTATGAGTGCTTGGAAAGATTTGGTTGAATCTCATACAGAGGATTCATATGCAAGTGTGGTAAAGAGATTCAAAGACGTATGCAAACCATTTCCAAAGTTCCTTGCATATGTGGAAACCACAATATTGAACACTGTTAAGGAAAATTTGTGAGGACATGAACAAATAAAGTCTTGCATCTAGGGTGCAGAACCACCAACATTGTTGAATCGGCTCATGAAATGTTGAAAAAATATTTGAGTAGTGTGGGAGATTTGAAATCATGTTGGGATGAAATAAACAAAATGTTGGTGGAATTGCATACTTAGATAAGTGGTTGACATTACCGGATATGGGTCACATTGTTGCAACTTGTTACAATAGAGTTGTTGTTCAATTGGTTTTGCTCGAAAGAGGTATATGTGAGACTTTTTTCCCAATACAAGGTGCTCCACCGCTTAACCCACATGCCCACATCATGTGTCTTGGCTTAATTCCCGGCCACTTTCTTCATGTTTATTTGAAAGACGGTTGTCCATTACCACTGTCTTGTATGGAGTGGAAGGATCACAAGATTGGTGAGGCTGGGGAATGAGAGTTTGCTTTTTTGGATAGATAAGCCTTGTTCAAAGACCTCATGTCTAAGGAGCCGAAAACGCCGAAAAAACCAACAAATCATCTCAATCCAATTTATTGCGACACTCTCACTCCCGAAAAACCAAAAGGAGAATTTGAAGTCATTGAAGAAGATGAAGCTGATTCCTTATCACTATCTAGTTAGATAGGCTATGACACTTTTTTGTCGGTGTTCGTCTTTTCTTTTTGTCGATATTACACCGATATATTTTTTGGTGCCCGATTATGTAACGCAGATATTTGTGGCCAATATGTAACTAATATTATATAGATTATATAAATATATGAAGTGAAATATTTTTTGGTGCCCGGTTATGTAACGTCAATTATTGCTCGCATTTTTTGTCTCTAATTATTCAATTATTTATTTTATCTTTCATTTGGTTTTATTCTCATACTTGTTATTCCATTAAATTTTGTGAAGTGAAACATGTATGAAGATGCACAAGTTGAAGTTGAAGCTCATGTCCGAAGAAGACAATTAAGGTATTTTAACCCCCACCGACAAGTTGAACGAGTTGAAGGCACAACTTAACAGATACTTTGTCCATATTGGTGAAAATCAAAGAACATCTCATGTATTTGTACATGTGTCATGCGTGAACATGGGGAGGATAAGGATGAAAACAATTGGAAGACCATGTATTTTCCACAAGTTATCTGTGATGATGGCGACGTTGATTGCATGTTTAGGTTAATGGTTGAAAATAACATTTTGCATCTTTGTGTCTGATCCATTGAAGTGTGATATTTATTAACGTGTAATAGTGTAATGTGTTCGAATTTGCGTCTGTAATGTTGCATTTTAATGAATTTGTGTCGAATTTGTGGATTGTGTATTTAACGACGAATTTGTAAAATTTGGATCGTTTATGTGCGATTATGTGATTGTGTGTGATTAACGACGAATTCGTGCAATTTGGATCAATTATGTGTGATTAAGTGATTATGAGATTAACGACGAATTTGTGTAATTTGGATCGATTATGTGTGATTATGCGATTGTGTGATTAACGAATAATTTGTGTAATTCGGATCGATTATGTGTCATTATGTGGTTATGTGTGATTACGTTGTTGAAATGGTGTAATTTGGATCAATTATGAGTGTGTATTGATTACGAGTCATTAATAGCTTGGTTGCTTGCATTCAATGTTGTTCTGCTGCTATACCAGAAGACAACGTGAGTTAACTCACATAGGCAAATGGATGGACGGTGGTCAGAACTTTTGGCAACAGTCAATGGTCAAGGACGGTGGCCAATCAAGGAGGAGCTGTTACTTTGTTCAACCAATGGAATTCACGCAAAAAATCTATAAATTGAAACTTTTCCTTTTATTTATTTTTCTCATTCTCCCATCTCCCATCTCTTCTCTCATATCGCTTTATTTTAGTGTTTTTTATATTTTTCGTTTTTGTAGTTTTGTTAGTATAGGCGTAATTGGCCTCAATGTCCGACGTCGATTAATCATAATGATCTTATGCTTGTTTTTTGATGACAGCGATTGAGATCATTATATTAATCGACGAGAGAGTTTTTGAGGCCTGTTAGGATCATTATGATTAATCGAAATGAATCTGCCCTGATTTTGTTTTCCCCCAAGAGATAGAGGTGGTTATGACTGGTTCGTCTACCTTAGATTTCCTATAGGGGGCTGGCCAAAAGTGGCATTTTACCCCCCCCCCCCCCCCCCCCAAGAAGGCTGATCATTATGATTAATCGATTTTTTTTTTAAATTTCTTTCAAATGTAAATTTCTTTAATTTATGTTATAATATTCATTGTTGAATGTAATGAATTGCAATGTAATGATATTTCTGTTTTGTAATAATATTTATGTTCCAGTGTAATGTAATGTGATAATATTCATTGCTGGTCATTACGATTATTCATTGTTGATTCTATAACAAAACGGAACGTGACTTAAGTCACGTTGGTATGTACCGAGCGTGAGTTAACTCACGTTGGGCTCAACGTGACTTAACTCATGTTTATGCTTACCGAACGTGATTTAAGTCACGTTGGGGATATATTATGGTCAGGACACTTGGGAATGAGCAAAACTGTATGGGAGAAGAGCAATTTTCATACAATTGGACTTTTAGGCTCTCACCCATCTAAAAATTAGATTGGGCTGGACTATCCCATCGAGCTTTGGGCCGGACCATTCTCAATATTTTTATTTGTTTTTTTAAATATAATAAAAACTGTAAACCTTATCAACTAATTTAAAATTTATTAATAAAAAGATATTTAAATGTGTAAACTTAATAAAAATGGATAAAATAAGTTAATAATTTTAAAATTTTAAAGTTTATACTTTATTAATTTGATTCAATTGAAGGAATAAATTTAAAGTTTGATTAATATTCAATATTAATGAAAAAATTATTTATATTTCTATGTCCAATTAATTATATCGGAGCAAATAGACAATTGTGAAAATTAATATAATGCCATAAAGAACAATTGAATCAAATAAAAAAATGGGAGACTGACCCATGATCCACATGAATTAGGTCGGGGACATTAATATGTTCCCAATAATAAACAGGTCGGATCGGTTTGACCCACTTATATAGTTGTCCTTCTCGAATCAGATTGGACTGAATTGGGCCAACTCATTTATCAGTTCTACATTTTTCTTTAAACGGTTGCATATACATGTATATAATTTTTTTTGACAGAAACTGCTGCATATATATGAACAACAAACAATAATTCCTTCAAAAAAACTAACAACATCAAATTCTTCAAAAAAAACTAACAACATCAAATCCTTAAAAAAAAAAACTAACAAATAAAATAAATGATCAATTGCAAGTTGCCACCGCTTGAGAACACTTTTCCCGTTAGATAGGATTCCTAAATCTTAAATGTCAGCAATGTTTGGTGAAGTCCCCGCAAAACCTGTTAAAGCAAGTTAGTGTCATTATGGTAGTGATAAATTTGATAACCTACTCCTATCTGTATCATCTCTTACATAGATTTGTTCATTCATTTATTTCTCTTCCCCACACCTACTATCATTTCTTAGAAAAGTTGTTCCCCATGATCTAATTCATTTCTCTTCATTGAATATGGTTATGTACTCATAAGGTTGTTGATCAACACTACTGCATTTATGAAGCTTTTTAATATGTTGCAATAATAATCTATAAGTACATGACATTTTAATTTTCTTCTACCTACGTGGTTTCCTAATATCTACAAGTTGATCGATGATCCCTATTTTTTTTTGGCTCTATTGCACATAATGTTGGACTAATTCTGATTCTTCTTTTTTTCGTTTTCACTTTTCTTAATTTGATTATTTAAGACATCATATCAATGGAGAGAAAAATATAAAAGGATGTCAATTGGTTATAAGAGGAAGCGACATTGATATATACCGAATGAATGTATATGCATTCATAGTAAACACAACAAATTCATTAAAAAAAAGGAAACAAATCAAACATTATCAATTTGTTTTCTCCCCTAATATACACAAATAATGTAAACGATAGTTGGTTCCATCATTAAGAATTCAATTTAATTGAAATCTTGTTCTCAATACGAAAACATGTTAGTAAATTGAATTGAACTTTCTCTTTTCCGATTCAATTGACTTAAACTTTTTTCATACAACAAATAAAAGATATATCCAATGACTAAGAACTTGTTATCCGTATTTGTTTCTTACCACTCATAAATTTTTTAAAATTACTTTTTATGCTTCGAATATTTCTCCCAACCACCCTGAAATTATGTAAATACCCTCAACGACATTTAACTGTTGTTTGAGAAGACTTCTTAATCGGTTGAAGATTCAAAAAATGTCTAACGACACTTAACTACTATTGGAGTTGGAGTGGCCAACGAAACTTAAAAATCGCTGGATGAAAGGAAAAAAGAAATTGTTGATGCTTAACTATAAATTTCTAAAAGATGAATTAACCCCCCTTTCTCTACTTGTCCTTCTTGGACAAAGTAAAATTACTCTTGTCCCTCACAACTCAACCATTAACTGCAAGGGGCCTAACCTAACAATCCCATTTACAAGGCATTACTTGGACATTGACCCTTATGAACCAAGATGCTCCGACCAGGAGGAGAAAATTGTCCTTCCAAACCCTAAAATTTACTTTTGACCCTACAAATTATTTTGAAATAGTTAAATCGCCCTTCACCTTAATAAATAAAAATTATAATTTTTTTGTATACCAGAAAATTAAAGTTTCAGTTTTTCGGTATACATTTGTGGTAAATTAAATATATATTTTACTCAAAACTTATATATATATATATATATATATATATATATATATATATATATATATATATATATATATATATATATATATATATGAGGTTGTTAACTTTGACCAACCTAAAAACATTAAGGTTTAAGTTAATAAATGTGTATTTTTTATTTGGACAAAAATACTCATTTAATCATCAAGACGCTCTCTTATTATATTTGTTTTGCATCTGGTTTATAAATCATTTTTGTTTTTTTAATTGGACATCTTT
This sequence comes from Medicago ruthenica, assembly GCA_018208015.1. Classification (NCBI taxonomy): domain Eukaryota; kingdom Viridiplantae; phylum Streptophyta; class Magnoliopsida; order Fabales; family Fabaceae; genus Medicago; species Medicago ruthenica. Next base: position 57,204,529 of record CM031373.1, read on the forward strand.
ACGCACAGCTACAAAGACGAATCTTGTGTACCATGTAAGATTGTTATGGATGACAAAACTTTATCTCTCAAGAGATTTAACACTTATGCATTTTGGTAGGTGTAAGGATAATAGTATGCAAGTTTTCTCCACATTTAAATACGTGAGTCCCAACCACTATATTACTTGGCAAAAAAAAAAAAAAGAGTAAAACCATTGTTAAAAATAACCAAACAATTGAGTTAAAGTATTTAACAAGCATCATCTAACACATATTATTGATGAGAATCTAATTTCAATTACTATGAATTACTATGCAGAACAAATACTTGGATTATCACAAATATCTAGATTATGAGATCAGAAGGGTTAAAAAATGTTGAAAAAAGAAATTTCATGTCAAACGTCAACAAACATTTTGGCAAGCATTAAGGTAAGGTGTGTGATGTCAATGTCATCATTCCTAACAAACCAACCATAATGTTTGATTTAGTATTTCTAATAATTAGCTTATGCACATAGTTTTCGTTGACCCTCCACAAGCTTAGGAAGCGGTTTGGCGCTGCCTGCTTTGGTCTTTTCCTTCTTCTTCTTACGTATCCTTCTTCTTTCTTTTTAACCCTTTAAAACTCATCACTCATCACATAAAGAGAACACCACCACCACCACCACCACAAACATGGTTGCACCTGCAAGACCTCAATTCGTTCTCTTCGGATCTTCCATCGTTCAGCTCAGTTACAGTCATAGCGGTTGGGGTTCCTTTCTTTCTGACATCTATTCTCGTAAGGTAAATTTTCAATGTAAGATTCATTCATTTCTTGTTTTCATCTCTATATACCAATTCTTCATGTTGAAAGTTTCATGTTTTGAGGATTCAATGTCACAAAAATACTAGATTAATGTTTTGGGAAATTACTACTTCATTACACTGTACGTTCTACCATCTTAAACTATATGGTATACAATTATTTTGGGCTATGTTTAAGAAAATGGGAAAGAAAAAAAACAAATTTTTTATGTAAATTAATGTATAATTTTGAAAACTTTTGGGGAAAGTAGTAGTAACCGGTAGTAAGGTCCCCTCAAGCTACAATAGGCACTTCCCAAGTAAAGAATTGATGTTGGGTTGAATTTGAATTCCCAGTAGTGATTTTCAATGTTGTTCAAAACTGACCTAATCTTTCTTGAGTGGGACCAAAAGAGTAATGACCTTGTTCTTTTTTTAAATCTTAGCTCTAGTTACTTGTGTAAAGTTTTCAAAATACACCATGATTGATTTTCTCACAAGTACTGTTGTTATTGGATATACTAGTGTTCAAACGGACATTGTCTGCTCTTTTTTGTTTTGTTATTCTATTATTTTGAAAAACAAAAAGGAAGAATGCTTCTCAAACTGCTAAATATAAGGTTGGTTTGGTGTCTCTAGTGGAGATTTAAGGATTGGAGTGATAAGAAGACCGAGGGTTCGATCCCCACTCCCACTGTGATTTTTTTGTTTGTTTGTGGTTTCACCCTCCGAGTGTGATGCTAACAGTTACTAACAATATTAACATTGACTGTTTAGAAAAAAACAATTTTTTTCTTGTTGACCTCCTTATTGCAACATGTCTTGGTCAATTTCTTCGATTTTATATTTTATCCTTCCTCGTATTCTCCTAAGAGATGCACATAATGATTGCAAAGTAGGTAGCCTGTACAAATACTCCATTAATAATTTAATACTCTTACATTTGGTATGGCAAATATGTGTGTGTGAAGTGGAATTTAAGTGTATCCTTATCATGATTTTTTTTCCTTTCTTGCTTCTCGTCATCAAAGTTAATATTATGGAGGATTGTCATCTTTTATGCTATGCTGATGTAAAATTACGCATTTTAGGCAGACATATTGTTACGAGGATACTACGGATGGAACTCAAGACGTGCTCTCCAAGTCCTCCATCAAGTTTTCCCAAAGGTACTGTACCTAATTTGGCAGATTACTGCATCATCGTATCTCAGATGAAATGATTTCTTTGAAGTAGCTTGTATTCAACATGATTTATGGTGGATGCACGGTTTCTAAAGAAACGTAAATGAAAGTCCGCTTAATTTCTGAAGACACAATTTTAAGGAACTTTTCTCTAACCAATCAAGTTTTTCTATGCGTAGTGGCCGGACAAAAACCCGTAACGAACCATTGCCAAATCTTCCTCTGGTTGCATATATAGTATTCTAATAATGTTCAGAAGTGTGCCATCATATAAGATTTTTATTTTAAATATGCATAGGATTAGCAGCTCTACATTGGCACCTGTTTGTTTAAGTTCGTGCAGGCTAATGTTAGCTCCATGGAAAATGAAATGTTTCTGTTACTGTACAGCCCGTATATTTTACTATCTCTCTTGGGGTGTGTTTGGATTGACTTATTTGAGTTTATCTACTGACATCAATACTTATGAGACTGGTGAGATAATCTATGGAAACAGCTTATGACACGTCCATAAACTGTTTTCAGCTTGTTTCTATAAGTTTCAGGATAGCATATGAAAAAATGTTTGATTTTATTTATATTTTGTTATAGGAATAGCTTATACATATGCACTTATACGATAAGCGTTTGTTGCACAAACGGGGCTACAAACGGTTAATTAAGCTGTTTATCAAAACAGGGCTGGGCCTTAGTTTTTCATGTGACTGCATTTGAACAATATCCTGCCTGCATCATACAATAATTTTTGTCCCACTTAACAGGATGCTGCTACACAACCTTCTCTTGTGATAGTTTATTTTGGAGGCAATGATTCCATGGGTCCTCACTCATCTGGTCTAGGCCCTCATGTGCCACTTCAAGAATATATCGCAAATATGAGAAAGATTCTGGTTCATATTCAGGTACTTCTGCTTTGTCGATCACATTGTGTCTTTCTCCATTAGTGTCCTCCAAGCATTGGAGACATATATCTTCACTTTCAAACACATCTGGCACTTCAATGACAAATATTATGTAAATCATTTGATCTTAAACCTTCCAATGTACTGGCATATATCTTGCCTTACCTGGGTTCTCCAAAGCTGTTTCGTTGTGCACAATACAATAGCGTACTCAATAGTGAAACATGGTTTTGCTTGAGTTCATTATTTTCATCTATAGTTTATAGTCTTATATGAAACAAAGCATCCAAAAGTTAGCCCCCCCCCCAAATATGCTTGTGATTTTATTGTGTCTTCATAAAACAGTAACAAGTCAAACGAATGAGGGAAATAAGAAAAAGTGAAAAATGACATGTTGCAGCGATGAATGGCAGCGTATTGTAATTCCATAATAATGATGAAAAATATATATTAAACATGATGATATTTTGCTTACAATTATGATTGCATTTTCATTTGAAATGCAAAACTACTATTCATAGCTTAATGAGAATATTGAATGCCAGAGCCTCTCTGAAAAGACACGCATCATTGTTCTCAGCTGTCCTCCTGTCAATGAGGAAAAAGTGCGCGGAAACACCAGGTAGCCTAAAACATATTTTTCTCTTACATTTTCATCTCTGTACTTGTATTCAGATAACACAATAAAATTCTACATCACCTAATTTTCGTTCTCCTTTCTTAATCAGTGCAATTTTTAGTGAGTTGGTAAGAACAAATGAATTATGCCGAAGCTATTCTGACGCTTGTATAAAGCTATGCAAGGAACTTGGTGTGAAAGTTGTTGATCTTTTCAATGCACTACAAAGTATAGATGACTGGAAGAATGCCTGTTTTACGTAAGCTTCTTAACCTCTTTCTTAATCAATTTTATTTTTCCAAGTACCAGGAAATATCAAGGGACATACTGCAATGTAATAGTTCAATATCCAAATCCTTCACTAGCTTTTCTCAAGTATCTTGTTCTTTCTCGATGCTTTCTTTGCTAGATGGTCTAAGCATGCATTCTTCCATCCTAACCGCATATTGACTGATACAATCTTTCGATTAATTTATTTAAACCTGGATTTGTTACTTTCTTGTAAGTTGTAATGTATACACTATTCTCCTCTTCCCCCTCACTGGATTTGCACATCTGTAACTTTAAACTATTTTGATCATGGAAAGATTGGATTAACCTTAATTTGGTCCTAAAAAATAAGTACATGACTTTAGTTTCTGAAAGTTGGAGCGTGGCATCAATTTTGTCCTCTAAAGAAATCCATATCAATTTATTTCTTCAAATATAGCGCTGTTCATCTATATAACCAACCCCTTCTGGTGGGAAAACCTTTAGTCTAAGTTGTTAGTTCTTAAGTGATAGAAAAATGACATCGATTTTGTCTCTCAAGGTTCGATTTTGCAGTTTGTGCCCGGAAAGACAATTTTAAGGTTACTTTCAATGATGTTAGGATACTAAATTGATGTCACATATCTCTTAATATTGTAGCTTATTCTGTTTTCTTGTAAAAAAGAATGATGGGAAATGATAAATCTACTAAAGTCTTTAATTTTGTTCTAAATTTTAATGAATTATGCAGTGATGGTATCCATTTAGCAGCTGAGGGAAGCAAAATTGTGGTGAAAGAGATACTGAAAGTACTTAAGGAGGCTGACTGGAAGCCATGCCTCCACTGGAAGTCTATGCACACTGAATTTTCAGAAGATTCACAATATGATCTTGTTGCTGCTGATGGGAAAAGAACACTGAATCCTTCTGAGTGGACTTTTCACAGAGAGGTTCAGTGGGATTAGTTTGTTGGGTCATCAACCTTATATTTTAGCAGTTTCCTCCTTATTTAAGTTTTGTTTTAAAAATATTGATTTGTTATATGGTGACAAAATAGTCGTCATTTATAAAGTTTATAATTTTGTGATTTCACTAAAAAAATAGCTGATATAGTAGAATGTCAATGTAGTTCTATACTTCCGTAGCTATATGCAAAATTCATCATGTATTTGTAGTTCAGGGAGTTTTAAAATCAGTGTAAGTTATATGATGTACAAGACATAAATCCTTTATAATAACTTAGTTATCAAGATGAATTCAATCTCATAACATTGTCTCCTCAACACTCCCCTCATCTTCTTCTATGAACATCCTCCCCCCTTTCTTTTATGTTATTCCATTTTCCGTTTTTGTCTTTGGCTGATTCATCTTCTCACTTCTTTGCGAATAATCCATCAAGGATAATGGTTTATTCTTCTTAATGAAAGTAAGCATAATATAATCTACTTTTGTTGAATGAATAAAGTTACAGCTAGACACAGACGGGAAAGTTTGCATAATCTGCATGATCAACAAGTTTATCAATCCACTGTTATCGAACAGTTACTATGGTAACACTTTTGCATATTCCGTTGTGGTTACAAATACATGGAAACTAGTTGAAAGTATGTCTGGTTATGCATTGGAGTTAGTTAGGAAAGCAAAAGATGGCTTACTCGAGTGTATGCATTTAGTTGGGGATATAAGAGCAAAGTATATTTTACTATGTCTACTTTCACTCAAGAATAAGTCCTTATCTACGAGGGTATAAAATATATGATATTTAGAGTATTTAAGAATTAGTTAATAGAAGTTAGTTAGTAAGTTGATAAATTTCTTAGGTGGTTGTTAAGAGTTGTTATTTTTGTCATTCTTAAAATGTCTTTAAATGGTCCTCATTTTGGATGAGGAAACGATAGCTTTGAATAATTAAATTTTCTGATTAGAGAATTAGCTACATGAAAGAAGACTGCTCTTTTGAGGTAGCCTTGTGTGCATTTGTGCAAGGGTTGTAAATCTTTTATATCTTATCTTTCAACCTCTCTGTACCAGTAAAAAAATCCTTCATTTGTTAGAAAAAAATATCAACTTACCGACTAACTTACTAATTATTAACTATTCTAAGTATCATATATTCTATATCCTAACATGAATCCTTCATGGATTATTTGCAAGGAGTTAAAAGATGGATTAACCGAAGAAACAAAAAATAAGAAGAAAATTGAATAACATAGAAGAAAGGGGAGGATATCATGGAAGAATAGATAAAGGAAAAGTGTGGATGAGACAGAGAGAAGAAGATTTTGGTTTATTTTTTAGAAAAATATTATGGATTTTTTTTAATTTGAGGGAGACATTTTATTTTAGTCTTTGAAATTGGATATATGATATGGAGTTCAATTGGAAATTTAATTACTTCACTTCAGTTGTTGGTATGATGTTAACTCACACTAACTAACTTTAATGACCAATTTGAGATTGCTTACGTAAAAATTATCGATAACATTAGGCAAAATTACACTAAAGATCCTTTATCTTATTTATTTGTAACATTAATCCTTTATCTTTTTTTGTCCCGTTTAGGTCCTTTATCTATTAAAATGTGCACAAGTTAATCCTTCTGTTCATTTTTCTATTAAAAAAACATGAAAATATTAATTTTGTTAATAACTTTATTTTATAAAATATTATTTAATAAAAATAAATAAATTCATAAACCATATGAACATCTTCATCCTCATCTTCATCATCTTCATCTTCTTCCTTAAATCAAAATATTATGAATTTATTAAAAAATATTTTATAAAATATTTGTATTAAAAAATATTTTATAAAATATTTGTATTAAAAAATATTTTATAAAATAAAGTTATTAATAAAATTAATATTTTCATGTTTTTTTAATAGAAAAATGAACAAAAGGATTAACTTGTGCACGTTTTAATAGATAAAGGACCTAGAAGGAAAAAAAAAGATAAAGGACTAACGTGTTACAAATAAATAAGATAAATGACATTTAGTTTAATTTTGCCATAAAATTACAGTAACTCAGTTTTAAAGTAACTGTCTCTTTAGTATTTGTATTTTTTATTTGCGTCAAAACAACTGTCACTTTAGAATATCAATGTAACATTTATTATTTTTTCTACTATTATACCCTTATTTATTGAATTACATCCAACTTAATTACTTTATTAACTACAATTAATAAAAATATTTTAGTAAATTATACTAATTTTTCAATTGAAATCAACACAATTAATCATTTTCTTAAAAACCGTACACAAACCTTAAACGACTATTATTTTGAGACGAAGGGAGTAATACATCGATCAAAAAGTATGATTTTTTTAGAGATTAAAAATAAAATTTAAATATTTGTAGAAATTGTTTGTTTAATTAACTTTAATTTTAATTCTTTACTATCAGTTTGAGTCTGTCCAAAGTGGCATTTGATGAAGCAAAAACGCATCTACACATTATTCGATATAAATCTGTCAGTGATTTTAAGAAGCTGAAAATTAAAGCTTGAGCATTAAAGTGGATTTTTTACCCTAATTTCAAGCAAAACGTGATTTGCAACCATTCATCCAAACATGCACTTTGAGTCTTTGACTCTCCCAGATGCAGTTTTGACTGACCAAAAAAATAGCGCCGAATTAAAATCGAAAATAGATGGCGCCAATTTTGAAACAAATAAACCCTAGTTTTCTTCCCCAAAATTCCCTTTTCCCTCAAAGTCAGATCCACCAATTGAATCACGCAAGCAAGCTTCCAAATCGAAGACAACACCATTCCTTCTTCTTCTTCCTATCGTCAGCTCCGGATCTCAGTGCCATTTCAGATCAAGCATTACCGATTTCCGAAAATTCAAGTTAAATATCACCGATTATACTTCACAGCTTCAAATCCTAGTGAATTAGACCATATTCAGTACAAAGGAAGAGAAAGATCTTTTATTTCGTCACTGTTTGAGGTAAATGACTCTAACCCACAAACCCATTTGCTTAAAGTTTTCATTTTTACATTTTCACTTTAATCCCGTTACTGGAAACATGAAAACTGTTCGTTGTAGATATTGTTGTGTTACTAATTGAAGTAAAATCGCGATAACCTATTAAAATTTTACATGAAAAAAGGGGGGTGTAAAAGTAAAAATGAGGGTTTTGTTTGATAGAGCATTGACTGAAGATTAGGTAGTGGGTATTTGGTTGTCAGAATTATGTGATTCTCTGGTTTCGTTTTGTAGATGCTTATGGAGGTGCACTGTGACGACTTCTTATGTTTGTATTTGTTTATAAGGTGTGCTAACAAGGTGTTTGTGAAAATGTCTCAATGAGGATAATTTTTGGATTGGAAATTTTATGTTAACTTTTGTATTGTAACTAAATGTAATTGTATCCATTTTGTTTTAGTTTGAATGACAGATCTTTTGTTTAAGAGCTACTTGGTCGAGAATCAAGATAGCATTTTGCATTGAGTTCATTTTTTAAAAGTTTTATCATTAATGATATATTGTTGAAAAATTGGGTTCAAATTTGCACTACTCGCCGAGATTTCTGATATGTTCCATGGTCTAGGTGTTTTATGGGTTTCATTTGGTTTTTCCATTAATGTAATGGAGGAGTTTTTTTTTTGGTTCAAACATGATATGTCATTGTGTTGGTGTGTGTATATCAACTATGTTTGGTGAAGGCAATTTCGATTGCAATTTGTTTTGTGTTATTCTGGAGGTCATTAGGGTTGTTGATGTATCTTGATTGATTGGTTGGTTTCCAACATTTATTCTTGTATCTGCAGCCGAATTCCATTGGGGTTTTTTTGTGCTTAGGTTGACTATGTATCCTGGATTACTTCATACGGTGAATCTTTAGTGTTACTGTTAATATAACACAACTTTCTTTGCTTTATAAAACGAATTTTAGTGTTTCATAATTTACATGTAGAAGAGTACACTTCATTATGTCTTCTTTTTTCCTAACATCATATGTCTGACCTACACAGAAAATGACACTGTATGTAACCTTGAGGAATAGGCTAGGTAGAAAATAGGGAATTCAGTGTTATTAAGAGCCAATGCGCCACCAGCAGAGCATCAGAATGGGAAATAATACGATTCTTCAGCTGAATAGTCATATAACATAATAAACATCTTTATTACCTTCAACTAATCAGTTATTATCTTTATGAGCAGTCTTGAAAAATAAATTATAAGCTATTACAATCCACTGTGATATTACTATCAGAACCTTAGTCATTTTATCTTGCCTATTATAATATGGGCCATGCTAACAAGTGCCCTAAGGGAAATAGGAAATATTATACAAGTTTTATGTAGAGAAAGTTCATTTTTAATGTTTCAATGTGTTGAATATACAATTCCCAACATAAAGTTTCTTCTTTGGACTTCTTAACAAGTGCCCTTAGGGCACTTGTTAGCATTTCCCTTATAATATATCAATGATAAGCTAGCATGATTCCCCTGAATATCATCCAAATTTTCCATAATAAAAAATATTAAACATTTATAACAAAGAGCAATAAGATAGCAACTGCCAGGTGCCACCGGTAGCCAATCATATGTTCTATATCTTTTTTTAAATGGAATGAAGAACATGCGTCTGCTTATGCTATGTCCCAGTACAACACAGAAAAAAGGTGTAGCATGAAAAAGACTAAAAGAGAGCATCACATGGGAGGGGGTAATAGGGGTCCTACTTCACAATTGCTTCTAGCAGCCTTTGGACTGACTCTAAGAATTAACAAACCTAAATTTCCTACAATGTACCATCATATGGCCTGAAGGCCCTGAACAAGTAACATAAACATAATATCTTGGCGTTCGTTAAAAACACATGTTTCGTAACTCCAGATTTGCAGCAATACCAATATACAAGCAAGTAGGTCAAAAGGACATCTAAATGCAAAATATCTGCAGTTATCTTTGGGCTTAGCCGAACAAAATCTAACAAAAACAATTCTGAAAATTGAAAACCAAAAATAGAGTGTAGCTAAGCAATGGTGCATATGGCTCAGGAGTTGTTTTGCTGGAATTGTTTGATTATATAGTCGTTTTAGAACATGCGTAGAAACCAATCCTCTTGTGCGAATGCACGGCTATCTTGCTAGTTCTTTCTATATGTTGTAGATCTTAATACTTGTGATTATAATAAATTCCATCGCAATTTAATTGCTAACAATAGATATGGTGACTGAAGGTTAGATAAAATATTAAGGACATCGAATGGAGTTCTCTGTAGAACAGACTCAAATTTTCTATGCTGATTGATTTTAAGTATCTTTATTGTTTGATGAGATTTTTTTTTCTTTTCAATTTATCAATTTAAGCTCGAACTTTCTTTATCTGCGTAGCTCCTTTTCAATGAGTTAAAAGAAAGCATAAGAGCAGCAGACTGGAGGAAAGGATGGCAAATTACTATGATATTGATGACATTTTGGTGGAGGAAGAGGTAAGCTTCAGACTCTTTAATTTGTTTAACAGTTTGCTTCTAGTTGATACATGTCATATTTAATGAGGGATTGTAGTTAAGGAATAGTTGATTTTTGCAACGGAATTTTTTTTGCCTTAAGATGATATATCGTTAATGGTGTTTTCGGCCTTTGCTAGTTTATATCAGAATTGGTTTGCTGTGTCAATAATGACAGTATAGAATGCAAACTGAATTTCTTGTCCTAATTGCTAATGTTACTTTTGTCATGATCTTGCCACAGATTGTGTCGGTTATATTTCAGAAGGCAGCATCTGGAGTGGGAATAATAGATCCCAGTTCTGAGACAGACTTTGTAAGAGCCATTCACAATGTATTTTATGTATTTTAGAGAGGGGGAAATTGCTGGTGGTGCACCAGATCCCTGCATGGTGGAAGTGGAACTTAACGATTTCACCTGACATTTAGAATGTTTGATTTTCAGATTGAAGCGGGTTCAAAAGTTGAACTACCTTTTTGGCTTGCTCATGAGTTACAGTTGAGACAAGCAGTATCAGTCAATGTTCCCCCTTGTTTCAATCAAAAGTAATGATCATTTTATGTGGGTTTGCAACTTTTTTTTTTTTTTTAAAGAATGTGGGTTTGCAACTTATTAAGTTATTAGTTCAATGCACTATATAATATAATTGAGCATGTCATAACATTAACAGTGGGTTAGATTTAGTAAGCACTCTTAAGAACACTTTTACTTCTTTTAAAATTTAATGCTTTTGCAGACCAATCTTGTTGAGTGTTAACTCTTGTTTTTTAGGGCCTTAGCTGGAATTGGAGCCATTTTTTCGGTGACCTTATCCTTTCTTGTAGATTTAAATTAACTTGTCACTAAGTGCATGATGTCATATGGAACTGAGGATAGAAAATAGTTATTCAATTATCAATTTACACGGCTTTCACAAAAGTTATAACACTAATAGTGGGAATCTTCCTCAGCACTCACATCCAGATGTACAAGAGGAATGTTGATAGCTTGATGTTTAGATTTCTTGATATTTAAGTTTAAAATTTTAATTTCATTATCTTACTGCTGATGATTCTTATTTTCAGAACAAGACTAGAGATCCAAGCTGATTGTGCATGTGTGGATCTAAGGTCGAGATGTCCATACTTTTATGAATTTGGTTGCAAGATAGCACCAATGTAAGTCTATCTTTTCTTATCTGAAATAGTTGTCTGTTCTTATTTGGCATATATTAGTTTTTCCTTGGAAGATAGTACATGGCTGTCATGTTTCATCATGCTTCTTATCTTGATTGGCCTAGGAATCTCAATTTTTTGTTATTACATGGTTACACAGATCATCTCATTCAAACCCTTATTTCCACAAATTCTGGAGTTAACAAAATAAAAGATGTTATACAACAAAATGTTGAAAAATTTTCCAACCTGCGCTTTGGATTAGTCTTTCTTTAAAAGTTTGGCAATCTGTTCAGTTACTCGGTCCCTCCCCCCTCCCAAATCAATGTTCTTCCCAACCTTTATATTTTACAACGCTAGCATATATAAAAAATCAAAAATTTCTGTCAACAAGATTAATATAGACCAACCATTAGCTGAGTTTATTGTATGTTGACTTTGAAAAGCAACCCCATAAGCTACTTTTGTCATGTATATACTCTGCAAACGCCAATATTATAAATAGCAAAGTGCATATTTGTTTTTACCCCTTTCAATTAGATAAATTTGAAGTATTCGATTTTATGTTTTATATCATTTTAGTTACCGCACAACACAATTAAAATACATATATGTAGCATGATTAATTTGTCCTCCTTTGTCAATTAATTTCTCATTTATGGCAGAGTTGGCGATAGGACCATTGGGTTTCTGTTGTTGTCTGCATTTAAAAATCGGTATAAGGAGGTCCTCACAAAGGCACACACTGCCGCAATTGCAGCGGGTTCCAAATTTTGGACTATTCTAACAAACGAGGAGATCAATTGTGAGACTTGTTATAAATGAAACAGGCCTTTTTTCTTCATTTATGTGGTAGCATCTTTTTCCCTCTCATGTAGGCTGTTCAATTTAACTTGTTTATTCTTTTTGTAGTGTATGAGACAGCTCAATCCGCAATGGCATCCTTCAAGAAGTGGCGTATGGGGGGCCCCAGATTTCAGATAGCTTCTATTCTTGGAAGGAAGAGAAAACCAACTGAATAGTTGCTTTCTAACCTTATTAGAAATCTGTTTATGTCAATGTTATATTATTTATACCTGAAAATTGCCGGACGTTAAGAATGGACAAACATTAAGTTACTGATGTTAACATTGTACACTTAATACAGTATGTGTTGCAATCTCAAATAATTGTTGTAAGGTTATGAATTTTAGGAATTTGACCTCTGGAAAAAAGTACAAGCTAACATTGCATGTTGCAATGGAGCTTAGATTTAATTTTTTTTTTTTATAATTGATCTTTGTAAGTGTAACTCGAAAGCCAGATAAATAGACCAAGTTCTGGTAGTTGATTTTTCCAAATTACAGTGATCTTTTTTTATGAATTGTGCCTTGCCAGCTTGCTTATTCTGTCACTAGAGGTATTATATTACATTTATTTTCTTTTGGCTGGATTTATGTATTACTTGTGAATTGACACAGTATGGTATTTATTTCTCATCTATAAAATCAAGTTTTTAAACCACAAACAACCTGAGTTTTTTTTTGGATAAAGTTCTACCTGGAAGTTGTTTTCACTTAGAGTCACTTTTTTTGGAATTTTTTTTACCAAAGCAAACTTACCAACCATATTTGTTGTCAAAACATTCCAAAACATAAAAATAATTGTATTTTTTATACAAAAAAGAATGTATTTAATAAAATAAACTTTCCCAAACATAGGTGTATTTACAAAAACTACCAAAAACATAAGGAATGAACTAGTAAACACAACTTTCAATGCTAATGCTTGTCAAAAACCGAGTCGATCAATGTTCATATTTTTTGTAGAGATTAGAATCGATCACAAAATAGAACTACTACATTATTAATACAAGTTTTAATACCTGATGACAACATCAATCTACTCCAAGTTGTTGATTCTTGGACCGTAGATCTCACCATTTAGGCCTCGAGATCCTAAAGGCAAGGGTTTGAACCCTTGGAGTAAGGCTGGGCGCCCACCAAGAGGGCGCAGGGCCCACTTGACAGTCATAAATAACCTTGGGTGACCTCCCTAAAGGACACCCTCTGGCTCTGGGGGCGCCCTCAGCAGCTTACGAGGGCGCCCTAGTCATGGTTTTGGCCCTTTACGATTTGGGCCCAAAACCATGGTCAGATAGGCCCAAGTCAAGGCTACAAATAGTAACCTTGGGATCATTCCCAAGGCATGACCAAAACAGACTCTGAAACCCTAGTTTTCATACATTGTACTCACAGCCACTACAGTTGGCGCCCACCGTGGGGCTACGGTAAAACTAACCTAGCCACCGTCTCCGAAAGAAAGGCAGTTGATCCACGACCTCTGAAAATCACCAGAACGCCGTGAATCCACAGTGTTTCTCAGGAGCAACCCTGAAACTTCCGAATCCGCCGCGATTCAACCCTAAATCTATCCTTAACTCTAATCAAACGTTCAACCTGTTCTTTGTTAAAAAAAAACAATCCTCTCCCTGAGATTCGCGATCCTAATCGCTAATCTCCAACCACCAATCTTAGTCTTCGTAACCGACTCAAGCAACCATTGCCGCCACCGTTGCTGATGGACCCAGCAGCCTTAGAAGCCCTACAGCAACAGATCCAGCAGCTTCGCAACCATAACGAAGCCTCGCAAGCAACCATGGAAGGAAAGGGAACCAACAGCAGTAGGGCTCACCAAATAAATGCAATCGACTTAGACCCAAGGGAAGAGTTCCAAAACGAGCGCCTTGAACCCACAGAGGACCTGAAAGAAGTCACAATAGGCCCAGAACCACATCAAACAACCAAGGTGGGGACTTCCCTAAATCCCGCCGAGGAGCAAAGTCTGATAGATCTTCTGAGGAAGAACTTAGACTTGTTCGCCTGGCAGCCATCAGATATGCCAGGCATAGACCGTGCCATCGTATGCCACCACCTCGCCCTACACCCAGGGGTAAAACCGGTTGCCCAGCGCAAAAGGAAGTTAGGCGAGGAGAGGAGGAAAAAAGTAGATGAAGAAGTCGCTAAACTAAGAGATGCCCGTTTCATAAGTGAGATCAAATATCCTACATGGCTGGCCAACGTCGTCCTCGTGAAAAAATCTAACAGAAAATGGCGCATGTGCGTCGATTACACCGATTTAAACACCGCCTGCCCAAAAGACCTTTATCCCCTCCCAAATTTCGACCACCTGAATGACAACGCCTCAGGATATCAAACCCTAAGTTTTATGGACGCATACTCCGGTTACAACCAAATAAAGATGGATCCCCTCGACGCCCCAAAAACCGCTTTCATGACCAACCACCAAAACTATCACTACGAAGTCATGCCTTTCGGCTTGAAGAATGCCGGCGCTACTTTTCAAAGATTGATGGACACCGCCTTCACAGAGCAAATCGGAAAAAACCTGGAAGTCTATATCGACGACTTAGTGGTAAAGACAAAGCAAGATAAAAGCCATTCAAAAGACCTGGAAGAAGAGATCTTCGATCAGGTCCGAGCATACAACATGCGCCTCAACCCAACCAAATGCTCTTTCGGGGTTCACGCCGGAAAGTTCTTGGGCTTTATGCTGACCAGGCGCGGTATCGAAGCAAACCTTGACAAATGTCAAGCGATAATCAACATGAGAAGCCCCTCTAATATCAAAGAAGTGCAGCAGCTGACAATAAGGCTCGCGGTGCTTTCCAGGTTTTTATCTTGTGCCGGCGACAAAGCCTTCTCTTTCTTTGCCTCAATCAAGAAGAAGGAACTCTTTCAATGGACCGAAGAATGCGAGGAGGCTTTCGCAAAAATAAAGACATTTCTTTCCAGCCCGCCAGTTTTACATCGTCCAGATGCAGGCGCCGTTCTTTTCCTATACCTGTCTATATCAGAGAACGCCATGAGTTCCGTCCTCGTGCAAGATTCTGACGAGGGTGAAAAGCCAGTTTATTTTGTGAGCAAAGTATTCAAGGGAGCAGAACTGAGATACCAGAAAATAGAGCGCCTCGTTCTAGCAGTAGTGGCAACGGTGAGAAAATTGCGCCCATACTTCCAAGGACATAGAGTTGTTGTCAAATCCAATTACCCCATTAAGCAGGTACTTGGGAAGCCAGACCTCGCAAGAAGAATGGTGTCCTGGGCGGTAGAATTATCTGAATACGACATCCAGTATCTTCCCAGAGGTAGCATAAAGTCGCAGGTTCTAGCCGATTTCCTAGTAGAGTTTTCAGCCCCGGTGGAAGAAATCGCCCCTTTCGTATGGCTATTGTCAGTTGACGGATCCTCAAACCTCAAAGGCAGTGGAGCCAGCATAGTGCTGGAAGGAGCAGGGGGACTAATCATAGAGCAGTCGCTTAGATTCGAGTTCAAGGCGAGCAACAACCAGGCAGAGTATGAAGCCCTTGTGGCGGGCATGAAGTTAGCACAAGAGATGGGAGCCGAAAACTTAAGAGCGAAGGGTGACTCCCAGTTAGTGACAAGTCAGATTACCGGGGAGTACCAAGCAAAGGACAATCAACTTGTTAAGTATTTAGCAAAAGTCAAGGGTTTAGCCTCCACCTTCAAGTTTTTCGAGGCAGTCTACGTTCCAAGGGAGCAAAATTCAAGAGCAGATCTCTTGTCTAAGCTTACCAGCACTAAGCGCCCGGGAAACAACAGAACGGTCATTCAAGAGGTGTTGGCAACCCCTAGCAAAGAAATAATGGAAGTAAGTGCCGTGGAAAACGAAGAGGAGGGGTTGATGAAGCCGCTTATCAAATATCTCACGGGATCGTTTAATCCCAAAAACGAGGAGGAAGAGTTACAAATACGAAAGAAAACCTCGAAGTATTGCATGGTCACTGGCAAATTATACAAGAGAGGCAGGGCAACGCCTCTGCTCAGGTGCCTAGAAGTGCATGAAGGAGTATGCGGAAGTCATATAGGCGGGCGATCCCTGGCCGCAAAACTCTTAAGAGCAGGTTACTACTGGCCAATGATGATCCAAGACAGCGCCGATTTTGTAAGAAAGTGTGACAAGTGCCAGAGGTTCTCTGACAAGAAGCACGCCCCTGCTTGTGAGCTCACCTCAGTTTTCTCCCCATGGCCTTTTCATAAGTGGGCAGTGGATATTGTGGGTCCATTCCCATTGGCACCCGGACAACTCAAGTTCGTCATAGTGGGGGTTGATTACTTTACCAAGTGGGTTGAGGCCGAGGCGGTCGCCAAGATTACGGCGGACAGAGTGATACGTTTCTACTGGAAGAAAATAATATGCAGGTTTGGGCTACCCAAAGTTATTGTATCAGACAACGGGACCCAGTTCGCCAGCTCCAAGGTGGTAGACTTTTGCAACCAGCTCGAAATCCAAACAAAGTTCGTGTCAGTCATCCACCCCCAAGCAAACGGACAAGCCGAATCTGCAAACAAGGTAATCTTGAACGACATCAAAAAGAAGCTCGACGACGCCAAGGGGCTTTGGGCTGAACAGTTACATGAGGTGCTTTGGTCATATCACATGACGCCACACTCGACAACCAAGGAAACCCCGTTTACTATGGTGTATGGCACCGACGCATGCTGCTTGTAGAAATTGACACGCCAACATGGCGTCGTGAAAATTTCTCGGAAGAAGCTAACGAAACAAGCTTGCTATGCGGAATAGATATGATCGATGAGGTACGCGAGGTAGCCCACATCCGAGAGTTCGCCGCGAAACAAAGAGCAGCCCGCCGGTACAATTTGAAAGTAATCCCAAGGGATATGAAGGAGGGTGATTTGGTCCTAAGTCAGGTCGTCGCGCCTACTCGAATTGGCAAGCTATTACCCAACTGGGAAGGACCATATCGAGTCAGAGAAAAGTTAGCACACGGAGCGTACAAGCTAGAGGAGCTGAATGGAGACACAATACCACGAACCTGGAATGCAGTTAACCTGTGCCATTACTATAGCTAAGTATTTCATTATTCTTGCAAGACAAACCGCTGTAATATTTGTATTTTTTAGAAATCTTTGTATTTTGGTTTTCGATTAATGAAAAGGAATAAGGGAGCACTCTTTCCCCACGAAAGCTGGGGTTTTTAATGAGGCAGCCATTTCTATTTACTTTTATCTGTGCCACGACTCCAACATTGCAGACATCATCGGAACAAGACAACGTCAAATTGCAGAGAGATCGCCACCTAATTCCTTAACCCTAATGACGGCTCTAAGACGTCGTGAGCTGAGAATGAGATCGTCACCTAAATCCTTAACCCCAATGAGGGCTCTAAGACGTCGTGAGCCGAAAATGAGATCGCCACTTAATTCCTTAACCCCAATGAGGGCTCTAAGACGTCGTGAGCCGAAAATGAGATCGCCACCTAATTCCTTAACCCCAATGAGGGCTCTAAGACGTCGTGTGCTAAAAAGAGATCGCCACCTAATCCCTTAACTCCAATGAGGGCTCTAAGACGTCGTGAGCCGAGAATGAGATCGCCACCTAATTCCTTAACCCCAGTGAGGGCTCTAAGACGTCGTGAGCCGAAAATGAGATCGCCACCTAATTCCTTAACCCCAGTGAGGGCTCTAAGACATCGTGAGCCGAAAATGAGATCGCCACCTAATTCCTTAACCCCAATGAGGGCTCTAAAACGTCGTGTGCTAAAAAGAGATCGCCAAACCCCAGCGAGGTTTGCCACTTAATTCCTTAACCCTAAAAAGGGCTCTAAGACGTCGTGAGCTGAAACGAAATCGCCACCTAATTCCTTACCCCCAAAGGGAACTCTAAGACGTTGCAAAAATAGAAGGGTTCATGTAAAAAGGTGCCCCAACAAAACAATAACGCTGAGAATAAAACGGTTTGACAATTTTTAAGTCGCGAATAAACAAGTAATAGTCATCGCCCAGGAAACATTTTTAGCATCGCCATTAAAAAGAAGAAATTCGAAGCTAAATAATAGAAGAGCGGATAAACAACATAAAACAAATAATGCATCACTACGAATTCAAAGAGTTCACTAAGTTCAAAGCAAAATTAAAAATTACAACAGAAAGATTATGGTTCATCCACCAGGACGCCATCTACAACAACCTTGAAAGAATCTAGAGACGAGAGGTCGACGCCTGGATGAAGAAAGGCAACCTGTTCTTTTGCACGGTCAAAACCACTTTCAAAGGACAGGGCTAGCTCGCCTTTGGCTTCTGAGATCTCAGCCTTCAACGCCATTTCTCTCTCACCTCCTGAGGCAACCTCACCCCTCAACCGAATAATCACCGCATCCTTCCCAGCTAAGTTGGCATCGTGACCAATCTTCAGATCACTAATACGCTCATCACATTCGGACCTCATCGCCTCTTTAGCCTCTCTGATCTCCTTCTCCTTGCTCTTTTGGATTTCTTGCAACTCCTTCTCCTCGACCTCACCTTACCCAATAGCGTTTCTCCATTATGCACCAACTCTTCATGTTTGCAATCCACGGCCATCAGGAGCATAATAGATCGCAAACAGTTCACACCCACATCCCTTGTCATAAAGGGAACGGAGTTCTGTTTCCCAGCTTCCACATCATCAAGATTAAAAGCCATCTTTTCCTTCACATAAGCTCTGTAATCGAAATCTTTGCTCCAGAAAGATTGGACCTCCCGGCTGGGACCAGCAAATTCAATAGCAGGACGAGAGTGCGTCTTCTTGGATCTTCTCTCTATTATCAACTTCTCCTCCCTGTCAGTCGCCTTCTTCCTCTTCTCCTCTCGACCCTTCTCTTGCGCTACTTCACCGACGACGTCACACTCAGGTTGAGCATCAAGAGCAACCTCGACTTTCCTCTTAGACTTGCGAAGGATAAGCCCAGAAGGGTCGCTGGCGACCAACACCCGGACAGACTTCTTGGCCTTCATCTCGTCCAAATACTTCTTTCTCTCCGCAGCAGTCAAAGGCGCCATTGATTCTACAAGAACAAAAGACAAAGACCAATACATAAGTTACTAACAAAAAAGGCGAGAAAGCCAATAAAGTAAGGTTACGAAATCAACTCACGCAAATAAGTCTCTAAGCTATTAATATCCCCCTCCCTATTAAGAAACTCTCGGATATCCATGGGCAGCATCTTGTCCAAGAAGCAAACGACATCTTTTTCATACTCACTCAACTTCTCGAAAGCAAACCCGATAATGGAGGCTGGAGAACTCATCCAACAGATTGGAAATTTCAACTCGCCCTGTACGCGCACTGCGGCGTCCTCACAATCCTTTCCCCCCTCGTCCTAAGAAAAGTTTGCCTCCAATTCTTGTAATGGGAGGCGTAAGGCAGAAACAACCGCTTTCCAGGATGGGCGCCAACGGACACCCAAGACAACTTGTTTACCCCCTTAGTACCATAAAAACTAAAGAAGGAGCCAGCTGAGGGTTCAAAGCCTAATCCCTCACACACGATCTCAAAAGCCCTGATGAACGCCCAACTGTTGGGCTGAAGCTGCGAGGGCGCCACGTTTAACCACTTTAGAACACTTACTTCGAAGGGCGTGAAGGGATACTTCACGCCCAAATCTTCAAAGACAGACGTGTACATATAGAAGAATTCGTGAGCAATACCCTTTGGCATCCGTAAATACACTTTCTCACCAGGGCGGCAAGGCTCAAGAATCACGTCTTCTTCGAATCCTGTCGAGGAGACACTAAGTTTGCTTCGAAAGAGCGCTACTCGCTGAGGATCCATATACATGGACTCCGAGCGCAATACTTCGCCAACAAAATCCCCTTGTCCCGAACTACTAGCAAACGCCATACAACGAGTTTCTCTCATATAGAAGGGACCTGGACGAACAGAAAGAACAACGCAATCAGACGAATTCCCATTATCATCTTTTCCCTCACTACCGCTCGAATCGCTCGAAAATTCTCCTAAAACAGAGTGGCCATAATGGCATTTTCAAAAGCCACCCAATCGGTGGTTCCGTCCGATTGCTTCGTGAACCTAACCGCCTCACTTAATAACCTATCCCTCTCCTCCGAATTGGCCGGAGATATTACGTTACCCTCCCCATCACACTCTCTGATAACCGCCATGTCCTAACCCCGAAATACAAAAACGAAAACCTAACGTATAGAGGACGAATACGAAATAAGATTACCTGTTTCGTATGAAAGCAGCAAAGAGAAAAGGAATGATCTGGGTTCGAAGAGCGCGACGATTCCTGAGCTATTAACGGTTTGTGGAAAATATACGCTTTTGGGGAAAGAGGAGAAAGTGAGGGAAACGAAAAGGCAAAGACTGAACAGGGGACATGGAAAGTAGATCTGAAAAGCAGTTCAAAGTACAAAGCCTGGGAAAATGCGCAGATGATGTCACTTAAGTTGGCACGATTTCCAAGAGCCCTTGCGATGCGAACACGTTAGCGAGAGCGAACGGTCGCCTCATGTCAACCATCGGATTCCACTAGGGCACACCCTCGACCTAAACCTTCAAAAAGCACCACGCCCACGATGGGCTAGTTCCAGCGCGGCGATCTAATCTACTCAAATGAGCCATTTCGACACATAGTTTAATCACTTCGCCTTGTCCCAAGACTCGTGCTTGTTGGGCTATGAATACCCTCGTTGGGCTAGTACCCACTAAGGCCCCCAAAACAGAAACATGGAGCTAGTACCCATGTTGGGCTAGTATCCACGTTGAGCTAGTACCCATGTTGGGCTAGTATCCATGTTCGGCTGGTACTCATAAATTTTTTTCATATAGCTTCATGATCAGTAAGCCCCACTTGCTAGGCAGAAGGTCATAGGCAAATCCCCCCGTTAACAGTTTAATCACTTCGCCTTGTCCCAATACTCGTGCTTGTTGGGCTGTGGACCGTAGATCTCACCATTTAGGCCTCGAGATCCTAAAGGCAAGGGTTTGAACCCTTGGAGTAAGGCTGGGCGCCCTCCAAGAGGGCGCAGGGCCCACTTGACAGTCATAAATAACCTTGGGTGACCTCCCTAAAGGACACCCTCTGGGGGCGCCCTCAGCAGCTTACGAGGGCGCCCTAGTCATGGTTTTGGCCCTTTACGATTTGGGCCCAAAACCATGGCCAGATAGGCCCAAGTCAAGGCTACAAATAGTAACCTTGGGATCATTCCCAAGGCATGACCAAAACAGACTCTGAAACCCTAGTTTTCATACATTGTACTTACAGCCAGTACAATTCTCAACACAATCTATCTCCTTAATTTTACGATAATCCCCAAATATACTCCAAACAATGGTGAGTTTCACTTGCAAGATTACATGTTGCTTCACAACAAATATATATATATATATATGCTAACCTTATATATGTTTGATACTCCGACAAACTACTATATGCTAACCTTTGATGTAAGATAACACAACCAGATGACAAGACAAAAAGTCAAGTTACTAGTTAAGAATTACGTGACAAAACATTTCTAAAACTTATCCTCCTTTCCCTTGTACAGACTTACAATGTTTTGAATCCATTGCTTGTTGTGGCTTCCAGATTTGTTTAATCAACTTCTTACTATTTTACTTACTATTGTGCGTATTTATAGTAAACAAAATATCAATGGTCAATGATCTCCACATTAAGAAACTTACCATTAATTCTCACTTTCCTCATCTGATTCGTTGACTTCGCGACTACTGTATTTTTCAAAATTAATCCTATGAATCTGTTGTAGTTGCGAGTATTGTATTTTTCAGAATTAATAATATGAATCTGTTGGAGTTAAGTTGCACAAGCACTCTAATACTATCTTTTAACTCATGCATACATTGATCTTGAATTCGACTATTCACAAAGTGAACTATGTGCGTGTACTTCAGCTATTGAGGGGAATTTGACAAGTGAAGTATCTTACAATCAACAGTGAAACAATTAAGGTTTATTTAAAAAAAATTTCCTCGTTTTCATTTTCTTTTATTATATAAAAGTAGCCTATTTTTTTCTTTGCTATTGTCTCTATTTTAGGTCGGCTATCGAATACCTTCCATTGCTCCATAACTTGACACATGTTTGCATCCATTCGAAAATTAAGGAATTCTTCGCTATGGAATTGTTGATTGGATTTTTGCATAAGTTTCTCACACCGGAAATATGAAGGTTATAAAGTTGGTTTTACAAAAGGGCATTTTTAGAAGAAGTGAATATATCGTGTGCAACACATTTGTTCATCTGATTTGGAGAAACTAGATGAAGTAAACAATCATTATTGTCTTTAGCCATAGATAATTGTGTCATCAAGTTTCAGAAAATGTTTTAGACTACCATAATAATATTGGATAGCATAGGCCAATGTTAAATCACTTTTTGTATGTGTAGAAACAAGTCGATTTTACTCTTCTGTAGAGTCAATGGTCATGAGAATTCAATTTAACTTTTTGTTTGGACAAGGGGGTTTGAAGGAGTAAAAGATCAACTAGGAAGATATTTTGTAGGGGGAAATGTTTTTTTGACTTCATTAGAATTTTAATGTCAAATATATTGTCTCAGGATTTTCATGTGTACTTTTAAAATGCGTAATACATCAAGAAAAAGAATAGATAGACAGATTTAAACAAATACAAAGTTTTTTTAATGTTCAAAGAATACAATTGGTTAAAATAAAACCATAATTTGGTTTGAAAACAATAAAATCACATAAAATAAAATATTGTTGAATGATTTAAAAAAAAGTGTGAAAAATGTTTAAATTTGATTACACATTTTCTTGAAACTAATTTGGAATCAATCACATATATAAATTTTAATATTTATATAATATAATAATGTATTATTATTATTATTATTATTTTGTTTGTTTAAAACATAATTGATCTATTTTTATAAAAAACAATATAATAACTCATTTGGTTTGGGTTTGATGGTGTTGATATATATTGATGTTAATAAATTTGTAATATTATATTTGACATAATAATGTTAATACAATGGTGACCTTGACTACGATTGGAAGAGATCGCCCAAGGTCTTATACATGAAAGAGTACTAATTTTTTTAGTAGTCATTTAGAGTCGAATTGAATTTATTATATTAGTATTTGTTAATAGTTAGAGGTTGGCCATGTTGGTACTAATGCATTTGCAAAAGTTTATTTTATTTTACGTATTTGTGCAAAAAGAAGAAAATGTAAAAGAATAGATGAAAAAAATGAGAAACCAAATAAATATTAAATATTTTTTATGTTATTCATCTAATTTCAAAGTGGTAAATGATGTAATTTATGATGTCTCCATAAAATAATCAATATATAATATTTATTCACACATGACATGCATGACTTAATAATCATTTTTAAAACATGAAAAGTGAGAGGAATATATATATATATATATATATATATATATATATATATTCTTTACATGATATGTTTGTGGTTCGTGTATGTAGTTGATGATGTTGTTTGCGATTGAAATACATGACTTAAAGAGTCATATTTAATACACAGAGAATGAGGAATATATGTATTCTTGGCAAGATATATTGATGGTTTGTGCTTGTAGTTGGTGTTGTTGTTATTTGTGATTGAAATATATGATTCTAAGTTTCATGTTTAATTCACGAGAATGAGAAAAGGTAAATTGTGTGTGATTATCTAATATTTTTAAAAAATATATTAAATTTAAAATTAATGATATATTAATTTTGTTTTTATCTTTTTGTTTAATTAATAAAGCATGCATTCACCAAAATATGATAGGTTTCTAAATAAATTCTCTTTGTTAATTGATTCAACTGAGTTGTGAATGAGTTGTGAATCAATTCGCAACAAGATTAAATGTTGAAATGATGACTAGTTTCTTAGCAATATTTAAGTTGTTTACATTTTAGGTTGAGTAAATGGTCAATTACCCATACGAATTTCGTGAAACTTCAAAAACTCCCATAAAATTGTCAAACGTCTCTCACATTCATCCCTCTGTCAGTTTCCGATGTTTGGCTGTATGATGTGACCGTTGACTATCCAAATGGCACCTCCATGTGGGCCTCATATCGGGGGCTTTTGACTATATTTTTTTTAAAAATAAAAATAAAAATTTGTTCCAACGGTAACATCAAATTGAACCTCCTATATAGCTCTAACTTCATCCTCTTCCTCATTCTTCTCCCTCAAAGTTGAATTCCTTCTAAATCCTGCAATCATAGTGCATTAAAACATGATAGGTGGTGGATTTGGATATACAAATAAAAGGAAAATGAAAGAAACAAAAGTTGCTCTTCCATTGGTGAAAGCATGAACCGTATTAACCTCAAATATCATTGTGAATGAGTTTTAGTTGTGAGGGTTGCTGGAACTGGTTCTAATTTTGGTAGAGAATTTTTCTCATGCCCATTTCCAATGGTTATTAAACCCTAATTTTCGTTTCCCCCCTTTTTTCCCAATTTCGTTTCCCCCTTTCTGTGATATTAGGGATTTACCCCCTTATTATAGCAAATTTTAAGGTTGATTAAGTTGTTGGTTAAATTTGATTTGTTGGGTAACTTTGATTTCAATTTGCAGTATCATAAGTACAATTGTAATTTTTGTATGGGTTGATGAGACTGAGGCATTGGGGTTGCTTAATAGGAAGCTTGATCAAGATATCTGGAAGGCTGGACTGTTGAGGAAGAAGGATAATTTGATGAAAAGAAATGCATGTAATGGTGGGCAAAACGGAGGTGATGATATTTGGAAATCATATTTGATGGAGAAATTGCAAATTTTAAATCAAGATAGAAGCAATGAAGAGGTGTGGAATACAAGGCTACTGGATAAAATTGATGCATTGGTGATTGAAGTCAAGTTACTAAAGTACTTCCTCCGTCCCAAATTGTAAGCAAAAAAAAAAAATCAAATCACGCTTATTAAGAAGACTAAAACATAAGAATTTGAAGTATAGTTTTTTGCGTTTTCTTTGGAATAAGTTTTATAGAAAGATGTAAAAACAATTTTCATTGGCTATTGGTTATGGAGAAAATGGAAGAGAGAAAATTGAATGTAATTTGCAGTTAATTTCATGAGAATAAACAAAAGTTTTTCTTGTAAAAGATGGTTTTTTAAAAAAACAAGATTAAATAGGATAAAAGTTTGTCTTTTTTGCTTAAATTTTGGGACAAAGAAAGTGAGTTTTTTTTTTTGCTTACATTTTGGGACGGAGGGAGTGCATAATAAGATTGTTATGTATCTTGTTAGTTTTGATTAAAATTCTTGGTTCGCAATAGTTTGTGAAATATGTATTTTTGTTCTAGGATTATTATGTTTTGTACTGGAAACATATGTAAGAGGCAAATATGTTAGTGAATCAGTTTGTGTTGTTATCGTTGTTAATCGAAAACCCCTATGGAATTTATCACTTATGGTCAAATCCCCCCTCCCCTGGAATTTATCAATAATAACCAGAAAACGTCCTGGTATATTTAACTTTATAATAAAATTTTCACTTGCAGTTTATTAGTGTATTGAAATATTTAACTTATAATAAAATTTCTATTGGAGGTCATAAATCATAAGGTGTTAAAGTACTTAATACATAATAACTTCCAAAATATAAGCATAAATCGTAAGGTCATAAAATACTTAATACATGATAACTTCCAAAATATAATTTTAAACCATAAGGTAATAAAGTACCTAATACATCATCAAAACATGATAACTTCCAAAACAAGTCTAACTCATAATACCATCAAGTACTTAATTCCAAAAAGGCCTAATGGCTCTTGATGTAGATACTATTTAGGATTTTGATGTCACATTCCTGGATTAGGGATGGATAACATGTAATCAGGTTCATTTGTATTAGGACCCGACTTAGGGAATGGAACTATGATTGGTGCTACTCCTGAACTTGGTGCTGCCATCATGTGTGTGGGTGCCCAGACTTGTGATGATCCTCTCATTATAGGTGGCTAGAGTGATGGTGATCCTCTCATTGTAGGTGGTTGGACTGATGGGAATCTTCTCATTGGAGGATGTTGGATTGATGGAGGTCCTCTCATTGGGGGTGGTCTTCTACCAAAGCCATCAATGCATACAACTTGACTCCTTAAGCCATAAGTCTTTTCCTAAAAATTGAAAAATATATATCAAATCATACCCTATTTTTTTTTTCAATTACTGGAAAAATACATCCTAAATTAGAAAAAAAATGTAGTTTAGTTCGCGAACGGCCATACCTTCTTACTAGGCCTTGATGTTTCTGCCTCCTGAGATTGTTGGTCACCTAATGGTCTAGACTGAGACAATGGAATTCCAAATTGTATTTCTCCAACTTGTACATTATTCCCTTGTAGTTGTTGTCCTTTAGATCTTACTTCCTCTCCTTGTTGGTCTTGCACTCCTGTTTGTCCAGCTTCCTCTTGTTGGTCTTGCCCTTCATTTACTGTCACATATGGGTTATGAGGACACCCCCTATTGTTGTGTCCTTGTTGTTTGCATGTTGAGAACGATCATTCTTTGTAATGACATTTTAAACTTTCCACCAATCACAGCTCCTTCATTACCATATTCTTTCTATTCTTTTTGGGCCTGCCTACACTTCTTCTAATCTTTGGTGGAACAGTTTTATCATATGGAGTCTTTTCCCAATATTCCTGTGAATTAGTGGGGTTGACAAAAAACTGATAGGTTGTATGATATGATCCAAATCATAGCAGTCCATCACAATAGTCTTCAGGTTTCCTGGATCGACATGTTATTAATAAACATGCATGCATGCAAGGGATACCTAATGTCACAGTATAAATTCACAACATAAGTCATAACATAAAGTCCCCATAAAAATTTATAACATCTAAGCCATAACATTAACTCACAACAAAAAGACGGGTTATCTGACAGCTGCTAATATCTACATGCACAAGTTATAGCATCTAAGTCCACATCAACCTTGATACTTCCATTTTGGACTTGGTACCCTAAACGTGGACGACCAGTCCAAGTTGAACCAGGGTTGATCCTCATTAACTAACGGGCATAGTCCCATACTAGACCATATTGTTCCTTTTTCATAACCCTCTACCTTTTCTCTAGCTTTCTTCAATGCCCCTGTTATTTTTGAGTCATCAAGCATCAAGCCAAAATCTCTCATGAAGTAATCATATATGTCTTAATGTAAAATAGTTGGTTGAATCCTTACTTTATCCTTAAACATCTTCACTACCCATTTTCTATTTGTTGTGTTAATCTTAGAAACCCTGCCACAAGTATTGTCTTTATGGTATGTCTTAATCTGAAAACTTCTTGATTCATTCTTGTTGTAGTATTTTCCCATGATCATTCTTCCTCCATACACTTAGCTCTAGCTCTGTATGACTCATTTTTTACCCAGTAAAAATCTTTACCTTGGTGAATTGTGTAGTCCCTAACAACTTCTTTAAAAACTGTCAAGGTTGCAAATTCCATACCAACTGTCGAAATAACTTCACCAACAGATGAACTAAGGAAAAATGGTCTTTCCATTACCATCAATATCACAATCTGCACTTATTGGAGACTTCAACACCTCATAATGGTATGAATCATTCCCTTCACTTTCACCTTCCCTTCTACCTTACACAATACCACTGCCATTTTCCTCACTTTCTTGGTAATAACTCTCTATTACCAGGTGCATCATACAAATGGGAAGAAAAAAGTGTGAAAAACTACAAACAACACCCATATCAACGATAAATTCAGAGAAACCTAATCTTTAAACTGTAAAATCATTCTCATTGTACGATTTAAACATAATACATGGATCATTTTAGACATTATGGTAGTTTTTTTAGTAAAAAAACAGAGACATAGACAAACTTAATACGAAGATGATGGCGTACCTCAGATGATAACGGAGACATACTCGACAACGAAGATGATTGCATTTTACAAAGAAAACAATTGCAACGACTACGAGTCATTCATGGTGTGGGAGACGACGGATATTCAACGGTGGAGAAAGTGAGTGTTGGGGGTGGACGGTGAAATGGTGAATAGAAGACAAAGGGTCTTTTGGGAATGAAAGTGGGGAATTTAGGGGGGGGGGGATAATAAAAATATGTTATTACTGACTTTTCTGTTTTAGGCATTTACCCCCGTGTGATGTGGCATTAGTGATATGCCAGTAAATCTTGACATGTCAGCGCCAAACATACATATCATCATCTTAACAGAGCCACTTGACAGAAGGACGAATGCGACAAATGTTTGATAATTTCTGGGGGGTTTGAAGTTTCTTAAAATTGAGTTTTTTTTTTTGTCAAAAGTTCCAATTTCGTGGGGGTAATTGAGTATTCACTCACTTTATGTCACTCCTTATCAACAAAAAGAAGTCGTTTATTGGAAGCCTTGGTTAGTTTGAGAAAAATAGTATGTGGTCTTATCACTCTTAGATTTATTTATATGTTACACATTGTCTTTCTTTATTTTGATTGGTTGTACATACAACTCTACTAATGCTATTATACATTAAAGAATTTACCTTTTATTTTTATAAATTTGCGACTTAAAATTTTATCTTCATTTTGGCACCTTATGTTTTTCGTTCAAACTCCGCCATTGTGCACGAACAAAAAAAATATAATAATATGATTGAAAGAGGGACACCTTTATTTTAGACGACCATGACATGATGACACCAAACAACTCAAGACTGTCACTATATTAATATATAGGGAAATTCTTGTTTACCCATCAATAAAAGGTGGGTAATACTACCCATGTTGAGTTGGCCCAATCAAAACAATGTATTTATATAACATTAAAAATAATATAAAACAAACAAATAACTTTGATTGGTGCCAACTCAGCATGGGTTGTGTTACCCACCTTTTATTTATAGGTACCCAAGTTGTCACCTAATATATAAGTATACAAAAGAGGGGCACTTTTTAATCATATCAAATTTGTTTTTCAAAAGAAACGCTATAAAACAAATTGCACATTGAAAAAACTATACATATTTAAAGAATACATCGTCAATTTAGTTCCTAAACTATCACCCTCACTTCAATTTTACCTTTAAACTGTTTAATTTTTTCTAAATGACAAATATTAATAATTAGTTAATAAATTGATACTTACTTTTTTGGTCGGATTTTACTCAAACTAGTTGAGTTACCCCCAAATTGGTACATGACACCAAACAACTCGGGACTAATATAACATTAATATATAAGTATACATAAGAGATTTCTATATCGATGAAAACTGAATGAACTAATAAACTCTTGTTTTTCATTCTCTTGTCTCCATAACTTCATGTGATGTCTTGATTTACCAATTTACATGATTTCTCACTAAAATAACTCAAAACCCCTATGAAATTGCTCGTTTTGGGAATAAATAGAATTACACGGACTCAAATATAAATAATACAAAATGTCACATAAAACATAAGCAACTCCTCTAAAATCTCTAAAATGACCTCAAACTCTACTAATTCAAGCTCCTAACTCTACTAAACCATAAACATGTCCTCTAATTCAAGCTCCTTTTAAATAGATCAAATTTGTTTTTCAAAAGAATCAGTATAAAAAAGCCTGCACATATTTTTTGACAAAAAACTATACATATTTAAAGAATACAACATCAATTTAGTTTCTGAATTATCACTCTCACTTCAATTTAACCTCTAAATTGGTTAAAAAATTTTGAATGATAAATATTAATAATTAATTCTTGACCGAATTCGACTCAAACTAGTTAAATTCCACTCTATTTTTAAACCTTGGATTTAATTCATATACATTGTTATTATTAATAAAAATATTATTTCTACAAAAAAAAAAATACCATCAATCAATCACAATTATGTGATCATTAAAAAACAAATTCTCCTTTCCCCTAATTTTTTTCTCTTTTATCATATTTATTTACTTTATTGAAGGGATCTCTTTTATCATATTTACTTTTTAAATTACACATAATGATTGCTTGTAATTTGTTTACCATGTAAATTTTTTACACTTACGCTACATAAAAATTTGGGGATGAAATTTTTTTGCACTAACGATTTATATATGCATTTTCTCAAATCATACCAAATAAATATTTTTTGCGATATCTAAAGAACTTAACTAAAAAATTGGTTTTATAAAGTGATTTAACTGGATGCATTTATAAAAAATACTTTACACCATCCGTATATACAAATTAAATCTTATTTTTTTTGAGCAAATATACAAATTAAATCTTAAACTTTAAACTATTAATTTTTTTTTGTTGAATGAAAACTCTTAAATCTTTCAATATGATCTTTTTTTTATCTTAAATTGATTGAAAGTGAATGTAGGGATGATGATGGGTACCCTATGGGTAGGGTACTACATTCCCTTTTCCAGTACCCGTGTTTGTAAAAAATACTCGTACCCAAGCTCATACCCTTGTGGGCAACAACTTTAGTGTCATTCGTCATACCTTATGGATACCTCAGTGCTCATACCCACATCCATTACCTGCACTTTAACTATGAAAGACAATAAAAACATCACAACTGAAATAAAATTATGAAACATCACAACTGAAATAAAATTATGGTCCAAAATTTTTCAAATCAACTCATAAAATAGTACGAATCGTAGTATTTAGCCGAATAAAAAACATTCAAAATATCCCTAAAAAATTGTACACGAGCAGGAGGCCGGAGCGGTTACTGTTTTAAGTAGTTTTTAAGTTTAGATTTATGCTTAAATAGCTAAATAAATTAATTAATTATACACCAAAAATAAATAAATTATTTATCATATTGTATAAATATGTATATGCAGGTAAGCGGGTTGCGGGACTGAACAATATAATACTCTTATCAGCGATCATACCCATTTAAATTTACGGGTAATTACCTGGACCCAAATACAAACCCACAAAAATGGGATTTTATTCTACCCATTACAAGTATTTTTTGCGGGTACTCAGGCTTGAGTCCAATTGTCATCCATAAGTGAATGAGAAACACAGCTAATATTTTGGTAAAGCTGAGTTGCGACTTATCTTATGTCGCGGGATAGTTTGAGTCTTTGAGATATTTTGGTAGAGCATAAAGAATCCACGAAGGCAATAACGGGTTCTTTTTGTCCTCGTGGCATTGCACTTTTCACTTTTAGCATCCAAGATATTTTCTGCTCAATTGTCTATACTACCCCCACCTTCTCTACATTATTTTCTTTTCCCTACCCAATGGATATGAATTATCCTTCACACAAGAATCCATAAAAAAAACAATTAAAAACAAAAATAAATCATACATAAATGCTATTCTTTTATAAATAAATAAAAAATCATTTTCTTTAAACTGATATTTCTGTGTGCAATTGCAGAGACTAATATCTCGAATCGATAGTAAAATCGTTATGACAAATCTCTTTCTCAAACAATATAACTAGTAAATTTGATCATAGTGTCGGACCTAACAATTTCAACACTTTTAGCTATTAAACTAAGAGTTTTGGATCATGAACTCATCCCTTGTATTCTATAGTATAAAGAATTTATAGTAAAAATATCTTAAAATATCTGATCATCATAAAATAATTTCTATATATAGCCACATCTCAAAACACACAACAACGAAAATCAATGTCAGAACCAAACAACAAGACATGATTTATTTTTGTTGACTCAAACAAAACTTGTTTTTCCTTTTCTTGTTCTTCATATGACCACACTTTATTCACCTTCCTCCACCATGGAAGACACCAACTACCGTTCCAAGAAGAATCAACGCCGCCGCCGTCCCTCCGCCACACCAACAAACAACGACTACTCCGACGTGGAGGATGCTGAAGACGGCGATCCCGAAGCATGGCAGACCCTTAACAAGAGCTTCAGGCAGGTTCAGTCGGTGCTTGACAGGAACAGGGCGATAATTCAGCAGGTGAATGAGAATCAGCAATCCAGAATGCCTGATAATATGGTGAAGAACGTGGGTTTGATTCAAGAGCTGAATGGGAATATTTCTAAGGTTGCTTCTCTTTATTCTGATCTTAATTCTGATTTTAGTAATATTTGTCATCAGCAACAAAGATCTTCTCATAACCGTGGTAAATGAAGTAAAAACAGTGTTGTTCTTATGTTCATGTGTTGTTGGTGTTGAAGTTGAACAATTGCTGTGATGGTAGTTTTGAGGTTTGTTTTGTCATCATTCTGTCATAATAAGGACGATGAAGATGAAGCATTGTATCGTCTCTCTTGAACTTCTACTTCTAAATAACAGTGTCTAAGGTGTTTTTCTTTTTGTTATTGATGGTCTCTTGTGTTGTGTCCTTGTAATTCTTGTTGTTATTGGTGTACTTGAGAATCAATAAAACTTGTATTTGGAAATCCTCTTGTTAACTTATCTTCTTGTTTTTTAGAATCATTATGGCCGAAATTTTAACAATCTTGTTGAGTTGCAATACGGTTTCCCTGCTGCAGCAGTTGTGACACGCCGTTTGATTGATTTAAACCAATAACAAAGATCGTTTAAAACTGATTTTGTCATTATGTAATTTGAATTGTTCAATCTCAAATTTACAGCACGAGAAATGTTAAAAAAGCAAACAGTAACTACAAATATAAACTTCTAAGTACTTATTAGCATTCTTGTAAGTCAAGAATGAGGGAAATAACAATCCATAAGCTTAAGGTGAATGGAATTGGAAGAATACCATATAGTTAATTAGTGTAGATCTACACATCTTCTATTATCAGCCATTACAAACAAAATTGGCAACCTCTTTCTTCAGTTTATTGCATTGGAAACATAATTTCTTGTTGACACCATACACCAAAAAAGGCTAAATATATGATACATTAAAATTCAAGTGAACACAACCATAATAACAACAGTAATAATAAAAAACCATGTACACATGTTGGAGTCCTAAACAAGAACCATGGTAGTGGGAATTTATTTCTAGTATTTTAAGCTTAATTAGGCTATAAATAAGAAGCTCATGCACTTCTCAAATCACAATTTGAAGAATTAATCAATTTGACAGTTTTCTATATTGTGAGAACTTTTCCTTTGTTCTTGGGTCAAGAACTTTTATAGTGTTGGTTCTACCGGCAGGTCGCGGTTAGGGTCGCACTTTGTTTGATAATTTTGGTTCTACCGGCATGTCGCATTTTGTATGCAATAAAAGATAAATTAGAAGCCGTGCACACAAAAAACTGAGGGTAAGGATATGAAGTAACTTTTGCAATAGCCTCATTTAAATTTTCCACCTCTCTTGAAACTCTAATGTCATGTAGCACAGGAGATTGAGGCATAACAAAAAAATCAAATCATTCATGATTCCTGAATTTTCGCAATTGATGTGCTTTAAAAGAAAACTAATTGCATCCTTGCAAAGTATTGAACAAGCATCAAGCATAGTTCTTATTGCATTAGCTTTCTTAAAATCAAATGGAATATCAAGCTTAGCATCAGGATCACATTTAGCTCTCTCCCTAGGTTTGCAAATAGAGTTTGTCATGAAAGTGTTATAGTTTTTTATCTGTCTGGTAGAGACGGATGAAGGCAACGGTAACGATGCGGTGCTCCGGCACGGCGGTGATGTGATCTTCGTTGTGGGACGAAGGGTGCCTGCAGGCACGTTAGCACTCCAACGCTCAAGTCGGTGTAGAAAATGAGATGGAATGTGTGAAAATGTGTGGGAAATGAATCGTACCTCGAGCTCGAGGGTGACGTTGAGTCACCCTTATATTTATATAGAGGAAGGAGGCGCTAACGGATTCCGTGAACTGCGGCGCCTCATCAGGAGGCCGTTGGAGACCACATGTACGGCGTAGGATGCACGGGGGCGTGCTTCAGTGAGGTGGTGTGCACCAGCACCAACATGCTCACTCAGGCGATGCGTCTTGATATGGAGGACTTCTTGTCCACGTGTCGTCACATGATTGACCTTCTGGCCGGTCCAGAACATTTTTTCTCACTAGTAAACTTTTTGAAAAGGACAAGGATGCAATAACCAAAGTAGACAAGCATTGATGGCCAATCCAATTGACGGTTATTGATATGATCCATTAATGTTTTATTTAAACAAGCATAGGCTGGTAAATTTGTTGTAAGAGGTTTTATACCTATTGCAACCAATGCTGTCATCACAGAGTTATAGAATTCAGAAGATATGTTGTTCATCATAGAACCAAAGCAAGTGCGTAACTCCTTGTTATCTGCAGAACAAATGGCCTCATTATATGCTAAAGTGAAAGCCATGCCTCTTAAATAAGACGCTTCTGTGATATAAAACGGATATGTTTTCAACTTTAGTTTCCAAAACCGGTTCCGGTTATAAACTCCTTAGGTATCTCTCCTTAGTTATAAATCGGTTCCCTCTCAAGAGTTTTGAAGTTGAACACTTTTGCGCACATCAAGTTCAATTTTGAATTCCACAACGTGTCTCGTCCTCTCTCTCTCTCTCTCTCTCTCTCTCTCTCTCTCTCTCTCTCTCTCTCTCTCTCTCTCTCTCTCTCTCTCTCTCTCTCTCTCTCTCTCTCTCTCTCTCTCTCTCTCTCTCTCTCTCTCTCTCTCTCTCTCTCTCTCTCTCTCTCTCTCTCTCTCTCTCTCTCAACTAATAGTATTTCTTTTCCCTCCTTTTTGCAGACTTGTGCGAACTTGTTTCCATAAATTATAGTATTTTTCTTCGTCTACTTTAGCTTTGTAACCAAAAAGGAAAATCTTTTTCTTGGTCTCCTTTAGCTTTGTAACCAAAAAAGAAAATCTAGGATTATCGATAAAAGGAAAAAAACAAACTCGATATCTCTTGAACATTTTTTTTAGGCCCCCCAAAATTTTCATAGGCCCTCCAAAATACCGAATTTGCCCTTATATACAACATATGGTAGATATATACCGGATTAATTAGGTAGATATATACTGGATCTGTTTGGGAGATAATTAGTAGATGTCTCATTGTCTTATATACAAGCTCAGATTAGGGGTGGACATGGTTCGGTTCGGGATGAAAACTGAACCGAACCGAACTGAACTGTTTGATAAATTTAAAATAACTGAACCGAACCGAACTGTTTGGATTTTGAACTGAACCGAACTGTTCCAAACCGAACCGAACTGTTTCGAACTGAACCGAACTGTTATTATTGGTACCATTGAAAAAAATCTAAAAAACCAAACAAAATCGAATTTTAGAAGGTAAAACCGAACCGAACTGTTTCGAACTGAACCGAACTGTTTCGAACCGAACCGAACTGTTTTGAACTGAACCGAACTGTTTCAGTTCAGTTCTAGAACTGTTAGTAATGGTTCAGTTTTTTTTTGTTTGGTTCGGTTCAGTTTAGTAGTTCGGTTCGGTTTTTTGGTTTTTTTGCCCACCCCTAGCTCAGATAGATATATACCGGATTAGTTACAGAGATATTTAAAGAACCTATTCCCTTAAAAAAAAACCTTGTTACAGTAGTTATATACCGAAAAGATCATTATATAGAACAGAACACAGTTTTGGTATTTTTATTTCCTTTTTTGCACTCCACTTGAATTTTCTTCTAAACCTTGCGATTTTAGGGCGGTTTTGGGGTTTTCCATCACAATCATTCCAACAAATAACATTAATCTTCACTCAATTGCGATTAATTAGCAGGTAAATTGTACTTCTTCCTATCACATTGAAAGTATGCATAATTTTCCTTGTTTTTTTTTTTTGCTAAATTGTTCTTTTGGTCCCTTAATTATATTTTTAGTATCGCTTTAATCTAATGTGAAAAGACTAGTGTAAAAAGAATATAGAAAGATCAATATTCCTTTTTAATCTAATTATTAAATTTTGTTTCCTACGGTAAGAAATTCTTCCATTGTCCTATGGTGAATGAGAAACACAGCTAATATTTGGTAAAGCTTTGCAACTTATCTTATGTCACGTGATTCTTTGAGATATTTTGGTAGAGCATAAAGAATCCACGAAGGCAAGAGTATGGGTTCTTTTTGTCCTCGTGGCATTGCACTTTTCACTTTCTTTTTTGTTTGAAAGGTGCACTTTTAGCATCTACCCCCTTAGATATTTTCCGCTCAATTGTCTATACTACCCCCACCTTCTCTACATTATTTTCTTCTCCTATCCAAAGGATATCAATTATCCTTCACACAAGAATCCATCAAAAACAATTAAAAACAAAAATAAATCATACATAACTGTTATTCTTTCATAAATAAATAAAAAACATTTTCTTTAAATTGAATGCCGTGTGTAATTGTCGAGACTAATATCTCGAATTTGATAGTAAGATTGTAACGACAAATCTCTTCTTAAAAATCTTTAATCATTATTGTATGTTTCGATCACGATATCTGAGCTAACAATTTCAATATTTTTATTAATTAAACTAGACTTTTGAATCATAATCTCATCCATTCTATTCTTTTTTTTTCAAGCTCGTCCATTTTATTCTATAGTATAAAGAATTTATAGTAAAAACATCTTAAAATATCTGATCATCATAAAATAATTTCTATATAGCCACATCTCAAAACACACAACAACAAAAATCAACGTCAGAACCAAACAACAAGACATGATTTATTTTTGTTGACTCAAACAAAATTTGTTTTTCCTTTTCTTGTTCTTCATATGACCACACTTTATTCACCTTCCTCCACCATGGAAGACACCAACCACCGTTCCAAGAAGAATCAACGCCGCCGCCGTCCCTCCGCCACACCAACAAACAACGACTACTCCGACGTGGAGGATGCTGAAGACGGCGATCCCGAAGCATGGCAGACGCTGGACAAGAGTTTCAGGCAGGTTCAGTCGGTGCTTGACAGGAACAGAGCAATTATTCAACAGGTGAATGAGAACCAACAATCTAGAATGCCTGATAATATGGTGAAGAACGTGGGTTTGATTCAAGAGCTGAATGGGAATATTTCTAAGGTTGCTTCTCTTTATTCTGATCTTAATTCTGATTTTAGTAATATTTGTCATCAGCAACAAAGATCTTCTCATAACCGTGGTAAATGAAGTAAAAACAGTGTTGTTGGTGCTGAAGTTGAACAATTGTTGTGATGGTAGTTTTGAGGTTTGTTTTGTCATCATTCTGTCATAATAAGGACGATGAAGATGAAGCATTGTATCGTCTCTCTTGAACTTCTACTTCTAAATAACAGTGTCTAAGGTGTTTTTCTTTTTATTATTGATGGTCTCTTGTGTTGTGTCCTTGTAATTCTTGTTGTGATTGGTGTACTTGAGATTTGAGAATCAATAAAACTAGTATTTGGAAATCCTTTTGTGAAGTTTGTACTATCTTCTTGTTTATTAGAATTATTATGGCAGAAATTTTAACAATCTTGTTGAGTTGCGATATGGTTCCCTGCAGCAGTTGTGACACGCCGTTTGATTGATTTAAACCAATAACAAAGATCGTTTAAAACTGATTTTGTCATTATGTAATTTGAATCGTTCAATTTCAAATTAACGGTTTTAGATTGTTTACTACATGTAAATGTGTGATTTTCTTACAGCGGGGAATCTCGGTCTGTTACATACCTGTTTTTTGAGACATGATGTTAGGACTTATGAGTGACTGGCTAGCAATCGAGTGCAAGGACACTTACATAAAAAACTATTTAACTATACGTTTCTGAAAAGTTAAATTGATTTTTTTTAAGTTCATAAGGACTTGTTTGTAAGTGAATAACCATAAAATTTTAAGCCTATGTTTGGATCTGTGATACAAGTGCCGAAATCACGGTGGAAACTTGCTGTGAACCAGAATCTACAAATTCAATCTTTACGTTTTCATGGTGAAAACTGCTTTGGACAGCGAGAATTGGATGCCCACAGCGCATCCAAACAGAGGCTTAATTTAGAAACTATTCTAAATTCTAAACTGGTCTAAAAGGTGCATAATGCAACACTTTGCAATGCAATATCATATTGTGCACAATCTGGATAATTATGGTCACTTGTTTTTTCACGTGACAGATATAAAGACGATTCAAAATGATTAACAGAGGACATGATATGATGCACTTGAATACTATATTCTTGTAACCATTAGGAAAGATAAAAAAAATAGTCTTGAAATTCATAGGATAGCATTGTTCACTCTGATTTCTATTGTTAATGATTACAATCTCTAGCAATCCCTTAAAATCCCTTCCCCTTAGCAAGACCAATTTAGAAAAGAAAAACAATAAATAAAATACAGCTTTAAATTACATGAATACGAGCCTGTAATCCGCAAATTTTGTTCACTTACTTAATGGTAAAGTATACACAAGGAATTTGTGAATCAGTCTCAACTTATATTAAACCATATATATCATGAAGTTAACTCCCCACTGTCTAATATGACAACCGTACGTTTGGGAGAGCCACTTTCACTTCCCTCTGCTTCAATCTTGTACAAAACATCCATACCAGAAAGTACCTTGCCGAATACAACATGGCGTCCATCCAGCCTTCCAGAAAACATATGGATGCATGTTAGGTTGCGAGATTAAAGAAAGGCATTGTTGATAAATGATTAAAAATTGAGAACTCGAGATTTTCTTTAGTTAAAAAATGTATTTGTTAATGAAGTATACGTAAAGTTCAGCCTTCACTCATCTGCATTTAAGGTTAAGTTCATTGTTTATAATACTTGAAAGGAAAATGAACCTTTCCAACTATGATTCACCATGTGTAAACAATGGAATATATCTAAGTAAACATTTGATCTGTATACAAAACAAGCAGCACAAGTAAATAATAGTTACCAGCTAGTTTTTACTGTTGTTATGAAAAACTGTGAGCCATTGGTATCTTGCCCAGAATTTGCCATTGATAAGTATCCTGGCAATCATTCAAAGGTGAAAGGATGAAATAACGTAAACATACAATACAAACATCATCTTGTTTATGGATGGATACACATGCATGGAATGATATCAGTGACAATAGCACATAATCTCACCTGGACCAGTATGCTTCAGCTTGAAGTTTTCATCAGCAAACTTATCACCATAGATTGATTCTCCACCTCTTCCATCACCACTGGTGAAATCACCACCCTGAACCATGAAGCTTGGTATTATCCTATGGAATGCGCTCCCTTTATAATGAAGAGGCTTCCCACTTTTTCCTACCCCTTTCTCTCCTGAAATGTGATTCTGTTCAATTTGTAGTATGTACAACCTAGAAATTTCAAGATTGATCCTAAATTATAGTTGGTTGCTCCAATTCAAAGCAAAGCTACCTGTACAAAGCGCACGGAAGTTTTCTGCACAAAAGGGTTGTTAAGATTAGTAACCAAACTTTCACATGAAACCAAAACATGTGTAAATAAATATTTTTACCATATATTCATATACTATAGCATAGCATACCTGCAGTTTTCGGTACTGTGGTCCCAAAAAGTCCCATGACTATGCGACCTGGAGCAAGAAACATCATTATTTAGTGTTTTGAGTAGCCAGTTTCGGTATCATAATACAATGGCATCATAATGTAATGAAATTATATGCACTATTTTCTCAACTTGCTATGAAGTATGAAGAAAGAATGTAAGCACTAAGACAAAAAAAAAATATTAAACTCTGATCTGCCTTCTTCACAAGTAGTGGAAATCACGTGACTATGTGAGAGATGCAGCCAAGCTGGCAGGCAAATTTCTCTTTAAAAAGTCGTTTTAGTGCCTACACAACCCTAAAAATATTATTTCTACATAACAATTGAGGGTCTGTTTGGGAGGGGATTTATAAGGGTATTGGAGGGCTAGGTCCATATTTTAATATACATTTGAGATTTAAAAAAAAAATTTGAAAGAATACAATGATATATGATCATATAACAATTCAATCACACCTCATTCATTTTATAAATGTTTTATAGCTTTTTAACAACGGAAAAGAAAAACAAATCCTCCCCTCCAAAATCTCCCTCCCAGACACAAGGGTTTGTTTTGGAGAATCTTTTAGAAGGGAAATGATTATTATAGATCGGTCTATTGTTGGGAATATTTTATAACAAACGAAAGAGTTTGAGGTTCTCCTTTCCCCACACCCACATTCAAATGGTAGTCTATCATCGATTCTTTCCCTCCCCCCCATTGCAAAACAAAGCTTAAAAGAAACATATTAAGATCATGTGCCAGTGTTAGATAAATTATTCTCCAGGGAGATGGCAGCTTGGCTTGACTTAGTGTATGTTCGGGTTTGATGGGGGATCACCCATTATCGCTCTGTGATGCATGTGTGCCATGATTTTGTTGAAACTTCAAAG
This sequence comes from Medicago ruthenica, assembly GCA_018208015.1. Taxonomy (NCBI): domain Eukaryota; kingdom Viridiplantae; phylum Streptophyta; class Magnoliopsida; order Fabales; family Fabaceae; genus Medicago; species Medicago ruthenica. Next base: position 57,244,951 of record CM031373.1, read on the forward strand.
TGTAGCTTTTGCCCTACCATGATTCTGTCAAATCCATTGTGATTTCGCACTACGATTTGGTCAAAGAGGAATGCTAGGGACACTCTTTGGTCAAATCCACCGCTAATCCAAACATACACTATGTCGTAAAAGTTTACATTGGTCATTGGAATGCTTTGAAATAGGCACTACTTTAGGAATCTATTTACTACTTCCTACAATCTAGGTTGAAAAACGCTATCTTATACACAAATTGCAAAAAAGCATTCACTCAGTCTCAAAATGACACAAATCCATTTGCCACATTTTCAAACCCATTTCAGAATAAAATAACCTTTATTTCCCTTCGATCCAAACTCAAAGTGTAGTTTTTCGCTACCATGATTTTGCCAAATTCATCAATAATCCAAACATAGACCAATGTTGTAAAAGTTTTCATTAGTCATTAGACTGCTTCAAAATAGGCACTATGCACTATGCAGGAATATATTATCTATTTCCCAATTCCCATGATGTAGGTTGGAAAATGCTATCTATTGTTAATACACAAATTGCAAAAAGCACTCACTGAGTCTTAAAATGACACAAATCCCATTGCCATCATGTTCAATTCCATTTCAGAATAACCCTTCTATCAATCTTAACACACTCAAAGAACAAGGTTTGCATCATTCCCAGAGGAGTACCTTATGGAACAAATAAACTTCTAAAATCAGTGTGTATAACACTGATGCATCAAGCTAATGCATCTAAAACCCCTTCTTTACACTTAATTTGAAATCACATTCCGAATCACCATCCAAAAACTAATTCCCAAAACCCAAATCAATACTTTGTTATAAGAAATGAAAAGAAAAGTACAATACCCACTGATTTTCCATCAATCTCTACATCAAAATACACCTTGTTGGTCACACCCTCCAAATCATCTTCCAAAAGGGTATCCTTAAAAACATAGAAAAAAGTCGAAAAAACAGAACTTTGTTAAATAATATCTATCAATGATGATTTAGGAAGAAAACCCAAAAATGAATCAATCAATCAACTTACTGAGTGATGGTGGTTTTGAGTTTTGTCATCAGAAGAAGCTTGATGGGTTCTGTTTTCAACCAATTCGAGCTGAAAGAAAGCAATGGTTGCACAGAGGAAGAAAATCCAAATGAGACAAGCTAAAATCAGTGTTCCACTTGCTCTGAACGCCATTTTCTTCTTTGTGATGTTGCAAAAAATCAAAGAACACACTCAACAGTTGTTAAACATGTTCTTCATATGTGTTTTGGTTTAGATCGGATTAATAATTAACTTTGATTGGTCGGTTGGAGGAACAAAACACACAATTTAGGTCCTTTTTGGCGAAATACCATTTGTTACAAATTAGGTGTTTTTTTTTTTTTTTACAAATCGGTTTTTAAATCATAAAATATTGGGTTAAATATGTTTTTGGTCCCTATAAAATTGGAAATTTCTAAGTTTAGTCATTACTTAATTTTAATAGGCTTTTTAGTCCCTATAAAAAAAATTTACTTATAATTTTAGTCCCTGCTAAAACAAAGTTTGTTTAATTATCCTTAAACTCTTAAATTTTTGAACGATTTTTTTTAGACAAGTTTAGAACACTATGAAAGGTTCATTTACAAAAATTTAGAATTTTTTAACATGAAATGAATTAAATATGAATTTTTTAAACCGATAAAAGTTAAAGATAAAAGTAACAAAATCTAGACGTAGAAATCAAATTTTGCGATAATTTTTTGCGGAGGAACTTTTAGTAATGTTCTTAACACGTCTGCAAAAAATTGTTCAAAAACTTAAGAGATTAAGCATAAATTAAACAAATTTGAATTGAGTAGGGACTAATACTGAGTGTCGAAATTTTTTTTAGGGATTAAAAGAACTATTAAAATTAAGTAAGGACTAAACTTAAAAGGTCTCAATTTTATAGGGACCAAAAACATATTTAACCCTAAAATATTTACATCATTATTCTAATTTCATTAAACTCATTCAAAAAGTGTTTGTGTTGATGTTTAATGTTAAGTTGATTTGTCCAAATTCACCACTCTCATAGGTGTGCTAAAATGGCTTGATTCAAAACAAAATTGACCGATTACTGGATTTATAATATCGTTGATCAAATATTTATATGTAAAATTAGGCTTGAATTCAAAAACATGAAGAAAAAAATATGCATAATTAATCATGTTTGATGTCATAAGCACTTTTGGACCTACAATCTTAATGTTAAATGGTCCATAAACATTTTTTAACGAAGTTGGTTGAAAAGATGGATGACAGTGTAAATATTCAAGGACTTAAAAGACCAATTCGTAACAAAAAATAACTTAAATGACCAATTGATAACAAAAAATACTTAAATGACTAATCTGTTATGAACATGTAACTTAAAGGACAGCATGAGTTTTTTGACCTTCTTTTTTCGTCACATCCTAAAATGAAACTTTTACCTAACAAAAATGAAAGAGGTTTTTTTAAAAATATTTTTTTATGGAATTAAAAATAAAAGATAGTATTGATTGAAAAATATTTTAAAAATCATTATTAAATAAAAAAAAGTTTTTTTAGAGAAGATTATTTAGTTAAATTTGCTTACATTTGAGATCATTAAATACAATTATATATTTGTTTATATTTGAGACTTGAGAGAATTGTTGCTTTGATAGCAAGCGGTAGACACACGAGAGAGATAGAAACAATAGATTCACAGGTGATTTAGTGGATCACATTAAAATATCAATTGTGTCTTTTACTCTCATAAATAAAACAAAATAAATGAAGCAAAGTCAAACTCATGTAAAAATATTAATAAGCTCTAGACGTTATTGAAGCGTATTAAAATTAGGTCATATCCGAGAGTTTCCTTCTATGTGTTTATATACAAGGGAGAATGTTAAACATTACTTCAGGGGTATTGGTTGAACAATAAAAAAAGTAAATTTTTATTAAAAAATGAAGTAATTACTTAATCAAAAGTAAGATATTATATTTTTAAAACAAAAATTTTATTTTTGGATTCATTAACCAATGCCCCTGTTAACAAGACCCATATATAAGTCTTCCTAACTCTAAATTAAGTTCCATATCCAGACCAAATACTTCAACTTCCTTTAGTTTCCCATGATAAGGGGGATGACCTAGTGTGGTTTGGCACGAAATATGGTAACTACTCTGTTCGTTTTGGCTACTATGCTAGTTTAACTTGGGTTAATAACCATGTCAGAGAGCCCAGCAGCTCTTCAGGAGAGGGCTTTAAAGCTTGGGAATACCTTTGGAAGCTGAAGATGCCCCCCAAGCATGCCAATCTGCTTTGGCGAATTCTCCATAACGACATTCATGTACGGTATAACCTTTTTAATAGAGGCATGTTATGCGACCCTATGTGTCCTAGGTGCTCCGAATCTAATGAGGATATCAACCACACCTTCATGGGTTGCTTTTGGGCAAAACAAGTTTGATTTGCTTCGCCCCTAAACATCAATTTTGAGAATCACACACTTCACAGATTGGATTTCTTATATGCTTCTTTTCAATGATAAGGACGCCATGGCTCTTATAGCTTCTATCACCTATCAAATTTGGCACTCCAGAAACCTTTTGAATTTTCAAGATAAAAACATATATGTGTTGGCAGCTGTCTTCAAAGCTTAGAACTTGCTTCAGGAGTATCAGACCCACAATGTGCATCTTCGACCTCAAGCTCCGACAAACAATCCTGGTATGCAGGGCTGCAACACTAGTTGGAGTCCTCCTTCAAGGGGTTTCCTCAAGCTCAATGTGGATGCTCACTGTTTAGGTGATGGCCGTTGGGGCTTGGGGATGATCTTGCGACGGGAGGATAGGGACACGGTTCAGTGGCTACCAAGGTTGTTAGGAGTGGTGGAGATGCGAAAATTGGTGAAGCTTTGGGTATTTTAGAAGCTCTTCACTTAATTGAGACATGTCGGTTAGAATCAGTGATAGTGGAATCTGATGCACATGCTAGCGTCACTGCCATTACCAACAAAAGAGTTAATCACTCTTACTGGGGGAAGATTATCCGCCGCTACATCAACTTCAGTGACTGTAACGATTAGATTGGAATCAGTTGGACTAGGCATAGTGGTAATCAAACAGCTCACGCAGTGGCTCGTTGGGCTGAAACTGATCCAAATCAATTTTGGACTTCTAATTTCCCTAGACCCATTTTTACCCATATCCAAAAAGATATGGGTGTGTAATTGTTTTTTCCTTTTATTAATGAATTTTAATTTAAGAAAAAAACTCTAAATTAAGTTTAGTTAACATTTGTCGAAAGATAAAAACACACTCCAAATTTGGATACTTTAATATTACCTCGTGAGTTCAGATAATTCATTTTCTTTTTCATCTTCAATATCCAATAACTATGTCTATAACCTAACACCTCCCTTAAAAAAAACAAACTCTAACCTAAGACATAATTCCTTTTAGTCAATAAACCTACCAAAAATTTTGCCTTCTTACTTTTGAAAAATAATTCAAATTCGATTATTATAGAGTTTATAAAGAAAAATAGATCTGATTTTAATCTAGTGATTCCATTCAAAAAGAATTTAATCAAGTGATTGAACTTACATCTCAGCCAAACTTCGGATTACCAAAGTCCCTTTTTCCTAAAAACCGGAAGGTTAACATAAAAAATCTCACTTAAAAAAATGGTTTAGTATAGATGAATTAAAATATAATATAGTATTAGATAAAATCGATTAGGTTATCCATCATTTATATCCACCAATAAGTCAACCCAATAGTGTTTATACAATTACTATTTGAACCCGTCTTTTCGTTCTTTTATTGCGTCAACGTTTGTAAATTATGAACGTGTTTTTTTTTATGAAATTTTGATTTTGATTAAAAGTATAAATATAGATGTCTGTGACTTTCAAGTTATAACAAACCCAAAAAAAAAACCGTTTTTCTATTTTAATAACGCTAACAATATAACAAATATAATATAGATTTTTTTATCTTTTTTAATAACACCAACAATAAACATTATTATAGGAAAATTTGTTTAAGAGTATAATTCGGATAATGAAAAAGTTATCCCAAAATCTCTATTCCCTTTGTATATTACTAGCGTTCAAAAAGGCACTCCGTGTTCGTCTTCATGCTTTTTTTATTGCGTTAATTTATGTAAATTATTAACGATTTTTTTAATGAAATTTTGGTTTTGATAAAAGTTATATGTATAATTTTTGTGACTTTTAGATTGTAACAAACCATGTTTATATTTTTTTTCAATTACACCAACAATATTGCAAATAAAATATAAATTTTAATTTTTTTGTGTAAAATTCTTATCTTTTTAAAGACACCAACAATATGACATTATATATATATATATATATATATATATATATATCCGTGTGTGTGTGTTTTTTAGAGTATAATTGAAAAAATGTAAAATTCAATCCAAAACCCTCTGTTTTTTAATTTTTTTTAGGGGAATCCAAAATCCTCTATTATCTTTTTATCTTCTATACTATATATAAAGAAAGGGATATGATCAAATGACATCATGATGTTAAAATTAGTTTGACATCAAATCTCATTCATTCGTTACATTTAATCAAAAGGTCTAACGATATCCCCAAGATAATTCTCTTACACCAATTTCTTCCTCTATCATCTTATTAAAAAGAAAAACATTTATGATCATAAATTTATTATCAATCATTCTTTTTTTTTTTCCTCTCATTTTTGTATTACTTTTTTTTATTACTTCCACTATTTATAATGGCAATAAGTTGTTTTTTTTACATAAGACATTGAAGCTTAAGGTTGTTGTGAGATATACCAAGATCAATACCGTTAAACTTAAACATGATGAGTGATAAAATAATCTAATTCCACTGTCATCGTTATCACGGCAGTTGTGGTCTCATCGCCGTTGTTGTTAATGTTCAATGGAGATGCGATATTCTTTTATCAATTTCCATAATTTCATTTTCCATAAGTAATTCCTGACAAATACCCATTATTCTTAATGTTCAATGGAGATGAGAACAACTATGATATGTTTAATAGAGTTTCAAGTAATGGAAGAAAGGAGTTCCATACTCGTTACTATGCCAATTTATTCAGGGGTTTGCACGATAAACTCAGTTGTGCACTTTAGCATTATTTTTTTTTAACCCTAAGGAAGAATAATAAGGAATGTAAACAGGGGAAAAACAAAAAGGAAATGATTGATAATGAATTTATGATAAAAAAATTTTTTAATTAGGTGATAAAGAAATAAATTGGTGTAGGAGAATTATTTTGGGATAACTTTAAACCTTTAGATTAAATGTAATAAATGGATGAGATTTGGGCTATGATGTCATTTGATCATATCCCAACATGAGTTTGCGCTGATTTTTTCCCTTTCCAATTTTACCCTTCATTTAAAGTATTTTATTTACTATTTTATCTTTTTATAATATTTAAATTATTGATTAAAAAAATACATAAATCTCATTAAAATACCTCACTACATTAGGAACGATATTATCTTAAAAATATATAAGAGAAATATGAGATTTTGGATTAGATTTTTCATTATTTCAATTAAACCTTAAACAAATTTTCCTATAACAATGTTATATTGTTGTTGTCAATGAAAAGATAAAAGTTTATATTATATTTGTAATATTGTTGTGTAATTGAAAAAAAATAAATATAATTTGTTACAATAAGGCACAAACATCTATTCATATAATTCGTACACGCGTTAGCAAAATAAAAAGCATATAGACGGACACGGCCCGTCATCGGTTAGTATATATTAATGTGTTCAGGGTATAATTGGAGTAGAGACGAAATCGATACAGAGAAATTGAGACAAAGTGAGAGACCCATTCACTCCAAACCTATTTCTTTATCCCCACTTTCCATCTATCGCAAACCCTAACCCAGACACGCCTTATTATCTATCACTCTCTTTTTATCTTTTATCCTTGAAACCTCTCCAATTGGTGAGAAAAAGGAGGATAGTTTGAGAAACGATCACGATTTTGTTGAAATTTTCGTGATGGAGGCATCAACCACAAGCCAGGTTTATATGGATGCAATGGAGGATGTCATAGGCAAGGTCCGCGATGAGTTAATGAACGACAGTGGTGGTCTTGGGAGAGGAAGCTTTGAGAAAGGTTCAAGCCATGGGGGAATCAAAGATGATCCAAGCTGGTGTAGTGGTTGGTCCAATTAATAGAGCTTCAAGGCAGCCAAAACAGAATGATTTGCCTCCACCATATGATGTTTGAGGTACCTCAGCAAGATGGAGCTGGTGATGCTGTTGCGTCTGAAATTGAGCCACCACTCAATGAAAAAGATGATTTGGATGGCTTGGACCAAGAAGATGATCAAAATGCACATCAGCTAGGTTTGGCTTTGTTTGACAAGGTGACATGCACTAAGAGCAAGTGGAAATGGACATTCAAGGGTGGTATCATGCTTATAACGACCGAGATTTTCATGTAGATGTCTTTTAAATCTTCCTATTAAGGAAAGGAAACCATTACATACCCATTTTTTAAAACCTGATATTTTGACTTGGGAGCGACTAGCTAACAATCGAGTGACAAAACACTCACAGAAAAACTAACGGTAATTTTTGTAAGCAATTATAAGTTCAATTTCGTTAATTTTATAAGGACTTGTTTTTAAGTGAATAACCATAAACTTTTAAAAGTAAGTAATATAACACTCTGCAATGCAAAATCATATTGTACACAATCCTTTGCTTTATCACGGTCAGAGGTAAAGAGAATATGTGAATTTACAATTTATATCATGAAGTTCATCTACTATCTATCTATTATTAGAAGATACCAAGTCAATTACATAATTACCCTCCAGAAGGATATTTTTGTAATCTACTAAATCAAATTAATTTACAAGGCTTCATTTCAACTCAGTTGCAGCATACAGGTGTGACTTTACGTTTTTGCCCTTGCCTAGCATACAGCCTTTCAATTACAGATCACGTGTGATTACATAACTCACATCATATCACCTTTTGAACTCAGTTGCAACAAAAGAAAACCTCCTTTCTACTATTCCTCATTTCTTCATACCACTTCTCTCTCATCAAACCAAAGCTGAAGAAAACCTTGGTTAACATTTCGCATCAACATCAGGTTAGTGTGTTCTTCAGCTTTTAATCTTATTATCTCTGATATTTGGCTTGAAAACATTATTATTTTGATTTTTTTTGAACATTTCAACTTCAGATTGTATGTTTTTCAACCAGATAAGCTATGTTTATGTGTTCAATGTATATGAATGTTCAAAAGTTTCGATTCAAACCGCTAAAAGCTTCGATTTTTTTGTTACAATGTATATCAATGTTCAAGGTTCAATTTTTGCATGTAAAACCAAATATTCAGAAGTACCTGTTTCAAATTTTTGGCTTTTTTGCATGTCCAGTATATGTTTAAAAAGTTAAAATTTTATTTTTGCTTTTCTGGATAACTAATTATTTGTTTCAAAATGAACCAATTAAAGTTTCAATTTTTTTGTTAGAATGTATAGGAATGTTCAAGCTTCAAGTTCTGCATGCTAAACAAATATTCAAAACTACATTTTTCCATTTTTTGGCTTTTTTGCGTGTACAATATATCTTTAAAAAGTTCAAATTTGTTTTTTTGTTTTTCTGGAAAACTAATATGATGTTGATAACAGATTTTGTGAAGAAAAAAATTAATGTTCTTTTAAGTTTATAACTTTTGCTGACATTACATGGATTTTAATTTTGTTGTCAGTAGGTTGATGTTATTTTGCATGTACAACATATCTTTAAAAAGTTCAAATTTGTTTTTTGGTTTTTCTGGAAAACTAATCTGTTGTTGATAACAGATTTTTTGAAGAAAAAAATGAATGTTCTTTTAAGTTTATAACTTTTGCTGACATTACATGGATTTTAATCATGATGTCAGTAGGTTGATGTTAGTTTGCATTGCTTCTAAAATACCATTGAAATGTTTGCATTCCATGTTGTATCAATTTTTGCGGTAGAATATATGTTTGTTAGCAACATATATGTAGGTGTGATTATTTTAGTTTGTAGGTTTGAGTTTCTTTTTTTACCTCATCCTTTGATCTATGTAGTTGATCTATGTAGCAAAATTAATTTTTTGCTTTTGCTGCAACTTATCTGCTTTTGTTTTATCCTTACATTCTTTGTAATCCTTTTGCAAACTCATAGCTGAATGTTTATTATTATCAGTAGTATGTTATTATTATTATATGTTCATTTAATAATATGTTATTTTTTTACATATAGGCCTTCCAATGTCAAGGGATTTTGAGTTCATCAAGGATCTGAGGAAGGATAACGAGATATGGAAGATAGGTTTAAAAGTTCTTGATTCGTGGGTTGTTAAACAAAGTAATGGAAATGAGCATGTTGAGTTGATCGTTGTTGATGCTAAGGTTATAATCTTAAGTCTTAATCCCTGTATTTTAGTTTAAAAACTAATTAAGCTGATTATTTATTGTCTGATAAAGCTGAATTTTCTGGCTGCAATCTTAATGGTAAAATATAAGGTGATCGTATTCACGCAATCACTAGATACAAGGAGTTTCTACATTGGAAGAATCATATTCAAGACCATAAGACCTATGTCATGTACAACTGCAATGTGTTTGACAATGATATTGCATTTAAGGTTGTTGATCACCCTTTTAAGGTTGTTTTGGGTGGTGGTACGAAATTAGTCAAAGATGAATCATTGAAAGACATTCCTCTTCATCAATTCATCTTCAAAAGCTTTGATGAAATTCAGAGAGGAAAATTCAAAGTTGATGTATTGCATGATACGATTTACTCAGTTTATTTTTTTTATAACATTAACAACATTACGTTCAATTTAATTACATATTGTATGTTTCTTTTATGGATTGATTTTAATTTTGTTTCTATATATATACATCAAGAAATTATTGGATTGCTTCATGAGGTTGTCAAGACTACAAAATTTGGTTCTGGAAAGAAACTGTGCACCAACGTTGTGTTAACCGATGAAAGGTATAGCTTTTGCCGTAATTGTGTTTTTATAAAAGACAAGTTTTGTTTTCTTCTGAGTTTTTGTTATTGTTTGTAGTGGTAATATGGCTGATGTCACAGTTTGGGAATCCTATTCTGTCAAGTTAATGGATTATCTTGCTAGCCGAAAAGAAAAAACTCCTATTGTTTTAATATTGACTCACGCTCAGGGCAAGCTAGGAGGTTTGCTACCCTCTTTTTCTAATTTGATATTAAGCTATCGTTAAGTTTGGTTATAGCATATTCTTTAATCTTTATGTTCAACAGATAACTGGAGACCAAACTTTTGCAACAACTGGGCAGGTTCGAAGTTGTTAATCAACTTACAACACCCAACAGTTTATAAGTTTAAGTCTGGGTAAAAATCGGTTGTTTTCTTCAATTGTAGTCGACGTATTTTATGCTTTTACTTCATTTTTGATAACAGAATTTGATTGGGAATTTTCTTCGTAACAGTTTGCAGACCATTCAAATGACACAATCTGCATCACAAGACTTCTCCCAAACCTCAACTTCTTCTCTGGCAGCTGTTAACGATCCTTTTTCAAATATGACTCAAGTTAAGGCAATTGCGCAATTTCCTGAACTCATCAAGGTGTCGTAGTCTTATCTATTTTCTATCATGTTCTTTTTGAGTTTTTGCTACATTGTTGCTTGAATATTCATTAGTATTGACAACCTACATTATCAACTTATTTAGGACACATTCTTAATAACTGTTGGAAGAACAAAAAAATTCATGCCTAATCAGTTTGGTTAGTACTATGAGACATGCACTAAGCATACTAAATCTAATAAAGGAATGGGTGATACTTACACATGCTCATGTGGTGAAGATGTGACAGCTCCAATGACTAGGTCAATAACTGTCAACTATTTTATCTAAATTAATTACATTACATTTAATTTATCATTCATTTGTATACAATCAATATATAGATTCAAAGTTGTGGTGCAAGTGGAACATGGAGGTCACAAGTCTGATTTTGTTTTTTGGGATGCTGATTGTGTCTCCCTTATTGGAGTTTCGGCTGAAACTCTTAGAAAGACCATGAAAGAGGTAACAACTAGACATATAATATATTGAAATAACCATTGCTAATATATGTACACACAATGTCTATTTTTTACATCTTATATACATTGGATTTTTATACTTTTGCTTATAAATAAACGATTACTGAACCAGGTTGGCGAGGATGACCCTAAAATCTATCCTAAGCATCTTGACAAAATACTTGACATAGAATTTGCCTTCTGTCTCAAGTATCAGCCATACTATCGACAGTCTTCAATTTCAAGGATTTCACGCAATCCCAATGTTATAAAAAACATTAAGATGCACATGCAACGTTGTAGGGTAAGTCATGTATTATTTATTATTAAGTGATGTATCTGCATTTATGAACTTTCTATTTCCATTTATCTTAATGTAAACCTTTCCATCTCTTTTAACTTTAGATTGTTGCTGGACCTATTCATGATGTTGAAGCTGTTGAGGAGGTTCCAACACAATCAAACATTGATGATACTACTAACACTCAGGAAACTGATGAACAAATGTTTCTTTCAGTAAGTCGTGAAATGGAAATTGCTAATAACATTATTGATTTGAATTCAATCATAAATACATTGTTAAACTTTCATTTTTTTACATCATTAACTCATTCTAATATTTCATTCTTTTCCCAGCAAGCTTCTTCTGCATGTGGTGAAAATTCCTTAGAACAATCTGTCAAAACAAGTTCTGCTAAGCTTGCATCCCCATCAATTAACCTTGAAGATATTGCTTCTAATTTGTTTGATGCACCCCAACTTTCAGCCACTAAGGTTCTGAAGCATGTCAAAACTGAATGATGCCCTTTGATGATGAAACTTTTTTTTGAAGTAATGCTGCAACACATTATGAAGCTATCTATGTTGCCAATGTTTAATGGCTTTGTGCTTAAGTTATGTCTTCATTTGGTTTAAACATGTCGCATTAACTTTATTTAACCCTCTTATGGAAACCAAACACTATGTTCCTGACTTTATTTATGTTTTCTGAATCACTAGATGTTGAAAGACCATGTTTCTTGATAGCTTCATGAAATATTATTACTGAAGTTTTGCGATATGAGATATTTTAATGAGGTTTATATAATGAACTTGATATATATTTTAATGAGGTCTATATACTGAAAACAAATGCACAAAAGAAAAATTATCAAAAAATCACCTTATTTTATAGAAATCAATATCAGATCCTTGATGAATATCAAAGAATGATTAGTTATTTTTTACCGGTTATTCTAAATAATCTACAATTAAAAATATCTCATTTTTGAATTTACTAAGCAATTTATTAAAATATGGCTATTAATCACCAATGAAAATATCTAGGCAAATAACTTAATCACCAATGAAAATATATAGGCTAATAACTGATGTATATTAAGTTATCTCATTAAAGTTCAATCAAATCGGTTGCATTTACTATTTTTTTACCAAAATTATGATACAAACAAAAAGATGATTGATTCATATATCTCATAGCCTTTTAATCTAGGTTGCAAGTCTCAATAACAAGCTGTCATTGGTAAATGTAATTTTTTCCATTTCATCATCACAACCTAAACCTACCACTCATCACATGCTATACTAAGAAATAAGTACACTTATTATAATATGGTTTGTTCATTAGCACACTAAACCTACTTGATACTAGATAATATTCTTTATTATTCTATTTTGATTAAATTTTGTTGTTTATTATTTTTGAAATTCTTTAAATAAATTGATAATTGTAATTTTTATGAGTAGTATTAAAAAATCGAATTTGAATTTCAGCTTTCCCACCAAAACATTTGTAGGTTTCCAACTCTAAAGACTTAGACTCTCTTAAAACATGCATCATTTATTTTACTAATCTTTCAAAGTGAATCTCAAACACTTAGATTGAAATAATAAATCAGCCCTTTTTAATGATGTAGGTTCATACAAACCATCTGCAGTACTTTCTTCTCATTGTTGGATTGCATTCAGGTTGGTTATGCATTATTCATATTCATTATAGATTTATCTTAAAGCTTTAGTTTATAAGTTTAATATGGTGCAACATTTTCTTTATATGTTTCATCAATTCATTGTGTTCTTTGAATTATATAACTATTATTGAACTTTTTAATTTAACATGTATCAGGTTCTAAACTTTAACATGGTTAGTGGTAAAGAACTCAAACTCTTAGAAGCACGGATTGCTCGGTCCCGAAGATATCGATTACTAAAAATTAAACGAGAACAATGTCTTCTATCTACCTCTATTAAGTTACCGACTCCTACAAATATTGCAATGGTATCATCCTCAGTTAAGATAGATCAAAACAATCAACCTCAAGGGAAAAGAGGTCGTGGAAGACCAAAGAAATCAACAGGATTGCCCAATTTGGGAATGAACCTAATGGCAAATGAAGTAGTTGCTACAAAATCTATTCCTACAAATGTTGCAACGGTATCATCCTCAGTTAAGATGGATGAAAACAATCAACCTGAAGGGAAAAGAGGTCGTGGCAGACCAAAGAAATCAATAGGATTGCCCAATTTGGGAATGAACCTAATGGCAAATACCGATGTTGCTACAAAATCTACTCAATCGGTATTTACACAACACACGACCAAAAGTCAGATTAGTGGTATACGATCATCAGAAGGTCAATGCAGTGTCAACAAACATGATATCTGTAAGTATAGAAACCAATTAGTGTGGTTCTGTTTTGAGCTTATTTTTTTACGTTTTAATATACTTTTAATGTGGATAGAAAAAACATCTAACATATATTTGACTTTTTTAAATTTTATAATAATATATTATATAGTTTGATATTTATTTGTTTCAGTTCAAGCATTGTCCATTGATGCAAATAAGTTGAACAAATCGGGTTCTTCCTTGAAACGTAGACCTCTAGATGAGATAACACCTTCCAAGCAAAACGAAAAAAGGGAATGTCAAAGGTTTGATCAATCTATTTCTACAATTGAGTCTAACAAAGCAACAATGCCAAGATCGACTCAAATTGACAAACATAAAGGAAAAATGTCTTTAGGTATCAATAAGTTGGGAATTAATCTTATGGATAAATTCTCAGTTGTTGATCATACTGCAGACATTCATGTAAGTCAGAGTCATAGTCAATCCATAAGGACGGAACCGGAAAGTAGTGATGCACGTCCAACATCGGTCTTTACACCTCAAGTTAATGAATATTTTGACAGTGTGGATGAATCAGATTCAGATTATGATCCTTTTGCTGCTCCAGGTTCAATATTTTAAACTTATAAAGATGTTTTATAGATTGTGATGTTTACAATACCGATATCAACTGACCATGTATATTAAATAAATATATTGAGCATTCTATTTATTTATATGTTTATTCATGGTTTTTTTTTCAAAATCGTCCTTGCAGAATCGGATACTGACTCAAATAGTGAAGGTGAAGATGAACCCGTTCTACAACCGGAAATACCTCCAACACCTTCATCTACATCAGGTTGATTGAAAGATCTTATTTCTTAAGTTATAAGGCAACATTAAAATAATGAGAACCCGATCAATAACAACTATTTTCCTGTTTCAGCGTCATACTACGATCTTGGTGATCCATTAATTCAATGTGGTTTTTGTGGTGCCTCTATGTGGTATCAAGAAAGAATGAAAAAACCTAAAGAATCTGCAAATCCAAAGTTCCAACTATGTTGTGGAAGTGGGAAAGTTCAATTGCCGACCTTGAATCAACCGCCAGAATACTTGAGACATTTATTGTTTGATCATGATTCTTCAGATATCAAAAAATTCCAAAACCAAATCAGAGTTTATAACATGATGTTTGCTTTTACATCACCGGGAGCAAAACTTGATAAAAGACACAACAATGGTTGAGGTCCAGCAATGATTAGAATTCAAGGACAAATGTGTCACAAAATTGGAAGTTTGTTACCAAAAACCAAAGAAGCTCCAAAGTTCGCTCAACTCTACATTTACGACACTCAGAATGAAATTCAAAATCGCATGCAAGGTCTAAGATAAATTACCATTGTTATATAACTTTTAGAGTGACAATGTTTGTTAAATAGGAAATATGAATGATAATTAGACTTAGCTTATGTTAACACTGTCTCATTGTTGTTACATAGGAATAACAACAACATTGATTTTGTCATTGTGCAAGAACTGTCCAAGATGTTGTATGAGCACAACACGCATGCAAAATCTTTTCGAATGGCAAGAGAAAGATTGAATGAAGGAAATGTTCATAACCTAAAAGTAAGGCTTCTCTCGGATAGAAAAACAAATGGTAGAGTATATAATCTTCCAACTGTGTCTGAAGTTGCGGCTTTAATTGTGGGAGATGTTGATGCTACCGAAGAAAGAGATCTCATAATTCAAACTAAAGGTGGTCAGCTCCAAAGAATAGATGAGTTTCATGCTAGCTACTTGGCGTATCAATATCCCTTAATATTTCCATACGGAGAAGATGGTTATAGGCCTAATATTTCTCATAGAGAAAAAGATGGTGATGAACAAGTAACACAAGTCAATACAAGAGACAAACTAACAATCAGGGAATGGCTTGCATATAGAATCCAAACTAGACCATTTGAAACCAAAACATTGTTATCTTCTAGGCGATTATTTCAGCAGTTCTTAGTAGATGGATACACAATGTTGGAGTCAGAGAGATTAAGATGGCTTGGAAAAAATCAAACCAAGTTAAGAGTGTCCAAATACAATAATCTCAATGTACCAGGTGATCAGAGTCAAGTTGAGGGTGCAACAAAAGGAAAAAGAGTTGTCTTGCCATCATCATATGTTGGAAGTCGGCGTTTTATGGATCAATTGTATTTTGACGGAATGGCTATATGTAGCAAAGTTGGATTTCCTGATCTTTTTATCACTTTTACTTGCAATCCTAATTGGCCATAAATCAAAAGGGTATTGGAACCTCTACACCAGAAACCACATGATCGACCAGACATTATTTCAAGAATATTCAAATTGAAGTTTGATCAGTTGTTGGCAGATTTAACCAAGAATGGAATGTTAGGAAAGGTTATTGCATGTAAGTTTACAACTCTTTTAAATCTTCATGACTAACATATTTTATGCCATCAATGATTTTTATTTACATCAAATTACAATTTATTTCCTACTTATTATATCATTATGACCAACAGATATGTACACCATTGAGTTTCAAGAGAGAGGTTTACCACATGCTCATTTGCTCATATTTTTACACCCTTCAAACAAATACCCTACTCCTGATGATATCAACAAAATCATATCAGCAGAAATACCAGATCCTGACAACCAGCCTGAGCTGTATAACTTAGTGAAGACTCACATGATGCATGGTCCGTGCGGTCGGACGAACTTAAGTTCACCATGCATGAAAGATGGAAATTGTTCAAAATACTATCCAAAAAAATTAGAACCAACAACAATGGTTGATCAAGATGGTTATCCCGTTTATAGAAGAAGGGAAAATGGTTGTAGCATCGAGAAAAATGGAATAAGTCTTACCAATGCTAATGTGGTACCACATAATCCACAACTGCTCCTCAAGTATCATGCTCACATTAACATGGAGCGGTGCAACCAAAGCACTTCCATAAAATATTTGTTCAAGTACATTAATAAAGGCTCTGATCGAATCGGTGCTGTAATTGTTCCAACTGAATTACAATCCTCATCGAAGCAAAAAGAGTTGGACGAAATCAAACAATACCTTGATTGTAGATATGTATCTCCAAGTGAGGCATGTTGGAGGATATTTTCTTATTCAATACATGGTAGAAAACCAGCTGTTGAGAGGTTGTTCTTTCATGATGAGGGGGAGAATTTTGTATACTATAAAGATTATGAGCAGATTGGTAATGTTTTACTAAAGCCCGGTGTTACAGAGTCTATGTGTACATCATGGATGGAAGCAAATAAAGTCCATCCAGATGCTAGACTCTTGACTTATGGACAATTTTGTTCAAAATTTGTCTATGTCAAGAAATTTAGATCGTGGAAACCACGAAAGAGAGGATATACCATTGGTAGGTTGATGTGGGTACCTCAAAGTACTGGAGAGTTGGATTATCTTAGGATGATGTTAACAATTATAAAGGGACCAACATGTTACAAAGATCTTAAATTTGTTAACGGAATCCAGCACATGAGTTTCAGAGAAGCTTGCTTTGCATTAGGGTTTCTTAATGATGATAGAGAATATATTCAAGCCATTAGAGAAGCACATGCTTGGGGATCAGGAATTTTTTTGAGAAAATTATTTGTCATCATGCTACTATCTGAATCAATAGATAGACCCGATCATGTCTGGCGAGAATCATGGAAATGGTTAAGTGATGGAATTCTATATTATCAGAGAAGGATAGCTAAAAATAAAGGTATCACACACACTCCATATTTATACTTTCAATAAAATATTATATAGTTTAACTGTTTTAATACATTACAAATATGATTTAAATTATTCTTAATACATTTCTCCACAAATACTCATTGATGGTATTTTTCAGATTTGACACTGACCGAAGAACTGCAACATTTAACCCTAATTGAAATAGAAAAACACCTACAAACAAACAGAAGAAGTTTGAAAGAATTTAACTGCATGCCATATCCAAACGGATATGTTACAGATTTCTTAGGAAATAGGTTGATCTATGATGAAAGAAATTATGATCCAGCAGAGCAGAAAGAATTGTTTACAAAGTTATCTGATTCTCTTACATGTGATTTTTTTTACTAATGTATATTGTTTCATAGTAGGCTTTTAAGATCAAGTTTCAAATTTTTTTATATATTATCAAATTAACAGATGAAGAAGGGAAAATATTTGAAGAAATTATGGAATGTGTTGAAAATCAGAAAGGTGGAGTATTTTTCCTGTATGGATATGGAGGGACTGGGAAAACTTTCATGTGGAACACTCTATCTGCAGCTTTGCGAGCCAAAAATAATATTGTTTTGAATGTAGCTTCTAGCGGGATAGCTTCTTTGTTGCTCCCAGGCGGAAGAACTGCACATTCCAAATTTAAAATCCCTGTACCGACACTTGAGAAGTCAATCTGCAACATAGATCAAGGAAGTGAACTTGCTGAACTTTTAAAAGTTACCAAGTTAATTATATGGGATGGAGCACCAATGACACATAAATTCTGTTTTGAGGCATTGGATAAGTCTTTAAAAGACATCATGAGTAAAGACAAAAAGGCTTCAAAACAAATTTTTGGGGGCAAAGTAATAGTCTTTGGTGGGGATTTCAGACAAATTCTACCAGTGGTTCCAAGAGGTTCAAGATCTGATATTGTCCATTCAACGATAAATGCTTCATATATTTGGGATCATTGTAGAGTATTGACTCTAACAAAAAACATGAGACTTCAAAGTCATGATTTGCAGGGAAACTCAGAAGAGATAAAAAAAATTTCTCAATGGATTTTAAAAGTTGGTGATGGAAAAATCAAAGAACCAAATGATGGTTATGCAAACATTGATATTCCAAAAGAACTATTGATTACCAATTTCAGTGATCCCATCAAAGCTATTGTTGAAAGTACCTACCCAAGCTTACTAAACAATTATCAAGATGGAGATTTCCTTAGAAGCAGGGCTATTCTAGCCTCAACGATCGAAGTTGTTGATGAAATAAATAACTATGTCCATCATCTTATTCCAGGTATATTGTTATGGAATTTTATTTAACCAATGGTGTACATATTCCATATGTTTATCGGTGATATGATATAGTTTATTATTTTTTACAATCACAGGGAAAGACAAAGTATATTAGAGTTCAAATTCTATAGATCGCAGCGAGGCAAATGATAATGAATTGTTTGAGCAATTGACACCAGAATTTTTGAATTGTCTTAAAACCTCAGGAATGCCAAATCATTGTCTAAGATTAAAAGTTGGAACACCGATCATGTTGTTAAGAAATGAATTTTTAAGAGAATATGTTTGTCAGTGTTGCTGAAGACATTCCTTTTGCAATGTTTGTCACTTACTATAGTTACAAGATATCTTTTTTATGTTGATGCCTTATCTACAGACCTATATTGATATAAAATAACCACTCATAATCTGTTTTCATTAATTCTAATATATACATTTTTATGCTTATAAGTTATTTACAACGAATAAAGTTTTGTAAAAAAATTTTGCAATGGAGATCATTTCCGCCATAAACATGAAGCAATGAAATTATTTGATACAGACTCGTGCGAATTAATCTCATTAATACAACCGCTCTTATTCATTGCCAACAACAAGATTTGATTGGCCAGACCAACAAGAGCACATATGGTCACATTCATAACTTCCTTTTTCATTGTTAAGGTATCAAGGAACTCAAAGAAAAACTATATACAACCCTATTAAGGTATTTAAGGTCCAAATGTGCATGTGAAAATAATAAGATGTTCCATATATGTACGTCACCAAGACAGATTTTGAATACAGTACTATCAAATTAAATAAAAAACCATAAAAATGAGAAAAAAAATATTTTCTAAATAAATTCAGTTGTTCATTGCCTAAAGTTCCTGTAATCCTCAACTAAGATCTATATAAAACATCAATTAAACACAACAATGCACCATGATCACATGGTATAATAATTATAATATATGCAAATGTGCAATAAACGATTAAAGGGCCTCAGAGATCTTGGTGGATAAAAAATCATCAAGTGGGTATTTTTCCCATCAAGAGTAGCAAATATTTTACTGCATCATCGACCCAAAATTTAACATTAGAAAAATTTACAATAAAAGTATAAATAAAGCGAAAATTAAAAATTAAATATGATGTTGTCAGAAGTAGCTGGTTGTAATCTCATCTATGATAATATCAATGGGAATCCGATTGATTTGTTTCATCATTCAACATCATATATAATAAATCAACGTAAATAAGTAAAACAGAGTACTTCAAAGTTTTAAGTATATAGTGATGAGAGAATGAAAAACAAGTTGAAATAACAATAACAAAAAAGAAGAATCGAAATTATTTGTAACTAAAAATGAAAAGTTATTAGAAGAAGAGAATGAAAGAAGACTCTCGTCCATCGGCTGCTGGAAAAATTTAGGGTTTGAGATTGTTGCAAAAGCTTAGTGAAACATATTTATAAGCATGGATTTGCTTAGTGGGCTTTGCTCATTTTTAGATAAAGGACTTTGTTCACTGAGCCCACCTTTCCAAGTGTATTTGAATTTTGTCTAAGACTTTTTCTTCTTCCACCCTTCCAAATTCTCACACGCCCTCCAAAATTCTCAAAATGCCGTTATGCGAATTATTGACGCTAATTTCTTGCAAATTTTTGTATCTATTTATAGTGACTCATTGATAGTGGATTGAAGAGGTGATCTCACCACGAGATGCAGGTCATTGTTGGACCAAAATAAATAAACAATTGTTTGGTATGTTGTTCCTCTACTCTTTGCTCTTTGGTTTGATTTTGGTTTTGATTTAAACTTGATTGTTAGATTAGATCTAGATTTATTGTTGTTACTTGAGACTATTTTGGTCGATGGTTGTCGTTGATACTTGATGCACATATTTAAGTTTATTGGTATGATTTGAGTTCGACTTCACAACAATTGACGTCCATCATGGGATAAGGGGTGAAGGGTTTTCAAGTTATCACCATGGGTAAAAAATTTGACATCTTGGAGATGGAAGCAAGTTTGATTCAACGGGAGTGTATGGATCCATTAAAGGGTGAGACGTTGATATCGGACAACCTATCACAGTCAAAGAAGATTGAGACAGTGGATAAGGCAATGAGTATTATTATCTAGTACCTCAGAGGTAAAATGTTAACAAAGGAAGTCGCAAAGGTGAAATCGCATCGGTGATATATTTTCCCAAAGGCCGAGATCAGCCTGGAGAGACAGAGAGAAGAATACTCAAAATTTGTTTGAATAGACAGAGGTTACAAGGCGAAAGACATAATGGATGTATGCATTAGGAAGTTGAGGTGGATAAAACTCTACGTGAGGTGGATTCTTCCATTGGCGGGACTAGAAGAAAGTAACCAATAATGAATCATAACTATATAGTAAGAGATATGAAAAAAAAAGAGATATTATAGCACCGAAGTAGTGCGACTATCGAGACCTTGTGTGTCATGCTCTGGTGGAGAGAAAAGACTTGTTTAATAAGGCGAAGAGACGCACTTCGGAGGGTTGAAGAAGGTATGATACACTTATTGGGATTATGCAAAATGCCAAGGGTAATTGGAGACAAAGATATCTTTAAGAGAATGGACATAATCACTCTAAGGCATGAAAAGTTTATGGTGAAACTTGTTGAGCTACCTAAAAATCCTAGCGTAGTTGGATGTTAAGATCTTCAAGAAGGCGAATAGCCATTCTGAGGGTTAAAGAGGTAAATGTGAAAGATTGTGGGACTACCGAGCAAGGCCGTTCCTGTAAAATTGGAGACCCGGCTCTTAAAATAAAAATAGGCCCTTTTTTTAAAATAGCAAAAAAAAAATATTAATGTTTGTTTCATTTAATTTTTTGATAGAATAATTATAATGTTTGTTGTTAAAACTTTGTAATTTTATTCGACAAGTGTGAGCCAAAAATTACAAGTGCTCTAAAAAAGAAAAAAAATTATATTGTATTTTTATTTGTAAACATGTAGGAAATACAAAATTAAATAAAGAAAAAGAACAAAAATCCTAGGTCCTGGGAGTTGAACTCAGCTTTACAAATATTACAGCGCTAGTAGAATATATATTCATATTTTACATGCATTGTATGCAAAAAAAAATAAAAAATTGGGCCCCCAAATTTTGGAGGCCTAGCTCTATAGAGCTGTTTGCACCTCCCCAAGAACGGCCCTGCTACCGAGGGTGGTTGGATGCAAGGGGTGGTCGTGTCTAGATCAAGGTTAAAGCGGGACTTGTCACTTGATCAATATTTCCTTGAAGAGTAGTTCAAGGATGGAGAGAGCAACAATGTAGTTGATGGTTAAATTGACATCACCATAGATTCAAATTCAAGGTGAAAAATTGTTGAGTATGACTTAAAATCTCACCATGCATCAAGAGTAGTTCAAGGATGAAAATATGAGTCATGTGCAAGATGCATGAATTTGTGTGTATGAGCAAAGTTTGACATTGCCTTATGCGCAAAGGGCATGGCCACCTGTGAAGGATGTGTGAGGCGCATGCCACATGTTCTATATAAAGCAGTGATGTTTTCAGTTTGAAAAGGGCAGAAAAATGTGAATCTTGAGGAACCCAAAAAAAGGAACTTTTGGAAAAAAAAAGTTGGTGCATTTGGGGGAGGGATTTTAGGAGTGGGAAACACCTCGAAAGTGAAAATTATTGAGTGATTGTAAGAGGTCCAAGGAAATAAATTCAGGGGATGTTCTTGGAGAACATTGGAAGCTAAATTTCTTGGTCACTCTTGTAACTATCATATTCATGGGAAAAGAGTGGACAAATGGTAAAAAATTTGTTTGCACTTTGAGAGCTTGTTTAAGCTAATTTCTTGTAAATCTTTGTATTGACTCATTGATAGTAGATTGAAGATATGTCATTCCTCAGAGATATAGGTAATTGTTGGATCAAACTAGAAAATAAATTCTTGGTGTGTTGTTCGTGTGCTCTCTACTCTTTTATGTATGTTTTTTTGGTTGGATTATAGTCTTGCTTTACAATTGTTTGCTAAATTAGATCTAGATCTGTTGTTGTTACTTGAGACTATTTTGGTTGATGATTGTCATTGATACTTGTTTGCTGGATTAGATTTAGATTGTTGTTGTTTGAGACTATTTTGGTTGATCGTTGTCATTGATAATTGCTACACACATCTAAGTTTATTTGTGTGATTTGAGTATTAATTCACAACATAAGCGTAATATGAAATTGTTAAAACCTTGTTTATATTGTTCCGCAAATACAAATTATATTAGATGGGAAAAGAAAAACGGCAAAGACATTTAATATGCTGGAGCGCAAGTTCAAATTTACAATTCCCTATTCTCTACATTTACATTTAGTATGTGTTTCTCGACTTGGTTATTTAAAACTAAAACTAAAAACCTATGCCACAAAATATATTAAATAATACTTTGTTTGTACTAAATTATAAGTCGTTTGACCATTTAACATATATTAAAAAATATAAAAAAATTTGTATAAAAAATAAATATTACGAGTTGTTTTACAAAATAATCCTTAATAACTCATAATTTTTTTTCTTTCTCAAAAGTATCTAAACACTTATTTGTGTTGGTGATATTTGTTTTGACCGTAATATTTGTTTGGTGAATCATTTTGTTTTGGTTGAATTTGTTTGGTGAATCTAAGCACGTATATGTGACTTAGTTGCATTTGCATGCCTAGATTTTACTAAATAACAACATTTTTATTTTATTTTTAAAGAACAACAAAATTTAAATGATGGTCATCAAAATGACAATTAACATACTGACATTACGATTGCAATTCATTGAAATTCCCACAGAAATGTTTCCAAAATCAATCAGTCCAAATGTCCAAACATAAATTATAAGTAAATCTTTTAGAAACTATTATTATACAAACTCAACAGTTTCCTCTTAAACCTTTGATGCTTTACCACGACCAATGACTTGCTACTTTCATTATTTATTTATTTTCAGGATTCCATCCCAACCTCCCCACATGATACATTGTCAATGTGAAAACAAATAAATTCACACTACCAGAAGTTACCTGGCACTAGAGTATATATTTTCTCACCGAAAATGTTAACCGATGCTTCTGGATACTAATTAAGAAATTAAATATAATAGTATTATATTGGAAGTTTTTTTTTGACAAGAGTATTATATTGGAAGTTGTGCAATCAATTTTTTAAAAGTTTAAAAAATATCATTTTCAACTTAAAATTGCCTTTTTTGCTTCCTTAATTAGTGGACCGAGTACATTGGACTCATTTTTTAATTCATATTGTTGTTCTCAAGAAATTTAGTATAACTAACATTTTTTGTTTGGCCGGACATAAAATGCATGCAGCTTGTATTAAAATAATTTTTCCAATAATTGTCAACTAAGTATACACTAGTACATTTTATATTCAAGTCTTCATGACTACATTTTTTTCCAATCCCCTAACCCCTAGAAAAAAAAAACATTTGTTGTGTGTGAACTAAGATTACTTTGTTTTCTTTGACCTCGATCTCATGCATAAATATGTAGTATTATTCAATCAAGATCTAGCACATAGAACAGCACTTTCATATGTGTTACCCATTGAAAACCAAAATCATTTTCTGATTCATTTCTTTTCAATTTTCTTTTGTTTTTTCTGTCTATAAACTCTCTTCCACAAAAGGCGTGAGAAATTATTTGCTCATTCAAAACAGAGAAAAACAGAGGATCTCTGTTCTAAGGGAAATTGAGAATGAAAAAAAAGATCATCAAGTTGTTAAGTTTTTTGACCAAAAAAGGTAAAGTGAATAAGGAAGAACCACCTTTAGATCTTAAGGAAGCTTTTTCCAAGTTTGCAAATGGTGAGAACCACATGTCAAAGGATCAACTCCTTAGATTCATGGTGGAGTATCAAGGTGAACAAAATTGCACCTTATCGGATTTGGAGCCAATCATTGAAAAGGTTTTGAAAATGGGAAGTTCTAGTACTGAAAATAGTAGTATTGCAGGACTCAGTTTGGATGACTTCATAGATTTTCTGCTTCTAGATGATTTCAATGGTCCCTTAAAGGATGAGGTATGCACTTTCTAGTTAGTATATATTTTTATGCTAATATGGTTCTTGATGATTTTCTGCTTCTTGAGAATTTGAGGCAGAAAAGTTATGCTAATGTATTATATTGTTGTTCATTATAGCTTCTAATTTTGTTTTTATTGATGATTTTTTAGTTTTTATGTTGAGTTTATTAATAAAAAGTAAAAACCCATTTGATCAATGTGGCCTGCACTTTCTAGTTAGTATATATTATTATTTGCTAAATCTGATTGTGTTGCACTTGCTCTAGAAAACAAGTTGAGAAACTCACATTCATTGGTAGCCAAACATTTGATTATTTGGAACAATCATTAATTAATTATACAGCACTTCTTCCACTTCTTTGTTGTTTTTTTTTTCTCTAACAACTTCCACGTACCCCACCACCAAAGTGTGAGAATTGTGATTGGTCAATTGGGTAGTTTGTGAACCAATTTTCCAAACTATTTTCCATGTACCCCACCAATTTTCCTAATCAATTTCCATATAGCCCTTTCGGATAGAAATTAGTCATTGTTAAGTTGCTCTTGAAACTTCATACTAGTATTACGGTAACCAAAAGAAAAATATATATAGTAAAAGATAATTTTGATATCATGAAAGAGCCAAGATATTTTTTTTTCATAACAAAAAACTAAGAGTTTTATTGAAATAAAGTTTACTTTTCTTATTTTATGTCTTATATTTTTTTTATGTCTTATATATTTTACTTTATTTTCGTAATATTTTGTTTTGTCCCCCAATGAAAATTCTAAGTGTATGCATATATTAAATTAGAGACTCTTCTTAATACAAAATGAGATGATTTTTATCCAGTATGTAAGCTCTCAATGGAGGTTGAAACCTTGGATTAGATTAACTAATATATATTCTAATGAAACAACTAAAAAATTATTAAAACGATGAAGAGGAGAATGTAAAATTTTATTAAAAATTCTAACACTTTTTTTTGACAAAAAATCTAACAGCTTAACTTTTAGTCCTGACTAATAATATGAAAAAATTTATGTATCTCATTGCAGGTACATCATGATATGAAAGCTCCTTTGTCACATTATTTCATGTATACGGGACACAATTCCTACCTTACTGGAAATCAATTTACCAGTGAGAGCAGTGATAAACCAATTATAGAGGCTTTGAAACAAGGTGTACGAGTAATTGAGCTTGATTTATGGCCATCTTCAACTAAAGATGGTGGTATTAAAGTAGTTCATGGAAAGTATGTACTATTAAAGTAGTTCATTAAGTTGGATGATTGCTTTCTTATATTTTATGGTCTTCTTGAAATCAATGCAGGACTCTTACCACTCCAGTTGCACTAACCAAATGTTTGGAAGCCATAAAAGAATATGCTTTTGTCAAATCTGATTTTCCAGTGATTCTAACTTTAGAAGACCACCTAACACCAAAACTTCAGGATAACTTTGCACAAGTAAGCATTTTTTGTCAACAATCACTCTCAACCTATAAGCACTGATACATGACAGACACCTAGCACAACACTGTCACATAGACACCAATAATAATTTAAGAAAATAAATGTGATTGAATGTAATATATGTGTCGTTGTCAGACACCATCACGTGTCGGACAATATGCATGTCTTCAATCTAAAGCGTCAGTTCTACAAAGCTTAACCATCTCCTATCTAGTTAGATAAGCATTGCTATACCTTACGACTATTTTGCTAATGCATATTCATCATGATTTTTTCTATTCATGCAGATGGCAATTCAAATATTTGGACAAATGCTTTATTGTCCTAAGACAGATTGCATAACAGAATTTCCCTCACCAGCATCACTCAAAAATATGGTACTTATATCAACTAAACCACCAAAGGAGTATCCTCAAATTGATTGTGCGAACAATCATGTGTCAAAAGGAAGTGAATCGTCTGAAGATGAAACATGGGGACAGGAACAACAAGATTCTATGGCTAAACTGAAAACTGAGGACATGGTAAGGAATAGGAAATCATACATCCATCATTTCACTTTTCAGAAAAGAAAAAGAAATCTGATTCATCTGTTATATGGCAGAATGTAAGTGGTGAAGAGATGGAAGATATTAGTACAAGTTATTACAAATCAAACCAGCAAGGTGCACGTGAATACAGACATTTGATTACAATCCATGGTGGAAAATCAGAAGGTACTATGAAGGATAGACTAAAAGTTGATGGCGGTAAAGTTAGAAGGCTAAGTTTGAGTGAGAAGAAACTCAAATCTGCCTCTGAGTCTCATGGAGCTGACCTGATTAGGTACCTATCAAACTTACATGAAGATTAGCATTTCTACACAGATGCTGAATTAAACCTACCATATGGCTTGACATGCATTGTTATGTTTTTCAGGTTCACACAGAAAAATATCCTAAGAATTTATCCTAAAGGAGAACGTGTTCAATCCTCAAATTTTAGGCCACATTTAGGGTGGATGTATGGAGCTCAGATGGTTGCATTCAATATGCAGGTTAGAATTGTGTTTTTGGTATATTTGGTATTTGAGAAATGATATTTTGACACATTTTGACAGCAAATTTCGACAACATAACGCAATTCAAATATATGATAAATTACATTCATTAAGTAGATGGTTAATAATATGAAAAGGAGTTGCAATGTATTAACTGTCCACCAAACCTAATTAACCATGATATTCAAGCATTGGCATATTGCATGGTCTCTTGTTTCAGCCTATTAGAGAACCTTTTAAAACAATAGTGATATTAAGCATCGTCATAATGCAGTTGCGAAGACATAAGAAACCATAATGTCGTGGCCATTGCGACCGCATACAATTTTTTTTAAACCTTGTTGTCATATTAGGAATTAAACACTTTTTTTTATGACAGGGGCATGGCAAATCACTCCGGTTGATGCAAGGGATGTTCAAGGCGAATGGAGGGTGCGGTTATGTGAAAAAACCTGAATTTCTAATTCAAGAAATTGTACATGAGGAGGCTTTTGATCCTAAAAGAAGGTTGTCAGTGAAGCAGATATTAAAAGTGAGTGTACCTTTAATCAGTTTACAAAAGGAAATAAGTTCTTTCATGACATCTCAATATTTTTCATGTTAAAAAACAGGTCAAAGTATACAAAGGAGTTGGCTGGAGGTCAGATTTCAGTCCAACGCACTTCGATCGATTCTCTCCACCCGACTTTTACACAAAGGTTAGTACTCAGTTGTATAGTTCTTCTCCACACATTTTGTAAATTCATTTGGCTGATCAATCTGATTGTGTGACAGGTTTGTATTGCTGGAGTGGGAGCTGATAGTGTGAAGAAGAAAACAAGTGTAAAGATGGACAATTGGTATCCTATTTGGGATGAAGAGTTCGAATTCCAATTAACTGTTCCAGAGCTCGCGTTGCTCCGGATCGAAGTGAAAGATAAAGATAAGGCATCAGACGATTTTGCTGGACAGACTTGTTTGCCTGTATCAGAGCTAAGACATGGATTTCGGTCTGTTGCTTTGTGTGACAGCAAGGGAAAAAAATATAACTCTGTCAAGCTTTTACTTGGATTCCACCTTGAACCTTCAAATATATTGTAGATGTCGTTCATCCAAATATGGGCCTTCTATATGATTTAGCAGAGAGTGCCAACGTACCTGAACAAAACAAGCAATCAAAAGACCTATAATTATGTAAACAAGTACCGAATGGGCATATACGCTAAATCATATAGAAGGCCCAATTGACAACCTACAAAAAAAATGAGGCTAAACATATTGTATGGGGGGTGGAAACCATTGCTATGTATCAAATAATTTCAGATGCAGAGAAACATATTGGAAGAATGACAAACAATCTAGAGCTATGAAGCACAGATACAGACACAAACACCGGACACGACACAGACACGCCGACATCTCTAATAATTTGAGAAAATCATATAATTTAGTGTAATTATATGTGTCGGTGTCATACACGACACGTGTCTGACACGAGACACGCCTAATTCGAGGAATGTCCGTGCTTCATACATCTAGAGACTAAGATTAAAATAAATTGCAAAATAAGAAAGAAAAAAAAAAGAGAAGAATTACCAAGTATCGCTCCCTTTCATCCTGATTTTCACAACCTCTCTCATCAATCTATCAGCAAACACTGTGGCTTGAAAAGTTTTATGTTCCTTCTCAGCATTCCTGGTTGTCAAACAGCCATCTCAAAATCGACAAATCGGTAGTCTGTCTTTGTCTTTGAATTGTATTCCCCTATTGCCAAAGTTGCACATTTGGTTAGCCTATCAACCAAGGGACGATCCTTTTTGAAATCCAAAACAGGCACAAGATCTCCGCCATATTTAGGATCGCCCAAATGTTTGGCATCAAAAACCTGTTCAGGGTTACCAAAAAGAAGAAAAAAGGTTTACGATAATAACATGAACATCATAAAAGGAAATATGAAACAGCTACTTGAGGGATATGAAATTTGAGCACGTCTACAATGGTACCCAGCTCGAAAATACCTTTGTATCCATGATCCTCCACTATAGCAGGCAACTCTTCATCATCAAAAACAAACATGTCCTCAAGGGCCTTAAACTCTTCCTCCTCCTTCGTAAGAACCCGATCACAATTAAAGTCTTTCACCATAAGAATTCTTTCGTATTTATTCATATTTGTATCTGATAGAAAAGTAGAGAAAGAATATTTAGTATAATTAAATTTGTACAAGAAGCTATGTATTTCTCTACTACTAAACTAAATTATATATAATAATATGATCATGTTAACCAGTGCCCCGGACACCAGTTAAGAAAGTTAAAAATATAAACTTTTCATTAAAAACAACAACTTTTTGACTTTCATTAAGTGAAATATTCAACTTTTTATCATTTTTCAATGCAAAATTTTTATATTAGTCTTTGCTCCAATATTATGGAACATATTTTAAACTGAATAAATAATAATAAGGATCACCAGTGACAGTATCAGCAGCGACAGCAGGTGCTGGTGCTGGACGAAAGCCGGCTTCCGAGGGAGTAGGAGCAGCAGAAAGGGAAGGAGGATGTTGCATTTTTTTACGTCTGAGAATAAGAAGAACCAATTGTGACCTAGGTTAGATAGTTACACCTCTTAAATGATAATAATATCTAGTGTCAATTCAAAAAGGTTACAAACCCTAAGAAGCCCCAATTAAGAATTACTAGAACTCTAACCCTGCGATGCACGGGTTTTGTATAGCTTCATATATAACTATCAAATGACTATATTATTACTTTTATAGTTATATTCAGTATTATGTTATCAAACTATCTCAAAAAGTAACAAAAATAAAAGATGGACTACAATAAAAATGACAAATCAAAAGAAAAAATATATACAAAAGCTAGCACCAAGAAATTGATCCTAACCGCAAAAGTTGTTAATCGAAAGAAAAAAATAAGGAAAAGGAATTGTTATTTAGTAACCGAAAGAAAAAAAAAATAAAAAGGAACGTTACGTGGTAATTGAAATAAAAAATAATAATAATAAAAAGGAACCGCTAATAATGAAAAGGAACTACTATCAAAAAAGGAATTGCAATGACGTTAGTGACTTTTAAAAAAATGACATTTTCATGTGTTATCTGATTCAATTCCTTGCATATTTTTTTTTCATAAAAATTAATTAGGTCCGTCAAAAAGGGTGGTGTTATGGTTATTAGGTTCAATTGCAAGATGGTGAGAGAGATGAAAGTGAGTTAGAAATGATTTAGGAATTGTGAGATTGAAAGAAAGGGGACCCGAGATTTGTGTTGAATACACAACATTGAAACAATCACATGTCATAAAAAACATCAGTACCTTGGTGGTAAGAGTTGTGAATTGAAAGCATGTGGTACCTGGTTCGATCCCCATCCGAAGTTTTTTTCATAAATTTTTATAACTAAAAAGTAGGGCTAATCATTAGGGTTAGAGCAACACTACTTAACATTTAGTATGAAAAAAAGAATAATGAAGAAAAAGCTAAAATTCACACAATCACATAACAAAATCAATAATTTTCAAACCCTAATGTCAAGGATTCGAAATTAACAAAATTCAGACAATCAATATCAACATTGGTCATAATTTTTTGTCAATTCGATGAAAGATGGTGTGAATCGGTGAGAGAAAGCGAGTTATCGGCAATGACATTTACGGCAGTCAGTTGTTAGTGAGGTGGCAGTTGCGGCGGCGGCGTGATGTGTGTGGATCAGTGAGAGAAAGTGATTTTCCGGCGGTGGCAGTTACGACGGCATGTGTTGTTGAAGTGGCAGTTGCAACGGTGGCGGGATGTTGTTATTGGGGTTACCGGCGGCGGTGAAAATGAAGTTGAATCGCATGATGTGTGTGAATGACGTTCAATTCATGTTCAAATGATGTTGGAATTCAGGGTTGTGAGAATGACTTAAAGTGAACTCGCATTTGTGCTAGATAAATAAAATGAAAGCAACTATAAGTCACACAAAACTTTAGTGATCTAGTGGTAATGGTTGTGATCTACCGGAACTTGGAATTTTTTTCAAAACCAAAAATTAGGGTTAGGGTTAGGGTTAGCTATTTTAGGGTTGCAAAAGTGTTTATCAGACTGCCTAGGATTTATATATAAGTGATGAATGAAAATAAATACCTTACGAGGGAACTTGGGGATAGAAAACGAAGAAGAAAATCAACTCTGAAAACAAAACGCGATGAGAGTGTAACAAGAATTAAATAAGTATACCAATGAATAAGAAGTATTAAGTGGTCGGTCCCTTTGGATTTAGTTATTTAGTTTCGGGTATGTCATTTTACCCTTTTAGTCTTGAGATTGTATCTCAATTTCGTCTCATCTGACATCAATCAAACAATTTAATAAATATTTTTTTCTTTTTAAAACTTGTACTCTCAAATATTCATCAACAATTTTTTCATTGTATTAGATTCTATACTAACTTATTAAAATCTCTACTAGTTAGACTTGAATGCGTTTGTTTTACCTTTAAAAAAAATAGATTTTGTGTTAGAAAAATTTAGAGCTTTTTTTTATAGATTTAAAAAATAAAATCTGAAGCTATTTGTGTTTGTCAACCACAAAAAAAAAGCCTTTAAAAAAGAAAAACTACCAAAAAACTGATTTTTTTTGATAAAATGATTTTTCTAAAAAACCTAAACAAACACCTAAAAATGACAGAAGTGTTTTTTTTATACAAACACCTAAAATCCTACAGTTTTACGATTATTCTGCACATAGCACACTACTTTTTTAAAACGTTGAGCTCAAGTTTATTGTACTACCGATCCTATTGTAGATTAGGTGACAATCAAAGTTGTATGAGACACATAAAATGGAAAGAGGTAGTATATATGCTGATCTATTGCTACAAGATTGATAATGGTAGGTTTAGAGAATTTGGAATGTAATATGTAGAATGTTCATGCTCTGAAGCAAGTGAAAATGCAATGAACGCAAGGCCAAAAAATAAGAGTGGAGAAAAAATAAGACTAAAAGAGCAGGGGAAATAGTATTCCACATCATTGATGAGAGTGAACCAGCAAGCAATTTTGACGTTTGTAGCTTATGTGATTTCCTTATTAATAAGAGTTACAAAGTTTCTAATTTAAATGTTATCGTGCTTTTGATTTATTTTTATGTAATGTTGTTTCCCAAAGATTCTGCCACCTATTGAGAGATCTTCTCCTAGATCAATAAATGAGGAGCAGATCATTACACATGAGCATGTTAGAGATACACCTGATCCGTTGGAGATCATTAGAACCGCCGTTAACATTGCAGATGCAGCGTTGAGTCAGAACTTGACAAAAGAGAAGTTGTGTGAGGCCTTAAGACAGGTTAGGAGTGCGTTGATACCAGCCACGACATATTCCATCACCAGGACTAGGAGGCGGATGCCGAGGAGGCAGAACTAGTACCTGTTTAGGAAGTTTTATTTATTTGATGTAAATTTGGATGTAATTCCATGACATTGGTTCGTACTTTGGTTTATGTATTTGAATGATTTTAACTTGTGTTGGTAAATTTTAATCTTATGTTGGTAAATTTGGATTTAATTTGTATCAAATGTTGGTAAATTTGAATGATTTTAACTTATTCATGTTGATGAGAAAATGATTGAAAGAATAGACTGTTGTGTATACAGGAAATGTGAGTAAATCTGCCACTGCCTATAGTACTGGTTTCAGGGTGCAACGACAGTTAGCTGTAGTAGTGCCAATGGCAATTAACTGCCGTTGTGACAACGACAGTTAGCTGCAGCTAACTGCTGTTACAGTCAATTTTGTGTGGATGTGGTTCCACCGACAGTTTATGTGGTCCGCAACCCACAGAAAAATCTATAAATAGGCAGTGTACATTGCTTGCCTTCGTTTCCTGCCAACTCAGCACTTACTACTGCTTAAATTTTGTTTTGATGTGGTTCCATCGACAGTTTATAAGATGCGTGATGGTGGAGGGAAGATGTCCAAACATTGATGTTATGAACATCTTTCCTTTCATCACCACTCATCTTAAAAACTAAACAAAGAACCATGAACAAGTTATGCGCCAGATCTAAAAAATTCGATGTTGTTTTTAACTTCATCCCTTTTATCACCTTCCCTTTTATTATTTTCATTCAATGATTTATATTGTTTAACATGCATTGTTTGATTATTTGATTTTTTATTTGTAGATGTCTGAGGATGGATCTTCTAGTTCTGGAGAAACCAACAACGAAACGGTTGCTAACTGTCGTTGTCACAACGGCAACTAACTACTGCTGTAAATAGCAAACGGCAGTTAACTCTCATTGGGGGTAAAAGTGTATTTTCCAGGTGTGTGAGACTAATTTTTGAAGTGGCAAAATCAAATTTTTTTTGTTTGATATATTAACTATTTGGGCTGGAGCAGAACAAAAAGGCTGGGCCCAAGTCACTAATAACATCTAAAAGCGAATGGAGGGTGTAGTTATGTGAAAAAACCTGAATTTCTAATTCAATAAGTTGCAAATAATGAGTCTTTTGATCCTAAAAGAAGGTTGCTAGTGAAGCAGATATTAAAAGTGAGTGTACCTTTAAGCACTTTACTAAAAGAAAATAAGTTGTTTCATTACATATGAATATTTTTCATATTCAACAACAGGTAAAAGTATACAAAAGGAGTTGGTTGGAGTTCAGATTTCAGTCCAACGCACTTCGATCGATTCTCTCCACCAGACTTTTACACAAAGGTATTAAAAAAGCTACTCAAACTCAATTACAAAAAAGAAATCAAACTAGAATTCGACATGGACTCAAACATTATACCACATTAAGATTAAAATACACCAATTTGATAGCAGACTACATGAATCTTTAACCCCTTGTAATATACCATAATCATGAAAGAGGTTTAATATGTGACACATTGAAAAGTTACAACAGTGTAAATTTATTTGGAAGATCATGTGTACTTATGTTACTGTCTGATCATATAAAACTATGTGACACGTTTATATTGTTGGAGTGAGAGCTGATTGTGCGAAGAAGAAAACAAGTGTCAAGATGAACAATTGGGATCCTATTTGGGACGAAGAGTTAGAATTCCGGTTGACTGTTCCAGAGCTCGCGTTGCTTCGGATCGAAGTAAAGGATAAAGATAAGGCATCAGATGATTTTGCTGGCCAGACTTGTTTGCCCGTAACAGAGATGAGATGTGGATTTGCGCTCTGTCAAGCTTTTACTTGGCTTCCACCTAGAAACTTTGAAAATGTTGTAATGATATGGTTAATCTAAGTATCTATATTATAAGATCTTTTTGTTCAGGAGCATAATGGTATTTATCTTAATTTATATGTTGAGCTGCTTGAAATAGTATTGTGGGCTTTAATTACTATGTTAATGTTATCATTTATTTCTGCTCCATCTATATTAATAACAAAACAACATTAATTGAGAACTACCAATTTTGTCCGTAAAATCCAACTCAACTGACAAATACCAGTATTGTTAGATTGAACACTTTCATCCGAGTTCAAACATAAGACCTCGCAATTATGCGTGGACTTCAGGTGGTGATTGTCAATTTTTCTATAGACAAAAAAAAAGAAGTACCAATATTTTACAAGGGATATTTATTTAGATTTAAAAATGATTATTAGCATACAAGTTTTTTAATAAGGTGCGCATATTGATGCTAGACCTGAGACCAGAAAGCCATTATATATAGGTTCGAATGTGATGCCATACCCTCTAAATAACGTGCTTCTGCAAAATATTTCATACTTAATTTAGTGCAATAATTTTCATATGAAAAGATTAATACAACAAAAATGGTACTGGTATAGTACTTTTTTTTGTCCTATGTAGTTTTTTTTTATTTAATTTTGTTCGAGACACCATCAGGTGCTAAACTTAGGCACCTATGTCCGCATATATTCAAATATTGATGAAGAGTACTTTTTTGACTATCATTCAAAGTGTGCATGTTTAAAATCACGATGAGTTTGACAAAATTATGGTCACATGTGATTTTGTTGAAACATACATTATACAAATTAATTTACTTTGGTTCACGATGATTTTGTCAAATTCATATCAAATCTAACCATGCTTAATGTATGTTTAGTTTTACTTTTAGATGTTTCAAAATTAGGTGTATAATTGATTCTAATATGTTTGACTGCTTTTGAGTAGAATTGATTTTGTTTTAAAAATTGACTAGTTTTGAAGAAAAATTTAGAGGGACTAAAACGAAAATTTGATATATTTATAGGGATAAAAAACATATTTAACCCAATTAATTATATACTCCATTTGAAGCGACCACGTACAAGTTCAGAAATCATACATATTAACGGAGGATTTGGAAGCACGTTTTGGAGCATACACATGGATACAGGACAGGACAATACAATAAGTACCTAATTAGTTTACTAATAATCTTTGCCATTAAAAAATATCTTATTCTAGATCCAATCCAAACAATAACAACTCATGACATGACATGTTACTTCATTCAACCCACGGATGCCATGTAGGTCGCAACGTGGGACCCAACCTCGTCCCAACAACGTTATTTCTTCAGAATTTTCTGGTACTATCTGTCTCTCTTTTTTTTTCTTTCATCGATTGCCATCAAAACAAGAAACGTATCCATTCCCCCTCGTATCAGATTAATTATAAAATTATAAAATAAAATAAAAAGATTATCTTCAAAACACAGAACTAACACGTACTCACCAAAACACGATCACCACGCGCTTATAGGTAGTTAGTTAATTAGTTATTCTTTTCTTAAAACACAGAGAGAGTGGTTTTGTGTTTGTGTTTCTGAGTGAAACAAACAACGCAAACAAAGAAACAAACACATCAAAAAATGTCTTCTAAACCGAAAAAACAGACATACAGCGTATGTTTCTGCTGCCGGCGCCGGTTTAAACTCGGCTTTTCGGAGGCACCGCCGGAGATAAAGGAGCTTTACCATCGTTACTCCGATGAAGGCGGGATCATGACAGCATCTCACTTGAGAAGCTTTCTGATTGAGGTGCAGAAAGAAGAGAAGATCACAGAAGAAGAAACACAAGCCATCATTGATGGTCATAAACATTTGAGTATCTTTCATCATAGAGGTCTTAATCTTGAAAGTTTCTTCAAGTTTCTCTTCGGTGATAATAATCCTCCTCTCTTACCTTCCACTGGGGTAATCCTTTTTTCTTTTACTTTTTTTTTGTAGTAATTTGATTGTGTTTTTTTGGTTAATTTTAGTTGAATTTACAGTTATTCAGTTTCTTTTTGGTGTTATGGATTTGCTTTTAATCAGTTTTGTTGGCTATTAAATTAAATTTGTAAATTGTAGATGTGTAACTCATAATAATATTGGGTTATCATCATGAATTTCTATAACTGGAAAAAACTTAATGTCTGTGTTTGATTCTACCTTTGGAGCAGACAAAATTGATTTTAGAGGTATAAAAGTGATTTTGATGTGTTTGGTTTCTCTTGGGTATAATTGATTTTGACTTTAGAATTGATTCTAACTTGAAGTTAGGATTTGTAGCCTTTGTTTTTACAATGAAATTTGTTGTTCAACTCATTTTTACGTAAATGTATCAAAACATAAACCACTTTACATGTAACTCACTTTAATGTTGATTCTGTTTTGACAAGAATTGATTTTGAGTGAATTGATTATGTAAAATTGATTCTGACTAAAAGTGAATTACAGACAAAGTGATTTGTGTTTGGATACATTCATGTAAAAGTGAGTTGAATTATAAATTTCTGTTAGAATCAATTCTAGAATCAAAAGCTACAAATAGTAGCTTAAAGTAGAATTGCTTTTAGTCCCCAAAATTGATTTCTCAAAAAATGCCAAACATAATTTATAGAGTTAAAGTTGCTTTTGGCACTTGAAAAGCACTTATAAGGCATCTAGAAGTGAAACAAAACACTAAAATCAATTCATTCAAAATCAATTTTTGTCACCACAGATCCAAACATGCACTTGGGTGTTGAATTATTGAAATTATATCGTTTGTAATTTGTATGAACTATGTTGGTAAGATAATGATGGTTGTTTACTTGATGTTGTTTCTTTGTGTGATTTCAGGTGCACCAAGATATGAGTTTACCATTGTCACATTATTACATATTCACTGGTCATAATTCATATCTAACTGGAAATCAGCTTAGTAGTGACTGCAGTGATGCTCCCATCATCAAAGCACTTCAGAGAGGTGTTAGGGTGATTGAATTGGATATATGGCCTAATGACTCCAAGGATGATGTTGATGTCCTTCATGGAATGTAAGTTTACCGTTTGAATTATATCTCCAACAATTTGACGAAGATCCATCCATGTATTTTACTAACGGCAACAAAATGATGCAATCTTACAGGACATTGACGACTCCTGTGGCACTTATCAAATGTTTGACGTCTATTAAGGAGTATGCCTTCGTTGCGTCTGAATATCCGGTTGTAATAACCTTAGAAGACCACCTTACTCCTGATCTTCAGGCCAAAGTGGCTCAGGTTAGTTACTTGGAATTTATACTATGATTTATTGTTAAACGTTGTTTTTGTTCAATAATTGAACACAACAAATTATAGTAGCTGACAGTTGATAGTCCTGTTCAAATTTTAGATGGTTACTCAAACATTTGGAGACACCCTGTTTTGTCCTACCTCAGAAACCTTGAAGGAATTTCCTTCACCTGATTCACTTAAAAAAAGGATTATCATATCAACCAAGCCGCCTAAGGAGTACCTTGAAGCAAAAGAAGGAAAGGAAAAGGAGGAGTCACAGAAGGGAAAGCCTTTAGGTGATGAAGAAGCTTGGGGAAAAGAAGTCCCTAGTTTGAAAGGCGGTACTATAGCTGATTACAAGGTCTGATACTTGCTCAATGTTGTATATAAATTGCAAGGACATTTAATTTTGTATGTGAGATTGGTTGGTTTATTTTTATTGCTTGCTATCTTTAGCAAAACAGTGGTGATGACGAAGATGATCTTAAGGAGGAGGAAGATTCCGATGAAGCGGAAAAGTCACGCCAAAATACATCAGATGACTACAGACGCTTAATTGCTATTCATGCTGGGAAGCCTAAAGGTGGAATAGTGGAATGTCTCAAAGTGGAGCCTGATAAAGTGAGACGTCTAAGCTTAAGTGAGTCACAGCTCGAAAAGGCTGCTGAAACATACGGAAAAGAAATTGTCAGGTATTAGTATGATATTGAACTTTCTATAAGTCTTTGTAATGAAAATGTAGTATAATTTTACCTGTTGCATTGGCTCTTGATTCGATCCTTTTATTGTTACCGGATTAAAGAAATATGAGATAAATATTAGTCCTTGACAATGGTTTCACCGACTGTCTTCTTAGTACACTGATTTTTAGATGGCATATCGAATGGTTTTTTCATTCGTTTAAAATTGAAACAAATATTAAGCATTTATATTCAATTAGCTTTGGAACAAACACAGTGCAGTGCAGGATGTGTTCTTTATTTGCAAATGAAATGTGAGTTATTGATCCTCTGATTGTTGACAGGTTCACTCAGCAGAATATGTTGCGAGTGTATCCGAAAGGTACACGCATTACCTCATCAAATTATAATCCATTAATTGGGTGGATGCATGGAGCTCAGATGGTTGCATTTAACATGCAGGTAATTTTTTTTTTTAGCAAGCTTCAATATATAACAAGAAACCTGTGAGCTCTAGCAGGGTTACTGATTGAAAATTTGGGGGGCAATACTTTTTAAGGATGATTTATAATCATTGATTATTTCGAGTTTTTGTCTTGACTTTCTCCGTGGTGAGGATGTGAGAATTGATTAATACTTCCTTTTAGCTGTATCAAGACATTGTTAAGACATTTATTATTTACTTATGATATTGAGATGATGAAAGATTTCCATTAATATTTTTTTTTTTTGCTGTGGGTGGTTCTTTGGCAGGGTTATGGGAGATCTCTTTGGTTGATGCAAGGAATGTTTAAAGCCAATGGAGGATGCGGTTTTGTTAAAAAACCAGATTTTCTATTAACAACTGGTCCCAATAATGAGGTTTTCGATCCAAAAGCTCATTTGCCATCGAAAACTACTTTGAAGGTGAGGCCTTTACTGCTTTGAGATTTGAGTAGTGACTTTTACAAGGGCTATGTCCATCATTCAAGTGTCTCTAGACTAGATTCTAACAAAGGTCGTGCTTTTCTTACTCTTAATCAGGTGACTGTATATATGGGAGAAGGATGGTATTATGATTTCAAGCATACACATTTTGATCAATTCTCACCTCCAGACTTCTATGCAAGGGTATGCTAAGACTTAAGATAATTTATGGGCCTGTAAGAATTAGTTTATTTGAACTTAACTACTAACGTAAGAACTTGTGAGTGTGTTTGTGAAAGCTTATAGAAACAACTTATGACATGTCCATAAGCTGTTTTCAGCTTAATTCCATAAGCTCTCTAAGATAGGTTACGAAAACAGCTTATAAGCAAAGAATTTTACTTTGTTTTATCTTTTGTTATTGAAATAATTTATACATAAGCATTTAATTAAGCTTTATCCAAACAGTTATGTTCCAGTTATAGCATCCATATATTTTTCTAATGCTTCCTTGCAGTCTATTAGATATGAATATGATAAGTGATAACTTCCCTTCCGCGATTCTATCATTTCTACTCTATTTGATAAACTCTTATGCAGGTGGGAATTGCTGGTGTCCCTTTTGATACTGTTATGAAAAAAACAAAGTCAATAGAGGATAGTTGGTTGCCTTCTTGGAATGAGGTATTCGAATTCCCACTTTCAGTTCCGGAGCTGGCGTTGCTTCGCATAGAAGTTCATGAGTATGACATGTCTGAGAAGGATGATTTTGGTGGACAAACGTGCTTACCTGTGTGGGAACTAAGAAGCGGAATTCGAGCAGTTCCATTACATTCCCGCAAAGGAGATAAATACAACAATGTAAAGCTTCTCATGCGCTTTGAATTCATCTGATTTTGTGTATCCTCTTCTATATATTTTGTACAGCCATTACATTATAACGCAAGAGTTTGTATGTAGTAGTACCGTATACTGTTTATTTTATTGATGTTTTTTTTTCCCTTATGGTATTTACTCGAATATCTAAGGGTGTGAGAATAATTATTGGTGGATGAATATGTTGTTTGTACCAAAAGTGTGTTTTGTTTGATTATGAAATGTTGCTCTAAGAAATAAGATGTGTCTCATTGTGTTTTGGATTTTGACATTAGTTGCAAAGGTTAAGTCCCACGCCGTTCAATAGTGTAGTAAGTATCCAAGAGATCTATTGTAAAGGTTAAGCTCCTTCCGAGTGGAAAACATGTCTTCCTGTAGTATTGGGGTTTCAAAAAGGGCCTTTAGTTCAAGGCATCCCAATTTTTGGTGTTTGGTCTTCCCTTGAGTTTAATTGGGTTGCCTTAATCTCTTGGTTCTTTTTGGCCAACCCTAATTTATAATTAATATTGATTTTTATCTTTATAGATCTCAAAAAACATGAATGAATGGAATTTATAAATGAATATCGAAGAAATAAACATAAAATCATCAAATTTAATTTTCCTTTTTTTTAAAACACCAAAATAAAATATATTAATCTGACAAAGTGTCAAAACCAACACAAAGTGTGAGTACTTGGAAACGACACTAAAGTATCAAAGTACAACAACCTTGAGAGTCGAGCAAAAAACAAAAAACAAAAAAGCTCACGACTATGTAACAAAATTCATACAAACAATTCGGCCATGCCACCATAGTTGAAGATCAAAAGACAAAACCGTGATTTTCGCTTTCAACTATGAAGAGGTGAATATCTTTGCTTTATCGACAAGCTGCTGAATTGAAATCTGTTTAAGTTGGAAAATTCAAGAGTTTCTCTTCTTCCAAATAATCCACACTGTAGGTAGTCAGCTTAGATAAAAAGTAGACTGAAATTTCTTCAAAAACCTTCCTAAGTTACCAAGTTGACTAACATGCTCAACAATACTGTAAGGACAAACATAATGCATTTTTAACCATTGAAGTACCAAATTTTAAATACCACCAAAGAAAGAACAAGTAAGAAAAAGATGATTGACAACCCCCTTAATGCCTCACCCACCCGAACAAAGAATATTATTTTGGGCTAACACTCGTCGCCGCAACAAGTTATCTCTAATAAGAATCTTGTTTTGTAATAACCACAACCAAACAATGTCACCTTTAAAGGAGATTCCTTTTGCCATAACATGTTTGTGAATTTAGACTGAAAAGACTCGTCAACATTTGTCAACATATTGTATACCCCGCGAGTTGTATACCCTTTGCCGGGGTCTGGCTGTCAATCCCAAGTGTTATCCACTGATTCCACTCCCTCATGCAAAAAAATATTATACACCAATCCCACATCACTCACCTCCTCCTCCTCCCAATCTAGTAACTTCTGACGCCAAGACCAAGCATCTCCCCCTTTTCCCAAACTTAAACCACTCACATCAGCAACAGACACAAATTGGTTCTCCACCAAATCAAAAAGACGACGGAACCTATGACACATTAGACCTCCTTCAACCACAAAACTGACCAAAAAAACGTTTTGGTCCCATCTCCAACCACCCTCACAAAATTGTCATTAAACCAACTACCCATTCCAAACCCATCCCTTCACCTAATTTTGCCGACCTCCTTCCACCATGAAGAACACCCGCGCCCTCCGTCCCTCACTCTATCACCCTCCATACCATATTTGGCCCCTAACACCTTAGACCACAATCTATTCTGCTCAGCCTGCATCCTCCAGCACCATTTACTTAACAAAGCAATATTAAACATTCATATCCTCCTCACCCCAACCCACCAACTTCTTTATCCAAACAAACAATGTCCCATTTAATCCAATTTATTTTTCTAATTTTCTCACCACCCCCC
The DNA here is from genome assembly GCA_018208015.1 of Medicago ruthenica. Classification (NCBI taxonomy): domain Eukaryota; kingdom Viridiplantae; phylum Streptophyta; class Magnoliopsida; order Fabales; family Fabaceae; genus Medicago; species Medicago ruthenica. Next base: position 57,287,165 of record CM031373.1, read on the forward strand.
TTGAAAAAACGTTTAAAAAGAGATTCAATAGATGAGATAATACATGTGAGAGCCTTGAAGAAGGAAAGAAAGTAGACCGGAAGAGAAGACACGACGAACTTCAGGAGAACCAAGCGACCACCAAAAGACAAATGTCTATTGTTCCACCCAAATAGCCGACGTTTAATATGCTCAACCAACAGATTCCAAAAACTCAAACGCCGAGGATTAGTACCTATCGAAAGGCCAAGGTAGATAAAATGGATGCTTCCATTTTTAAAATTCAACACCAAAGATGCCTCAACCATCCATGAATCAGATACACTCACCCCCACCAATAAGCTTTTGTGACAGTTCACCTTCTATGCGATATCAACTCGAAAAGAATTATATTAGCTTTTATAGCTCGCACATTTGCCCATGTGCATAGCAACTAATAGTTGACAGTCTTGTTCAATTTTTAGATGGTTAGTCAAACATTTGGAGACATACTATTTTTTCCTACCTCTGAAAGCTTGAAGGAATTTCCTTTACCCGGTTCACTTAAGAAAATGATTATCATATATCAACCGAACCACCTAAGGAGTACCTTGAGGCAAAAGAGGGGAAAATATGGAAGGGAAAGCCTAAAAATGATGAAGAAGCTTGGGGCAAAGAAGTTCCATGTTTGAAAGTGGTACCATAGCTGATTAAAAGGTCTGATACTAACTCAATGTTGTATATAAGTTGTAATGAGTAGTTAGATTGATTCATTTTCTTGCTTGCCATCTTTAGCAAAACAGTGGCGACGATGAAGGATGATTTAGTGAGGAGGAAGATTCTGATGAAGCGGGAATATCTCAAAATGGATCCTGATAAAGTGACTCTAAGTTTAAGTGACTCACTGCTCGGAAAGGCTGCTGACATATATGGAACAAAAATTGTCAGGTATTGTTAAATGTTTCCAGTTAGTCCTTAAGAGTTAATCATTTTCATGAGCCTGGCCACCTCAGTATGATATATTGAACTTTTAATAACTCTTTGTAATGAAAATGTAGTTCATTATGTTTCTTAGGTTGCATATCCAATGATTTTGTAGTTCTTTTATAATTGAAACAAAACCAAGGCATTAATATTCAATTTAGATTTGGATATGCAGGATGTGATCTTTAGTTGCATATGAAATGTAAGGTATTTATTTTTCTAATTTTTGATAGGTTTACTCAGCAGAATATACCAAGAGGGTATCTGAAAGGTACACACATTATAATCTGTTAACTGGATGGAAACATGGAGCTCAAATGGTTGCATTTAATATGCAAGTGTATATTTTTTAGCAAGAACCTGTGAGGTCTAGAATTGTTACTGATTGAAAATTCAGGGTAATACTTTTAAGGATGATTTATAATTGTTGTTTAATAGATGTGTGTTTTTGTCTTGACTTTCATTGTGGTGAGGATGTGAGATTTGATTTACATCTTTTCAGTTGTATGAATACATTGATAATACTTTCATTCAAGTTCAACATCATTGAATCTATTATTTACTTATGATTTGCTCATATTGAGATCATGAAAGATTTTCACTAATATGATTTTATTGTGGGTTGTTTCCTTGGCAGATGCCAATGGTGGATGTGGTTTTGTTAAGAAACCAGATTTTCTATTAAAAATTGGTCCAAATAATGAGCTTTTGAACAACTTTATGCTTTTCTTATTCTCACACCCTTTGTTGCTTCCTGTGCTATATATTTTGTACAACAATTACAATATGTTGGTCAGTAAATATGGTGTGTCTACCAAAGAGTGCGTTTGCTTTGAATTTGAATGTCGCTTTAAGAAAATATTTGTCTCGTTGTGCTGTAGTTTTGGATTGATTTGTATTTTAGCTCGGTGAGGTTAGGTTTTGAAAACTTATCTTCAATCGACTTGAGTTTTTCAGATTAAATGTGGATTCTGAAAATCAATTTATTTCCCACCCCTAATTAAAACTAAGTTTGATTTTTTTATTTTTTAATAAAAAATTCTGATTTATACTTTTTCAAGTAACATGAATAGATTAAGATCATTTTTACTTATTTATTAAAGATGTAACAAACATAAATGAAAATTTGAACTAGTTATTTTTTTATTTTTAGGGAAAAATTTGAACTAGTTATTAACTCGTATACAAATTTATCTCTCTTGGAGTTGTCATTTTTTGGGTGAACAATGAATTTTAACAAAAACTCATTCCTGAGAAGAACCAAAACAGAGTAAATACACAGAATGAAAGGAACAGAATCACTGCATTTGCATTACAAAGCAAAGTTAACAATTCAGTTCAACAACTTAACCATCCTTTTGGTGCATCAAATCAAATACATAATAACAATAACTCCCAAAACAAAACATAAAAAGGAACAACCTTCAAAAACAAACAACCTAGTCCTGTCCTACTACTCCTCTGCCCCCAAAGACCATCACACATAGTACATCATTATTCAAAACAAGAAGAATTCAAGCAATCTGAACCTGAATGGTTCTAGGTTTCTTAGGCTGAGGAGGAGGCAGTTTCTGAACAGTAACACTCAGAACCCCATCTTGAGAAACAGCAGAAACCGCATCAGTATTAGCATTCTCAGGAAGAACAAATTTCCTCATAAACTTACCAACCCTTCGTTCCATTCTCAAATACTTTGCACCACCTTCTTTCTCTTCTTCCCTCTTCCTTTCACCGCTTATCACAAGCACATTATCATCTTCAACCTGAACCTTTATGTCACCAGATTTCAACCCAGGCATGTCGATCACGAACACGTATGAATTTGGATTTTCCTTCACATCTGCAGGAGTAGCAGCCATTGCCTTCGCGTCTATAACGTAGGATCTTGTTGGAGCATTGTGCGATGATGATTTCTCCACATTGTCGTCTGAAAGGTCCATCATCTGGTGCAAAGCATGTAACACTGGAGCATCCAAACCCATCACTCTGAAATCCATTTTCACAATTTCTCTCGATTTTTTTTTTCTAGCTACTTTGATGAAATGATTCCCAATGTTGAAGAATGGTTTTTCTTTGGAGTATTTAAATGTGTGTGAAGGAAGGAACATGAAAGTTCTACAGAAATGAAACACGCTCTGCTTTTGAAACTTCTAGTTCTTTCTATACACATCCCACATCCCAATTAATTCATTTTCATTTTTCACCGTACAATAAATATAAATAAATAAATAGAAACATTCAGAAGAACCTAACACGTGGCTTTCTAAACATTCCGTTCTAGTAGTTTCCAAAACATACTCATTTCATATCACTGCTTCCCTCCCTTCTTATAGGATTTTTATATGAATAGTTTAAAAAAAAAATCACGGGAATTAAGAAAAGTTATTGAAGTAATAAAGTTGTCTCAAATGTGTATGATTATTAATATATTACCCTTAATTAAATATATATTTAAGGTTAACTTTTCATATACCAAGACAAATTGATAGTATTAATAATTAGTATATTTGGAAAAAGAATAATCAATACATCTAGGAATTTGTATGTAATCTTATATTAAGGGACAAAACTTTTTTATAAATTACTCCTATAAAAAGGGACGAGTATTGTATTATTTTGGATCTTGTTAACCGGTGCCTAAAACATTGGTTAAGGAATTCTTTAATAGAAACTTTGTCGAAATATAAGTTTTTACTTTTGTCTTATCAATATTTACACCACTTTTTCATACAAACTTATTACTCCCTCCGGTCCTATATATAAGAAAATTTTCAAAAAAAATGTTGGTCCTATTTATAAGAAAATATCACAACTTTTAAGGTGTAGTTATTGTTTAAAAGACTTTTATACCCCTTATTTAATGTTTGTCTTTTTAAAATTAGTGGATGTATTTAATATTTTACAATTTTTTATGAGGATATATTTATAAAAATATTCAAAAAGTTACACTAATTAATGAGTGTATTGGTTTTGATGTTTTTTTTGTTTTTCTTCTTATAATAAGGACCGGAGGGAGTAATTTTTAACACTTTAACCAATGTCTCAAGGATACTCATTAACATTCTTCTTTTATTTTATGGGTTTACTAACCGGTTGCCGAAAGGAATCCAAAAATAAAATTCCTATTTTGAAAATATAAACCGTCATTTTTCATCAATAATATAATTACATATTATTTTTTTAATAAAAACTTATTTCTTTTGATGTTTAACCAATATTTCAGTACATTGTTTAATATTCTCCTTATTTTATCTCTTTCACTTCCTTTCTATAACATCATCAATCTATTACATCTATCACATTATTACTTTTTTTCTCACTTTATCTCAAGGTGATTTCACCCAGTAAAATGTACACAATATTTTTCTCCCAGAATCTTATGCCGATATTTTTATTTTTAGTTTAGACAAGTAAAAATATTTAGTAACTTCAAAATATTTATCCTCATAGTCGTATAACATTTTTGAAAAAAAATAATTATCCTCATAGTTGTCTGGCATTTCAGAAAAAGAATCATTTTTCTGTTCTTAGCCGTGAAAAAAAATTACATAAAAAAGGGGAAAAATTATCTGAGTAAAAAAGAAATGATTTTTCCATTTTAATTTAATTAACGAATTATGCAACTTTTATATTTAAACACCATGAAATTCAATACACTTGTTCAACACGTTATTTTTTATTTTTTAGGGAAACACGTTATTTTTTGTTTTTAAATCTCGCATTCTACCACATTACTAATATATCCTATGAGTTAATTGTTGAATTTGATCATGTAATATACGTGAAGTTTGAAAAATGACATTGTAAAATAAAAAACACATATTCTAACCATGTATTTGAGATTCTTATTATTCTTGAGATGTAATATACGCAAAGTTCAAAAAAGCGGGTTGAATGTTTTTATGACTTTTTTTCGAGCATGTTTAGGACGATAAAATATGGCTTTACACAAAAAAAAAATCACGATGGACGAATTAATTATGAATTTTTAAAGCGCAAAAAGTTAAAAAAAATAAAATAATAAGTTAAATTGTAAACATAATGAGTGAGCGAGAGAGAGAGGACGTGAGCGAGAGAGGGGCGGCGCCCGGACTCAGTCCAGGCAACCGCGCCGGCCGTCTGCTTCGCCGGCGGTGAGGGTCCATGGGAGGGGTCGGGATCCTGGCTGGGTGCCACCAAATAGGGGAGGGGGGATAGGGGAGGCGGTTCTGTTGTGTGTTTTCGGAGTCAGAAAGTGCAGGTACAGGCTGTTAGAGGAAGGGACAGACGGCGGGATGGCTCGTGGCACGGGAGAGATTCAGTTTCGAGGGTCCGACGGTCTAGGCTTGGCAGGGAAAGATCTGTTTTCACGGCTGAAGATGATGTGGGTCGCGCGACTGTGTACAATGGACGTCGCTCCTTCCGTTATGTTGTTGCACAGTCGCGCGCGGGTGTTCACTCGAAAGGGCTGGGTAACGGTAATCTGTCAGGTGGTACGACAGCGTCTTTGATTCCGGAGGTGAAGAGGTTTGTTACTTTTTATATTACTAATTTTCCTGAACAATCTCCTTATTTCTATTTACGCAAAGGCTTTGAGGTTTGTGGGATTCTGGATGATATTTTTGTGGCTCCTAAACGGAATGCAAAGGGTTAGGTTTATGGTTTCGTGAGGTATGTTAATGTTCGCAATGTGGACAAGCTGCTGAAGGCTTTGAATGCAGCCTGGTTTGGTAATTTTCGTGTTTGGGCTATGGTTGCGCGTTTTGAGCGCGGTACTTCTGTGAAGGCCAAGTCGGTGGTAGGTGTAAAATCTCTAGAGAAGGGTAATCAGGGGGCGGTGGTCGAAGGTGAGGGAGAAAAAAACAGAGGTGGGGAGGGATAACAGTTGGCGAGCTTTCGGGTGGAGAGTGTGGGAGGTGTAGGTAAGAAGGGGGTTGTGGAGAGAAGGGAGGGGGCCGTGTGTGGGGTTGGGAGGACGGAGGAAGTTACGGGCGGAGTGAGGGAGGTTGAGAGGGGCGAGGCTGTGGTGGGGGCTAATTTTAGGGGTGTGGTGGACGAAGGTCTTTCTGTTTTTGATAAGGTTGATGGTGGCAATTCTACAATTGCGCCACCTATCTCAGTGGTTGGAGCTAAACCGGGAAGGTTTGTATGGATGTTCAGGTCTTTGGCGGCTCACTTGTCTTGGGCACGCAATGGGTTGGTGGCTATGGTGCGTAATGGGGAATCCATTCCAGTAGTTCAGACCAGGGTTGCGGATGCGGGTTTTCAGGAACTAAGTATTATTCCCATGGGTGCAGACAGAGTTTTTATTCACAGTTCTTCAGACACTTCGGCCAAGGTAATCGTTGATGGTGCTAAGGATTTTTTTCATCATTGCTTCGCAAGTTTTGAGCCTTGGAATAAGGAAGGTGTGGTCTTTCAAAGAGGCGACTGGCTTCGTATTTACGGTGTCCCTCTTCATGCTTGGAATGAATCCTTTTTCAAGCTTTGTGTATTAGAGTGTGGTCGTTACTTGCGCACAGATGATATTGCCCTTGATAAGGAGAGGTTTGATTATGCTCGGGTTTTGGTAGCAACGTCGGACTTGGAGATAATTAATTTGGTCGATAATATTCTGGTGGATGGGGTTCTGACGGAGAGAAAAATTGTCGAAGAATGGGGCTTTAACATAGGTGAGGATGCTTGTTTATTTGAAGAGGAAACTGAATCTGTTGTTTCTCACTCTGATCATGATGATGAAGACAGAGCGCATGAGGTTGGTAAAGATATTGATCTTGTGGTGGAACATGTGGCAGATGTTTGTGGTCTAAATACTTCCGCGCGACAATTCTGTGGTGTTGCCACTCAACCAGTTGACGACAATAGCGCTGGTTTTGGTACTACGACCCCTGTTGCTCAGGAGTGCGCTCCTGGAGGTGTCCCTGGTGAGGCCGGGCTTTCAATTCAGCAGGAGGCAGGCCCAGCTATTCACAATGCACCTGCCTCCCCTTTGAAACTGGGGGCGGACAATAACATTGCTCGAAGAAAGAGAACTAATTCCTGTCCTCCAGGGGTGGATCGGTCCTTGGTGATGGACCCTTGGAGTTTAGATTGGCTCCTTGACCATACTCACGGCGATGTCGGTATCATTTTCCCATCAAAATCCAGACATCGTAAGTGTCCAAAATCAGCAGGAGGTCACAGTAAGGAATCTAGCAACGGCCCTACGAGGAAGAAAGTTGGTGGTTCTCTTCGTCGTCCTGTTCATAGTTTGAAGAAAGTTGCCCGTTTACCAACCAAAGATCGTGATGTAGTTCTAAAAATATTGAACAAAAAAGGGAGAAAGAGACGTAGTGGGAGGGATGTATGTAGGGGGCGTCAGTTGTAACTTCATGTTCTTGTGGGGGATGCTCTTCATCTGCTTCAGTTAATAAGGATTGGGAGAACTGGGTTGCTATGCATGGTGATGAGCAGGTGGCAGTTGAGGATGTGTGGGGTATTGGTAAAGCTTTAGGGGTTAAATTCAATGGTACCAGTCAGAACATGTTCAGTGTGCTATCTAGAGCGGGGCAAGGAAACAAGGCGGCTTGTGTTAATCAAGGAGGGGGGAATGGCGTAGTGGAGGGGAGGGGTGCCTAGGGGGTGCGGTGTTGTGGGGTGGGGGGAAGGGGTGTGTTGTTCTGATGAAGATAATCTCTTGGAATGTGTAGGGGGTTGGGTGCTTTTGAGAAGAGGAAGAAGGTCAAGTCGCTGGTTCAGGAAAAAGGCCCTCTTATTGTGTGTCTGCAAGAAACAAAATTATCTGTTTGTGATGATTCTCTCTGTCTCTCTTTGTGGGGAGCTTCTACTCCTAGGTTCTCTTTTCGCCCTTCTGTTGGGGAGTCGGTAGGCTTATTGACCTTGCGGGATAGTTTGTTGGTGGAGGTGTGGTCTTCTGTTAGTTTTGATCACGTTCTGTTAATTCATGGTAGGTTTGTGTCCTCCCAGGAAGAGTTCTATGTTGCCAATGTGTACGCGCCTTGTGATAATGGTGCCAAACAGGTGTTGTGGGATAGTCTATCTGTTCGTCTTCATTCCTTACGGGGTACGAAGGTTTGTGTGTGTGGGGACTTTAATGCAGTTTGTAGTGTGGAGGAAAGGCGGTCTCTGCGAGCGGTCTCTAATTCTGCGGATCTTGTTCCTTTTAATTGTTTCATTGATGATAATATGTTGGTGGATTTACCTCTTTGCCGTCGTAAGTTTACTTGGTACAAAGGTGATGGGATGTCTATGAGTCGCATTGATCGGTTTTTGCTGTCTGAGGAGTGGTGTGTAGTTTGGCCTGGTTGTTTGCAGATTGCTCATTTGAGGGGGTTGTCAGATCATTGTCCTTTATTGCTTACTATCGATGAGGAAAATTGGGGTCCTCGGCCTTCCTGCATGTTGAAGTGTTGATCTGACATCCCGGGTTATAGGCAATTTGTCCGTGATAAGTGGCAGTCTTTGATTGTGGAGGGATGGGGCGGTTTTGTGTTGAAAGAAAAACTTAAACTCATCAAATCATCGTTTAAGGAGTGGCATCATTCTCATGTTCGCAATTTGCCAGGTAAAATCTCTATTTTAAAAAATCGCCTCTCTGTGCTAGATGAAAAAGGGGAAGATGGTTTGTTATCTGAAGAGGAATTTGATGAATTGCATGAGGTAACTTCAAACCTTCATTACCTGGCCCGTGCCCATTCTAGTATCTCATGGCAACAATCTCGGTTGCTCTGGCTCAAGGAAGAGGATGCGAACTCCAAGTATTTTCATTCTGTTCTGGCTAGCCGGCGCCGGGGGAATGCTATTTCCTCTCTCTTTGTTGACGGTGTTACCGTCGAAGGTGTTCATCCTATTCGGGAAGCAGTCTTTTCTCACTTTTCTGCTCATTATCGTGCGCCCCAAATGGATAGGCCGGGGGTGGAAAATTTGATCTTTCAAACCTTGTCTTTTGCGGAAGGTGCGAGTTTGGTTAGACCTTTTTCGGTCGAGGAGGTGAAAGCGGCGGTTTGGGATTGTGATAGTTTTAAAAGCCCGGGTCCAGATGGTGTGAACTTTGGTTTTCTGAAGGACTTTTGGGTCAATCTGCAGCAGACATTATGTGCTTTGTTACCGAGTTTCATCGGAATGGCAAACTATCGAAAGGTATTAACAGCACTTTCATTGCCCTTATTCCTAAGGTGGATAGCCCTCAGAAGTTAAATGATTTTCGCCCAATTTCTTTGGTGGGTAGTTTGTATAAAATCCTGGCTAAGTTACTTGCTAATCGACTAAGGTTGGTTATTGGTAGTGTTATCTCCGAAGTGCAGTCTGCTTTTGTTAAGGATAGGCAGATCCTTGATGGTATTTTAATTGCAAATGAAATGGTTGATGAAGCTCAAAAATTAAAGAAAGAGTTGTTATTGTTTAAAATCGATTTTGAAAAAGCTTATGATTCTGTTGATTGGGGTTACTTGGATGCTGTGATGGGCAAAATGTCTTTTCCGACTCTTTGGAGGAAGTGGATTAAGGAGTGTATATGTACGACTATTGCTTCGGTGTTAGTGAATGGTAGTCCCACTGACGAATTTTCCTTGGAGAGGGGTTTGAGGCAAGGCGATCCTCTTTCCCCTTTTCTTTTCCTTTTGGCGGCTAAAGGCTTGAATGTTTTGATGAAGGCAGCCACATATTCTAATCTCTTTTCTGGGTATTCTATTGGGTCTCTGGAGCCTATTGCAATCTCCCATCTTCAGTTGGTTGACGACACTTTGTTGGTTGGTGAAAAAAGTTGGGCCAATGTGAGAGCCATTCGGGCGGTTTTGTCGATTTTTGAGGCTATTTCCGGGTTAAAGGTGAATTTTCATAAGAGCATGTTGACTGGGGTTAATATTCCTGCTTCTTGGCTAGCGGAGGCCGCTTCTGTGTTACATTGTTGTGTGGGTTCAGTGCCTTTCTTGTACCTGGGACTGCCCATTGGTGGTGATGCGAGGAGGTTATCTTTTTGGGAACCGGTTGTATCCCGTATCAAGTCTAGATTGTCTGGCTGGAAGAGCCGTTTCTTGTCTTTTGGAGGCCGTTTGACCATTCTCAAGTTTGTCCTATCTTCTATTCCTGTGTATGCCCTTTCCTTCTTCAAAGCTCCTTCAGGTATCACATCTTCTATCGAATCTCTTTTTAATAATTTTTTTTAGGGAAGGGGTGAGGATTTTAGGAAATTATCTTGGATCAATTGGAAAACTATTTGTTTGATGAAGGAGGAAGGTGGTCTGGGGGTGAGAAGAATGCGGGAGTTTTATTTGGCTCTTTTAGGTAAATGGTGCTGGAGGATGTTAGTAGATAGAGGTGGTTTATAGTATCAGGTGTTGGTGGCCCGTTATGGCGAGGCGAATGGCCTCTTAAAGGGAGGGGGCGGCGTGACTCTCCTTGGTGGAAGGAGGTGGTTAAAATTAGAGATGGCGGAGAGGGCAGTGCGGGAAGGTGGTTCCGTGAGGGGGTTGTAAAAAAGGTTGGGAATGGTAGAAACACTTTGTTCTGGACTGACCTGTGGGTTGGTGGGAGTCCTTTGTCGGAGCGGTTTAGGAGGATTTATAACCTATCTGTTCATAAGTCTAGCACTGTGCATGATATGTTCCTGATGGGTTGGGGGTTGGGGGTGAGGCGTGGCAGTGTCAGAGGACGTTGTGGGAGTGGGAGGAGGAAATGGCAGGGACCTATAGGAGATTACTTCTAATGTGGTTTTGCAGGATGAGTCTCTTGGCCTTTGGCAGTGGCAGTGGGATCCTTTGGTTGGTTATACTGTCTGCGGTGCTTATCAGATTCTTACCTCTAATAGGAACCCCGACTTGGGGGAGGCGGCGGAGTGGATCTGGCACAATCAAGTTCCTTTAAAAGTCTCGATTTTTGCCTGGAGACTGCTTCGGGACAAGCTACCGACAAAGGAGAATCTGGCGGCTCGCGGTATTCTGAATCACGATCTGCAGTTATGTGTTAATGGTTGTGGTGTCGTCGAATCAGCTAGCCACTTGTTTCTCTCTTGTCTGCGCTTCAGGGACCTTTGGTCTAAAGTCCTTGCTTGGATCGGGGTCTATACAGCGGAGCCGAATAGTATTCCTGACCATTTTGTTCAGTTCTCTTGTTCAGCTGGAGGCTTAAGGGCACGTCGTTCTTTTCTGCGTCTGGTGTGGCTTGCGTGCGTTTGGGTTTTATGGAGTGAAAGAAATAACCGCATTTTCAACCAAAAAGAAAAATCTACTGATCAATTGCTCGATAGTGTTAAATATCATTCTTTCTGGTGGTTAAAGGCGGCTAATGTTGTTTTTGTTTTTGGCCATCAGAGTTGGTGGACTTGCCCCCTTGTTTGTTTGGGCATAGCTTAAGCTTGCTTTATTTTGGTTTGGATTGTTTTTGTATCTTTAGTTGCCTCTCAGGCACTCCTTGTGCTTTTGAGGCACCTTGATTGTTGTTAATATATTTCATTTTAGCTTCTTCAAAAAAAAAATGAAATCTTGACATAGAAATTGAATTTTAAGTTGATTGTTTTTCAGAAACATCTATAAAAATATATAAAAAGGATTTGAAAAGTTTTATAGCGTTTAGATGATGTTTTGATTTATTTTTATTTTTCAACCAAAATGTACAAAATTGCAATTTTGTTCCGAGTAGCGTATACTCACTAGTCAAATTTCGTTTCCTAATTTTGTAGGTATGGTTAGGCATCATAAGAATTTTCACCGTGAAATTTTAGAGTTTTTAAACGAGAGACAAATTAATTATGAATTGTTTAAGAAATTCATAATTAATCAGTCCCCAATCGATAAAATCTATTTTTTTTTGTGTAAAGCCATATTTTAACGTCTTAACCATGCCTGAAAAAATTATAAAAAAATTCAACCTCTAGGTCACTTTTTTGGACTACGCTTATATTATAGGGTTAAAAATAAGAAGAATATCAATTTATGGGGTTAGGATTAGGAGTGTTCGCGGTGCAGTTTGGATCGGTTTTGAGGTAAAAAGTCATCCGATCCAAAATAAAAATCACATGCGGTTCGGTTCGGTTTGATGACTATTTTAAAAAAATCTGATCCAATCCAAATATATGCGATTTAATTTGGATCGGTTTTTGGATATCCAAAATGCAACATGTAATTTTTTTATTAATATTAGTATTATACATACATGGTAAACTAATAGGTTTGAGGCTAAATATAACACAAATATATTAAAAAATTAACACTATAGAATGATAATGATCAATTATATTCAAAACATATGAAGTCGTGATAACATAGATTAAATTAATGCAATATATAAGATTGAAACCAACAAACAATATATTAATGCAACATATTATACTAATAAAATAATAAATAAGTATTTAAATTTACTTTGGTGGTTCGGTTTGATTCGATTTTGAAAAGTGATCCGAAATCCGAGTCTTAGCTGTTTTTACAAAACAAAATCCAAATACATCCAAAAAATATTCGGTTTTTTGCGGTTTTTGGTGTTTTTGGATCGGTTTGCAGTTTTAATTTGGATCGGTTTGGATTTGAACACCCCCTAATTAAGATATGTGTTTTTTATTTTATAGTGTTATTTTTCAGACATCACGTGTATTGCAAGGTCAATTTAAACTATTAACCCATATCATATTTATCACATCACTTTCTCTATTCCTTTCTTTTTCATGATCTCATTGGAGTGTTTAGATGTTCAATGCCTACTACTAAAGATTTTCCAATATTTTAATAACAAAATCAACATCGGCCTTAACAATTATTTTAGTCATTTGATTTTCTATAAGGTCGTGTTCTCTCATAAAACACAAACTTATCAAAAATCAAACTAACGGGTCCCTTATCATATTTCTTTGTAATACTTTAATTTATTTATTTTTGTGCATGTCATTTATATTTTAAAAAGTTCAAACGTTGTTATTTTCTTCTTTTTTTTCCAGTTTTTTCTTAAAAATGTTGAGGCGATAAATCTAGTTAGAATTATAAAATAATTTTATAAGAAATTAAAAAAAAATTACTGTTCTTCCTTTAAATTTTTGTGCTCTCAAACCCATAAATTGCATAAGCCAAATTTCATCAACGTTCAAATGGTAAATTTTCATTATAAAAATTTGTAACCATGTCTATATTCCCCTCACAGTATTGAATTGTGATGCCTTTATCTTGAAGTTTTTTATTTAATTTATACTTGTTCTAAGTACAAAAGTACCGATCCCCTCTCCTATGGCTGTGAGAGGATGAGTACATCTCCAACACCGTGTCATAAGGTTGGGTATTTTGATTATAGTTCGACAGGGAGGATCACTCATCCTACATATCCCTAAGTGGTTAGAGAATCAGAGTTACGCAGTTCTCTTGAGAATTGACGATGTGCAGAAGAAGTCAATGAATGAGGGAGGCATGAAGTCTCGTATTTAGTGGGGTCCTATGAGGTAGTGGGTGAAGGAGTGGGGAGTTGGCAGAGAGTATTGAACAGGTTAGTGGAGATCATGAGATGTCCCACTACTTCATCTCTCGTAGACTTAATCAAAGCATCATGTGTTTCATGTGGGATGACTTTAGTCAAGTGGGTCACCCCTTCTTCTAAGGAGGCTTGGCATAATTTTCATTGCGGTATAAAATTGAATTTTCTCAATATTTTTATTATAGTTATGGTCTTAAACGCTTTCAAGGTAGAGGGTATCAGAAGAATGATATGATTTAAGCTTTACATGAGAAAATAGAAGTGATGAAAGGATGTACCTCATTAAAAATTATCTCTGAGGAGAGAAGAGCGAGCATCTTTATATTTTGCAGTTTAAGTTTTTAACTAAAATGGTAACAAAAGGTTGTCTGGATTCCATGCTCTAGGAATCGGGTTACCTCCACACTCTTCTAATTTGTAAGATCCTCCAGTAAATTATATTGGGTTACCCAGATATAATTTTATGGAATATTATACAAGATGTTAATATCTGATACTGCATAACTAAAATAAATGAGTCAAATTTTAGAAGAAATTAAATCCTTGCTTTATACATAAGTGCAAGACACATTTCTCATAGTTTACATGAATGATTAATTCCTTTGTTACATCTAAAATTTTAATAGAATAGTTTTGAAGTCTCGTATTCAAGAACAAAACTTCAAGCCCTCAACCACTTCATCTATCTATTTGAAAAGAAAAAGGAACTGGGATGAGATCTACTTATCTCGTTGAGTCCTTACCAATACCATAAATATGGCCTCTAATTTTTATTTAGTCGTAAAACCCTTATGATTCCATGAATTTCAGTAATACATATATGAGAAGAGAGAAAGATGTGAGCAATTAAAAAGATTTTAGATAATGTTTGGTATAAAAAAAATTGATTCACGGATCTTCAACCAATCACACCTTAAATGTACTTTTACTTAAGATCTATTTTACAAAACCGCTTCATCCAAAATTTACATTATGACTTGTTGAAACACGTAAAAAAAAGTAAAGACTAAAATATTTCGATTTCTAGAAATAAATATAAGGTTTAAATATATTTTTTTATCTTACAAGTACATTATTTTTTTATTTTTAGTCTCATAAAAATATTTTATGGCCCGTTATAAGTTAAAATAAATATAATTTTGATATAAATAATTATATATTATTCTTTAGATAGTTTTAAAAAAAGCATATATAAACCATTTTGTGTTTGTTTAAAATGGTGCAATGAGTATAAGAAAATGTTTAGTTTTCTTAAGTGTACCAAAAAAAAAATACATTCTTAAGAAAAGATATTTTGCATTATAAAATTTATTAGTACTAAAATTCATCCTAATAATATACAGAATATTACATTATCAAATCTTAAAAAAATTACAATAACAATTTTTATTAGTAAAGAAAAAAAAACAGATAAAAAAATGAACTAAAAAACAATTTCAGACACAAACAAAACAAGTAACCAACTAATTATGTTATACAAACAGGTGTGAGGTGTTTGAACATACCAAACCATAGATGGCGGCATCACATAACCACCGTCCGCCACCGCCACAACAACTTTCCGACTCCGATTCCGACGGCGGCGGCTCCTCCACCACATCACTCCTTCGACACTCCGACCTCTCTGAATCAATATTCAAATCCTACTTCAACTTCTCCGGCCACTCCTCAACCAATGCCACCACCGCCGACCTCTCCAAGATCCAATCCTTCCTCACCTCCTCCTCTTCTGGCGCTCTTTCCTGCCTCATCTGCCTCGAACGCATCAAACCCTCCGATCCAACTTGGTCCTGCACCTCCCTCTGCTTCGCCGTCTTCCATCTCTTCTGTATTCAAAGCTGGTCCCGTCAAGCTTCCGATCTCGCCGCTGCACGCGCCATCACGCGCCTCTCCGTTTCCACCGAACAAGCTGAACAAACATCTCTCTGGAATTGTCCTAAATGTAGAGTTGAATATCCCAAAAGGTTAATCCCAAAAATTTACCTTTGTTTCTGTGGTAAATTGGAGAATCCACCCAGTGATGATCCTTGGGTTTTACCTCATTCCTGCGGTGAAGTTTGTGGTAGATCGTTGAAAAATGACTGTGGGCATCATTGTTTACTTCTTTGTCATCCTGGGCCATGTCCATCTTGTCCACAATTGGTTAAAGCTAGATGCTTTTGTGGGTCCCATCAAGATGTACGTAGATGTGGTTTCAAGGAGTTTTCTTGTGAAGCACGTTGTGAGAAAAAATTGGATTGTGGTGTTCATAGGTGTGTTGAGATTTGTCACCGTGGCGATTGTCCACCGTGTCGGGCTCGTGGTGTTTATAGGTGTCAATGTGGGAAGGTGAAAGAGGAGAGGGAGTGTTGTGAGCGTGTATTTCAATGTGGTGATCCTTGTGAGAAGAAGCTTAGTTGTGGGAAGCATGTTTGTGAGAAAGGGTGTCATTCTGGGGAGTGTGGCGGGTGTCCTTTACAAGGGAAGAGAACGTGTCCTTGTGGGAAAAGGGTGTATGAGGGAATGCCTTGTGATGCTCCTTTGCAAGTTTGTGGGGCAACTTGTGAGAAAACGTTGCCGTGTGGGTATCATAGGTGCCATGAACGATGCCACCGTGGACAGTGTATGGAGACTTGTAGGATTGTTGTAAAGAAAAGTTGTCGTTGTGGAAGCCTCAGGAAAGATGTAAGTGGTTGTGATTTTCTTTTTCCTTTGTTTGAAATTTGGATGCATTTGTAAAATAGTCACCATAGTTGGCAAATTTAATTGAACTTAAAGTAGGTACCTTGCTATCAAGATTTGACATGTGAGAGGAAGTGTCAAACATTGCGCGACTGTGGTAAGCACCCGTGTAAGCGCCGCTGCTGTGATGGAGATTGCCCTCCGTGCTCAGAGGTGTGTGTGCTTGTTTTGTAGTAGATATTAATATTGTTATTACCTCATTTTGATAGTAGAATTGTAAATTTGTAATTATTATTAACCGGTTTCTTTTGTTTTTCAACAATTATTAGATATGTGGCAGGAGGCTTCGCTGTAGGAACCATAAATGCCAATCTCCATGCCATAGGTATGTCGTTTTTCAGTATATGCATGATCTTGGCCTGTACTCCATTAGGCAACTGCAAGACTGCGACAATGGTGAATAGATGAAATATAGTCTCTGATGTTTAAATATTATGTCTTTAGCTATTAAAAATTTGATCACAATGAATGGACTAGAATCTAGATGGAGAAGAAATATATCAACATCTTCATGAAAAAGTTGATCTGTTTCCGTTGATCCGTTTATTTATGAACATAGGGACCAAGATTTTCATATCTTATGCATACACGACAAAATGGTCTTTCATCATTTAACTTGTGAAGCTTAAAGTATAAGACAGGCAGAATATAGATTGATGATAGCTAAATTTGCTCTTGCAGAGGTCCCTGTGCTCCTTGTCCTATAATGGTGACAATTTCGTGTGCATGTGGGGAGACACATTTTGAGGTTTGAGTTCCTCCATCAGGATTCTGTTTGCATCTTTTCTTATGTTGCATGATTTTTCTTTTACAGCCGTGCATGTTTGTGCTTAATGCGAAGTCCCATTTTATAATTGTATTTCTTGTATACAAATTGTTGTGTGAACATTGAATCTTATGTAAAACAGCACCATTGACTGCTCAGTTCATAGAAGTTAATGGCTAGATATCATTGGGAGTTTCTCTTGGGTGCCATTGGCCTTTGGTGCCTTTGTTCCTATCTCTCTCTTAACCAACTTTTCTCTCTCTTAACCAATTTTTCTCTCGCATCTAAATAATTTATTTTAATCGTTCATCCATCATTCTCTCTCATCTAAAATACACTAAAGGCACCAATAGCACCAAAAGCCAATGGTGCACCCAGGTGAAATCCGAAAAACGTACTAAATAGTAATTAGTTTGATAACTTATGGAACTTCGAGTGAATAAACTTTTTCTTTCACGGATGTCTCACTCATGTCCCAGCACCTTAATGCTCCTTTCCGGGTTTCAGTTGATTGGAAGGAGTGATTTTAATAGTGATCAGCAGCATATAATTTTTTTATTTGCATAATATAAGCACATTGCATTACACTGGCTGCTGATTTGTTTGAAAGCAAAGTCATTTGAACATATTCTGGGGAACAGAAAGCTAAATGTATTATATGAAATCAAGAAGGGTTGTTATTGTCATTTTGTATAATATTCATTGTCAGTCTGTGATATGCCCATTTTTATATTACTCTCGAGTTGCTACTCTGCTAATTTCATAGCATTTTCATTAAATAAATTAGTAGTTCAGAGACCAGATAAATATGTAGTTGCTTATTGCTGTTACTTTTTGTATTTTGATTTGAAGAAATTGGTAAATTTACTTAATCTCGGTGATTGTAAACTAATATCAATAATTTCACATATACAAAATTACAAACACCAGGTTTTGATGTAGATATTCTCTGTTATTTCTTTCTTTGCGAGTGCCCATGTTTTATTATTTTGGGTTGTCGATTTTCTTTTAGTCAATATGCCACTACTGTCTTATATAATCTTCTTGATCTTGATGCTATATACTTTGATTTTATCAAATTTTGTGGCACTTGCTTAAATTATATTTGATGTTTGATAAATTTTGTACCAGGTTCCTTGTGGTACTGAAATGGATCAAAAGCCACCCAAATGTCGTAAACAGTGTCCTATTCAGCCTTTGTGCCGGCATGCATTAATCTCCAAGGTACTATTTGTTACTGATTTGTTTTGCTGCAAGTATTTACATTCCCAAGCAGCGATATATTATAATTTTGTAATTGGGTGAAGCTGTGATAGAGGATAATGTTTAGAGAGAAAAACTCCAATTCATCGTTTCTTTTTTTAATCAATGGTAATAGCATTTGTAAAAAAAAAAAGTGGTAATAGCATCTCCAAAGGGTATCTATGCCTCTAACCATTTTGAGATTTGATATCAGCTAATTGAAGTTTCTCTTTTGGGTTTAGGATTCAATCCATGATTTCCTAATACCTGGTTATGTTGTTGATCTAATGATAAAATATTCTTTTATATAATTGTAGACATGTTTTTTTTTTAAACTTGGTATCCGGCGGGCCGACTAATCGAGGGGTCCAATCCCACGGTTCACTTGCGGGGAGGGGGGCATTTAAAGGCAGAGCTATATAGCTCTGTATGGACTTGGCCCATCGAAATTGGCACCAGGGGGAAACAAACTTGAGACCTTGAGAGGAGCACACTCCAAGGTCCCAAGCCAACACCACTAGGCCAACCCAAATGGGTTTATAATTGCAGACGTGTATCTTACTAAAATAAAACAATGACCCAAAGTAGACACGGGTCGAACTTCCAGTAATTATTTTCCCACTCAAACGCTTTTTCATTTCTTCAAAAGATATTTACATGTGTTTTGTGATTTTTCCCTAACCTGTGTTTCTGCACCTTTAAACACAACTAGTTGCAATATAAATGAGTAAGAAAGGACAATAACATTGGATTCTTCCTGTGGTCTAAATTTTAAGTAGTGTGTACTTTGTACATGTGAATTTTAAAACAATTTTCTGTGAAGAATGTTACTTTTACCATAATCGTAAAAATGAGTCTTATTAAGCATGTTGTAGCTAAATTTAATATATTACAAGGAAGTCCATGTATTTGAACAGAAGCTTGTCGCATGAAGAGTATTTTTAATGAGTTTGGGGCAGATTTAAGTTATTCAGCCTTTTCATTTTGTTTGCGTGTGACTATTTATAGGATAAGCCAACTGCCTTTGTTTATTACTGTTGGTTTCTCTTATTTCTAACTTATTCTTTCTAACTGCTACTGTGAAACTTGTTATGTAAATTATTAAAACTAGGCCTTTCAAGATTCTTTTATCTAGCTCCCGGTTGTACCTTAGCCTTTTTTTTTCCAATGATATTTTACAGATATATTTATCTTAAAACTTGGTTATGTAAATTATTATAATCACTTGTTTTTTTAAATGCGTTCGTAAGTAATCTACAGTACACAACAAAATACTTGTTTTATTTTATGGTTGGCATAAAATGAACTTGAATCATTGCCCTCTTGCCCCCAACACCCCCAGGTCTTTTAATTGTATCATGTCTAGAGTTTCAAATTGTAATGGTGTTTTGTAGTCTTTTCCATAAAATATATTTATGGTTGTGATTCGAACATTATATTACATGCTAAAATTGAACTACTTCAGTGGTGAGTACAATTAAGTTTGAAATTGGATGATATGATTTCATTGCAATTATTTTTTAAAAAAAGGAATATTCATATCTCTTAATGGGTGTCATCATCATATACTTCGATGTTCCTTAATTTTAAGGAAGTTGTATGCTTCATTGCTGATAAAGTAATATTTTTTTTTAAAATATTATTAACACATTTCTTTTGTTTAGCCTCACAAATGCCATTATGGAGCCTGCCCTCCTTGTCGCCTAACTTGTGCAGAAGAGTACCAATGTGGCCATGCATGCAAATTAAGGTTTGAGAAATTTCTCTATATATGATAGATTGAGATGTTACTATGTATTATTTTGAAGAAATTTAGTTAAATGTTTAAGACTTTTGAACTTTAAAAAAGCATTTAGGCGTGAATGGAAGGTCTAAAAACAGATATTCCTTTCTCTACTTATGTCTCAAGTATTGACATATAGTTGAATTAAACCACATGAGACTGCACGTTCAAATTTTAGTTAATATCTTTCCTTAACACGTTTTTCTCTGTGAAGGTGTCATGGTGCTAGGCCTCCTCCTAAACCTGAGTTTACTCTCAAACCAAAGAAAAAGAAGATTATACAACAAAGTGAAAGTGTTCCCGGCACTCCATGCCCTCCTTGCCCAGAACTAGAATGGAGACCATGTGTAGGGCAGCACATTGGAGCAGAGAGAATGGTTTGTATTGCTTATCTTAAAAGCTGCATACGAACTATGACATGCAATATTTTTTATATGATTTTGTCCAAAACCAATTTACTTTAACTGCTTTTAATGTGGTTTCTGTTTTCTTTTCCACCTTCTCATCAGATGGTCTGCTCTAATAAATCACAGTTCTCCTGTGATAATTTATGTGGTAATCCTCTACCATGTGGTAATCATTATTGTACTAAAACCTGCCACGCCTTGGAGAACCGGTCTTCCATGAACCAGTTACCGAGAAGTGAGGCTTGTGAAGCTTGTTCGCTTTCTTGCCAAAAGGTTTTGAATCTTTCATAATTCCATTAATCCATTCCATTGTATTTTATTCTTTATTTTGCACCAGTGTCTTTCTCGTTCACGGATAGCGATGTGTTTTCTGTGTTTACTGGTGTAAAAGTTGAGAATCTCACTCCCCCCAATCAAAAATCAGAGCTTATAATTAGTCTCTTGATGTGTAAACTGCGTTGATCAGGAACGAAAGCCTACGTGTCAACATCACTGCCCTCGGCGATGCCATCCTGGAGACTGCCCCCCATGCAAGGTGCTAATTAAACGGTCATGTCATTGTGGTGCAATGGTCCATGCTTTTGAGTGCATTTATTACAACAGCCTGTCTGCAAAGGATCAAGAGACTGCCCGGTCATGTGGTGGACCTTGTCATAGGTAATTTAAATAGAAGTGATTTTTAATCTAGTGTAGCCTTCGAAACCAAATTTGAGTTGAAAGTATCTGTAAGACTTATGTTCCTTCTCTTTTCCTCGTTCTCTAAATGGAGTAGCTTGATGATAGCCTTATTGGTTACAATGGTTTTGCAGAAAGATGCCAAATTGTACACACCTATGCCCAGAGACATGTCATCCTGGTGAATGCCCAAATCCTGAAAAATGCTCTAAAAAGGTACAGAATTTAATAGCTGTTGCTTCATGAATTAACTTTGAAATAACACTATTAGCTCAATATGTGTAGTTTTTTGCATCACTTTTCTAGATACTGCAAACTAAACAAACCAGTAGACCTATTATTGATCCAATTTATCTTCTAAATTATGAACTCGTTATTTACAAGGTCACTGTTCGTTGCAAATGTCAAACACTGAAAAAGGAGTGGCTTTGTCAAGATGTTCAAGCAGCACATAATCGTGCCGGTTGCAATCCAAGCGATGTACCAAAAAATCAATTTGGAGTTGGACTTATTCCTTGCAATTCTGACTGTAAGAGTAAAGTGCAGGTTGTTGAGTCAGAATTGCAATTACGTAAATCTAGAGTTACGGAGGTAATTGTGCTTCCATCAGAACTTTCTGCATAATACTTGCTTGTTTTTTTTTTATTCATCATCACTACAAAATTGCATTGTACTTATGGAAATCCAGCTCCTGAAAGGACATCTTTGTGTCTACATTGCCATTTAAGGTTGTGATAATTCTTGGAACCAAGTTAGATATGTACACCAAAATCACAAACATGTGTAGATATTATGGCCTAGCAAAATGTAGAGTGAGGCAAAAAAAAGTCCCAGTTGACATTGTTCATGATCAATGATGTGGGTTTGTTTGAACTCAAGTGTTCTACTACTGAGATAAATCCTTTAAAAATAATATTAACAGCACACTCTGACACATTCTTTAACACACATTATTGGGTAAAATTCATGAGACTTATTTTAGAAGTGAGCTCGGTAGCAGCAGTGTCATAATACTAAAGTAATCTTTGTCTACACAAGCCTAATACTAGTAATTGTTGAAGGTGAAGGAGCATCCAGATAATGAAAAATCAGTTCCAAAGCGACGAAAAAAGCGAGAGCGGGTAGTAGAATCGAAGGAACCAACAATACTGCAGGTATGTTAGTTTTCTTGATAAAAGAGTGTATTTATTTTAAACAAATTCATCTACCTTTCTCTTTGTGACTAATTATATTTGTAATCATTGAACAGAAAATTATTTCCAGAACAAAGCAGCTTCTTCTATTTATATTTTTCTTGGTCATACTTGTTGCTGCTACCCATTATGGGTACAAGGGACTACTATGGCTCAATGATTGGATGAATAAAGTTGATGAACAAAGACAAAGATCTTCACGAATCAGATGATTAGTTCATTTTGTTTAGTATGTTATTTCTCCTGTTAATGAAAGTATAAAATGCATCAAGTTTAGATATGCTTTGAATGCTTACAGCACTTGACACTCACCATACATTCTTTTACCATGGAACGGGAAATAATCACCCTAAAGACATTAGACATGTTCAGATTTCTCCTGAATGAGGTTTTCTTTTGGAGGTTAAATTAATTTGCATGTCCGATATTGTTACCAAAGATGTAGCTATTTGTATAACTATTGTATAACTTATAGTGCTATGATGATAACTCTACAATTTTGTTGGATTAATTTTGTTGGATTATGTTGCGATAACATTTTTATTATCAGTTTGTTGGTTCGTGCCATTTTTTGTGTTTATTTGCCATCCTTTATTGCATGGTGTGTGAAAGCTCTAAACTCCAAAACTCCACTTGCACCAACAAGTTTCTTGTTGATGTCCATTTTCTGTCAGCTTGTTACTTTAATGTTTGAAGTTTGATTATGCTTTTAAAATATAATTAACCCTTATTCCAATTAAACCACCATGAGGTCCATTAATTCAATATTTATTGTCAAATTAAGTGTAATGCTTTGTTAATTTGTTCACACTTCAATCATATATTTGTCAATTTGTTCAGACTTCAATCTTTTCACTTTATACTTAGTTTAGAGGAGTCAGATTCCAATTAATATTGTCCATGATTAATGATGGCTCCATTTGAACTAGCATGTATAAATAATCCGAGTTCTTCTAACTGAATGTTAAAACTATACTTATAAGCAGTGAATTAACTATCTTTTCATAACAAACCAAAGAGATTAATAGCTATAACCGG
This sequence comes from Medicago ruthenica, assembly GCA_018208015.1. Taxonomy (NCBI): domain Eukaryota; kingdom Viridiplantae; phylum Streptophyta; class Magnoliopsida; order Fabales; family Fabaceae; genus Medicago; species Medicago ruthenica. The sequence continues at coordinate 57,310,361 of CM031373.1, forward strand.
AGAAGTAAAAAGATTTTTTAAGCATCCAATCATATTTGATCATGGTGTGACCTCATAGAGTCATAATAGTACTCCACAAAGATGAGTGTTAGCAATACATTATAAGACACACTTCAGCATACTGTCTAATGAGTTTCACAAATTTAAATGGATCTCACGCATAATATTTATGTAGTCTTTATAAATTTCAATCAATAAGAGGAAGTATGTTAAAAAATGTGTATGAATATATATCGTTACTATTTTCCTATCACAATATATCATCACAAATTTATCTAATCAAGTTATATATGAAGAAATAAAGGTAAGATGACCAAATATTTGTAATAATTATAAATGAGTCATATAAAGACAGATTTAAATATATATTTAATTAATTCATCAAGTAGTCAGAGCCATTCTTGGTAGCCTTTGAAAGAAGGTGACTTGTGACTTGTGAGTAATTCTAATATAACGAGTCTAAGTCTAACTGCTTCTGGAAAAACTTGGCTGGTTGACTTTGTGAAATAATGGAATAGTAGTGCTTAGAAGACCTGACGATATGGCATTAAGATTCTTGAGATATTTTTGAGAATAATATGCAAAAGTGTTACTATCTGACAAGCTTCGTATCCATCTATATGATTATGAACCTTTCCAATGAATGCTTCTTTCCACATTTACTACTTCTATCTCTAGAATATTGATTGAGTCAAAATGAAAAAACATACTATTTTGAGCGAGTTAAAATCAATTTCAGAACAAAAACTATGCAAAATCTAGTGAACTAAAGGTCACAAACTCAATTGAAATGAAATGATTGTACTAATTTTGATATATAGTTATCGGAGATATAGTAGGTTAGTTATGCCAGTTACTGGCTTGGTGTTTGTTACTAGTTTACTAATTTAAGGTAGTCAAATTATACTCAATTTTCTCATTTGTAATATTACTCATTATGATCAATACACAAGAATTACAAGTATTCTATCTATTTTTCTATGGATTTCATGTTTCATAACAATAGTGTCACGATTTAATTAGATTAATATTGTCCTTGGGATCAAAGCAAAAATAAGGATACGAAGGTGACACTTTAGTGACTAATCCTAACCTATAAGAAGTATTATTTTTATATTTTTAGTTGACACTTTAGTGACTGATCCATTTATATTTTTGTAAGAAGTATTTTAGCAAATTATAACTAAAAAAATGTTTAAATACACTATAAAATGCATGTTGTTAAAATACTCTCAAAAAACAAATGGGTGTAAATTAACAACTCTTATATACATTTTGCTCCTTGCTAGAATACACCCGTTTATGTTTTAAAAAGATGCTAACAAGTGGTAACTAAAAATTTGTTAATTACATCATAAAAAAGTACATGTTCAAAAATACTCTTTCATAGATTTAGTGGATGTATTTTAACAAATACCCCCGTTAAAAAATAAATGGATGTATGTTAACAAGATCTTTTCTCTCTTAAAACTCTGTTATTTACTTAATCGATTTTTGGTGTATGTTTGACCTCATGCTTATTATCCAAATCTCTCACCACTACGCCTCCGTTTGTTTCTGGGCCAATGCTAGCGTGCGCAAGCGATAGAAGTCTCACACGGTACATAAGTGACTTTTCTTTAAGCATTGGTTAATTAGCAGCCCTTGATCTACTTTTCTTAAAACTGAACGTGCAAGATCAGTTTAAACACCAAAGTCTTATATGTAGCAGATCTAAAAAAAGCTTTGTAGAACAAACCCAAAATCAAAATCTTGCTCTTTCTTTTACATTCTGAGCTAATTATAGAAGAGGTTTTTGGACCAAAAAAAAATTAAAAAAAGAATGGGTTTTGGTTTTAAATTATCCATTGTTGTCCCTAAGAACAATGGCAAATTCAACAGGGATGTAGGTAATGACATGCACATTTTTTGTGTGGTTTTGGATCTTCATTTTGTACCAATTTTCTGGGTTTTTCTTGAAAAAATTTCTCATGGAAATAAAAAATTGAACATTTATGATTGTGTTATTTTAGATTTAGATTATAAGTTTTCAGTTCCATTGAAGCATGATTGTGGCCGTGGGATGACGAGTGATTTCACCGAGTTTGGTTAAAGTTTGAAAGAGTAGAGTAGACAAAGGAAAGGATAGGGTGCAGAAAAGAGGAATAGAAGTACCAAGTTTTTCACAATGGTGAGAGAGATTTTACAGCAAAGAATGTGGGTGATGATGGAGAGAGAAGATGGAGAGAAAGATACAGTACACACGCGCTTACGATACACCTGCAAAAAATTCTCTCATGTATGGTGCGCGACTTCCTCAACCTATGCACCTTAGAAGGCGCCTTGTTTCTGCGGCAAAACAAGCACAAACATGTGTTTGAGCTGATGCGACTAATTGTAACTTCTTAAAAATCAAGTTTGTTTTGCCTTAGAACGCGAGAAAGAGAACCAAAACGTTGATCCAAGCACAACATACATCAATCTTAGTTACTTTTTTATTCATTTATTCGAGTTGATTCATGTGTTGATAGTATAAGATTTTCTATAATATTGTCAATCAATCATATTCGATAACAATAAATATTTGAATTTATACAAACGAAAATTTGTGATGGTTGACGGTGTATATGTTTTACATTGAAAGTAAATAAAAGTTATCTCTTATTTAGTTGGCATACAAAGTTTATGTGGCAGATCTTATAGATATTGCACAAATCACTTGAAGAATCTTGTCAAGCTTAAATTAATTTCTCCTACCAAAAAGTTTCAATTAATTTATACATGATTAGTCTTAAACTTACACGATAAGTCATGCTCCTAAAATGTATTTTGAGATTACTTGTTAAGAATTTATTACTATAAAAGTATCAAATTGAAAAAAAATGAAATATTAGTTCATTAAATGTAATACAGCTTATATTAATTATATTTTATTTTTTATTCAAGTTTTTTAACTATTTTTATTATAAAATAATCTTTTTATTTTTAATACCTGATAGAGGCGTGAGTACAGTAGATGTGGTGACCATTTTTGCAAGTAGGTTGAACTATGACATTTTTTCACTAATCCGGTTCAAGTGTAAAGCTACTAAGGGCATTGTTTATTTCTTTTAATATTATCGATGTTTATTTCTTTCTTATACACATGATTTTGAGAAAATATTTTTATTTTTTATAGAATACATTTAAGGATTGAATCTAAAACATGTTTAAAGGATATAGACTTATTTTTCACTTATAAGCACATGTACATATTGATATATGTCGTAAATCTTCTAATATTAAATTAATTCAAGTATTAAAATTAAATTAGGCAGGTCTTTTTTAAGATTATGTAACATGACATATTTGACTATCTCAATATGCTTGTAAAAAAAAAAACAAAACACCACTTCAAGATAAAATTCAATCAGCTTTTGCTTTAACAAGAGAAAATTCAATTAGTTTATTTATTTGACGGCGAAAAATTCAGTTAGCTGGTATTCTTTTTTTTTTTTTCTTTTAAAAAGATGAAATGCTGGTATTCATTTTTCTAATATCAAGCAAAAAAAAAAACAACATGCAGGGCCGTTTTTGACAATTCCAAGGCATTAAAAAAAGTGAACATCACATATAATAATAGACAACTAAGTTGTAATTAAATATATGAACAACGATTCAAATATGACTTTTTTCTATAACAAATATATATCTTTATCTATGGACAATATTAATTGACAGCAAAACAGTTGCCTTTCAGTATTTCACCTACAGAAAAATGACATTTAGTGACGGATTCTGCCAGTAAATAAAATATATTTTTTTTTGCAAATTTTGAGGGCCTCTTAGTTTGAGTCCATATGCGAAAGGCCTTGTTTCACTTGCATAAGGCCGGCCTTGACAACATGGATATCATCCTAAAAACGTTATAAAAAAAATTAAAGTATGGGATAATGTAAATCATATATCTTACACTGCGGTAGATAATAGTCATTCAAGTCAGTGACGCAGTCGGAAGCGTAGGCTAGCAAACACTAAACCTAGGTTGAAAAGAAACAAGTTTGCAAGCGACAAACTTGTGAAAATAGGGTTCCGGAATCCACCAGAAATTGAGAAAACTCTCTAAAATATTATTGATTGAATAAAAGTTGCCTTTTAGGCTACAACTGTTAAGCTTAAATAGGAAAATAACAAACCCCTAATGGGCCTAAAATAACAAACTGAAATAAAACAAACAAATAACAAACTGAATTATTAAAAAATAATATGAAAACCCTCATACATCAGACTCCTCCACTTCTGAAGAACTCGACCACGAGTTCTCATTCGAATAAAGAGCTTCACATGCATGCTAACTCCTCTGATGAACAAGAGACCACCCTCCTGGGTCCCATTGAGTGAAAGGCAAACAAGTTATGGATACCAATTGTGAAACACAAGTAACCCAATAAGTGTGAGGCATTAAATATTCCAACCTTGTTATATGACTAACAATTGATGCCAATTGTGTGGGAGATGTATTCTGACCCGAACCCATTTGTTGGGTTTTATACAAACAAATCCCGTTATCAAATAAACTTTTCTTGCCATTCAACATACGAGGCCAGCTAGAATTTGGGGTATACTCATAGACCAATAGCATGTTATTATCATTGTTATAACAACGCCAAAACCTGCTAGTATTCGCTTCAAGTTTAACATCCTTGATGTCACCACTAGTGTCCAATTTTTGAAGCCCATCAAACTTATATTCATCCAGCCACCAACTTGCATTTGAAAGTAGATACCTTAGGACTTCCCAGCTTCCATAGTTAAAAAGGCGAGAATCCCACATCCAATGATAACCCCGTGAACCAGAGTGGAAGTAATGAGCACCAGTTCCATCAAACATGTTGAGGCCATCCAATGTATTACTTGATGCATGGTCATGTACAACATCCATCAGAACAAGTAGACCTAGTTCATGGGCTCTGTCTATCAGAGACTTAAGATCTTCTGGAGTTCCAAACCGACTGCTAGGTGCAAAGAAATTAGTAACATGGTACCCAAAGCTAGCATAGTAAGAATGTTCTTGGATAGCCATAATCTGGACATCATTATAGCCAAGCCTTTTAATGCGAGGCAGTACCTCGTCTCTAAAATTAGCATATGTGTTGATTTTTGGCTCCGGGCTACTTATTCCAACGTGTGCCTCATATATCCTAATTGATTGTGGTTGCCTTGGCTGTGGGTGTTTGAAGACATATTTTTCCTCCTCTGGGGATTCATAGTATATTCCATTATATGGAATTTCACCAGGAGCCTGTACAGAGAATTTGATCCAAGTAGCAATTGAGTCCTTGATCCCAGAGGGTGTATCCATGTGGATCTTGACTCGAGAACCATGAGGAATTGGTGGTGAACCACCGACATTATTTGGCAAGAAGATCTCCCACACACCAAAATCGTCCCGGGTCATTACATCTGCATTTGGATTCCAATTGCTGAAATTTCCAACTAATGCTGCTGACTTAGCTCCATGTGCCCACTCTCTGTAAGTAATGCTTGTAGCACTGCGTGTGAAGCCTAACTTTTCGTACCCACGAGAAAATGCATCAAGACCACCTTCATACTTGTCAATTTCCTCCCGAATTTTTTTGTACTGTCCATAGCGGAAAACAAGGTGCTGACGGTGAGCTTGTAAAAATGCATCAATCTCATGTATTTTCTGTGCAGCACCAGCTGGAGGAATGACCTTAGGTTTATTTGTTTTTACTTTCTTGTCTGAATGAACTGATGTCTTCTTGGCTTGGGCGTCAGTGTTAACATCCACAAGTGATGATGACATAACAGAACCTTTGTCACCCCCAACCTCTCTATAACTGCTAGCCGCTTCATCAACATTGTACTTATTCTCATCTTTCATGGTTAAATCCTCCAGGTTCTGAAAAGACTCTTGATCAAGTTGGAAAGAGTCACGAATGTTTCTTTCAATGGTGAGTGGTGGTGAGTCGAGTTGCCTTGGATAAACCGAGTGTTGTAGCCATGGTGGTGCAAGCGGCGGCGGCGGAACTGGAGCTAAGTCCGGTGGATCTGATAGATGGCTAGAAGTTTGAAAACCTCTTGATCGATTACCACTGGACAACTTTTTTGCTTGATATCAATATCAAGCGGTGTCTCCTTTGTGACATAACAACCGCGTTCAACAAAACCGTGATTGATGCCTATAGATGAAACGTCACGTGTCTCCTTTTCTCTAGAATGGACAGATGTTAAAGGTATCTTAGTAGGGTGAAATTGATTTCCCTTAATTTCTAAAAGAAGTGTCTGTTTTGGCTTTGATTCTCCATCAATAAGTGATGTTGCAACCGACGATCCTGGTTGTGAAATATGAAATCCCATCCCTGGAACTTCATCAGTCTTCTTCTTTGCAATTTCCTTATTATTTTTTTTGACACATCTTTCAAAGCTTCTTGAATTTCAGCAGGTAGAGACTTGTTTCTAACAGCAACAAGTTGTGGCTTAAATCTTTTAACATCAGCCTCCTCGATAATTCGATTGTTTACACCACGTGGAACCCTAATTGGTCCACCTCTCATGTTCGGATTGTTTTTGTTGTTGTTGTTGGTGATGCCATCGACTCTAGTTGTTAAAACCGCCATCTGATCTGATAACGCCTTGACCGTCGTGGCCAAAGCTTCAAAGTCCGCCTTCGTAACAAATTGATCTCCCATGGCTGATCACGTTAGGAAAAGAACAGGAGAAACCTGCTCTGATACCAAATGACGCAGTCGGAAGCGTAGGCTAGCAAGTGCTAAACCTAGATTGAAAAGAAACAAGTTTGCAAGCGACAAACTTGTGAAAATAGGGTTCCGGAATCCACCAGAAATTGAGAAAACTCTCTAAAATATTATTGATTGAATAAAAGTTGCCTTTTAGGCTACAACTGTTAAGCTTAAATAGGAAAATAACAAACCCCTAATAGGCCTAAAAATAACAAACTGAAATAAAACAAACAAATAACAAACTGAATTATTAAAAAATACTATGAAAACCCTCCTACATCAGTCAGGTAATACCATAGTAACTATTTTGTTTTGAATGAACTATTTGTCTCATAAACAAGAAGAAAAAAACGAGAATCTCGTGTAAGTACAACTCAATTGATAGATACAATAATATTGACATGTAAAGGTCTAGACTCTAATTTCGAATTTTTTACATATTCACGTTTAAAGTGTGTGATTCTAATCACGAGGTTTGTGGAAGGGAAAAAAAAAATACTTGAACAAATCATGGGGATAATCTATCTAAAGACTTGTCAATTCAAAACTTGTGGGTGGCTAACTATAATAACTCCAACCTTTGCCGTGTAATAAAGAAGCAAAATGCAATAGCCAATCTACACCTAATTTGGTACTACTATAACATTTATTTCCTTTCTTTTGGTCAATATTATGTCCAAAGTAGAAATTAAGTCAGAAACAATCTTTCAATAGAAAAAACAAAGTAGACATATACCAAGTCTACCATGTGCTATGGAAGGGACCATGATAATAGAAAGGTAGACACGAGAAACGGATTAACTACGGAGCTTTGTGGGGCTCAACAACACAACCACTAAAAGGAAGTACAGAGTTTCATTTCATTGCATCATGGTGTTTTCATGCTCTTAAAATAAAATTATGCCAAACTGGGTTCACATTTTTCTTCAACTTTTTTTCACGTGGTCCTCAATTGTGACTTGGTGTGTATGTCTACGTTCTTTCTAGTCTGAATCAGACCAAATAATTAGGAGGAGTTCGTATAAAGTGTGCCTTTACCTTCTCCTCTGATTTTATATGAATATAATAATATCCACATGAAAATGTTTCAATTGTTAATTACATGACACCTGTTTGGCATTGAAAAATGTTTTTTTTTTTTTATTTTTGTTTTCTATTTGTGTTTTCAAATACTTGCAAATTTTTTTAAATGGAAATTCGTGCACATTACTCAATAGATTTAGCTTAGTTGGTTAAGTAGTGTTGAGCTTGTGAGTGAGCACGGCAACTACATCTTCCAAAATACACTTTTGGAAGGAGCGAAGCTGCGACCTAATCACTCGAGTGAATATTAGTCTCATAGCTGGTTAAAAAGACCGGAGTTTGTAGAGATACTCTATGGAGTCATTTGGGGTGCGAAAACTCTAATTAACAAGGGCATTAACACAATGATACTTTTTTTAGTTTTTCTTACAAAACAACACAAACCATTTTTTAATCTATCATAACTTGAATGTAAAATACAATGTGACAAAAATGAATTGCCAAGATAGTTTAACCTAAACAAACCATTTTTCTCGTTAGATGTTAGTAGTGTAGCAAAATTCTACATCTTAATGTTAGATGATAATCCTAATTAATCTTTACATGCCAATAGTACACCGGTATGATTTATCACAAAGAATCTAAGAAAAATAATTCAACATTTTGTTTTCACCTTTGGAACTTGGAACAAATCAATCTGAAACAGAGATAGTAACGCTGGAAATACTTTCAATCTCATGGTTACTACCACCTTCACAAATAAGCAATGCTCTCTCCAAATTAGCCACAATATCAGCCATAGTTGGTCTATCTTTCCCTTCCAAATTCACACAATGTACAGCGGTATACGCCATTAACTCGACCGCCTCCGATTCATTACTTTCTGCCGGAGGTGGTCCAACTCTTGAGTCCAAAATTTTCATCAATTCACCGACCAAAATAGCAGGCACTGCAAAATCAACTATACTCAAAGGATTTCCTCCATCTTCACCATTCCTAAATATAGCTCTTTTTCCAGTTAACAATTCAAGTAATACAACTCCAAGTCCATAAACATCACTCTTTGCTGTTAATAAATTCAAACCATAGTACTCGGGATCGATATAACCAACTGTTCCTGCTGTTTTTGTTGGTTTGTAATCAATATCAGATTCTGGACTCATCAATGATAATCCAAAATCAGATACTCTTGCTGTCCAAGTTGAATCAAGAAGAATGTTTGATGACTTAATATCTCTATGAATTATTGAAGGAACTGCATAGTTATGTAGATATTCAATTCCTCTTGATGCATCCAAAGCAATTTTTATCCTCATTTTCCATGAATTCAACAAATTGCTACCTTTTTCTACATTGTTCTTATCATGCAAATGACTATGCAATGAACCATTCTTCATGTAATCATACACCAAAAGCCTCTCATCTTTCTCCTCACAATAACCAACCAGTCTAACCAAGTGTTTGTGATGTAAACGCGACAAAAAGGCTAATTCGGACTCAAATGCACTCTCTTTCTCTTGAAATTTTTTAAGCTTTGAACCTGGTTCACCTCTCTTGATTGCAACCTCGCGACCATCGGTTAGTTTTCCAAAATACACAATACCAAAGCTTCCAGCACCAATTTTGTTCTGGAATGAGAAATTGTTGGTAGCTGCCATAAGCTCAGAAAGACTAAACTCCTCTGCCCTTTCTTGATGCTTTGTTGATGAAGGTCCACTCCTCTGCCGCCTCATTATTCTCGAACCTTGACGCATAATGACTGATTTTATCGAAGATGCACTAGAATTTGAACTGTTGCTACTACCTCTTGTGACTGTTGGTTGCACAGAATTGTGAACTTTCTTTTTACCAAAACAAACACCTGTCCATAAACAATAAATTATTGTGCATATACCAATAAAACCTCCCACTGATCCAACAATTGCAAAAACCAATAATCCCGTTGTCAATGTCTTCGATTGAGAAGATCGGGGAGTAGACGGTGCTGGTGCTGGTGGAGGTTGAACTGGTGGAGGCGGCGGCGGGCTTGTTATTTGAGTGTTACATATATTTGGCTTGCAAATGTGACCAAAACTAGAACATAATGATTGAGAATCAGGATATATACCACATTCACTACAAGAAGATTGAACACAAGGACCAGGAAGAATCCTAGACAAAGGAAGAACAGATTCAGAACCATTTGATCCATTAGACCAACCAGGTCCCCAACAAACAACAGAAAAATTGGTTGTTGTCAATCCACAAGTAAAATTAGAACCAGAAACAATCAACTCAAAAGAAACCCCTTCAATAAAATCCACAGAAAATTCCCCTTTTCCACCCCAACAAACAACAGAACCATTCAATCTCCTAATTGCACAACCATGTTCATCACCAAGGGCCAATTCACCATACTCAAAAGCACCACCTTGTGGAACATCAATTTGACCAGAACTGTTACTTCCTTTACAAACCAAAAAACCAGTTGAATTCAAACCACAAACATTTGAACCACCAGCTACAATACTCAACATAGACATGTTCCCAAACTCGTTCTGTAACCTTTCAGCAACGGTTTTTTCACCCCAACACCGAACTTGTGAACCATTTTTCAAAATCCCACAAGAAAAGTTCGACCCAGATGAAATGGAACCGAATTGATCCAACCCAGATGGATGAAATCCATCAAATGTTCTCCAACATCGCACTGTTCCAACACCAACCACAGTAGCACAAACTTGAAAATCTCCAACAGAGAGATTCTCTAATAAAACAGAGTGATTAGAGTAAAGTCTTTTGGTTTGAAACGAAGATGAAGAACTATCCCAACAATGTAAACTGTAGTTACCAGACCTTAAGCCACAGAAGTAGCTTCTTCCACCAGAGATTGAAGAAAATGAAACGTTGGGAAGGATGTTGAAAACTTTTCCTTCACGGTAACACTGAATGTGCTGTGTTGTTTCGCCTGATATGATCCCGCATATGGCGGCAGGGGAGTCTATGACAGAGAGGGTGGTGCCGGAGCCTAAAGCATGGGCAGATGGTGAAAGATAGAAGATGATTATGGAGGTGACGGCGATGAGATAGGTGGTGACAGAGGTGGTAGGTGGTTTCTTCATTGAAAGGTGGATTTGAGCTTCATTTGCAGAGATGAAAGAATAGTATAGAATTGAAGAAGTTGAAAGGTTAGTGTATTATGGTGGAAAATTTGAAGGTGGTGGTTGTGGACTATTGAAAATGGAACATGTCTTTCTTTGTGTACTTTGTGTTCAAACACTGTAGCATTCAAGGATGTGTTTGGCTCTCATTTATAAAACCATCCCTTTCCATTATTGAGAATTTGTGACTTTTCTAGTTCTCTTGACTTAAGTGAGATAAGTATAACTTTCTTTTGTAACCAAAAAGTTAATCTTCTCTGTTATTATCATGGATTTTCTAAACTGCTTCTTTTGTTTCCATGTCCATTTTGTTGAATTTTTTAAAATAGAATATTTTAGATTTGGTATAAAAATATAATATATTATATTTGAAGATTTCTGTGTAAAGGATACATTATTTGTTAATAATCTTGATTTGTTGGGAAGAGGCTGCTGCACTTGAAACCTGAAATGATTAATGGTTATGCACGAAAACTCAAAGCGTATGGGGTTGCCACACTAACCTTTAGGTTCGATTCGCCCCCACCAATAACTTTATATTGGATGCAATAGGAATGTCCAGCGAATCCCCTTCAGGATACTATGAGTTCCTTGATGTGTATTGCACAATCACACCAAGCGTATCTCCTAACAATATTTGACAGAAATATGTTTCCAACAATTCACTCATGCATTAGAGAATTGATGGATGATTTAGAGTATGAGAATGAGGGAGAATTTGACTGTAATTGATGTCAAAAACGTGTTCCTTCTGATACACAAATGCCATGCATTTATAGTGCATCATATGCCCCTTCATATGAGAGAATGCAACTTTTAATCAAAAGTTACAACCATATACATTCAACTTTTGGCTTGAATCAATGCAATGATTCATGATTTATCAGTAAATGATAACTTCCCAATGTATACAAGTCATTCCCATGAAGAGTTACAACTTTTGGAACCCAAAACTATGAGAAAAAGTGCAGAAAAACACATCCAGTCCCGTGGTAATCGATTACCATATGCAGGTAATCGATTACCCAAAGTCTCTGTTTACCGTTTGCAAATTTTGCTTGATGTAATCGATTACATCAATATGGTAATCGATTACCATGTGTAATTTTCTGTTTTTCAGTTTTTCTCACCTATTTTGGAAATCTCCAACAATCCCCCACCATTTTCAAAATACTAAATCCCATAAAACTGGAAATTCCATGGTTTCAGATAATGGTATCTCACGATTTGAACCATTACTTAGTAAATTAAGTTTTCGCTCATTCCCAAATAGTATGGTAGGCAAGCTTTGAACCAACTATTCATTAGAACAAGTGTACATAATTTACACATAGAATCTCAATATCATTAATAAAGAGAACTGTAAGATGACACATTAATAAGGCCTTGTGTCATATATCCCTTTTCATGAAAACTTAAGAGTCAAGCCCTTGAACTCCGTGAAGCGGCCAAACTTCATTCTCACATAGGTAGACTATATCGGAAATGCCCCATAAGTATGCATTTCAGCAAATGTATGCTATATGTCCATTAAGAGAAAAATCTCAACCTACCATTTTTTTAATCTTATGGTCCAAGTACTTTTAACCTTGGGATGTATCTATTAACAAGTACTTCAATTACTCTAATAATGTACTTTCACCATTGAACCCAAGACTTGATGTTACTCAAGTGTGGGTTGAGTTTCCATTATTGGTAATCAATTAGATATGGGCTTGAGTCCCATCCCCAATGATGTCTTCAACACCATGTCTCTTGTCAAACCTTTCGTCAAAGGATCTGCAAGATTCTTTTCTGTTCTTACGAACATGATGGATATTACTCCATTAGAAATCAAGTCTCTTACATAGCTATGTCTTAAACCAATATGCCTTGATTTCCCATTGTATACTTGACTATAGGCCTTTGATAGTGTGGATTGACTATCACAATGTATGGATACTGGTGCCATTGGCTTTTGCCAGACTGGTATCTCATACAACAAATTCCTTAGCCATTCTGCCTCTTTACTTCCTGCAGCCAATGCAATAAATTCTGCAGCCATGGTGGAGTCGGCAATGCATGTCTGTTTCTTTGAACCCCAAGAAACTGCACCTCCACCAAGGTTGAAGATCCATCCACTTGTGGAAGCATGATCCTCAACATAAGTTACCCAACTAGCATCTGTGTATCCTTCCAAAACTGAAGGGTCTCCACTATACGTTAAACAATAATTCATTGTTCCTTTCAAGTATTTTAATACTCGTTTCACAGCATGCCAATGTTCTTTACTTGGATTGCTAGTATACCGACTTAACCTTCCAACAGCATATGCTATATCAGGTCTTGTACAGGTCATGGCATACATCAAGCATCCGATTACTTTTGCATATTCAAGTTGTGCCACCGGACAACCTTTGTTTGGTTGCAAACTAACAGTTTGGTCAAATGGGGTAGAGACCGGATTACAATCTAAATGATTGAATTTCTGAAGCACCTTTTCTATATAATGAGATTGGGATAAACCAATGTGGTTACCATCTCTTATGATTTTAATTCCTAAAATCACATCTGCTTCGCCTAAATCTTTCATATCAAAATTTTTGGATAAGAAAGCTTTAGTCTTTTCTACCTCATCTAAACTTGTGCAAAAAATTAACATATCATCTACATATAAACAAATCATGACACCTTTTCCATTGTGGAATTTACTGTAAATACACTTGTCAGATTCATTTATAATGTATCCATTGGCTAACACAACTTGATCAAATTTTTGGTGCCATTGTTTGGGTGCTTGTTTCAACCCATATAAAGACTTAGTTAATTTACACACTTTATCTTCTTGACCTTTGATCACAAACCCTTCTGGTTGTTTCATATATACCTCTTCATCCAACTCTCCATTTAGGAAAGCAGTTTTAACATCCATTTGATGGATAACAAACTTATGGATGGATGCTAGTGCAATTAGCACTCTAATTGATGCAATTCTTGCAACAGGTGCATATGTATCAAAATAATCAATTCCTTCTTTTTGTGTAAACCCTTTGGCAACTAGTCTAGCCTTGAATTTATCAATGGTACCATCAACTTTCATTTTCCTTTTAAAGATCCATTTACAACCTATTGGTTTGGATCCGGGTGGGAGATCTATTACTTTCCAAGTTTTATTACCCATAATTGAATCCATTTCTTCCTGGATAGCTTCTTTCCAAAAGGCTGAATCTTGAGACTTTATAGCCTCTTCATATGTCACTGGATCACTCTCAAGGTTAAAGCAAATTGGTCCATAACTGTTTATGGATGTACCAGTTCCTTCTATAAGAAACATGAAGAAGTCAGGTCCAAAATCTTTTTCTTTTCGGATCCTCTTACTCCTTCTAAGTTCTGAACCATCCAATGTATCTACATTTGATTCATTGTTTTCTAAATTTGGTACATTAGAATGAACAATGTCCTTGGGATAAGAGAATGATTTAAATCTATCTTCTTGAAAAATTGCATCTCTTGACTCAATTACTGTATTGACAGAATATGAGTCATTCGATTCAATAACCAAGAATCTGTATGCTTTGCTATTTTCTGCATAGCCTAAGAATACACATTCAATTCCTCTTTCACCCAACTTCTTTCTTTTTGGTTCAGGCACTTTCACAATTGCTCTACAACCCCAAACTTTTAAATAATTAAGATTTGGCTTCCTTTGTTTCCAAAGTTCATATGGGGTTATTTTGTTCCTTTTGTTTGGAACCCTATTGAGGATATAACATGCTGTAAGCATTGCTTCACCCCAATATCCTTTAGATAATCCAGAATAGGACAACATGGCATTAACCATTTCTACCAAAGTCCTATTCTTCCTTTCTGCTATTCCATTTTGTTGTGGGGTGTATGGTGCAGTAACTTGATGCACAATACCGGTGGATTCAAAATAACTCGGATGATAGAATTCTCCTCCCCTATCGCTTCTAAAGCATTTAATGAAAGTTTCATGTTGAAGTTCTACTTGTGCTTTAAACATTTTGAATTTATCTAAGACTTCATCTTTTGAATGCATTAAATAAACATAACAAAATCGAGTGCAATCATCAATGAAAGTAACAAAGTACTTTTTACCACCAATGGTGGGCCAACCATGTAAATCACATACATCTGAATGAATTAAATCTAGCACCCTAGAACTTCTTTTAACACTTTTAAAAGGTTGTCTTGTAATTTTAGTCAACATGCAAGTAGTACATGAATCAAAGTTTTTATCAAGATTAGGAATTAGATTTGATTTCATCATATCCTCCAATTTTCTAAAATTAACATGTCCCAATCGCATATGCCATAAATCACAAGACTCAACAATATAAGCAGAAATCATATCATTATTATTAATATTTGCAATATTATCAATTATGGATGACACAATGATAGTTTCATCCATATGCATGTTATGTTGTTTGTAGTTGTTAAGAATACGTTCAATATCATATAATTGTTCCATAACAGGCTTACCATCTACCATTTTGTAATTATTAAATTGTGAGACAAGGAATTTCTTACTTGTAGCGTCTTCACGCATGTATCTGGTTTCCAATTTGTCCCACAAATCCTTTGCCGATGGGCTGCTCTGGTAGATATCGAACAGAGAATCAGACATACCATTCAAGATATGTCCCAAGCAGATGTAGTCATCGTTGTCCCACTTCTGTCTCTCTCTGGTCTCAGCAATGGTTTCATCATCTTTCTCCACGGGCCTTGCCATGTTCAGAACGTAAGCCACCTTCAATGTTGTGAGAAGAAACTTCATTTTCTTCTGCCAACGGATGAAGTTTCCTCCATCAAACTTTTCCAACTTAACAAAGTCAGAGGTCATTTCTTTCAATGAAGCAGCCATAAAATCGAACCTAAAGATTGTTAATAATCTTGATTTGTTGGGAAGAGGCTGCTGCACTTGAAACCTGAAATGATTAATGGTTATGCACGAAAACTCAAAGCGTATGGGGTTGCCACACTAACCTTTAGGTTCGATTCGCCCCCACCAATAACTTTATATTGGATGCAATAGGAATGTCCAGCGAATCCCCTTCAGGATACTATGAGTTCCTTGATGTGTATTGCACAATCACACCAAGCGTATCTCCTAACAATATTTGACAGAAATATGTTTCCAACAATTCACTCATGCATTAGAGAATTGATGGATGATTTAGAGTATGAGAATGAGGGAGAATTTGACTGTAATTGATGTCAAAAACGTGTTCCTTCTGATACACAAATGCCATGCATTTATAGTGCATCATATGCCCCTTCATATGAGAGAATGCAACTTTTAATCAAAAGTTACAACCATATACATTCAACTTTTGGCTTGAATCAATGCAATGATTCATGATTTATCAGTAAATGATAACTTCCCAATGTATACAAGTCATTCCCATGAAGAGTTACAACTTTTGGAACCCAAAACTATGAGAAAAAGTGCAGAAAAACACATCCAGTCCCGTGGTAATCGATTACCATATGCAGGTAATCGATTACCCAAAGTCTCTGTTTACCGTTTGCAAATTTTGCTTGATGTAATCGATTACATCAATATGGTAATCGATTACCATGTGTAATTTTCTGTTTTTCAGTTTTTCTCACCTATTTTGGAAATCTCCAACATTATTGTCTATTTCAATTTTTTTTTTTTTTGTGTAAATCTTCAACTTCAATCTTCAAAGATCATCCTGACACAATGTTAGTTATTTAACTATTTTTGGTGTAGTGTCTCCATATTAGTCCTTCAAAGTTGTTTTCATCAAATTAACCCATTGGCATACAATCAAATTCTTTATCTAGGACAGGATGATTAAATCTCTATTGCAGGTTATCACCTCTTATGTTATGAGTATTGCATTGTAGTCAGATTGAGAGGATGGTGAACCCGTTTCTAGGGTGTGCAAATAAAATGGTTCTCTTGAATTGATCTACAAATCTGGTGGACATATTTTATTAAGAACTCTCATTTGTAGAAAAAAAAAATGTCATACATATCAGTTGTCATCACTTATATGTTCTCTGTTTCTTCAATAACTAACTGGTCTCATTATTAAAATAAAAAATAAAGTAGATAAAAATTGGTTTCACCATCTCTTAAAAAAAAATAGTCTCACCATCTCAAATACATGTGATCTTTGTTCTCTTAAAAAAATATTTTTTAAACACACACATAAAATACATATTAATGAGTCATATTTAATGATTCTTTTTAGTTACTATCATTGAAGTCATTTTATATTAATACGTATTTTCATTAAAAAATAAATAAATAAATACTCCCTCCGTTCCTTTTTAAGTGTCTCTTTTGAAGAAAATTTTTGTTTCTATTTAACTGTCACTTTCAAAGTTCAATGCAACATTAAATGTTGTTTTATCAATAATACCCTTAATTATTTATTGCGGAGAGAGAAATATATGAAATGAGATATTAAATGAATAAGGTCATTATAGTAAAATTATAACTTATTGTATCAAAAGTAGTAACATTTATTGATTGTCTTGGTTTGTGTAAAATGTCAAAAAGTGACAATTAAAAAGGAACGGAGGTAGTAATATGTACACGTGTAACTATTCGAAGACTCCATTCATTTAGTTCACTCCATTCATTTAGACGTTTATTGGATTATGCTTGAGCCAAACAAGACCTTTTGTATGAACAATTAATTGAAACACCACCATACTTTCTAGGAAGGGCCTTTTGCATCGCAATGTCAATGTTGTTGTAAGGTTTTTCTCTCCAAAAAAAGAAGCACTAGCCACCGCTAATATCCACGTGTTACGTGTACCATAAAATTATTAGTCTTTAATATTTTGGATTGTGAAAAGCTAGCAAATGAGAGGGTACTATTTCATTTTCAAATTTGGTTATTTAACTAAATAGTTTAATTAATTTAATGTTTAAGTTACATTCAAGTACATACTACTCCGTCCCAAAATATAAGCAAAAATGAGTCAACATAAGTTGATGTATTTGGTACAAATTTTGAACAAAATACATTAACTTTTGTTGACAAATTTTTGTTTATATTTTGGGACGGAGGGAGTACATAGCTGAAAGTTCTACGGTAATAGTTTTGTTAGCTTTGAAATTCAAATGTGAGACCCAGACGTAGTATGATATAGTCAAACTAAACGACATAAAATTTTGGGTGTTGAGTTGCATAATAAAAACAAGGAATTAAGTAAGTGAGAGAAAGAGACAGAAAATAAGATGTGGGTACGTACTTTCCCAGTTGGTTACAAATTGAAATTTGGTTTGAAGACCAAGATACTGACGACGATGTGTGGGTCAAACAAGAACAATGGAATGAAGAGACCAAAATTATTAGCTAGAGGTTTGGTCATAGAAGAAACCTTCATTTATTTTTCTACCTATATTTTTTTCATAGAATAATTATTGATCACATTTATTATCTTTCGATTGAACTTCACATTATTAGACTCATTCTCTTATAAATGGAAGAAAATCGGACCTGCTATAGAAATTAAAGAGACACTGTGACAACTAAAATGAATTGGTGTCTAAGAATAAATAATCAACTAGGGTATCAAATATACCATTTAGACAAGCATATAAAATAGAGAACTAGATCAAGTGTCGCCCAAAGAATGGAAAAGAGATTCTTGAACTTTTTGTCAAGGTATTGAGGGATTTTGGATGAAGCTGTTCAGACAGACTAAGCTGGAAAGAATAGCCTAATTTCTTTAACAGCCTAAACATCTTATTACCACTTGATGTTGTCATTAATTAATGGTTAATTATTTTACAGCTTAGGCATATGGCCAAACCCTATGCCTTAACTCATTAATTAAGTATATAAAAGCACTTTAGAGTGTTTTTAAGTTCAAAATAGTATATCCACTGTTGGAGAAGATTGACTTGGGAGCAACTTGCAATGACATTTACTTGAAGCAAGACATCCTTAACAATATAATTGGAGGTGCTTTAAGGATCATATGCATTTCTCAAAATAAGTTAAGAGTTTCATTACTATATTTTTGGTTGTATAAATGTCTAATTATATCACTAGCTGCAGCAAAGCATTTATACTATACTTTTGGTTGTATAAAACATGTGTGCATTTATACAGAAAAGTATTTCTCATCCAAATAAAATAAGTGGGAAAGCAAATAATTTAATTTGACCTGCACAAAATATTTCAATGTTTCTCATAACATTAGCTGCAGCAAACTACACTGTAGTGAATTATGGAAAGCCTAATTAAACAAAAAAAATAAAAAATCAGAATATACTAGGTACTTTTCAAAACATTTCAAGTATGTAAACAAAAAAATCAGAATTCTAGTGATCTCTACATGTATAAACTGAGAAGCTGATTTGACTTCAAGAAGCAGCATTTGAAACTTCTGAATGTTCTAGGAACAAATTGATAATGTACATTAAGATCTCTGGTGTTAAATAATCAGCTATTCTTAAGATGAAAAAATAAATAAAAAGAAGCAAAAACAAGAGTTTAATCAGAAGAACTTTCAATGTTGTCAACTGGGAGCTGGAATCCCCTGTTGTTGAAACCATTCAGGCATATGGTACTTTTTATAGAGCACATGTCTAACATCTTTCTGGTCTGAGAGGTCCTTGAGAATTGGAAGAATAACATCTAGAAGCTGATGAACATGCATAACAAAGACAAAAAAGGATGGTAAGTAAATAAATCATCAAAAATCATGTGGTTGATTTGAATTTCCAAAAGGATGAATCTATCCACCTGAGTGTCATGTGGTTGCCCTGCCGAAAATGGTACGCATGGAATTCCATTGTCTGGTTGCAATAAAAAGCTATAGGGATTGTTGTCTACAATAACAATGTTACGTAGATCCTTTGATATGCATGTAAGATCTTTTACATATTCCCGATGTTCGCTGTAAATATTCAACAATTATAAGAATACTAGTGACTCAAATTCATCCTTCATTAAGAAGATATGAATAGATGTATGTTGGACTTGGTATCAGAGAAACAATTAACAAAGGACTAGAAAGAGAGATTAATTTAACATAGACTGATGAAAAAGAAATGAAGAAGCATTACGTGCGAATTGTTGAAGGTCGATAAAGTCTTAGACTAAACCTGTTTTCTGTGTCTATTCTGTCAATAAGTGGTCTAGCATAACCTGTGAGAATTTATAGAATAATATCATTAAATAATATAGAAAAGCGCTTCGGTAATACATAGATGCAGCATAAGAAGAGCATAATATTTTAGATCAAACCTTCAACACCAGCAGTAAACAGAACCAGGTCAGCAAATTCGCTAAGTTGCTTTAAGAATTCTTTCAACCCGGGGCGTTCAAAGACGGTAACATAATTGATTATTGGTTCTCCATCTGCTTCCTTGAAGACACAACATTCCCATGTGAAGATTTAATATTTTATCAGAAGACAAGGAATCAGATATTAGCGATCAAGTAACAAACCTTGTTAGCGAATACACATTCGAGCTCAAACCAATTTAAACCAGCTTGAGTTGCTTGAGTTTTTAGCTCATCTGACACACTTGATGTCTCATATGCACATATCAGTGTTTCATCCAAGTCAAGCACTACCTTCAAACGCATACGTGAGATCAGAATTTACATTAAGAACGGGAAATTTGTACTTAAACTGGAACAGAAGATCAGGGTTGCAAATAAAGGAACAAAAGAAAATGTCCTAAAGAATGACACTCTTTATGATTTTATAACAGCAGAACGTAGTTGAGCTCTGGCTCTTCTTTTGCTTGAAACTAGCATGAAAGCCATAGCATGTTTATAACTTTGCTTAAAAAAAATTGTCCGCTCAGGTACTGGAAGCCAAAACAGTAACACGCAATGATTCATATTCTGTACTCAATCATTAACAAGAATAAAACACATAATAATTTGATATGTTGTATACCAAATTAGACTATTGGTGATTTCATTGTAGGAAGTAGATATAGAAATGTGAAACATATTTGACAAAAGCTATACTAAAAATCAGTAGGAATTCATAAGCAATCATAATGAAGAAATTAGTGCAGGACACTGCAATGTAAGAACATAACAAGAATGTCAGAACTATCACCGTCGTAAGAAGCCAAAACAATGATATAACTATAGTTTCATGTAGAATGCATATCATGACAATATGCACCTAATTCTGTGAATTTATATAACAGAAAGTAAATGACTGAAGAATAGCTTCTACATTATGTTTTTATCACATATACGTTCACTCACAAAATATGCTCAGTGGTGTTTGTCTCCTGCAATAAATAATAAATTTGAAAGCACTCTGGACTAGCAATATACAATAGTACCAGAAGGAACTTTCATGTTTTCTGACAAGCCCTACTAAGTGTGTGTTTGGTTTCTTGATAGATTATATCATAATTGGTTTTGCTTCCATTGAAACGTGATTTTAGTTATACTACACATCTGTTTGGAACTAGTAGCTTCATATTAGACACACGTCAAGGTATGCGCGGATGCGCAATCAAACACATGCTACATGTGTTTCATGTTTGATTTCTATGGCATAACCTCAATTTGACAACAAGTGCTATAAGAAATAGTTTTTGAGTTGAAAAATTTGCGCTACTTTTTACATCAAACTGATTTTAGAGTAAAAACATATAAACATAAGTTACATCACTTCAAACTCAATTATAACAAATCAACTCTAGAAAATCAATTCTATTCATAATCACATTTATCAAAAGCTCACCCAAAAACACTATGAGAGGTCAGACAAAACCAACCATAACTGTGATAGTTACATATTGAATTCCAAATATTAACTCAAGAAACTAGTCAAGCTTTTCAAATTCTACTCAAATCTTCAAATCCCATTTTTTTTCCTTTCCCTCTACCATGCACTACATACATAGGTCCTGTTTGGATAAACACTTAATTTGCACCTTATAAAATAAAGTTAAATTGTTTTTGTATAAGCTATAAGCAATTTTCATAAGTTTTCTTGGAGATCTAATGAAAATAAGCTGTAAATGCTTATGAACACATCATAAGCTATTTACAAATTCTCTCAAAAAGTCTCACAAATGTTAATGTTAGTCTATAACTATAAGCTCAGTTAAGTCAATCCAAACAGACCTGTAAACCTGCACTCAAGCCATGATCAAAGCAGCATAAACCCATAACAAATCTCTCATCTAACACTAACACTAACACATGCCAATGAACATAATACCAAAATATTTCCAATTTCCAAAAACTATTTTTTCTTCTTATTAATCAATAAAAAAACGTTGTTTGAGCCATAACCAATAAACAAAACAATGGAAGGAAAAAGCTATGATACATACCGTTAGCTTTTGTGGCGGTTGGTGATCGGCATCCTCAATGATCTGAACTGCAGATTCATGATCCAAAGTTGATAGAGAATCGAAGGAAGAATCGGAAGACAAAGAAAGTAAAGGATAATTATCCGCGAATGATCCAATAATCTGAGAAAATATTTGATAGAAGAAACCAAACCAACTCAACACTGCCTTCCATGCTTGCTGAGTTATCGGTGAGTACATCACAACAACAATGTTATGTTATACCTTAAAATATTTTGTTTAAGTGTTGTAGCGTGACACATACGCTATTAAATATTAACGATTGTTTCACTCACCTCTTTTTTCTCTATCTATATATTTAGTTGGTTATGTGAGAGATTTTGAGAGAGATGGGGTTGGTGGTGTGGCTATGGAGGTGTTGTTCTTCATTGAGGATGATGACTTTGTCAATGGGGTGCCTAGGAGTAATGTTTTGACTATTTCAGCATATTTTCGAACAAGGAAAATTGGTTGTAGAATAGCTATATAAGGCAATAATATTTTATTTTAAGGTCAATATCATTCTATATTTATAAATATTATTAATTGATATGTAAATATAAACATCAATACAATCTGGATTGATTTTTTAAATTAAAAAGGAAACAATTAAAATAATATGAGAATTTCTCTGATATGTGAATCAATTCAACATGTATCGGTATATCAATTTGATCTTTAAATTAATAGATAAATGAGTTTTTTTTTTAAAATCTAAAAGTTTTATTTTTGACAAGTAAAAAATATAAAAGTGTCTATATAATTGTGTTGAAGAAATTGGAATGATAAAATAGGAATATTTGATCAATTTGGTATTATTTATTTTTAGGGTTGATCAATTTGGTATTGTTTGAAGGGGTCTCATATGTATGCATGAGTTAGATCCACAATTCAAGCCTATGAAAGTTCACTATTTGTAAGAGACAATTCTTAAACGTTATTAACAAAACAAAAATCTTAAACGTTACTCCATTCATTTTTTTTAAGTGTCGTTTTAGAATAGTAACATTAAATTAAAGAAGTGGATTTTTAGACACTTTTTTTCCTATTATACCCTCATATTAATTCACCAGTAAAAAAAAATCACAAACTTTCTCTTTCCAATAAATTTAATGTGTTATCTTTCTCTCATAACAAACAAATTTTAGTTACTATCTTTTTCTCCAACAAATTCTTATTTTTTTGCACACACTCTATCTCTTCCATAACAAACAATTGTCAACTATTTCCCACTATTCTCTTTCTTTTTGTTCCACCAAGCCTTTCACTCTTTCTTCTTTTTGAACATTAATGAAGTTTTTTATTTTTACTATCAAATTTGTTCTTTTAATTTGCATTTCAAATTTTTAACAATGTCGCTCATCTTATTTATAGAATTTAAACTCTTCATTAAACCATTGTTAATACTAGCAAAAAGAAGGGCACTCATGTGCCCGTCTTTATGCTCTTTTTATTGCGCTAACGTTTAAAAATTATGAATGATATTTTTTTTTTATGAAATTTTGATTTTGATTAAAACTAAAAAAATAAATTTTTGTTGCTTTCAAATTATAACTGTTGTACCCTAATTTTGTCCAAGTCCTTTTTAAAAAAAAATAATAAAAAAAAAATCATGACGGCCGTCACGGGCTGGCCGTCAGCCACCGTGACGACCGTCGCCCCTTGACGCCCGTCAGCCACGATGACGGGCTGCCCGTCAGCCCCATGACGGTCGTCAGGGCCCCAAATTTTCTTTTTTTTCTTTTTTTTTTTAAAAGTTTTTTATTATTATTTTTATTTATTTATTGATAGTAATTAAGCATTCTTATGGTTTTAAAAAAATATATGCAAAGAAAACTTAGTCAAAGATGTCTTTTTTCCATTTGCATGCTACATGTTTTTACCCTTTTTGCATTTTTTTTAATTTTTCATACCATTTCCATGCAAGCTCCCTATCTCCCATGCATGCCTAATGAGACAAAGGGCTGCCATTTTTCAGATTTTTTGAACCATCCTTATCCTCAAAGACCTCAAAAACCCTAATTCTCCCCTCTATAAATACCACTCTTAAGGAAAAAATAAAGTGGGAGGATAAAAAAGGAAAAACCCTAGAGTGAGAGAGGCAAGAGCAAGAGTTCTTAGTCTTGAACAAAAGTGAGAAAAACAGCAACCAAAACCACAAGAAAAACATCATAAAGAGAGGAGAATAGTAGCAAAAATACCATTTTTGTTACTATTCACTTTCTTCACCACTACTACCTTCAAAAAACATAACTACTCAAAAAAAACCCTTTCATTTTCGTGCATCTACAGCTTTGCTAGGAGTTTGTAAGTATCTTTGTCCATTTTTTATTTCATTTTTCGCATTGTTAGGTGTTTGTAGTTTTTTTTCCATAAATAATGCATTTTTCACCATAAGTTCATGAGCATGACTTGAGGCCGAAATATAATTAGTTTTAGGACATCTTTTGGTAGATCTAAGACCACTAGGATGTAGAACTCATGACAAGCTTTACAATGATATTTTTATTTTCATATTTGGTTGAATATTGAGTGAGAAATCAAACTAGGAATTTGAGAAAAAATCACAAAAAAAAACGTGTTCAGCTACCTGCATTTTTTTATGTATTCTTTCTATGTCCGCAAATTTACCGTTTTGCCCCTGTTCTCATTTTTAGTCATTTTTAACTCATTTTTGCACTTAATAAATCATAGAAAAATCCAAAAAAAAAAATCACAAAAATTATAAAAATCACCAGAACAAAAATGAAATTTTTTTCCTTACTGTTTTTTACCGTCCCTGAGGATGGTTTTTGACCATTTTACCCCTTAATCGCCGTTTTACTCGTGTAACCCGTTTTCGCGTAAAAAAAATGACAAAAGAGGTTTTATCGTCGAATTAATTCCAAAGGGGATGTAACTCATTTTAATTGATTAAAAGATTTTAAAAAAAATATAACGAGTGTTAATACTTTTAATTGTAGTTTATGATAATTAATTTTCGATAATACCTTCCTTCCCCTTGCATAATCGACTCTCGGACCCGTTAATGGTTGCGATGACCATCCTTCCAAATCGTCAAGGGTTTTATCAACGTTTCCCTTTAAAAATAAAACTTTGGTGACGACTCCGTAGTTATTCCGAGCGTTAGTACGCTCGAGCGTTTTTAGCGGCGCAACAGCTGGCGACTCCGTTGGGGACTTTTGTTTCTCACTAGCGACTCAAGCCTATCCTAGTTAGTTCTTAGGTTAAGTGTTTTTTGTTTGCTTGCATGTTTTTGTCTTATGTCTTTATCTTCATTTTTCCTCTCACCTCTATATCTATGCTTCATTATGCTTTATATTCATATATATATAT
Source organism: Medicago ruthenica (assembly GCA_018208015.1). NCBI lineage: Eukaryota > Viridiplantae > Streptophyta > Magnoliopsida > Fabales > Fabaceae > Medicago > Medicago ruthenica. Next base: position 57,335,917 of record CM031373.1, read on the forward strand.
CAACTGTGGGTTGTCGCATGAGTGAAGCTCTATACCCGAGCTTTGAGAAAAACTTAAGATAAGATGGTGGTCGCGTAGTGTTGACCTTCTTGACGTATGTCTTGCAAGGTTGGCATGAAAACCCCGCCTAGAGGTAGATTCTCTTGGAGGCGTTGCTATCTTGCGAGTATTTGCAATGGCGGCAATACTTTCTTGTAGGATCCATGACTCTGGGGACCTTTTTGAACCAGTCTAGAACCTATAAACATGTTATTAGGGACCTCTGGTTAGAACAAGAGTCGATGGTCGCGTAGTGTTGACCTTCCTGACGTATGTCTTGTAGGGTTCGCATGAAAACCTCACCTAGAGGAGATCTTTTGGAGTGTTGTCGTCCTGCAAGTATTTGCAATGGCAACAATATTTTCAAATAAGATCAATGACTCTAGGAACTGTTTTGAAATCTAGAACCTACATGTGAGAATAGGGGGTAGTATTGAACGTTCCTACCTTGGTAACTTATGCCTTGACCTCTTTTAACCACACCTCTGCATGCCATAACATTTGCATCCATGAAAATAATTTTCGCATATACATTTTGCTTTGTAGGGAACTAAAACAGGAATTTTTGAAGCAATGTTAATTTCTCTGCCTTTAGTATTTCTGATTGCTTATAATAACTGTGCGCCTGTAATTTCCTTCCCAAAGCAAAATAAAAAATAAAAGCATGTTTTTTCATCTACATCGCATACATGCTTTTTCATGCATTTAAAAAAAAAACACTCATATCATTCCCCCCCAAAACTCCAGGAGTTTGAAGGAAATTCATCATAGCCAAGAAGCCCAGAAAGCAATTGGCCCAAGAGCCCGTTCTTCGACACCCCCACGGGACACGTGCTAACTATCAAAGGACCATGGATAATTTGGAGCAAAATCAGAATGCGCTAAGAGAGGAGGTTGACGCGATGAAGGGAAAAATGGATCAGCTACTAGAGCTCATGCAAGCTTTGTCCAACAAGGAAAACAACTCTCAACCAACGGGAAATGCGATGAATGGATCATGGCCCCCCATACGGTCTTCCTCCTGGTTATATCCCTCCTGAAAATGATAGCCTTGCTCCGCCTCCCCCACCACATGTTACCATACCAATCAGGAACGAAGAGCATCATCCCCAAGGGAATTCCATCACTCAAAATGAGAATGTCTCTCCTCGCCATGCTACGGAAGATGCCCAACCTAGACGTTCTGCTCTCAACAATACTCACCAGGACATCGACTCCACTCAGATGTACCTTGCCTTGGAGAAGAGGCTGAAGGTTGTTGAAGGATTCAGCGCATATGGGTACAATGCCCTGGACATGTGTTTGGTTCCCGACGTGGTTATTCCTCCAAAGTTTAAAGTACCAGACTTTGAGAAGTATAAGGGTATTCACTGTCCCAGGAATCACTTGCGGATGTTCTGTAGGAAAATGACTGCTTACGCTACAAATGAGAAGCTTATGATCCATGTGTTCCAAGATAGTTTAAGTGGAGCATCTTTGGATTGGTACATGCAGTTAGAACGCACCCATATCCAAATATGGAAAGACCTGACAGATGCTTTCTTGAAATAGTACAAGTATAATTTGGACATGGCTCCCAATCGGATGCAGTTACAAAACCTTACTCAAAGGAGTAACGAATCTTTCAAGGAGTACGCCCAGAGATGGAGAGAATTGGCAGCTCGTGTGCAACCACCATTGTTAGAAAGAGAGCTGGTTGACACCTTCATGAGTACATTGCAAGGCCCGTACTATGGTAAAATGGTGGGAAGCACATCATCAGGTTTCTCTGACTTGGTCATAATCGGACAACGAGTGGAAGATGGGTTGGAGAGAGGAAAAATTCAAGGCCCTCCCGATGCTCAAAATGGAGCCAAGAGATTCCTCAACAACCATCAGAAGAAGAAAGAAGGGGAGACAAATGTTGTTATGGTAGGACCACCTCAGGCGCCCTCAACTCAGATGCCTCACTACCAATATCCTTATGTGGCAGCAGTAGCTCAGGGGCAATATTTGTATCAATTGGGCCCCATGACTCCGCTTCAACAGTCGGCAATGATGCCTCAGCAAAGTCAGCAGCATCAACAGAATATATACCCACCAAGGAGTTAATCAGGCCTGAGAAATAACTATGAGAGGAAAAACGTGTAGTTTGATCCCGTGCCTATGCCCTACGGTCAAATCTTGCCTTACTTAATCCAGAAAGGGATGGTCGAGCCAAAACCGCTACAACCTGTGATGCCACCATACCCACCTACTTATGATGCAAATGCTAGATGTGAGTACCATGCTGGATCACCGGGGCACAACATCGAAAACTGTAAAGCTTTCAAGTACAAAGTCCAAGAACTCATTGACCGAAAGTTGTTGTCTTTCAAGGAAGAAAACCCGAATGTGAAAAGTAATTCATTGCCGGGACATGTGGGTCCGTCCGTGAATGCAGTGGAAGAACTCGAAGGCATTGACCCGGTCAAAGAGGTGGATAATGTAAAGACTCCTATGTTGATCGTGGGAGAAAGGTTGATTGGCTATGACTTGTTTGAAGAAATGCATGCCAGTTGTGAAGCCTGCATGTTAAATCCGAACAAATGTGTAAAGATGAAGAAATGCCTTCAAAAGTTGTTGGACCAAGGTTGGGTCCAAATTGGCTATTCAAAGTGTAGTGCAGACGTTTCCACTTTGGAGTCTCAAAACCCAGAGCCTATTGAAATCCCATATCAGAGAAAGGAGGTGCAAATACCGATAATCCCATAGTATTCCATGTACCTACGCCTTTTCCCTTTGAAAGTACAAAGAGAGTACCATGGAATCACCAGCCCGTCGCTTATATGGGAGGCAGGCCGTTGGCAAACATATAATCTAATGTCACTAATATTACTGGCGTTGGAGGTATGACAAGAAGCGGTAGAGTTTTCACTCCAGAGCAGCTCGGGAAGACTACTACAGAACTACCAATGGCACCACTCAAAGGAAAGAATGTGGAAGAGGTGGAGGAACAAGCAGGACCCTATAAGAAAACAATACCATAAAAGGAGGCCGAAGAGTTCCTAAGGATCATTCAAAAGAGCGATTACAAAATAATTGACCAATTGGGTCAGACTCCCTCTAAAATCTCCATCTTGTCATTATTGCTAAGCTCAGAGGCCCATTGGGAAGCAGTGCTACGGATCCTTAACGAGGCACATGTTACTAAGGATATCCATGTGGATCAATTTGATGGAATAGTTGCGAACATTACCACGAGCAGGTATCTGGGTTTCAATGATGACGAATTACCCCGACGATGGACATGTTCACAACAGGGCCTTGCACATCTCAGTAAAATGCTTGGACAACATCCTATCCCGAGTGCTGGTGGATACAGGATCATCCTTGAATGTGATGCCTAAGATAACTCTATTGAAGTTATCATGTGAAGGAACAATGATGAAGCCGAGCGCTTTGGTGGTGAAAGCCTTTGACGGGTCTAGAAGGGCCGTCGTGGGAGAAATTGACTTACCTGTTCTAATTGGGCCTCAACTTTTCACCATCATTTTCCAGGTCATGGACATCAATCCGACCTACAATTGTCTTCTAGGATGACCTTGGATCCACGCCGCTGGAGCCATTACCTCCACTCTGCACCAATAACATGGCAGAGTATGAAGCGTACATCTTGGGCCTCGAAGCAGCAATTGACTTAAGGATCAAAATGCTGGAAGTATACGGGGACTCAGCACTAGTCATCTATCAAGTGAAAGGAGAATGGGAAACAAGACATCCCAATTTGATCCCCTATCGTGCCCGTGTTGTAGAATTGATAAAGCATTTCGATGAGATCACCTTTCATCATATACCTCGAGAAGAGAATCAGGTGGCAGATACTTTAGCTACATTATCATCAATGTACCAAGTGAATTTCCACAACGAGGCACCAATCATAAAGATGGATCGTAGGGATAGACCAGTTGTGTGTGCAGTAGTCGAAGAAGAACTTGACAACAAACCTTGGTTTTATGACATAAAACGATACCTCGAAGAGCAAAAGTATCCAGAGAATGTTTCACAAACAGACAAGAAAACCCTCAAGAGATTGGCAGCGCAGTTTTTCCTCAGCGGGGGTACACTCTACAAGAGAAATTATGACATGGTCTTACTCAGACGTGTGGATAAACGTGAAACAGACATGCTCAACAAAGAAATCCATGAGGGGTCTGTCGCGGTGATTTTTGGATATCAAGCTATTAATTAGCGTTGACTCGCAATTTAAGCTCACCACCGATCTTTTATTTTTCCGAGGAAAAGGGAGAAAGTTCGAAAAACCCTATTTTTTAGAGATCAAAGGTCCGGGGGTTGGTTACGCAAAGGGAAGGTGTTAGCACCCTAAACGTCTATAGTACTCTATAGGAACCTCTTGTTTTTATTTATCTTTATGCTAAATTGATTATTTGTTTGTAAATAAATGCCTAAGTGTGAAAAAGATTAAAGTGATGAGAATAAAAGAAAAGAAAATGTTTTTGTTATTTTGTTGATTTGGAAAGACAAAGTCTTTTGCCTACATACCCGAATGGGATCATAATCATGTAGTTCGGGGTAAAAAGAACGAGTGATTGGTTTAGATTGATTTTAAAGTTTGAAGAAAAAGTTTTGAGAAAGATAAGAGGCCGAAGAGACATAGAAGAAATAAAATGTGAGTGTGTTGATTGATTTTAAATTGAAAAAAAGTTTGATTGATTAAAGATTGATTAAAATTTGATTGAGAAAGAAAAGACAAAGATTGACTTTTTTTGAAATTTTTTATTATAAAGTGTTTTTGGATTTTGACTTTTTGACTTTTTTGTGAAAATTGATTAAGTCCTAAGGTCCAGAGACTAAGTTATGCAGAGAAAGTCTAAACGCGCCGGATCCCTCAAAATGACGTTGGATCAAGTGAGGGTCCTTTTCCTCGGATATGGTCAAAATTACGTTATCGTCCTCGACATAAAGCATAAAAAAAAATGTGGTGTCGGTGCATATTCTCATTTATATTCTTTACATTGGACCTAGATACATTCTAATAGCAATAAAATAAATGACAAAATAATAAAAATAAAAGTAAAAATAAAAATTGCAAATGCATTAAAATAAATATGCTAGAAGAAATAAAAAATGCATGAAATGCAAAACAATAAATAAATATGGTGCATAAAATAAATAAAGAAAATAAAAATGCAAGGCATAAAATAAATATGATGCTGAAAATAAAATAAAAAGAAAATAAAAATGCAAGACATAAAATAAACATGATGCTAAAAGAAAATAAAAATGCAAGACATAAAATAAATATGATGCATAAAATAAAAAATGAAATAAAAATGCAAGACAAAAATAAATATGGAGCTGAAAATAAAAATGCAAGACAGAAAATTAAATATGGTGCTGAAAAATAAAAAAAAGAAAATAAAAATGCAAGACATAAAATAAATATGATGCATAAAAGAAAATAAAAATGCAAGGCATAAAAGTAAATATGGTGCATAAAATAAAAAAAATGCATGGGGTACTGGAAATTAAAGACAGTAATTAAAATGCATGAAAAATAAATAAAAAAAATAAAAAAAGTGCAAGAAAAAGAAATAAAAATAAAAAGAATAGAGAAGAAGAAGAGGGGGAGCAGGGAGCAGAAGAGGGGGGAAAGAGTAACCAGAAAGATGGAGAGGAAGAGGAAAATGGGCCTGCGCTGGGTCCAACGGGCTCAGGAGGTGAAAAACCGGACCGGTTCGGTCCGAGAGAACCGAACCGGTTCGGTGTCTATTTATACGTCAAAGTCCGGTTTTCTCTTCATTTCTTCCTCTCCTTTCTCTCTCTACTTCTTCTTTCTTCTTCCTCATTCTCTCTTCCCTCTCTAACTTCGGTGACCGGAAACCTTCTCCGGCATGGCGGCCGCCGGCGGCGCCACCGTGCCGGAGTGATTTTTACCCTCTTTTTCGAAAAGATTTAGTTTTTTAAACTCCTCTCCCCTTCCTCTCTTCAAATCCGACACCGTTTTTTCTCAAAAAAAACCCTTAATGTTACGGATCTAAGTTCGAAATTCTGTTAAAGTCTACCTTTTGGTTCGGCTGTGATGTGTTTCGTGTTCTAGGATTCGGTTTTCAGATTTGTGGTTCTTGGTTTTTGGTTGCGGTTGTGTGTTGCTGTTATTGTTGGTTCTGTGTGGATCCGGTTTGGTGTTAACGATTTTGTGTTGATTCGGTTTTGGGTTGGGGTTTGAGAGGGTTGAGTGAGTTGAGTGTGTGTGTGGAGTGCTGGCAGTGTGGGTTGAGTGGGTGCTGTGAGTGTTGAGTTTTTTCTGATTTTTTTTAGTTTTCCAGTGGCCGGAATTGGGTTTTGTGGTGGCTATTGGTGGTTCACGGTGGTGGACTGTTTTGCTTATGCTAGTACTGTGCTCTGACAAATTCTGTGTGTACTTGGGTACTGTGCATCAATACTATTTATAGTAAAAAAATAGGGTAAATAAAAAATGACAAAAATGCCCCTCTGGGCCTGGACTGAAAATTGGATAAAAAAACTAAAAAAATAAACACTATCAGTAAAATAAAAATATTAATAATAAAAAAACGAAAATAAAAATAAAAACAGAAAACACTAAAAATAAAAGAGAAGATAAAAAAAGGAATAAAATAAAGATAAAAAAATAAATAAAAATAATAATAACTAATAAAAATAATAACAAATAAAATAAAAAACGGTCGCCTTCGGAACAAAATGAGGTATTTTAAAATACCTCCCTGCCGAAATTTCATCTGAAACGACGATGTTTTCCGGTTTAAAAGACGAGAAAAGCGAATTAAGAATGGGTCAAAAATGGGGTATGACAGGGTCTTTCGGAACCCATGCCAACGGACACACAATGGCAAAGAAAATCCTAAGGGCGGGTTATTACTGGCTAACTATGGAGGCCGACTGTTTCCAATACGCCAAGACATGCCACAAGTGTCAAATTTACGCCGACAAGGTGCACGTGTGTAATATCCCGCTTAGAAGTATCAGTTAAACGTGTTAGAAGCTTGATGGGCAAGTAATGGCAAGGTGGTAATTAGAGGAGTGGCATAGTTGTAAATAGATGGAAAGTAACTATTTGGATAAATATGAATTTTTCCAAGTTAAACCTCATTTTCTAGTAAAGGGAAAAAACTGATTTTTCTTCCCCCTCTCCCTCACTTTTGCGCCCTCCATCTTCACCTCACCATCATCATCAATCATCATCCCTTAAAGTAGTAAACTTCTCCCTAAATCCTTGTGTGGCAAGCAAGCTTTTGTTGGTGAAATTTTGGAGCAAGAAGAAGAAGGAAAAACCAAGGAATAGAAGTTTTCTTGAGTAGAGATTTTGGAGCTTGGAGCTAGGGTTTGGAATCTAAGCTTAGCAAGCATCTTTTGAGGTTAAGGTGAGCTCCTAGAGGGTTTTAGAAACCCACTTTGTTTAAGCTTTGAAGTTATGGTATTAAGAGTTAAATTGCTAGATTCATGCCTTAAATCCCTTTTTGGCTTGTGATTACATGAACTAATATGTTATAAGTTGATTATATGTCTTGGAAATCTATTCCCATAAGCTGTTTTCATGATTGGAGGGGTTTGGTTTAGCCTAGGAAGCAAAATTATGAATGCTGCTGAAGCCAAAATCGGACTACGAATTCTAGATATCGGGCTACGATTTTGTGCCCTGTTTTTCATGGAATTTACGGCAAAAATCGTGCTACGATCTTAGAAAATCGGACCACGATTTTAGCAAATCGGACTACGATTTTAGCAAATCGGACTACGATTTCCCAGCTACCCAGACTCATGTTCTTGAGGATAGGTAAGGAAATAAGGTAGGATGGGTAATAGGTATGGCATTGGGAGATGATTACTCAATTTCCAAGTTATGTAGAGGAGTAAAGGAGCTAGTAACGGGATTATCCCTTACTAAGCAACCCCATATACACACTTAGTATGTGCAAGCCTAAGAGCAATGAGGGTATGAATGTTTTGGCAATCATAGTTATAGACATGTTCATAGTGTTGGTTCTCCAACGATCATAGGTGGCTTATGAGAACGATAAGCCAAGAATTATAGGATTACAGGTTATAGGTTACAGGATTGTTATAGGATTAAAGTGACAAATTATATGTTTATATGTTATAGTTAAAGAATTAAAGATTAAAGATAATGGCGTGCTTGCACGTTTTACAGTTACAGGGCGTGTTCATCAGACTCCGGGTTTCGCCGGATGGGACTTCTCCGAGAGGGTTGTCCACACGTTTTATAGGGAGTCCGGTGTTAGCCTGATATGATAGGAATTTCACCGGTTTATAGGGAGATGTACCTCGGGGTTACTCCACCCGGGCCGCACTCCGTAAAATGAACTCAGATTAATTGTTTGTTCAACGCTAACAGCTAACATAAAACACTTTATTTGTTTTATGATTCATAGTTATAGTTAAAGTTATAGTCACAGGAAGTTTTACAGACACGGGTAAACTACAGTTAGAATTATAGGAGGTTTTATTTATCCTTTGGGGATAGAATTAAAGACTTGGCGATTCTAGAATTCCCCTAAATTGCCAAGGTAGGCATGGCGACCCTAGGTTCCCAGTGGTTGCCAACAGTAGGTTGGGTAGAGCTCACTGAGACATTATGTCTCATCCCATTCCTTCTGGTGCAGGTTCACAGGCAGGATCGCAATCAGCACGCAACAAGGGTAAGGAGAAGGCTACGGACTGATCGTGCTGTTGTTTTATGTTATGGTTGTTTGTATTATATGGATTGTACTTCCGTTGTATATGTATCAGAGATGTTGTATAAACTTTGGATTGTAATATTACAATGTGATGTAATATTTTGAATGAACTTTTATATTGTAAATTAATGTATCCAGTACGAAATTTTAATACTCGTATAAGATCCTAGGCAATCTTATTATGGGTGTTACAACGTGCCACCAACTCCTCTGAACGTCATGACGGCACCCTGGCCATTCTCTATGTGGGGCATAGACATGATTGGAATGATTGAACCAAAGGCTTCAAATGGACACCGGTTCATCCTGGTTGCCATCGACTATTTCACCAAGTGGGTTGAAGCGGCTTCTTATGCAAACGTAACAAAACAAGTGGTGGCCCGATTCATCAAGAAGGAAATCATTTGCCATTACGGCACTCCCCAGAAAATTATCACAGATAATGGGGCAAATCTAAACAACAACACAATGAAGGAGTTATGCAAAGACTTCGAGATTAAGCACCAAAATTCCTCACCATATCGGCTGAAGATGAACGGCGCGGTAGAAGCAGCCAACAAGAACATCAAGAAAATCATCCAGAAGATGGTAAAAACCTACAAGGACTGGCATGAGATGCTTCCCTTCGTGCTACACGGCAACAGAACGACAGTTCACACTTCCACTGGGGCAACCCCTTTTTCTTTAGTATACGGTATGGAAGTCGTGCTTCCCATTGAAGTTGAAATTCCCTCATTAAGGGTCTTGATCGAAACTAAATTAGAGGAAGCCGAATGGGTCTAAACAAGATTCGACAAACTGAACCTCATAGAAGAGAAGCGCCTAACAGCATTGTGTCATGGACATTTGTACCAAAAGAGGCTCAAGAAGGTATTCGACAAAAAAGTTCGTTCTCAAGAATTCAGAGAAGGAGACTTAGTGCTGAAAAAGATATTACCCACCCACAAGGATCCCCGCGGGAAATGGACTCCTAACTATGAAGGACCATACATGGTAAAAAAGGCTTTCTCTGGCGGAGCCTTAATTATCACTACTATGGATGGAGAGGAGTTTCCACTCTCAATAAACTCCGACGCAGTCAAAAAATATTATGCCTAAAAAAAAGGAGAAAAGAGAAAAAATGTCATAAGAGCTCGCTAAATCGAAAACCTGAAAGGGCGGTTTAGGCAATAGAGATCGTCCTGGTAGATCGAAAACCTGAAAAGGCGGTCTAGGCAAAAATTAAGGACATCAAAAAAGGAAATGTACCCCAGTGGACTGAAAACTCGAAAGAGCGGTCCAGGTAAAAATTAGGGGTTTCAAAACAAATAAGAAAGGCAGAAGGCTGCAACACACAAGATCCTGACATAATTCAAAGGGGAAGAATCGATCTCGTTATCATCTTTCAGAGGCAAAGTATTTCGAAGTCATAGGGAAAGTAGCACGTGTTGTATCAAAGTGAAACCCACGCAAATCTCTATTTGTTTTTTTTTTTGTTTCTTTCTTAGTAATCACCTCTTGCAGGGATTCCGTCTTCATGTATTGTTACCCATTCAAGGGACTAAGTTTCATTGAATAAAAATCATCTTTAAGCTTTTTCATTGTTTTGTGTCCTCACTTGCTCGAAAAATGTTGTTTTTATTCATGATAAATAATGCATTGAAATATGGGAAATAATATAAAACTTGCAAAAAATGTATTTTACTAGAATTTTTAAATGTCGAAAGAATTTCGTTGGTCTGCAGTATTGCATCAAAGGACTCAAGGCCTGAAACTCTTCATCAATCATTTTAAGATTCTTACTCTTCAGCAGAAACAATTGAGCAGCTCACGGTACATGAAACACAAAGATCCCGGGTGTCGGAAAGACGGGATTCCCCAAATAAAACATACCCCACGTTTCTTTCATCCACTGAGGCTGGATATCGATCGGCTTTCAAGATGATCCTAATTTTTCCGACTAAAGCCCAATTTTTCATTGGCACTCCCAAACGCAATTTCCAACCAAAGCCCAATCGTCATTGGCACCTAATCACAACCAAAGTTCAACCATGCTCGGCACCCGATCACAACCAAAGCTCAACATGTCATCTATTTATCCCACATGTCAGCATAGTGCATCCATCATATCAAACTCATTCATCAGCATGCATCTCATATTCATATCAAACTCTTCCTCACAATTTCTCATGCTCCCCAGCAAACACTCCCCAGTGAGTATCCCATATTCACCGACATTCACCAACAAGTTATCCCAGCGTTCCCCAGTGGACCTCTTTCAAGAACTTCCCCAGTAGGTTTCTTCAAAAAAAGCCCCAACGGTGCTCTTCACAAACTATCCCAATTCTCGTTAAACTTACCTATGGCCACAAAGTTTCCCCAGCAAAAACTCCCTATTGAGTCTACCTCATATCATATCATACCGCATAAAGCAACCTAAAGCATATCATGCAACAACAATCATTTTTCTTTTCCGACAATCTAAGTACTAGCCACGTCTAGAGACGCTACATTTATCCCCAGGGAAGTCTAAGCACCCCCCGAGGCGACGACTTATCTTTTAGATCTAAGCACCCCCCGAGGCGACGACTTGTTTTTTTAGATCTAAGCACCCCCCGAGGCGACGATCTGTTTATCTTTCAGTCTAAGCACCCCCCGAGGCGACGACTTTTTTTTAGATCTAAGCACCCCCCGAGGCGACGATCTGTTTATCTCTCAGTCTAAGCACCCCCGAGGCGACGACTTGTTTTTTTAGATCTAAGCACCCCCCGAGGCGACGATCTGCTTATCTTTCACTCTAAGCACCCCCGAGACGACGATCTGTTTATCTTTCAGTCTAAGCACCCCCCGAGGCGACGGCTTGTCTTTTAGATCTAAGCACCCCCCCCCTGCCGAGGCGACGATCTGTTTATTATTTTCAGTCTATGCACCAGTAGCCAATTCGGAGGCAATCCTGCGTTTACTTTTGTGTCCATACTTCCTCATTTTAATACTTTCATATTATTTCCTACATCATTTTTCTCCAGTCTTTTCTCACTTTGAAAGACAAAATTTGGGTCCTTTATACTTAATTGCTCTTCACAAAGAGTTTGCGATGTGCCCGCAACGCTCGCATTCTCTATGCGAAAACACAATTAAGTAGGGGCAGGTGTTGTACCCTAACTTTGTCCAAGTCCTTTTAAAATAATAATAATAATAATAATAATAATAATAATAATAATAATAATAATAATAATAATAATAATAATAATAATAAGAATAATAATAATAAAAATCATGACGGCCTTCACGTGCTGGCCGTCAACCACCGTGACGACCGTCACCCCTTGACGCTCGTCAGCCACGATGACGGGCTGCCCGTCAGCCCCATGACGGCCGTCAGGGCCCCAAATTTTCGTTTTTTTTTCTTTTTTTTAAAAAAAAGTTTTTTTTATTATTATTTTTATTTATTTATTGATAATAATTAAGCATTCTTATGGTTTTAAAAAAAATATATGCAAAGAAAACTTAGTCAAAAATGCCTTTTTTTCCATTTGCATGCTACATGTTTTTACCCCTTTTTGCATTATTTGAATTTTCATATCATTTCCATGCAAGCTCCCTATCTCCAATGCATGCCTAATGAGACAAAGGGCTGCTATTTTTCAGATTTTTTGAACCATCCTTATCCTCAAAGCCCTCAAAAACCCTAATTCTCCCCTCTATAAATACCACTCTTAAGGAAAAAATAAAGGGGGAGGATAAAAAAGAAAAAACCCTAGAGTGAGAGAGGCAAGACCAAGAGTTCTTAGTCTTGAACAAAAGTGAGAAAAACAGCAACCAAAACCACAAGAAAAACATCATAAAGAGAGGAGAATAGTAGCAAAAATACCATTTTTGTTACTATTCACTTTCTTCACCACTACTACCTTCAAAAAACATAACTACTCAAAAAACCCTTTCATTTTCGTGCATCTACAGCTTTGCTAGGAGTTTGTAAGTATCTTTGTCCATTTTTTATTTCATTTTTCGCATTGTTAGGTGTTTGTAGTTTTTTTCATAAATAATGCATTTTTCACCATAAGTTCATGAGCATGACTTGAGGCCGAAATATAGTTAGTTTTAGGACATATTTTGGTAGATCTAAGACCACTAGGATGTAGTACTCATGACAAGCTTTACAATGATATTTTTATTTTCGTATTTGGTTCAATATTAAGTGAGAAATCGAACTAGGAAGTTGAAAAAAAATCACAAAAAATAAAGTGTTCAGCTGCCTGCATTTTTTTTGTATACTTTCTATGTGTGCAAATTTACCATTTTGCCCCTGTTCTCATTTTTAGTCATTTTTAACTAATTTTTGCACTTAAAAAATCATAGAAAAATAAAAAAAATCACAAAAATTATAAAAATCACCAGAACAGAAATGAAATTTTTTTCCTTACTTTTTTTTTTACCGTTTTACCCCTGAGGATGGTTTTTGACCATTTTGCCCCTTAATCGCCGTTTTACTCGTGTAACCCGTTTTCGCGTAAAAAAAATGACAAAAGAGGTTTTATCGTCGAATTAATTCCAAAGGGGCTGTAACTCATTTTAATTGATTAAAAGATTTTTTTTAAAAAATATAACGAGTGTTAATACTTTTAATTGTAGTTTATGATAATTAATTTTCGATAATAAACTTGAATGAAAAAGGAACGGTCCGACGTATGTCTTTCCATTCCCCGGTTGCACGAGCACTTGACGTATGTCTCGTTGTTCGGACAATTGTCATTCTATTTCAAAAAATACCAAACTGATATTTTAATTTTCGATAATAAACTTGAATGAAAAAGGAGTGGTCTGACGTATGTCTTTCCATTCCCCGGTTGCACGAACACTTGACGTCTGTCTCGTTTGTTCGAACGATCGTCATTCTATTTTCAAAATACAAAAACATAAAAAATAAATTCAACACACCAAACTAGTTTTCGGCCCTCTCGCGGTCAAACAAAAATCAAATCTCTTTTCACAAACGGACGATGTTTTATCAATTCTAACACGATACAAACAAACGCTTAAGCCTCCCGCACGCGAGCATACAAGCTACGTTTGACCGCTAGAATACGATCAAAAACATCGTTCTTTAAAATCAACCAACAAACAAATATTTTCTACCAAAGAACTACATAGCTTTGAATTCTCCATCGCAACAGGAGATACGTAGGAGCATGATCAAACTCTTGTCAAGTACACTAATATAAAAAAAAATTTGGTGGATAATACCTTCCCCTTGCATAATCGACTCTCGGACCCGTTAATGGTTGCGATGACCATCCTTCCAAATCATCAAGGGTTTTATCAACGTTTCCCTTTAAAAATAAAACTTTGGTGGCGACTCCGTAGTTATTCCGAGCGTTAGTACGCTCGAGCGTTTTTAGCGGCGCGACAATAACAAACTAAACTAACCATGATTATCTATTTCAATGACACCAACAATATAACAAAAAAAATATAATCTAAATTCTTATTTTTTTAATGACACCAACAACAATCTTTATTATAGAAAAAGTTGTTTAAGGGTATAATTGGGATAATGATAAAGTAAGTATAGATATACTCATCTAGTTTGTTACACTTTTTAAAGGACAAAGGAAAAAAATTGGACATATATATACTCATATCTGGTTTGTTACATTTTTATTTTAATATTTAAATTTACTCTTGTCTATTTACACTTGACTTGATCCAGGTCTCTTGTATTTCTTTCTCGTCCCTTCGCAATCTTATATATAGATTTCTCTCCCTCCTTGGTACCTAAAGATTGGTATAATCTTTCAAAAGCTTGAGTTCTCGCTTCGTTCACCGCCTTCTAAGCCTTTTTCCTAGCTAACTTATATTTATCCCAAGTTTCGGCATTTTAATACCTAATTCAATCTTTAAAACAATCTCTTTTGATCCAAACTTTACTCTGCACATTGTCATTCCACCACCAAGATTCTTTACCCCTAGGTCCAAAACCTCTTGACTCTTCCAACGTCGCTTTTGCTACTTTTTTAATCTCATGTGCCATCTTGTCTCACATATCATTAGTGCTTCCTTGTGGTTTCTTGAAACCTCCCTCTAAGATCTTGTGTTGGAAAATCCTTTGTTTTTCGCCCTTTAAATGCCACCACTTGATTCGCGGAGCCCCACTATGGCTTCTTCTCTTTTCACTCCTCTTAACTCTGACATCCATCACCAATACTCTATGTTGGGTAGTTAAGCTCTCTCCAGGTATGACTTTACAGTCTAAACAAATCTTCCTGTCTGATTTCCTAATAAGAAAGGAATCTATCTGAGAACATGAGACCCCACTCTTGTAAGTCATAAGATGCTCCTCTCTTTTCCTAAAACATGTATTAGCTAAAGTAAGATCAAAAGCCGATGAAAATCTAAGATGGATGTACCCTCTGCATTTATCTCCCTGAGACCATACCCCACATGCAAGCCCTCGAAACCTCTCGAAGCACTCCCTACATGCCCATTTAAATTCCCTCATAGAAAATTCTTTTCTCCTAACGGGATATCCTGAATTAAGCTTTCTAACTCCTCCCTAAAACTTAACTTTAAGGTGTTCTTCTAACCCTGCCTGAGGTGTATAACCGCTAATTACATTAAAGGTGTCTTGTTTCGCTACAAACTTTAGGGATAAAATAAGTTTAAACAATGCCTCTTGAGTTTTGATGATAACAAGGTATTAAAAGATCAATTGGATACGCTAATATTTGTTCAAGTGTGCAGGACCATAGACAAAAATTATATTGATTTATTCATGTATTGGTTCTGAAAGAACAAGTTAGTAGCAAAGGATTTTCAAGAGAAGCTAATTTCAAGTCAGACTCTGAAGGTACTCCAGAAGCTGAAGACTCAGACTTTGATGGTCAGACTCTGAAGGATACTCAGACTCTGAAGGTACTCCAGAAGCTGAAGACTCGGATTTTGATGGTCATATTCCCTAGAAGCCAGATACAGGAAAGCTGAAGACGTTCGTTACTGAATTCCCTGCAAGTTCAGACATGGTGGCTCTAAAGTTTCAGAAGTCAATGGATGCCACTTTCAGTAAAAGACATAGTACAAACCGTACCTCCAACATTCCCATGTGCAATTGTACGTTGCTGCAAGCTGTGTCTCTTTGGAAAAGAACAGTTCATTCCATATCAAGGAATAGTTTCAAATACAATCCTTCATAGGACATGAACCAAATCAAGCAACAAATCATTGGTGAATGATCAAGCTTCTTTAACGACTCTTTGATGCATTGACATTCCTTCAACGTCTCTTTTTTTCTCTATATAAAGGAATGAAGACTTGAAGATTATAACAAGACTCTGCAATATTTGAAAGTGCAAAAACTCTGCCAAATTGAATTACGCATCAAACACTTCGAATATCTTAAAAACTTTTATATCTTAGAAATTCTTAAGTTCTAGAGTCTGAACTGTGTTGTATTTTGTGAACACCTTTGATTGTATATCAAGTGTTCAAACAAACACTCTTTCTTTGTAATCTTTGTTTGTAAGAAGTCTCTTGCTTGTGTGCTTGAGCATTGGAAGTCTCTTGCTTGTGTGCTTGAGCATTTGTAATCTTTGTGATTATAATGAAAAATCTCTCGTAAGTGACAAGGAGACTGGACTACTTCCGGGTTGTGGAAGGAACCAGGATAATTGCTTTGTGTCTTTCTCTTCTCTCTCTCTCTCTCTCTCTCTCTCTCTCTCTCTCTCTACCTCCCTCTTATCTTTTATATCCGCTGCATTAGACTCTGAACATTGCTTTAGACTCTGTAATCTTTCAGAGGCTGAACCTTGGTCTTAGTTTAAAAGAAGAAAAAGCTAACACAATTCAACCCCCCTTCTTGTGTTTTTCTCACCTTCACAGTGTACCAAAGCTTAAATCCTAAGCTATCAAATTCTTTCGCCTTTTCCCCCACCCACTTAGTTTCTTGCAGGCACATAAAATTAATCCTCCTCCTAGTCATAATGACTACTACTTCCAAAGATTTTCTTGTAAGAGTGTCTATATTCCATGTTCCAAAATGAATCATATTCTCGTGAACTAGCTTCTTTACCCGCACCCATTCACGAAGATGCGGGAACCCTTGCTTATTTTTCACTGCATCCAAGCGGCGATGCAGCGGCCCTTGCTCATTTGATGTTGTACTCGAGCTATACAGCGTGTTGCTTCCGGGCAACAACCTAGCATTCACACTATTTCGTATTTGGTCCATGTCATAGGGATTCGACAAAGTTTTACGTTGGCTGTCAAGGCCTAACACAACCCTCTCCTTTTACCCGGATTTGGGACCGGCCTTGGCAGGATTTTATATATATATATATATGAAAGTTTAATAGTAGCACACTAATAGTATAGTTAATTCATAGTAAAAACCAATGTAATAAATTATCGTAAAAAAAGACAGTGTAAAAAAAAAAATCTAACATGAAACTTGTTAAAGAATTAAATTGTAAGTTTATTATATAAAGACACACAAATTTTAGATGGAATTATGATTGCAAACGAAGTAATGGATGAAGCAAAGCTGAAACATTCAGATCTTATCATGTTCAAAGTTTATTTTAAGAAATCGTATGACTCGGGTTAACTTGATTTGATTTTGACAAGCATGAATTTCTCGATGATATGGAGGAGGAAAATTTGCGACTATCTGAGGATCAGCGACTACATCAATGTTAGTAAATGAAAGTCATACAAACCAGTTCACTTTGGGCAGAGCTCTTTGACAAGGAGTTCATTTATCTCCTTTTCGTTTTCTGTTTGCAACTAAAGGATTGAAATATTTGATCAATTCATGTATAAGGATGAATTCCAAGGTTATCATGTGGGGAATAACTAGAATTTTAGAAGGATACTTTAATCATTAGAAAGAAATGGTGGTCCAATATTTAAATAATTAAAATTATTCTTCTTCTCTTTGAATTAGAATTTGGATCTGAGGTGAACTTTCATAAGAGTTTGTTGGTGGGGTGGATGATGATAATTCATTGTTGAACGAAGTATCTAAAGTGATAAATTTCAAGGTGGGTAAAACTACGTTCAAGTATTTGGATTTACCTATTGCACATAATCCATGTCGTCTTGGTTTTCGGAACCTGGTTATTGGAAAAATTAGAAATTCATTGTCCTCATGAAAGTTCTTTTGAAAGTTTGTCATGTCTTCTCTGCCATTAAACTTTCTTTCTTCAAAAACCCTTTCAAATATCATTTGTAAAATTGTGGCTTTATTTACATCTTTTGTATGGGGTGGTGGTGAGTTGACTCAAAAAATAAAACGAGTTAAGTGGAAAACTATTTGTTTGCCAAAATAAAATGGGGGTTTGGGAGTTTGAAATCTTAAATCATTTAGCCATATTATTCCAGGTAAGTGGAGTTGGAGGATCAAAAGTGAGTGGAGGGGCTATGATCTAAAATTCTTAGAAAATTAATATGGTTGAAATAGTTGTGTGTGTGGCTGGGATTAATAAAGATTTAATGGAAGGGAGAGATGTCTTTGGCATTGTGAATGGGATAGTAGGAGCTCATTCACAATGCCAAAAGAAGAAGAAGATTAAAAAGCACGTACACAAGAAGAATAAGATGAAAACACACACACAAACTCATAACCAGATGCGACCTAATACAATTTACGACCGAGAACACACGCACATACAGATAACGAGTTGTGACCCAGAGTCTGAACAAGGTATTTGTGCATTTGTTTCTAAAGTTTTGACTCTCTCTATGTCTGTTTCTAGAGTTTCGATTATGAATGTGGCCCTCTTTATTTCTGTTTCGCATCTTGCAGAAATATTATCGTGGCAGACGAGATCCATCGGAAAAGAAGGAACCAGAAAATGATTTTGAGTGTGAGGATGACATGGATTTCAAGTTTTGATTTTTAGGGTTTATATTGCAGCTTCATCGTAATTAGCTTTGGAGAAGAAGGCTTGATAAAAAAAACATTGAAGAAGAAGAAGATAAGGGATTTCTTTTTTTAAACAGAATGGGTAATAGATTCCATTTAAAGGGTAATAGTGAAGCTACTTAAAAAGATAAAGGACGAGATAAGGGAAAATAAAAAGATAAAGAACTAAAATGTTACATGAAATTAAGTTAAAGGACAGTTGAAATTTTGGGTTGAAATAGATTTCATAGCATGCTCTGACACCATGTTGAAATTTGGGGTCTAACTCAACCTTACAAAACCGGTTCATAAGTTGAGGGGTGCCTCCTCTTTATAAACTTTTATCAAGAGTCTTATCTATCCAATGTGGGACTTGAGTTTTTCCCGATACACCCCTGAAGTCAGAAGTGAAGGTTAGCATGCGCTAAACCCAGATAGAGAAAAGAACAAGTTTGCAAGCAACAAACCTGTGAAAATAGGGTTTCAGACTCCACCAGAAATTGAGAAAACTCTTTGAAATATTATTGAATGAAAAAAATTGCCTCTCTGGCTACAATTAAAGTGTTTAAATACTAAGGAAACCCAACTGGGCCGAAAATCCAAAATATAAAATAAAACAAAAATTATTAAAATTGGGCTAAAATAATATTACTAAGGAAACCCTCCCACATTAGTCTCCTCCACCTCTGAAGAACTCGATCTCGAGTTCTCATTATGATAAATAACTTCATCTGTATGATATTCATAGATGTTTGCCACATTGAAAACTTTAACTCTTTGGCATTTATCAACAACATTGTCCATCTAACATTTATTCCTTATGGGAGGCAAATCGTTTGGTAGCTCATTTGCGATCAACTCTTTGAAATATCCTAGAATCTCTAGAACTTCTATTGAAATTGACACTTCCTCCTTCACAACACTCATCAGCCCCTTGGTCACCACTGGATATAAACATTCAGTTTCCCTAACAACCTCATCAAGTTTCTTCTCATATTGCGTCATTACCAAGAAACTAGACTTCTTTTCTCTTGGGCTATTATCAAAGTGTAAAATAGGAGCCATAGTAATCTTATGAGTACCCCATGTAAACATCATCATACTATCCCGTCCCCGATAAGTAATATCATTATCAAATTGTCATGGTCTACCAAGTAAAATATAACAAACATCCATATCAAGAACATCACAAAGTACCTCTTCTCTATAATGCTTGCTAATGGAGAAAGGAACTTTGCAGGACAGTGTTACTCGAAACTGGGATCCCTTGCTGAGCCAACCTAGGGTGTATGGCTTCACATGAGATTCTATGGATAACTTAAAAGAATCTACTAATTTCTGAAACACCAGATTCTCCGTGTTCCCACTATCCGCGATTAGGTTTCACACTTTGTTCTTGACAGAGCAATGTGTTTTGAACAAGTTCTTGCGATGTCATTCATCTTTGGATGCTAGTAACATCCTCTGCAACATAAAATTTACCCTCTCATCAAATTCCTCATAAGCAAACTCAACCCCTGCATAGTCATCTTCCTCTATAGTAGGTTGCACTCTTTCTTCCTCTCCTTCTCTTTCTTCTGCAACAACAACGACTCTCCTTGATGTACAAACATTTGATATGTGACGTTTTCCATTACACCGACAACAAGTATCTCCAGTGGCTTTAGCATCGATTCCACAGGATTATTGCGATATCATAAACCGTTCAACGTCGATTATCATTTTAAGTTAGGGTTTCATCTTTTTGTTTACTAAACACTACTCGACTTTAAAAACATTATAAATAAAACGGAGAGTAATAGGGCATAAAAAGTGTTAGGATTAAAGTACGTCAATCAAACGTCGATTGTATTCGAATGATCATAAATATGGATTCTAGCTTTTCTTATATACGACATTATCACGTATCACTCGACAACGTCATTCGTGTCCAAATGACGTCGTGAGATCGATCGTATCGTTTAATCGACGATTTCTCAATCTATTAAACGATTCGAAAGCTTTACGTTCCGACACTTTGTGTGATTATCAAAACCAAATCCCATGTCTAGAATTTCCTATTTTGATAGAATATTATTCTAAACCTAGATTCAAAAGTATTTTTCAATATCATTTAAATCAAATATAAGAATGGAAAACAAGAATAAATTCAATGATATATAAAAGGCTAGAATCATATATTTAAAATATCAAAGTTTACAACTAAGAATGATTGATTACCTAATAATCCCAACAAAGGAGATTAGTTGTTCATTCTCATGACAATAGTACAAAAGTAGAAAGGAAGATGGAGATCAAATGCTAAGACTTGATTTCTCAAAGTTGCTTAGTTTAATCTTCACTTTAATCACTTTTGCTCAATGAAGTATGCCTCTTTTTATGCCTATTCTCTTTCTGGAAGTAAAAACTCTTAAGCTCTAAAAGTTCTAAAAACAGATCCTTAAAAAAAATGAGCTAAAAAGCTTTTATACAACTAATTTTTACAACGCTCGCTACAAGCGATGAGCTGGTCGCTGTAGCGACGGCAGATTTTTTGGCCAGTGGGTTTGCTCCACGTCAGCAAATAGCATTAAACCGCCCTTGGTCGCTATAGCGACCAGATACATCGCTATAGCGATGGAACCTTCAATTCTTCTTGCCTACGCTCGCTTGAAGCGACCGGATCCATCGTTGTAGCGATGAATCCTCTGTTTTCCCCTGGTTAAGCTCGCTTGTAGTGATGCATCCTGCGCTTGTAGCGATGCATTCTCTATTTTTCCCTGCCTAGGCTCGCTTGTAGCGACCGGATCCATCGCTGTAGCGATGAAGCTTAATCAAATCTTCATGTTTCTTTGCTCAATTCAGGTCCTAGCATGAAATTCCTGCATAAATAGATGGGGTAGGACATAGGATCACAAATTTTGACATTTAACCAAAAATATGAGCTTATCATAAGATAACTTGCAAAACAAGTAACACAAGTGCCTAAAAATATATCAAAAGATAACTACTTTTGAGCACTTATCAAACTTTCCCCAACTTAGCTTTTTGGTTTGTCCTCAAACCAAAGAATAAAAAGGAAATTTTCACAGCTTAAGACAAAGTTTTGAGCAATAAGCAAAAGAATCTAAAGTTTGAAGAAAACAATTATCAGATGAATGATTCAACCGTGACTGCGCAAGCTAAAGTTAAGTTTCTCATTAAACGAGATATATACTATGAATGTGAAATAGTTCTAAACACAAAGCTCAAATCACACAATTCTTAGCAAACAACATGTTTAAATTTGAACCACACCTAACACACTTCTATATTAAGTAGATGAACAAATTGGAATCAATTGTGAGGGTATTGAACACTCATCCGGCAATTATGCTAACATTCCGATCAAATTATGCGTCCATCTAATTATCATTTCTAAAAGCACAAAAGCATCGATCACAAGGTCTTTGAGGGTTGTAATTTGGCTTGGTTACAAAAGAATTGTCATATGTGGGAAATTGAATTCAAAGGGCCAAGCAAGAGGAACATTCTTTCTAATTATACACTTCCTCCTTATTCAAACACAACTCTTGGTGATTTACAAATTTTTCTTTGATTGATCTTGACAACTTTTTGATTTATTGATTTTTTTCTATTTTTCTCTTTTCTTTTTCTTGGTTTGCTTTTCTTTCTTTCTTTTTTTTTTCTTTTCTTTTTCTTTTTCTTTCTCTTTTTTTTTTGTTGTCAAGATCAAATACAAAATTTCACCATTACTTGACATACACAACCTCCCTTTTCTCCCCAACTTAGTCACAATGATACCCTAATTGAATGTTCCTTTATCTTTTGGCAAAGGACAATAAAACATGATAGATAAGGGTTCAAAATGAAAGTAAAATATCAGAATTCAATAATGATTTAACTATGAACTGGATTTTTTTTTACAAACTCCGGCAATTTCATTAAGCAATTGAGCTTATGAAAATTGACAGTTCATAGTTAGCGATTCCGATTCAATAGGCTCAAAGGGGTTAACAAATACTCACTTCTCACAGGGTAGGCTTTTTGGTCAAGTGTTTCTACTCATATTCAAAAAAAAGCCTTGATCATATCAGTGCTTTCATACAATTTAAAACAACATTCAGATGTAACATAAAAGAATCGAGTTAAACAAAAAATGCCGGTCTCCTACATATATATACAAAGACTTTGAGGATTCCTCACATTTTGGCTAGTTCTAAATGGTTCAAACGTAAATATGTTCTTGCGTAAAACTGAATAAATTAAATTTGTGTGTAAAGGACTCATTCACATTCAAGAATATACCTAGAAAAACAAGAAACGAGTACCTTAACTGCGCGCTTTATCACTAACTTTCTATCATTATCACTCACCTGATTCATAGCTAAATGCTTTTGCTTTCAATCAAGCACTTAGCTTTTGAATCTTTGATTATCTTACTTTCCATTTGTTGGGTAAAATAAAAATATATAACAAGATAAAAATATAACAAAGTTTGCACATAAACATACTATAATAAAAATTATCCAAAATACAGCAATAAAAACTGGTTAAAAAGTACAAAGCAAATTAAAATTGTTCAGAAAAAAAAAATGAAAGAAAGAAGCTTGCAAAGATCTCAATCTGACTCCATCTGATCCGCAGCCTCATGATCAATGCTCTGTGTGTCCTCAGAGGAGTCATCATCATCATCGTCACCACCAGCTGCATCATCACCACCAGGTGCAGCTGCACTCGCCCCTCCGGAATAAAACGGCATGTCCCCAGGCCATGCAATGTGCTGCTGAAAGTAATCCGGAGTCCAAGTAGAATAGCCCGCCTCATGCATATGGCTTTGAATAGTCGTCAAGGCTCTATGGTTGGACTCATTCTGAGCCCAAGTGTAAGAGTAGGCAGCCATATGGTGAGGGTCCCAACTCGAGAAGTCTATCTGTGGAAAGCTCGGGGGTTGAGGATGGCTTGGGGCTTGGGGAACTGGAGGTGGTACAAAAGAGGGTCCAGCAGAAGAGGGGGTGGTCTTATAAGAGCAATACCTATTGATGTATCTATCATCAATAGGATTCTTAATTTCCTCATCAACTTGGCTCGGCATGTGGATTCTTGCCTTCCTACAAAGTCCCATGATTAGGCCTGGAAAGGGTAATGGGCACTTTGGCTTAGCAGGTGGCAGGATACCACTTTCAGCCACAACCCTTATCTCATTTGCAATGATCCTCGCAACATCAACCTGCTGGTTGCTGAGGATATAATGAAGAAGGGGTGTGACATCAAGAGTGGTGGAAGAGGTGTGGCTTTTGGGCCGGATGTTATACAAGATAAGTGTTAGGATCACCTGAGCAGGGGTATTCATATCGTCCCTAAAGGCTCTAAATGGTTTTCCTGAGGCCTTACTCACATCATAGGTCTTCCCTTCTTGGAATATAGCCTGTGCGATCATGTCATGGTCCCAGTTCCCTCGTGCCTGATGCTTGTGGAAAGCGCACAACTCATCCGTCTCTGTTGGGTCATCAGAATCGCAAAGATCCAGTGGATTTCCCAAATAAGAACTTATGGCATTTCTGTCAAACTTTATTGTGCGTCCTCGGACAAATGTAGCAAAGGTGAATTCATCAGAAGGGTCTGCTGGGATTGCATTGGCGTAGAATTCACGCACAATGTCGTAGTTGATCTTCTTGGGAGGACTACAAAGAATGCCCCACTTCCTTTGGTTAATCATTTGCGCAATTCCTGCATACTTCCCCTCTTCAGCAATTTTGAACTCTTTCTCAGCCCAAATTCTTCTGGTAGCAAGCTCGGCGTAACGCTCCTGGTTACGCGGGCTAAGGAATCGGTTTGAGTCGTGGGGTAGGGATGGTTGAGGTTTTGGCCTCGAAGATGAACCCTCCACAGTTCGTTGCCTCTTGGAAGAAGGTTTTGGTGCCATTCCTACAAAATAGAAGTAAACAGACCAAACATATAGGAATGCATGTCAGAAATAGAAATGAAAAAAAAATTAATGTTGGTTCTGGGTATCGTCGCTACAGCTACAAGCTTGGTCGCTTGTAGCGATTAAACCCATAAATTGTTCCTGGTTTCTGGCTACAAGCAACGTGTAGCCATGAACAACCCATTTTCAAATTTTGATTTTTCTCACATTCTAAACAGCTTGTGGCACTAGTAATCAAAGGTAAAGCTCATACAAATGAATCAAAATCATCAAAACTTCCTAATCATCAAACACCCATTTTTATTTTGAAATTTTTTACAAAATGGGTTTTTTTTTTCAAAAATCGACTTTTACAGGAAAAGAAGATGTTAGGGAAGTTTGTTTGTGATTCTGGTTCATTTCTAACAGCCTAAGCTATAGATTAACATGGGTACTTCAAATGATTAAAACCCTAATTTCTAAAATTGAAAACCCTAACTGTAAATTTCTTAAAAAAATGCAAAGTGCATTCATACAACTTGGAAACTTAAGAAATAAAAATAGAGGGTTACGATTTCATACCTGTATGTGATGATTTGCAAGTTGGAAAATGAACAGAGATTGAGAACTAAGAGATTATGCAGGAAAATGGAAAACTGTGCAGAAATGTAATGTTGATTTGTAGTAGAAATGAAAATGGAATGGTTAAGGCTTAGTGTAATAGGGTTTGCGAAATAGTGGAAGAAAAACGGATAGGGAAGGTGAATGGGTGGTTGGGGGGAGTAATGGCGTTTTAGTGGCATCGGTTACTGTACTGACAGAGTTTTCTGTCATCGCTACAGCGACCAGACGTCGCTATAGCGATGGTGAGTCTGAACCTCTGTCGCTACAGCGACCAGCCGTCGCTATAGCGATGGAGAGTCTGAAGGGTCATCAGACTCTGAGGCTCATCGCTACAGCGATGGAATTCCTCGCTGTAGCGACCATGACAGATAACAGAAAAATTAAAATTTCAGCAATTGCCACTATCCCTTTATGCAAAAATGGATGTTCAGAACTAAAATACAAATTAAAAAGCAACATACTTACAAAATTGGGGTGCCTCCCTACAAGCTCTTGTTTAACGTCATTAGATCGACGCCTTTTTCATGTTTGCTTATGAATCGATGAGTGAAATTGTTGTCGTGTGCCGAACAACTTCACCGCCAAAGTATGGCTTCAGTCTTTGTCCATTCACTGTCCAAGTTGCTTTAGTGATAGGATCCTATAGCTCCACTGCTCCATAAGGCTTGACTTCTTTGATCATGAATGGGTCTGGACCACTTTGATTTCAATTTACCCGGAAATAGCTTCAATCTTGCATTGAACAGCAAAACCATTTGACCGGGCCTGAATTGCCTCTTCATGATCTTCTTGTCATGATACCTCTTGACCTTTTCCTTACAGAGCTTGCTTGATTCGTATGCTTGGTCACACATTTCTTCCAATTCGTTCATTTGGAGCTTTCTCTTCTCCCCCGCTTGCTCTTGGTCAAAGTTCAAAAACTTTAGCTCCCAAAACGCTTTATGCTCCAACTCTACCGGCAAGTGGCATGCTTTCCCTTACACCAAGTGAAATGGTGTGAAACCCGTAGGAGCTTTGTATGCGGTCCTATAGGCCCACAATGCTTCGTCAAGTTTCATTGACCAATCCTTCCTCGATGATGACACAGTCTTCTCAAGGATCCTTTTGATTTCACGGTTGGATACCGCGGCTTGACCGTTGGTCTGTGGATGATATGGTGAAGCTACCTTGTGTTTGACTCCGTAGTGCTCAAGTGCTTTTGCCAATTGTGAATTGCAGAAGTGAGAACCTCCATCACTTATAAGCACTCTAGGAGTTCCAAAACGGGAAAAGATGTTTCTTTTGAGAAATTCGACCACTGTTTTGCTATCAGCTTTTGGGGATGTGATTGCTTCTACCCACTTAGACACATAATCGACGGCTACCAAAATGTATTCATTGGACATGGAGGATGGAAATGGCCCAACAAAGTCAATACCCCAACAGTCAAAAACTTCGACTTCAAGGATGCTTTGCAGAGGCATCTCATTCCTTTTTGAAATTCCTCCAGTTTTCTGGCAACTCTCACAACTCTTAACATGCTCATATGTGTCTTTGAATAGAGTGGGCCAATAGAAGCCTGCTTGAAGAACCTTCACTGCAGTTCTTTCACCCTTGAAATGACCACCATATGGCGAATTATGACAATGCCACATGATGTCTTTGGCTTCTTCTATAGCAACACATCTCCTTAAAAGGTGGTCAGCTCCAATCTTGAAGAGATATGGGTCATCCCATACATATTGAGTTGAGTCTCTCATCAACTTCTTCTTCATTTGCCATGTAAAATCTTCCGGTATGAACCCCGTTGCTTTATAATTGGCCATGTCAGCAAACCATGGTCTTTCTTGCACCATAAGCAACTTCTCATCCGGAAACTCTTCAAGAATTTCTCTCTCGTTCTTCGTCACCTCATTGTTTACCAACCTTGAAAGGTGATCAGCCACAAGGTTCTCAGTCCCCTTTTTGTCTTTAATCTCCAAATCAAACTCTTGGAGCAGCAGCATCCAACAGATGAGTCTCGGTTTGGAATCGGGTTTGGTGATTAAGTACTTTATGGCTGCATGGTCAGTATATATAACAATTTTTGAACCAATGAGATAAGAACAAAATTTTTCTAATGCAAACACAATAGCAAGTAATTCTTTTTCTGTGGTAGCATAATTGATTTGTATCATTTAAAACTTTACTTGCATAGTGTATAGCATGAAAAATTTTGTTTTTGCGTTGACCTAACACCGCTCCAACCGCATAATCACTTGCATTGCACATGAGTTCAAAATCAAAATTCCAATTCGGTGCGGTGATTATGGGTGCGGATGTCAAACTATCTTTCAAACATTCAAAAGCATTCATACAATCATTATCAAATTCAAAAGACTTATCTTTGTTGAGCAAATTGCTCAATGGCTTTGCAATCTTTGAGAAGTCTTTGATAAACCTCCGATAGAATCTGGCATGACCTAGAAAACTTCGGATGCCTTTGACATTGATTGGTGGTGGAAGCTTGCCTATCACATCAACTTTTGCTTTGTCAACTTCAATACCCTTGGACTAAATCTTGTGACCAAGGACAATACTCTCGGTAACCATGAAATGACATTTCTCCCTGTCGCGGTGATTTTCGGAGATCAAGCTATTGATTAGCGTTGACTCACTAATTTTGATTCACGACTGAACTTTTAATTTTTAAAAGAAAGGTGGGAAAAAGTTCTAAATTACCACATTTTTAAAGATCAGGGTTCGGGGGTTAGTTACGTTTAGGGAAGGTGTTAGCACCCTAAACGTTCGTAGTACTCTACGAGAACCTCTTGATTTTATCTATTCATTTTGGCTATAACTTGCTTATATTCTTTTTTTTTTAAAGAAAAGAATGAAATAAAATAGTGAAAAAAAAAATAAAAATGTTTTTTTGTATTTTTTATGATTTGGGAGGACAGAGTCCTTTGCCTACGTACCCGTGAGGGATCAAAACCTCGTAGTTCGGGGTAGAAATAACGTTTGATTTGTTTTTGTGTTTTTTATTTAGTTTTAAAAAAGGTTTTAAAAATAAAAGCCAAGTGGCAAAATGGGATTGGTTTGTGTTTTTTATTTTGAAAATGGTTAAAGTGTAATTAAAGCAGATTAATGGTTATTTAAAGGAAATAAAAGGGAAAAAAACGGACACTTGATTGAAAATCAAGGTTTATTAAGAAGAGATTTTTTTGATTTTTGATTATTTGCATGTTTTTGTTTTTTTTTGTTTTTTATAAACTAAAACTAAAAAAAAGCCAAACGCGAGGAAATTCCGTGGTGACGTTGGATCACCACGAAACCCTTTTGAAATTAAACTAACCTAATATTTTTGTATTTTTTTGTAAAGCAAAATAAATAAAAAAGAAATAAAAGACATAAAGCGGAATAAATAAAGTGAGTGTCAGTGCAAATTCTCATTTATATTTACATTGTACCTAAATACATTCTAATAAAATGGAATAAAAAACAAAATGATAAACAAAAAGAAAGGAAAAAAAAATTACAAATAATAAATATGCTAAAAAGAAAAATAAAATGCATGAAATAAAAGGAAAAATAAAAAATGAAAAAAATGCATGAAGTACTATAAGATAAATGCAATGAAATAAGATGCATGAAAATAAATAAAATTGACAAGATAAAACGCAAGAAATGATAAGAAAAATAAAAAAATAAAAGGGAAAAGGGAGGTGCAGTAAGCAAAATGGGGGGTGCTGGAAGCAGAAAAAGGAAAATCAGAAAAAAAGCAGAGAGGGCCAAGTGGGCCTAGGCAAGGGTTGCTAATGGGCTTAAGCCAAGGCATATAAACTGTTTTTTTCTGAAATTTTTCTCATTCTTTCTCTTTTCTTCTCTCTCAAACTCTCACCTTCTCTCTTCTCTCTCTCAAATTTTCGGCCAGGCCAGACTCAGGCGCGGTGGTTAGCCAGCCAAGGTGGCGGCGCCACCGCGCCGGAGAAGCCAACTTCGTCCCCTTTTAAAAAAAACATGTTTTCCGATTCCTTTTTTTCTCCTCTCTTCAAAAATCAACCTTATTTTTCTCAAATCCCTTTTATAAAACCTAGATCTAATTTTTTTTTAAGAAAATTCGAAAACTACCTTTAAAGAAAATGGGTCGGTTTTGGACGCGGCGTTGTGGCTGTGGAGTTTTAAGTGACAGTGGCCGAAGTTTTGTGCTGCTTATGTCGTTGTGGGTTTTAGGTTTTGAGTTTGGTGGTGGTTGTGAGATGGGTTTGTTGCTGTGAGGGCTGGGTTATAGTGTGGAAGGCGGCTGGGCCGTATGTTGAGGATGTGAGGGAGGTTGGATACGTGTGAGTTGTGGGAGGGAGAAGGGGCCGTACGGATTTGTGGATTTGGAGGGGCTGTACGGATTTGAGGTGGTTCAGGTTTGGAGGCTGAACTGTGAGGGTGTGAGGTTGATGGTGTTTTATGGTTTTATTGACTGAATTTGGAATTGGTTCTGTGATGTTGTTGGTTGTGTGTTGGATTTTTGGTTTCTGATGGTTTTACGTTTTTTGTGTTCTTGTTTTCTGACCTCTGAAAATTTGCTCCCCCTTTTTTATTATGCAATGCCAGATTAAATGTCCTTGAAAGCCATTAACGACTCATAAATTTAAACAGTCAAACAAGCTGAGAAAGGCAAGGAATAATTGGCACTTAACTCATCAAATCAATGAGTCAGTGTCAACTCTCTTTGAGAATAAAGTAAATAAATAAATAAAAAATGTGCATATAAAATAAACGAAAATAACAATAAAATAAAAGAAAATGATAAAGATAAAAATAAAAGGGGATAATAAATGAAAAAGGAAAATAACATAAAAATAAAATTAAAATTAAAAGAAATAAAAATAAAAATAAAACTGTCGTCTTCGGAACCAAAAATAAGGTATTTTAAAATACCTTCCTGTCGAAATTTCACTTGAAACGACGAAAAAAAAAAATTCCGAACCAAAAGACGAGTGAAAAAGAATTTTAGGTCAAAAATTGGGGTATGACAGATGCCCCTATTTAAGTCTCTTCGTCCGGAGATTTGAAGATAAAGTCTTGGATTCGACGGGTCGAAGGGACTTAAATACAGAGTACGCCAATTTTGGACCTAAAAAGAAAAACTGTGAGATGCTCGTGATGCAAATGCAAATGCAAGACGGCGAAGCTGACCCGACTGGGGGTAAAACAAAACCAAAGGATACCCGAGTTTGTTAAAGCAAGGGATCCGACTCCACTGGGGGATAACATAGTTTCACTGGGGAAGGAGTTGTCTACTATCAACAAAGATGACAGCTTAAAGAAGACAGAAGATATGTATTACCTACTATCGTATATTGATAGCTTAAAAGAGGTAATATAAAAAGGAGACACCGTCTACTATCGTTGTATGGATAGCTTAAGGAAGACAGATGACATGTATTACCTACTATCGTGTATTGATAGCTTAAAAGAGGTAATATAAAAGGAGACACCGTCTACTATCGTTGTATGGATAGCTTAAGGAAGACAGATGACATGTATTACCTACTATCGTGTATTGATAGCTTAAAAGAGGTAATATAAAAAGGAGACACCGTCTACTATCGTTGTATGGATAGCTTAAGGAAGACAGATGACATGTATTACCTACTATCGTGTATTGATAGCTTAAAAGAGGTAATATAAAAAGGAGACACCGTCTACTATCGTTGTATGGATAGCTTAAGGAAGACAGATGACATGTATTACCTACTATCGTGTATTGATAGCTTAAAAGAGGTAATATAAAAAGGAGACACCGTCTACTATCGTTGTATGGATAGCTTAAGGAAGACAGATGACATGTATTACCTACTATCGTGTATTGATAGCTTAAAAGAGGTAATATAAAAAGGAGACACCGTCTACTATCGTTGTATGGATAGCTTAAAGGAGGTGAGATAAATGTCAGCTACTAGGGATGTAGCCGAACTAGTCAGCTGACGACAAAAGACTGGATAGGAAAATGCACAAGCTATTCGTTAAAGAAACTGCCATTTGGCGAAAAGAGGGTGACATCTTTGGACCAGACACACTGGGGATGACACTTGGGGACAAAGAGAGTTAAAAATTGTTCATGATTGATTGATATGAAAAGCAAGACTCAGGGCGGTTAATGCAACCATGTATTGAATGATGTTGTCTGTATGTTGTATATGCATGAATGGATGAATGTATGTAAGACAATACGACTTGTATGACTGTATGGAGGATTGACTTGTAGGACAGTACAACTGATGGACTTGATGAGACAAGATTGGACGGATAAGATGGAAAGTGACCCGACGTCGCATCACAAACACTCGGCAATCTTCAATGGGGATGAAGCCACTGGGGACATATCAAAACATAAACGGGGTAAAGCCCAATGTATGCAACAAACGGTGGGGAGCAAACACTTCCTGGGGGTAGACGTGTTGATCCATAGACCTGGCAGAAGAATTGACGTTTCTGTGGTCATGCTTTTTGTTCCTTTTTTCTTTTTATGAATCCCTAACTTTTGCCTGGACCGCCCTTTCGGGTTTTCAGTCCACCGGGAATATATTCTTTTTGTATGCCCCTAATTTTTGCCTGGACCGCCCTTTCGGGTTTTCAGTCCACCGGGACGCTCATTTTTGCCTAAGCCGCCCTTTCGGGTTTTCGACTTACCGAGCTTTTTCTTTTTCTTCTTTCTTTTTTTTCAAGCAATTGACCATGTTTAATTTGCAAAGTTTATCCGTTCTCAGGACAGATGTTGACGCACACTTCACTTATTCATGAGTTCATAGAGAATGTGTTTGTTGTTTATGCTTTTCAAAAAATATAAAAAAAAAAATTTATGATTTTGAGAAAAGTTTTGCTTCAAGTACTACCATCAAAAATAGAAGAAATTTTATAAACTGAATAAATGGGAATTCCAAATAAAAGGCACGGGCTCAAATTCATTTAACAGAGTGGTGGCCCGCCAATGGCGTGGCTCCACGGATTTCACAAAGTTTGGAAAATGGTAAATATAAAGGGAAGGTACATTGAACACAATAACCGCTATTCTCCCTAACAACTTTGAATTCCACTGTTTGGGATGCTTCAGATTCAGAGTCTCTTTGACATTTAATGTGCCCCAAGTGAGTGGAGATCAGACCAATGCAGTTACTTTGTCTTTTGATCCTTAACTTTTGCATAGATCGCCCTTTCGGGTTTTCGATCTATCAGGATGATTATTTTCTGTTCCATGTCTCTAATTTTTGCCTGGACCGCCCTTTCGGGTTTTCAGTCCACCGAGACGCTCATTTTTCGCCTAAGCCGCCCTTTCGGGTTTTCGACTTTTCGAGTTGTTCTTTTATTTTTTGACAAAGTATTTCTTGACTGCATCGGCATTCCCAGGACGGGGAAGCTCATCACCATCCATAGTTGTAAGAGTCATTGCACCACCGGAGAATGCTCTTTTGACGACATATGGGCCTTCATAATTAGGCGTCCATTTGCCCCTGGAGTCCGGTTGAAATGATAAAATCTTTTTGAGCACAAGACCTCCTTCTTGGAACACACGGGAACTGCCCGTGACACAAAGCATTCATGCGTTTCTCTTCAATCAAGTTTGAACTGATCATATTTGTTTTGACATCATTCAGCCTCTGATAACTTGGGTTCCATTAAAACTCTCATTGATGGAATCTCAATCTCCACAGGGAGTACTGCTTCTATGCCATACACTAAAGAAGAGGGGGTTGCCCCTGTTGAGGTACACACTGAAGTACGATATCCAGGTAAAGCATACGATAACATCCCATGCAAGTCCTTGTAAGTGGTTACCATCTTCTGCACCATCTTTTCGATGTATTTTCTTTCTTTGTTTTTTTTGCTTTTGTTTGTTTTTTTGTTTGTTTTTTTTTTCTTTGCAGCCTCGATGGCACCATTCATCTGGGACTTTATCAGGAATACCGTAGCAGCAGTTCCTCGAAACCCAAGTTTAGTGCTTCCAGTGCTCCTTCATGAGACTGAATGATGTTCTTTTTCATATTCTAGTAGCAGAGAGATCTTTTCGAGAATCCCTTCATCCTCTTCCTCTTCAGCTTCGTAGACAGGGAAATCAAAGTTGGGAGAGACAATAGGGTTACAGTGTTCAACGGGTTTATTTATGTTCAGTCTACATATGATTTGATGATTGATTTTAGAAAATAAGTGAAAAATGCAGACCTTTTGAAATTGATAACATAAAATATTTTTTTTGGTTTTTTGTGTTCACCATTTTCCAGAAAAAAACAAAGAATAAAAAGACAGAGTCGAGGACAAAACGACTTGTTTATTTTATGATGGAAATACATGAAGCAAAAAGCCCTACAAAAGTTCACTTTCGTATCGGGCGGAACGAAAGGATTTATACATTATTTTTTTTAAAACGAAAAGCAAAAACAACAAAATGTTATTTAGAACAATGAATAGCGGAAGGGACGCCAACAGCGACCCAATTGCGACGAACTCTGCCATGTGTCACAAAGCTAGCTGCCACCTCCTCCAGGTTGTTTTCAACTGGGTAAGCCTCTGAACAAACTTGCACCATATTAATAGATGCAGTCCCATGATCCGGTAGTGGATTAGCTTGCACATTGGGGTTCAAATCTTTGAAGGACAGGACACCAGCCTGGACCAACTTTTGGACTTCAGCTTTCAAGGGGTAACAATGCTCAATGTCGTGACCGGGTGCCCCTTGGTGGAAAGCACAAGAGAGATTAGGTCTATACCAACGTGGCAACCTTTCAGGTACCCGAGGGGGCGCCTTAGTCTGAACTAACTTTTTATCAAGCAAAGCGGGAAGCAACTCTGCATACGTCATGGGAATTGGATCAAATTGCGATATCAACTGGACCCGATTCTGTTGGGTGAACTGTTGGGGAGCCTGTTGTCGAGACTGTTGTTGATACTGTTGCTGAGGCTGCCCATGAGCCACCATACTTACCCGTTGCTCTCTCTTCCCTGAGAAGCCATTCCCAAACTTCTTTGTACTGCTGGCAGCAAAGGCACTTTCCATAACTAAACGTCCCTCTCGGACTCCTTCCTCCAGACGCATTCCCATATTAACCATTTCAGTGAAATCACTAGGCGCACTTGCAATCATCCGCTCGTAATAGAATGAACCAAGAGTATTTAGGAAAATCTTGGTCATTTCTTTCTCCTCTAGTGGTGGGTTAATCTGAGCAACAATCTCCCTCCATCTTTGGGCATACTCTTTGAAAGTCTCCTTATCCTTTTGAGCCATGGCCCGGAGTTGCTCTCTGTCTGGGGCCATGTCCATGTTGTACTTGTACTGGCGGATGAAGGCTTCTCCCAAATCATTGAAAGTTCGGATCGTGGTGCTGTCCAAACTCATGTACCATTTTAAAGCGGCGCCAGTCAGACTGTCCTGGAAGTAATGGATGAGTAGTTGATGATTATCCGTCTGGGTAGACATCTTCCTAGCATACATTATCAGGTGGCTTTGAGGACAAGTGTTCCCCTTGTACTTCTCAAATTCAGGGACCTTAAACTTGGGCGGGATCTTGACATTTGGCACCAAACAGAGGTCGTGGGCATTTTTCCCAAACAGATCCTTCCCGCGGAGGGCCTTGATTTCCTGTTGCATCTTGTCAAACTTTTCTTGGAAGTCATCTATCCGATCCTGAGCCCCTACACTTTCAGTGTGAAAGATAGGTTCATTGTCGTACTGGGTGGTATGAATCACTGGAGCTGAAAAAGCCATAGTAGCCTGAGGAAAAGTAATACCGGGTTGAGGAGCAGAAGTTGCAGCAGGAATAGGGATGAATCCTTCACTGGAGCTAAAAGGCATGCCCCAGGGATATCTGTCGGGCATAGTGTATTGTGGAGCACTGGTGTGCGCCGTCGGAGCCGGAGTAGTAGTAGTTATCAACTGAGCTAGATGGCTAGGGGAAGGAGACGGTGGATGAACTTGTGCGGCTGCCAGCAGCTTTACCAACTCTGTCAATTCTTCGATCTTGGTTCGCATGGATGTCATTTCCTCCCGGAGTGCCTGATTCTCTTGTTCCAAATGTTCCATTCTTTTTCTCTGATATGCCCTAGTGTTGTAAGTTAGTTTCTGCTGAGGACGTCGGGCCACTTTCTTGGACTAGGCAGATAGACCTTCGAAAAACAAGACGTGAGACTCGGCTTGAGAAACTATGAATGGGATATGATGCATGATTATGCTTATGCAAAAAGAAGAAAGATTTGTTATCGAAGGACTTTGTTGAAGTAATTGTAAACATCATGGTTTGAACATTTCATTTGAGCATCAAGGCCTTACAAAATAGTTCTTTTTTAGAAACCAAGCCAAGGGACCAATTCAAAAGTCCTTTAGTGGAAGCTAGATTTTTTTAAAAAAAAACTAAAGACCCCTAGCTTCCTTAAATCCAACAAATCAGTGCTCTTGAATGTGTACTTCCTAGTGCTCCTCTATGATGTTTAAAAAAACTTGTTTAAGTCCTTCGATAATTGGATGAAAAAATGAGTTTATGCATGGATGCATGCATGCATGGTTATGCTAAAGAAACGGAGAAAACATGGTGAGGTTAAGCCCATAAGGTAGGAGTCAAGGGTAAACACGCCATTTGGTAAGGACTATGGTTTTATTTGTACCTGTATCACGGGTTCTACCAAGTTCTCAAAGTCCTCAACCCCTTCCAAATATTGTCGGATTACGGGACTGACTCCCGGTCCAACAACATTTGTAAGAAAGTCTCGTTTGAGTGTAGTATCGCGTATCAACCAATTCAAGACTACTCTTGATTAGCCACCGCACTACGTCCTAAAAGGCCAAGATGGGTTAAAGGTAACTAAAGGTCCTCAACTTCATAGGTCACTTGAAAATAACAATGCCGAACACGACTACTCATGCCAACATAGTAATACTTCCAAGATTCCTCCATTGAGTGGGGTTATCACATGTGCCACATCCGAAACTCACTCTCGGAAAGACACTTTGATTATACCACCATCCTATCTTATGTTTCCCTCAAGTCCGGGTGTAGGACTTATCTCACCACTCTCGTAAAAGGAAAAAAACACATATGCACGTATTTACATTTTTATTATTTTAAGCAAGTTATAGCACAAAATAACTAAACAAAACCAAGTTAGGCTCAACCCTCTTAGGGAATCCCCAGTGAAGTCGCCATTTCTGTCGCGGTGATTTTCGGAGATCAAGCTATTGATTAGCGTTGACTCACTAATTTTGATTCACGACTGAACTTTTAATTTTTAAAAGAAAGGTGGGAACAAGTTCTAAATTACCACATTTTTAAAGATTAGGGTTCGGGGGTTAGTTACGTTTAGGGAAGGTGTTAGCACCCTAAACGTTCGTAGTACTCTACGAGAACCTCTTGATTTTATCTATTCATTTTGGCTATAACTTGCTTATATTCTTTTTTTTTTTAAAGAAAAGAATGAAATAAAATAGTGAAAAAAAAAATAAAAATGTTTTTTTGTATTTTTTATGATTTGGGAGGACAGAGTCCTTTGCCTACGTACCCGTGAGGGATCAAAACCTCGTAGTTCGGGGTAGAAATAACGTTTGATTTGTTTTTGTGTTTTTTATTTAGTTTTAAAAAAGGTTTTAAAAATAAAAGCCAAGTGGCAAAATGGGATTGGTTTGTGTTTTTTATTTTGAAAATGGTTAAAGTGTAATTAAAGCAGATTAATGGTTATTTAAAGGAAATAAAAGGGAAAAAAACGGACACTTGATTGAAAATCAAGGTTTATTAAGAAGAGATTTTTTTGATTTTTGATTATTTGCATGTTTTTGTTTTTTTTTGTTTTTTATAAACTAAAACTAAAAAAAAGCCAAACGCGAGGAAATTCCGTGGTGACGTTGGATCACCACGAAACCCTTTTGAAATTAAACTAACCTAATATTTTTGTATTTTTTTGTAAAGCAAAATAAATAAAAAAGAAATAAAAGACATAAAGCGGAATAAATAAAGTGAGTGTCAGTGCAAATTCTCATTTATATTTACATTGTACCTAAATACATTCTAATAAAATGGAATAAAAAACAAAATGATAAACAAAAAGAAAGGAAAAAAAAACAAAATTACAAATAATAAATATGCTAAAAAGAAAAATAAAATGCATGAAATAAAAGGAAAAATAAAAAATGAAAAAAATGCATGAAGTACTATAAGATAAATGCAATGAAATAAGATGCATGAAAATAAATAAAATTGACAAGATAAAACGCAAGAAATGATAAGAAAAATAAAAAAATAAAAGGGAAAAGGGAGGTGCAGTAAGCAAAATGGGGGGTGCTGGAAGCAGAAAAAGGAAAATCAGAAAAAAAGCAGAGAGGGCCGAGTGGGCCTAGGCAAGGGTTGCTAATGGGCTTAAGCCAAGGCATATAAACTGTTTTTTTCTGAAATTTTTCTCATTCTTTCTCTTTTCTTCTCTCTCAAACTCTCACCTTCTCTCTTCTCTCTCTCAAATTTTCGGCCAGGCCAGACTCAGGCGCGGTGGTTAGCCAGCCAAGGTGGCGGCGCCACCGCGCCGGAGAAGCCAACTTCGTCCCCTTTTAAAAAAAACATGTTTTCCGATTCCTTTTTTTCTCCTCTCTTCAAAAATCAACCTTATTTTTCTCAAATCCCTTTTATAAAACCTAGATCTAATTTTTTTTTAAGAAAATTCGAAAACTACCTTTAAAGAAAATGGGTCGGTTTTGGACGCGGCGTTGTGGCTGTGGAGTTTTAAGTGACAGTGGCCGAAGTTTTGTGCTGCTTATGTCGTTGTGGGTTTTAGGTTTTGAGTTTGGTGGTGGTTGTGAGATGGGTTTGTTGCTGTGAGGGCTGGGTTATAGTGTGGAAGGCGGCTGGGCCGTATGTTGAGGATGTGAGGGAGGTTGGATACGTGTGAGTTGTGGGAGGGAGAAGGGGCCGTACGGATTTGTGGATTTGGAGGGGCTGTACGGATTTGAGGTGGTTCAGGTTTGGAGGCTGAACTGTGAGGGCGTGAGGTTGATGGTGTTTTATGGTTTTATTGACTGAATTTGGAATTGGTTCTGTGATGTTGTTGGTTGTGTGTTGGATTTTTGGTTTCTGATGGTTTTACGTTTTTTGTGTTCTTGTTTTCTGACCTCTGAAAATTTGCTCCCCCTTTTTTATTATGCAATGCCAGATTAAATGTCCTTGAAAGCCATTAACGACTCATAAATTTAAACAGTCAAACAAGCTGAGAAAGGCAAGGAATAATTGGCACTTAACTCATCAAATCAATGAGTCAGTGTTAACTCTCTTTGAGAATAAAGTAAATAAATAAATAAAAAATGTGCATATAAAATAAACGAAAATAACAATAAAATAAAAGAAAATCATAAAGATAAAAATAAAAGGGGATAATAAATGAAAAAGGAAAATAACATAAAAATAAAATTAAAATTAAAAGAAATAAAAATAAAAATAAAACTGTCGTCTTCGGAACCAAAAATAAGGTATTTTAAAATACCTTCCTGTCGAAATTTCACTTGAAACGACGAAAAAAAAAAAATTCCGAACCAAAAGACGAGTGAAAAAGAATTTTAGGTCAAAAATTGGGGTATGACACTCCCAATTGAGTACCAAGTTGGTTTCCTTGCACCGCTTCAGTACCGTGTCAAGATTCTTCAAGCATAAATCAAAGGATGAACCGAAGACAGAAAAATCATCCATAAACACTTCAATGCTCTTCTCTATCAAATCAGCAAAGATGGCTTGCATGCATCGTTGAAATGTTGCTGGAGCATTACATAACCCGAACGGCATGCGTCGATATGCAAAAACTCAGTATGGACATGTAAAAGCTGTCTTCTCATGATCTTCTGGATTTACCGATATTTGATTATAACCCGAATATCCATTAAGGAAACAATAAAAAGCTTGCCCTGACAGTCTTTCTAGCATTTGATCCATGAATGGTAGAGGAAAATGATCTATCCTTGTAGCTTTGTTGAGCCTCCGGTAATCAATACACATCCTCCAACCGGTGACGGTTCTTGTCGGTATGAGCTCATTCTTCTCATTTTTGATCACCGTCATACCTCCCTTCTTAGGGACAACTTGAACTGGGCTAACCCAAGTACTATCCGAGATCGGATAAATCATGCCGGCTTCAAGTAGTTTAACCACTTCCTTCCGGACTACTTCCTTCATATTTGGGTTTAGCCGACGTTGAGGTTGCGCTACCGGCTTGTAATCTTCCTCCATCATGATCTTATGCATACAATAAGATGGATTTATCCCTTTCAAGTCGGATAGTGTCCAGTCTATTGCTTCTTTGTTAGACTTCAAAACTTCAACCAATTTGGCTTCTTCGTTGCTTGACAAGGAGCTACTTATGATAACCGGTTTGTTACTCTCTTTTTCAAGGAAAACATACTTCAAATGTGAGGGTAGGATTTTCATCTCCGGCTTCATTTCTTGAACTTTGGCTTCATTCGTCAATTCCTCAATTATTGCTTTGTGAGGAGGAATTTCCTTCAACAAATCCAGCTCCTTCAAACATTCTTCAATCTCTTTCTCATCATCCTCGCCTATGATATTAAGTGCATCCGTCAAAACTCTTTCAAGAGTTGTCAAATCATGCAGCTGTTCCCTTGCATCTACAATTAATTCATCAGTTGCATCCATCTTGAAACATGCACCTTTATCACTAGGATACTTCATAGCTTCATTGATGTTGAAATTGACTTCTTCATCGTCTACACGGACTTTCATTAAACCTCCGTCAAGATCAATCATCATCCTTGCCGTTTGCATAAATGTTCTTCCAAGAATCAGTGGCACATCATCATCCTCAGGTATATCCATCACCACAAAGTCGATGGGAAACAGGAATTTGTCGACTTTCACCAAAACATCTTCAGCTATTCCCAACGGACGTGTGACAGATTTGTCGGCCAATTGCAACGTCAAATTTGTTCGTTTCACAACCAAATCACCAATCCTTTTGACAACGGAGAGTGGGATTAGGTTGATATTTGAACCAAGATCGATGAGTGCTTTGCCGACATTCACATTGCCTATAGATACCGGTAATGTAACTTTCTCCGGATCTTTCTCCTTTCTTGGCAATGTTCTTTGGATGATGGCACTACAATTAGCATCAAGCTGAATTGTTTCTTCATCATTATACCTCCTCTTCTTGGAAAGAATCTCCTTCATAAACTTGGCATATCTAGGCATTTGCTCCAAGGCTTCCGAGAATGGAATATTGATTTGCAATCTTTTGAATATGTCTAGGAACCTTGCAAATTGTCTTTCTTTGTCTTTTCTAGCTAGAGTAGTTGGATATGGTAGATGTGGAGCTGGTGCATTCTTCACAACTTCTTGATTCTTGCCCCTCTCCTTCACCACATCTTTCTTCTTCTCATTGTTTTCATTTTCAACTAACTCCTTATTCTTTTCAACTACTTCCTCATTATTTTCTCCCTCCATTTCCTTCTCACTTCCTTCATCAATTTCTTCCTCATCATTTTCTTCAACAACTTTTCTCTCCACCTCAAGGTTATCTCCTATTCCCCTACCAACTACCTTCCCACTTCTTGTAGCAATTGCCTTGCAATAGTCTTTGTCTTTTTATGCAAGGTCGGTTTCATCAAAATGACTTAATTGTCATTTTGATGTTGATGCATGGTCTTTTGGGTTGGGTTGAGTGTTGGCGGTAAAGGTTCCGCCTTGTTGTGTGGCTTGAGCAAGTTGTTGAGCCATTTGGCCTACTTGAGTTTCTAGATTTTTAATGGAAGCATCGGTGTTTTTCTGGTTTGCCATGGACATTTGCATAAACTGGTTCAATGTCTCGTCGGTAGTTTGTGAACGGTTTTGTTGTGGTGGGTATTGATTGAAATGATTATAAGGTTGTCGGTTGGATGGGTCAGCTTCTTGTCTCCATCCTTGGCCATAATTAGGGTTATTCCCTCTTGGGAAATTGTTGTTATGGCTTTGGAATTGACCTTGAAACTGATTCGGCCTTTGTTGGTTACCGACATAGCTTACCTCTTCAGTAGGCGGTGGACAAAATCCAGTGGGATGATCGCCTGAACAAAGCTCGCAAGATGCGACTTGGTGATGTCTTCTTTGTTCATTTTGTATCTCCTTCATTTGTTGTGGAAGATTTGCCATCTTTCTTGTTAATTCTTCCACTTGTTGTGTTAACAACTTGTTTTGCGCGAGAATAGCGTCATTTGTTCCCAAATCCAAAATACCAGCTTTTCTATGACCCGGATTTCTATTATGGTGAGCCTGATGGTCATTGAGTGTCATTCTCTCAATGATTGATACAGCATCTTCAGCACTCTTGGCCATTAATGATCCACCCGCAGCTGCATCAAGTAGAAGCTTCGACTGTTGTTGCATCCCATTGCGGAAAAGATGAATTTGAGTTAAATCATCAAAACCGTGGTTTGGACATCTTCTTAGCATTGACTTGAATCGCTCCCAAGCTTCACAAAGTGTCTCACTTGAGCCTTGAGAAAAGACGGCGATGGTTGTCTTGGCCTCCATAAAACGATTTTGTGGAAAGAATCTCTCAAGGAATTTCTCCTCAAGAGTATTCCAGTTAGTCATCACTTGTGGCGGTTGATCCAAGTACCACTCCTTGCCTTTCCAATCAACGAATGAGGAAACATTCTCATGAATATTGCTTCCTCATTATTCTCCGTTTCTCCTAAAGTACCAGCTATCTCATAGAACTTTCTAAGATGTTGAAATGGATCCTCATGATCTAAACCCGAGAAAGGGTTAGCATATAGAATTTGGAGGATACCGGTCTTCATCTCCGTTTGCTTCGTAGTCCTTGGCGACTTTCCCAATTGTGCTAGGCGTCGTGGGCTGTTATGACAAGGCATCCCACTACCACCTGAGCTTCCAGTACCGTCTCCTTCACTGGCCATTGGTGTTTCTAGTATTGGAACTAATGAAGGAATTGAAACAGATGGTCCTTTTTGCTGCCTCTTCTTTGCTTGCTGCCTCTTCTTCCGGTTCTTGCTACTATTTCTTCTAACAGTCCTTTCAATTTCTGAATCAAACAACAGTTGATCTTCTTGTATCTGACCTCGCATATACGGATTTCAACAATCTGACAAAAAAGGATTAGCAACAAGATGGATAAAAATATGATAGTTATATACATAAAAGAATTTTCTGCAAAATTGCTTAAGACAATAATTAACGCTGCAATGATTATGATATCTAAGCGTTAATCCCCGGCAACGGCGCCATTTTGATGTTGGTCAAAAGCAAGTATATTTTTATATCGATTCCACAGGGATTATTGCGATATCATAAACCGTTCAACGTCGATTATCATTTTAAGTTAGGGTTTCATCTTTTTGTTTACTAAACACTACTCGACTTTAAAAACATTATAAATAAAACGATGAGTAATAGGGCATAAAAAGTGTTAGGATTAAAGTACGTCAATCAAACGTCTATTGTATTCGAATGATCATAAATATGGATTCTAGCTTTTCTTATATACGACATTATCACGTATCACTCGACAACGTAATTCGTGTCCAAATGACGTCGTGAGATCGATCATATCGTTTAATCGACGATTTCTCAATCTATTAAACGATTCGAAAGCTTTACGTTCCGACACTTTGTGTGATTATCAAAACCAAATCCCATGTCTAGAATTTCTTATTTTGATAGAATATTATTCTAAACCTAGATTCAAAAGTATTTTTCAATATCATTTAAATCAAATATAAGAATGGAAAACAAGAATAAATTCAATGATATATAAAAGGCTAGAATCATATATTTAAAATATCAAAAGTTTACAACTAAGAATGATTGATTACCTAATAATCCCAACAAAGGAGATTAGTTGTTCATTCTCATGACAACAGTACAAAAGTAGAAAGGAAGATGGAGATCAAATGCTAAGACTTGATTTCTCAAAGTTGCTTAGTTTAATCTTCACTTTAATCACTTTTCCTCAATGAAGTATGCCTCTTTTTATGCCTATTCTCTTTCTGGAAGTAAAACTCTTAAGCTCTAAAAGTTCTAAAAACAGATCCTTAAAAAAATTGAGCTAAAAAGCTTTTATACAACTGATTTTTACAACGCTCGCTACAAGCGATGAGCTGGTCGCTATAGCGACGGCAGATTTCTTGGCCAGTGGGTTTGCTCCACGTCAGCAAATAGCATTAAACCGCCCTTGGTCGCTATAGCGACCAGATACGTCACTATAGCGATGGAACCTTCAATTCTTCCTGCCTACGCTCGCTTAAAGCGACCGGATCCATCGCTGTAGCGATGAATCCTCTGTTTTCCCCTGGTTAAGCTCGCTTGTAGCGATGCATCCTGCGCTTGTAGCGATGCATTCTCTATTTTTCCTTGCCTAGGCTCGCTTGTAGCGACCGGATCCATCGCTGTAGCGATGAAGCTTAATCAAATCTTCATGTTTCTTTGCTCAATTCAGGTCCTAGCATGAAATTCCTGCATAAATAGATGGGGTAAGACATAGGATCACAAATTTTGACATTTAACCAAAAATATGAGCTTATCCTAAGATAACTTGCAAAACAAGTAACATAAGTGCCTAAAAATATATCAAAAGATAACTACTTTTGAGCACTTATCATCGCCTGCCTTGAACATAATCAATATACATCTTATACATAATATGTTCGTAATCTTCTGGTAAAAACCACTCCAACATCAATTGTTTCATCTTTCTCCAAGTTCGGATGGGTGTTTTCCTTTGCCTCTGCCTCTGAACAATAAGTTTATCCCACTAGACAGCAGCAGTACTCTTCAGCCTAATCGCTACCATCTTAACCTGTTTGCTTTTTGGGACGTCCATGACGTCGAAAAATCTGTCAACATCAATCTGCAAATCCAAAAACTCTTCCACTCCCATCGTTCCGTAAAACAACTGGAATATTAGCCTTTACGCGGTAATCATGGTAAGTCCCACGTTCATCTCCTTCTTCAGTCATGACTTCTTCAAAACTCGAATCATCAATAATTCGATTGTTTCCACCACGTGGAACCCTAATCTATCCTTTTCCCCTGTTCTAATTGTTTCTATTGTTGTTGTTAGTGTTGTTGTTAACGTTGTTGTTGGAGTTGTTATTCACATGAGTTGATAGCGTTGCCACCTGTGCAGTCGGAGCATTGATGGTCGTGGTATAAGCCGCAGTTATGCCTTCAAGTTCTGATTTCGTCACCAGTTGATCTCCCATGGCTGATCACGTTACAAAAAGAACAAGAGAAACCTGCTCTGATACCACCTGACGCAATCGGAAGTGAAGGCTAGCAAGCGCTAAACCTTGATAGAGAAAAGAACAAGTTTGCAAGCAACAAACCTGTGAAAATAGGGTTCCGAAATCCACCAGAAATTCAGAAAACTCTCTGAAATATTATTGAATGAAACAAACTGCATCTCTGGCTACAACTGAAGTGTTTAAATACTAAGGAAACCCTAATGGGTCAAAAATCCAAAATAAAAAATAAAACAGAAATTATTAAAATTGGGCTGC
Organism: Medicago ruthenica; assembly: GCA_018208015.1. Classification (NCBI taxonomy): domain Eukaryota; kingdom Viridiplantae; phylum Streptophyta; class Magnoliopsida; order Fabales; family Fabaceae; genus Medicago; species Medicago ruthenica. Next base: position 57,380,544 of record CM031373.1, read on the forward strand.
AATAATAATACTAAGGAAACCCTTCTACATCACCCCCCCCCCCCTCTCACACCCAACACTCTTTTTGGGCTAGGTGTATGGATAGGTAGGTGGCCCTTGAATTCCACATGGTATCAGAGCTTGTCGAATTCATAGGCCACCTATTTATCCATGCACCAAGCCTAAAAAGAGTATTGGATGTGAGGGGGGTGTATTGGGAAAAACTCAAGTCCCATATTGGATAGATAAGACTTTTGATAAGAGTTTATAAAGAGGAGACACCCCTCAATTTATGAACTGGTTTCTTAAGGGTGAGTTAGGCGCCAAATTTCAAGAAGGACTATAAGTGTAAGTTTGCCTGAGACTTTTGAGAGTTACGTTATGTTTGACAAAAAAAAATGGTTTTTAATTTGTTATAATCAAAAGTGTTTTGAGAAGTTCAGTTTTTTTTTTTTTTGGAGGGGGGAGGGGGCACACATGAGTCAGCCCGATGTGAAGATGGAATTTTAAGATATAGTAGATATTAATTTATTTATTTTAATCAGCCTTTCAAATGTAAAAATTGTTTTTCTCCCTTTCAAAATTGTTCATTCCCACCCTAAAATTCCAATATTAACCTCAACAGCAGTTCATTGCCTCTCACCATCAACAACAGTTAACGACTGCTACCTACAAGGAGCGCCGAAAAAAAAAATCATTTCTCCACGGCACTTAAGTGCCGTTGGCTTAATTTATCAATTTTTTTCAACTTATTAAATTGTGACTTGTGAATACTGAATTGGAATTGGCTGCCATAACCTTTAAGCCACTATTAGTTGTAGTAGTAATTTTGTCAGCATAGAGAAAGCATAGGATCTTGTTAACATTTGGCCTTGGAGGAAACATCCTTTGAAGAACAGCGATACAGCCTCGGTGACCAAGAAAGGAGGCAGCTTTTGAAAGACTTGAATCAAAGTAAGGGATCAGCTGCAACGTTAAACTGAGGTGTTTTAGCATATGATGTTCTTATAATAATTAACATGCAAGCTGCAACGTGCGCATACGTTCCTGAGCTGCCAATTAACAATAACCAATAAGCTGCAACATCCTTTTGCTGCAAATTGGAATTTAATAAGTTGAAGAAAAAAAATTGATAAATTAAGCCAATAAGTGCCGTGGAGAAATTTTTTGTTAACTGCCATTAAGGTTAATATTGAAATTTCGGGGTGGGAATGAGCAATTTTAAAAAGGAGAAAGAACAATTTTCTTCAAATGTTATCATTATCTTATTTGAAGTTTTAATTATTTTAACAAGTTTTTTAAGGGAAAAGTATTTTAACTCTAAGTTATCAACCCCCACCCACCCAACACCTCCACCCCTAAAAAGTTATAATGCATTTTCATTGTGTTATGTAATTAAGTTTCATGGATGTCCATGATGTTTGAATTTATCTTTTAAAAAATGTTTTCTTAAAACTTCAATAAGGTCCCTTTTTATTTTTTAAAGAAACATCAATAAGTTCCATTAAAAATGGTTAAAAAAAAAGGTTTCCTTCAAAATTATAATTTTTTTTATTGAGTTTTAAAAATAAAAGCATTACCAAATATGTGTAGTGGTTTGATTTTGGGTGTCGGCTTGGTTTAATAAATTTCATTTTTCTCAACAGAAAAAAAATGGAAATTGATTTATACACTTCAAAGAAAGTTAAAACACACCAGTAATTTATGTTTTTAACCTCATCGGTAGTTAACTGTCCGATGGGAAGCAATCTGGCGGCAGCTAGCTGCCGATGGGAAGGAAACCAACGGCAATTAGCTGTAGTTGTCATGTTTTGCCTATAATTTCTAAAACTTCACATTTTTTCATCTTAATTCGGCGCAGCTAACTGCCGATGGGAAGGAAACTAGTGACAGTTAGCTGCCTGTTGTCCATGTTTTGCCTATATTTTCTAAAACTTCATATTTTTTTCATCTTAATCTGAAAAAAACGATAAAATGACATGCGATTAAAGTGAAAATGCTAAAAACAGCAAAAAAGTACTAAATAAAAATGATAATAATAATTTGAAAATTATACTCTTAAAAATAACAGAATTATATTTTCTTTTATTATTATATATATGATATGATTTATATATATATATATATATATATATAATTTGATTTATTATTATCATTTTTATTTATTATACTCTTATATTAAAATTATACTCTAAAAAGCAATTTTGATTTATAAATATATATAGAAAAGAATAGAAAAAGAAAAGAAAAAATGGAAAATAATGGAATATAAATAAGTCAATGTGTGGAAAATAATGAAAAAAAAACAAATTCATACTCCACGGCAGTTAAGTGCCGATGGAGTAGAGATGTGGAACGACAGTTAACTGCCGCCGCAAAAGAGTCCATCCGCAGTTAACTGTTGACGGGGCATTTGAGTAATTTACCAGTGTGTTTTAGCTTTCTTTGAAGTGTATAAAACAATTTAAAAAAAATGTAATCAGTGTTGTTTTTTCAACATAATTCAACTTTTTTAAAGAAGAAAAAGAGTGTCCAAGGTTGAGAAGCCTGTATGAGAGGGAAATTTTACCCTATACCTCTACACTTATACATTCACCCATACCAATCACAAATAATTCCAATTTTACCCTCTTTATCACTTAACATTTTACACATTAATTTTTTACCTTCACTTTCAACATTTTGAGTTCACCCCTACATATATTCCATGTACATACATATTCTTCGGGAAACTACAACTTTCATCTCCGGTTTGTATTAAAACGGAAAACTAAAAAAATACTAATGTTTTCACTTTGCTTTTCATTTCGAAAAAACTCATGTTAGCTTTTCAAAATTTAAACATGAAAATTATAATACATTTTCCACTTTGTTTAAATTACCAGAAAACTTAGAATAATGTTTCCGAACGGAAATCATTAACAATCATAAAGAAAATTAATGCCTTTCTTCGGTTACTTCTTCTGCAAAAGGCCAGATGCTACATAATCTACAAATACCCAATCAAGGTGATAACATTAATATTGAATTTATATACATACATCGATAAAAAATAAAACTTTTGATTCAATACACAAAATCCCAAATTGGATTTCTCACAATCCCAGAACAAAAAAAAACACAAAACCGGGAAACAATATTTAAGTTTCCGAAAAACCGATCTTCACCAGAATCATCATTTGTGAGTTTTCTGATGAACAAATCAGAACCAGAAACATTGTATATGCTTTTTCCGAATTCAAAATCAACTGTCGTTTTGTGTATGAGTTTTCCGAACACGAGATCTAATCCGAAAATAGAGATTTGAACCGGAAACAAGGCGTTAATGATTTTGGTATCAAAGCGCAAATTGGAAAACTTAAACTTTGTTTTATGAGTCTTCATACTCTCTCTCCTATGTTAACCGGAAATGATGGAATGGTTGTGAAAGACAATGAAAAAAAAAAGTAAAGTGTTTTAACTTTATATAGAAGGGTAAAATAGGTAAATTATATAAAATGTTGGGGTGAGGGTATAAATGTAGGGGTGTGAGGTAAAACTTCCGTATGAGAGCTATCAAAGGCCCTATTAAAGCCCAGTCAGGATACGCAAGCCCGAAGCCTAAATAGCCTACGCAATCTACGTTTCATTTTGGATGGTTACTTGATAATTCCCTTAAAATTGCTCATAATTCGGAAATAAATCAATTGAGAGTTATGATCCATCGAGATTTAACACAAAAAAAGCTGATCAAAAGTTACAACCAAATCGATTGAGCAATTTGAGAGGCATATTGAACAACCATCTTCATTTTGTTGATGAATGTAAGATCATTTTCACTTGGGTTGTCTTGTGCATGAAAATGTATGTATATACCCATTTTAACTACTGTACATTTTTCTAACCCTAAATGCATGTATTAGTATTTTTCTTCTTTAACTCTTACCCCTTTGCATAACTAATAATGTCTCTTTATGTACCTCGAAAATATAGAGAATCAGAATTTTGGATAATTTTTCTTACTTTAAAGTGAATAGTATGAACTAGTGATGAATGTTAACGCATGTTTATTCAATTAGTAAGAAATTGACTTTTTATCTCAGTAAATGTGAGTGTTCAACTCTCGTTGTCGGCTTATTTTTTAATAGGCTTTTATACTTTTATTCCTTTTACTCTACATATGTGGTAATTTAGTCTTTCTTTTGCTATTGCAAATATATTTTTCTATTGTTGAACATAACATTTCTATTGAACCCTAGTAGAGCTTATTCTAATCCCTTTGTTCTTTCTTCTCCTATTACTATCTTCCATGCATTACTAAAAGGACATAGCTAGCGGCACAATTTTTCTTCATTGAATTTTTGCGAAACTCGTATGAACTAATGAAACCTATTTGAATTTCAATATGTTGAAAATGTATTGAACAATATAATATGTTGTCTAGTGGTGTTGGTTCGGGACTTTGAAGTGTGTCGATTTATCTCGGTGTCAATTTAAATGAGCTGGTTTATCATCTTCAAAAAAAAAAATTAACGGCTCAACCAAACATACATATATTCTTTTAAATGTGCTAGTGTGTTTTCCTATTAAAGTTTTTTTTTCCTCTTTTCTAATGCGCATATATATATATATATATATATATATATATATATAGGAATCAAATCCAAAATTATAGATCTAAAGAGCCCAAGTCCCTTTCAACCAAAATCATAATTAATATTTAAGCCAATAAGGAAAAACGACAGTGGTTTTTAACTTTTATCATTTTTTGACATTCTACTTATTCCCCACTTCATAATCTTCCATCAGCTTTACGTGATAACGAAAAACTTTTTCCACAGTTCATGGATCACATATGTTTTACTTGGACATGATCCCACGCATCCAAAGAATAGGAATCGTCACAAAGAGAAAGAGAATGGACGCAATGCAACTATCTCTCTTTCTCTTGTGGAAAATTATTGATGCTGCTGCTTGACTTTAGTGATTATATTATGAAGTCAAGTGTGTGTGGGGACAAAAAGCTCAATAAACATTTCAATCGTTCAAATGCAATATTGGAAGATGAAAATTATTGGGGAAGTGCTATACGTAATTTAAGGTATAAAGTGATTCTTTAAACAAAAATGTTTGACGGACACTTGTTCTTTTGCACACATGTGACACTTGATTAATCATGTGTAAAAGTAAAATTAATTTAGATCAAGTTCGAAATTGTAGTTTATTATACTCCAAGTATATTAACCACTTAATTAACCACAATTTTGGACGTGATAAACCATGTGTCGCGCAGGTGTATGAAAAAGGAGTGTCCATGTCATTTTTGTTCTTTAAATTCGTCCACAACATTAACAATAATTGATGCCGCCACTTTTAATTAGAAATTTAGGGTCCTCGTCATAGTTAGGCTTGAAAAAGCGATTACTATATCAGGTGTTGATTCAACAAAAAAGAACGAATATAAGTTGAATGTTGATACATAATATTTATTTTCCTTATTTTTTTGTCAAATCAAAATCGGTTGAATCATTGTCTCACTTGTGATGACAAGTAATATCATGAGCTTCTACTTACGAATAGCAACACCGATATTAAAATTTCGAACTATTTTCAAAAATAAGTTGGTCGTAGATCATATGAAACACTTGCATAAGAGTCACTTTAAAAGAATTTTTTTTAGAAGAAGCTTTAAAAGATATTATTAATAAGTTTAGAAAGGTCCTGTGCAATTATGCATACAGCAGCTTAGTACTGGCGGTCCCCTGCTGTAAGCCTTAATAATGTATGGTGGGTGGTTTTGATTTTAAAGGCTGATTCTTCTGGTCTAGTGGCCAGTGGGGGTGTCCTGTCTAGTGCCCTTCCAAAATTATTAGTATTGGTGACATATCTTGCTCACCTTCACATTGGACAGCTTCTTTTTGGTGCTCATTTCAGGGTCTTGTCACCAATAGGGGATCCACTTTTGGCAAAAATGTTATATTCCAACTGGTCCTAATTGGTGCATACAAAATAAATCGTATCAATTTGATTTTCTGAAATCTCAAATGTTTGCCAAATATACTCCTGCATACAAAATTCAAATATTTCATTTATAAGATATTAAATAGATCTTTTGTCAAAAAAATAAAATTATTAAATAGATCTATGTATTTTTTTTCCTCTAAGAAAAATTTGTTAGAATATTCATTGATTAAACTTTACGTGCTTTTCGATCAAAATTTAGATTAACAAACGTTTTTCCTTAAGAATTTGAGGGTTAACAATTTAAATCAATAAAAATGAGTTGCATGCCTTGAAATTAATCAACTAGCTTCATCATGAATTATTGTTTGTTATAAGAAAGAAAAAGTAATGATATGATTTCAAGATATGGTTGAAGCATATGAGGGCAAGTATAGAAGAAAATCCAATGAAAATTTTGAAAGAGAAATTGCAGTCGTATCTCATTCACACTTTATGTGACAAGCATGTTGTGGAGTGGTGGTGAAGGAGTGAGTGAGATTATTCAATTAGGGAAGTGAGTGTGATGTTGAATATATTCTTGGTCCCTTTAACACAACCTTACAATAATTACCAATCACCAACAATTCATTAAGCATAAGTTATTCGATTTCTATCGTTGTTCTCCTAATAATAGACCAATCTTCACTTTTCGTAACATTAATGTTTTCTAAGGGTGAAAATAATCATTTATGTTGATGATATTTCCCGTTTAATATGATGATTAGACTTGAATTTAAAACTTTTTTTCTTCTGGGAGGGACATGGAGCATTGTAAAATATTGACAATATATACTGCATAATTAATTTATATATATTTTTTCCATAAATTTATTAATTAAAGTCCAAACATAACATCATAGTGAAAAAAAAAACTCTACTCGCTTTCTATGAAGGGTTGAGGGCCCCTTAATCATGTGCTAGAAAGTCGAACACAACATCTTACAAAGTCATTACAAAATAAATTTGCCACAAACACTTAATTTGGATATATATTATCAAAGTATTTAACCATGACACCGTTGGAAGAGAAATTGTATTAAATTTATATGATTAAAAAAATTAGACACGGGTTTCTTATCGAAGATTAATCATCGCTAACGACGCTGAAAACTTCGTAATTGAATGGTAACACTCCAATTAGTTAGTTTTTTTTTATGTAAGATGATAAGAGAAGCATATAGAATAGAAACAGGACGGAGTAGAAATGGTTTCTGTTCCATTTGGTAATTGAAATGGTAACACTCCAAAATTACTTAGAGTTTTACATGTAGGACTGTTGAATTGTATTGAAACACTACTCGTGCGTTCCATTTGCAATTTGCAACCACATCACAAAAGGCCTCAGCAGCATCATGTATGGCCTACCCCACTTTCTGGTGATCAATGTATTTATTGTTATGAAAAGGTAAAACTACAGAAACAGAACAACACGTTCCAAATATATAGAAAATCTTTAGTGCAACCAAAACGTCAAAGTCTGTCTTTTTTTTTTGCACGTACACATGCACCCAATATATTAAATGAGATATTTATTTTTATGTAAGAGGGGGAAAAATTGAATGGAAAATTTTAACCAAATGATAGAGATCATGAAAGTTTTAAGATTATTGAACTGGTAAAGAAGACGAGAAAGGATTACCTCATCTTTAAGGTGAATTTTGAGAAAGTATATGACTTCGAGAAGTTTTCTGGATTACATGATGTGGAGGTTGGGATTTTGTGTTAAATGAAGTTCTTATATTTAGCATGTTATTCCTCAAAGTGTCTTTGTTTTGGTTTATAGACGCCCGACTCAGGAGATCAATATCCCAGAGGCTCAAACAAGGGACCTTCTTGCTCATTTCCTATTCCTCATAGTGGTAGGGGGTCTAAGTGACTCGATTAGGCGTTCTGAGGAGTTAAATATGTTCTCATGTTTCAAGGTGGGGAACTCTAGGTTGGTTGTGTCTCACCTGCAATATGCTGACAATACACTTTTTCTTGGAAAAAAATGTTGTCGATAACTTATGGACCCTTAAAATAACCCTCCGGTGTTTTGAGTTGGCTTTGGTCTCTAGGGTTAATTTTCCAAGAGTTGTGTTATCAATGTTAATATGGAAAACACTTTCTTGGGGATGTCAGAATGTTTTCTGCATTGTAAATTTAAGTCTATTCTCTTTAGTACCTCGATCTGTCGGTTGGAGTCAATCCTCATAGCAAGGTGACCTGGTAGCCCTTCATTCAACTTATCTCTAATAGACTTTAGCAGTGAAGTAATGTGTTGGTTAATTTGGGCAGAAGGGTGATCCTTCTTAATTATGTCTTTAATTTTATCCATGTTTTCTATCTCTTCTTCATGAAAATGTCTGTCAATAAGTTGACATAGATCATCCAGTTCCAGAGGCGCTTTTTATTGGGTGGTTTCAAATGAGGGACCAACATTTATTGGGTTATGTGGTCAGAGATTCGCAAATCGAATAGTAGAGGTGGTCTTGAGGTTAGAAACTTACGCCTAGTCAATTTTGACTTTCATGGAAAGTGGCACTTAGGGATCATTTCAAGTGGTCAAGGGATGTGGAGGGACATTCTTATAGCTAGGGATGAGGGCAAAATGACTCTTTCGTACTTGGGGGGACGACCTGGGGGTTTTAGGTCGGCCTCTCCTTGGTTGAAAGGCATCTCATTGCGTGGATATAGTCTGGATTCTACTAGTGATTGGTTCTTTGAGTGAGTGGTTTAGGTGACCATCAATGGGTTAACCTACTTTCTTCTTGCGTAATCCCTGGACATGGATACTAAATTTTAGGAACCTTTTTTATAAGCTTTACCAAGTCTCTACTTAATAGGGTTTTTGGTTTGTAATATTGGGTATTAAGTAAGAGGAATGTGTGTGAGACTTTAGAGGGAGGAGAGAGTTGTTTGTTTGGGAGCATGAGTTTCTACTTAATACACTCATAATTTTGGAGGTCAACATCCTCTCTCATGAGAACAATCTTTGGTTGTCGAGACATGACACTAATAAAGTTTGATTAGTTAGTTCGACATATTTGGTGATCTCGATAACCTCCAACGAAAAGGGAGCTCGGTCTGATGAGGAGGCTCCACTTCTACCCAAGGTATGAAAAAGTTGGGACCCTTCTAAGGTATTTTTCTTCTCTTGACAGTTAATTCAGAAGATGGTGCTACGTGACATAACATTTCATTGATCCTAGTGGTACCACGTAAGAGTTTAGTGGGGTTTCGGTGAAGTCATCTAGTGATCTTTTTGTCACTTGTGATTTAGTCTCCTAGGTTTGGTATAATATTTTTAAGTGGTTAGACTAGGAGTTGTCGTTGACCGACGATCTCTTTTGGTTGTTTGATGTTTTTGGGGATCTAGGAGTTAGGGCTAGGTCTAGCTTTGGTTTGGCATTCCTATGTGTGGTCTAATTTGAAGACAGTGGATGTTGAGAAACTAGTACACAATATCAAATTCACCTCTTGTTAGTAGTTTTTAGGTAAGATCTATGGTAGTGATTGTACCTATTACGAGTGGGCCGAGGAACCAGTTTTGTGTTGGTGCCAATAATGGTATGTGTGGCTGACATGGGCAGATTACTTTGCATTTGAATTGCGAAAGTAGTCTGTTTCCATTATTTATTTCAACAGTGGGATGCTTCTGAGTTCTCTGACTTTGATTGGTTTCAGACTCTCTTGATCAATGACTATACCTCTGTATTTTTAGTCTTTGATTAGGGGCCCGTTTGTTTTAGATTTAAAAAAAATGGATTTTTCTTTGTATTTCTAAAAATGGATTTTTTGGAAATTACTCAAAAATAGTATAAGTTATTTCAAACTCATTTGGTATAAGTTAAAAAAGAGATTTGACATTCACTAACTTAAATATTCATTGTTCGAGATTTTACATAGTAAAAATAACATATTTTTCAAAATGACATCTTTCAAAAATGATTTTTATGAAAAGCTATTTGAAATAGCTTTTTTTAGAGATTTTTTTCAAAGTTTTAGTATGCAAAAAAAAAATTATAACAAAATGATGAAATACTTAGAATGACATTTTAAGATAAGTTATTCAAATGAATTTTTCATTTGAATCTTTTCTTAAAAATTTCTTTGTTAAAAAAATTATAACAAAAACATATTACACTACAAAAATATATTTAAAAAAAACTATAACGAACGGGCCTTAACTTCATACACACGTGCACAACTTCACACACACATGCACATTACTCTTTTGGGATGTAAAACATACCGGTCATGGTGAATTTATGATGTTGTCAATGCTAAGATGTAGGACCCATCAGCCTTTGAAAAATATTTATTTAATTTTGGAAACTATTATTAAATTTTTATTATTCCATGTATCAGAGAAATTAAATATGAGTGCTTTTGTACAAATTTTTAAAAATATGAAATATAATGAAAATAAAATGATAATTTTAAAATTAAAATAATATATAGAAATAGAAATACAATTTTTCAAGGTACACAAGCTTTCATGTTTCTAATCACAATTGTTGTGATGACTCTCAAACTCATGGTGTTTACTTAGATTTTCTTTAGAAAGAGACAAAAGGGATATTGACAACTTAAAATTAATTTTGGTATACTTGAGAGTCATAAAGTATAACTTATTCTACTTTTTCCCTAAAAAAAACTTATTTTACTTCTATAATTGATCTAACTTAAAATTTTGATTTGTATCTTTTGCCTCCAAATGTAATGTTTATATCAAAATTTGTTGTTCAATTTACTTTCATGTGTATTTAAACATAAATTATTTTATCATATTTTTTACAATATAAATTATTATATATTAAAATTCACTTCTAACTAAAATCAATTTTTTCTTTAAAAAAAACTAAAATCAATTTTACAAAATATTTTAATTAGAATGAATTTTTGCCACCTTAGAACCAAACACCCACATATATTGACACCACACTCCCTTCTCATATTTCTTTTTTAAAACATTTTTCAATATCACTTTTGAAAACATTTTCCAATAATTAACCCATATTATCATTTAGTCAACTTTTTTATAAGAAAAATGGTTACTCCAGGATTTCTTTTTTATTTACAAATTCTTGTTTTAGAACTATTAATAAATATAAATTCCTATATGTAAAAATTGTTTTACATGTTACGTGTCATAGATAACTTTCCCATTCTAAATGCACCCTAGATTATTCCCTTTGGTTCTATACGTACATATGAATAGTAAAATAAGTGTTTTCTTGTTAGTGGTAAAGTTTGTCACTTTCTCCGATTAAAACGATTAGAAGAGCAATAATATTTTTACGATTATTTTGTGATAAATAATATTTTTGTTCCCTCTTATTTTGGGATAAAAGCAACATAGAGCGAGAACACAATAAAAATAAGAGAATGAGTTATTTTTAAAATTGTTCAAAATGGTCGTATAAATATTATTTATAAAAGTCACCTTATGTGAAAAGAATAAAAGGTAGTACTAGAGAGAAAGCTTTCGAAAAGGGTCGAATTTATCAAAAGTAAATTAGAAAGTGCTGTTGGAAAGGTCATTTATAAGAAAAGGGGTTGAATTCATCAAAAGCAAAGCACAAAGTACTGTTGGGAAAGGTCATTTATAAGAAAAGGGGACAAAGAACTTGAGAACACAATTCATTCATGCGCACTAGATGCCACTAGTAGGAAATGGTACGTCGGGTCATGAAGAAGTTGAAAGTCAAATATTATTACCTTTATGTGAAAACTGATTTTGGCAATGAAAATTATTAGGGAAAGAGATGCTCTACAAAGCATAGAAAGATTCTATTTCATTATTCAAACTGAATTTTACAAAGTGATTTTGGCAATGAAAAAATTATCACCCGTGTTTATGGATAGGTAGGGTTGGGCAAAAATAACCAAAAACCAAATCGAACCGGTTAACCGAACCGAACCGTATCAAAATTAATTGAACAATTTCACAAATTCTCAAACGGAACCATTATTTTGATAACAATTCACTGACCGAACCAAACCATTAATTAACTCAATTATCCAAACCAAACCTTTTAAAAAATAACTTATTCAAAAAATAACTTAATGCAAAACAACTTTAGACATCGTTTGGCCTGACTTTTTTACAGTCCAAAAGCTACTTTAAAACAAAGTTTAAATTACGGGCTTTAAGAAAGAAGTTAAAGTTGTTTGGTTACTTTATTATTTTTTTAGTTTTAAAGCTATTTTTAAGTTAAAAGTTGTTTGACAAAATATTGTACAAATATATAATAAATAAAAAACTGTTATAATATTTTTTGAACGAAAAAACGATTAAAATATTTTTAGTAAGTACTTAATAGATATTGTGTTTGGCCTGCCTTTTCTTTAAAATTGTAGAGAAGTAGGAAAAAAAAACGGGTCAAACAGTACCTTCGTACGATCTCTTTTTAAAAAACAACTTATTCACAAAAGCTTATCTTATTCAAAACAGCTTAATACAATCTCTTTTTAAAAAAACAGCTTATTTTACGCAAAACAGCTTAGTACGACCTCTTTTTAAAAAACAGCTTATTTTATGAAAAATAACTTATTACGATCACTTTTTAAAAAACAGCTTATTCAAAACAACTTATCTTATGCAAAACAAGATAAGCTTTTTTGAAAACAGCTTATTTTATGAAAAACAGCTTATTACGATCTCTTTTAAAAAAACAGCTTATCTTATGCAAAACAGCTTATTCGATATCTTTTTAAAAAAACAACTTATTCAAATAAGCTTATCTTATTCAAAACAGCTTAATACGATCTCTTTTGAAAAAACAGCTTATTCAAAACAGCTTATTTTACGCAAAACAGCTTAGTACGATCTCTTTTTAAAAACAGGTTATTCAAAAAAACTTATTTTATGAAAAACAACTTATTACGATATCTTTTTAAAAAAACAGCTTATTCAAAACAACTTATATTATGCAAAACAAGATAAGCTTTTTTGAAAACAACTTATTTTATGAAAAACAGCTTATTACGATCTCTTTTTAAAAAACAACTTATCTTATGCCAAACAACTTATTATGATCTCTTTTTAAAAAACAACTTATTCAAAAAAGCTTATTTTATGAAAAACAACTTATTACGATCTCTTTTTAAATATCTTGTTTTTAAAAAACAGCTTACTCAAAACAACTTATTCAAAAAACAGCATGTTCAAAACTGCTTATTCAAAACTGCTTATTTAAAAAACAAATTATTTAAAACAACTTATCTTATGCAAAACAACTTATTTAAAAAGAGATCATAATAAGCTGTTTTTCATAAAATAAGTTGTTTTAAAAAAAACTTATCTTGTTTTGCATAAGATAAGCTGTTTTGAATAAGCTGTTTTATAAAAAAAAGGTCGTAATAAGTTGTTTTGCATAAGATAAGATGTTTGTAATAAGCTATTTTTTAAAAAAGAGATTGTAATAAGTTGTTTTTCATAAAATAAGATGTTTTCAAAAAAGCTTATCTAGTTTTGCATAAGATAAGCTATTTTGAATAAGCTGTTTTTTAAAAAGAAATCGTAATAAGTTGTTTTTCATAAAATAAGTTTTTTTGAATAAGTTGTTTTTTAGAAAGAGATCGTAATAAGCTGTTTTGCATAAGATAAACTGTTTTAAATAAGTTGTTTTTTTAAAAGATATCGTAATAAGTTGTTTTGCGTATGATTATCTGTTTTGAATAAGCTGTTTTTTTTTAAAAAGAGATCGTAATAAGTTGTTTTGAATAAGCTATTTTTTAAAAAGAATGGTACTAAGTTGTTTTGCATTAAATAAGATGTTTTGAATAAGCTATTTTTTAAAAAGAGGTCGTAATAAGCTGTTTTGCATAAGATAAGCTGTTTTGAATAAGTGTTTTTTAAAAAGATATATTTCGGTTCAAAATATTGGTTTTGGTTCAGTTCGGTTTGGTTCATAGGTAAGCAAATGGTTAACCGAACCATAACTTTGGTCAGTTCGGTTAGTTCCAAACCTTAAACGGTTCAGTTCGGTTTTCCCGAACCATTTCAACAATTCGATTCGGTTCGGTTTTTATGGTTAACCGAACCATGCCCACCCCTATGGATAGGTGTTTTCATCCTAAATGTTGATGTCCTAACAACCTTGTTGAACTAGACATGTGTAATGACATTTCTTCTTGAACTTGCACACCACCCTACATCTAAGACCATCATTCTTTGCAAATTACACTCCCCTCCTATTCAATACATTATGTACAAGTACAACATCCTTGAATAGTTTCAATGTATGAGAACTTCGTTCCTACTTTGAATTTAAACTTCTTTATCGATTCTTCTTCAGAGTTGAACCTCACTATTCAAGTCTACCTTCACCGTCATAGACATGTTGAAGGGGCAAAATAATTTGTATTTTTATAAATAGATGAAAACACAAAAGGTGATCAAGTGTACAAGTGGTACAAGAGAGGGCCTCTGAACTCAGAAAAATAAATAAAAGAGAAGCAGGTCTTGCTTGACAACACAACAAAATTACAAAAGACCTTACTTTGATACAAAACACACACACACAACAACAAAATGTGTCATAAGACTGAAAGTAAGACCTATATTACATGAGAAACATGCATGCCACTAATCGTTAGGGCATCCAAATGCTAATTCAATTAAAGAATTGAATTGGTTTTCTCTTCCTTATTATTGGATTAAGTGCAATACTGATGGAGCTGCCAAATGTTCTCCAGGTACCGTGGCTTATGGGGTCTGTAGATAAAAGTGTAGAAACATTTGGTTCTTTTTCTTATCATATAGGTAGTGGTTTAGCACTTCATGCTTAATTAACAGATGCTTTGATAATAATTTTATTTTCCTATGGTAAAAAGTGTCATAATCTTTGTTTGGAGCGACCAGTAATTAGTTATTTTGGCTTTCACAAACCCATCGGCTGTCTTATGGCAGCCTCATACTAGATGGATCAATTGTTTAGAGTTGTCGAAGAAAAAGATTTTTTGGTATTTTCATATCTTTCGTGAAGAAAACTCTAGTATTTATTGAAATACCGCAAATGATAGGTGATTTTTTAGTCACATCACATAAAATGACACATTTAAGTTTAAATTTTAGATTAATAGTCACTCCTCCAAATTCCCAACTTTTGAAGAAGAGTCAAACTTGACTCAAAAAGAATTTTGTTCTCCTCCTCTCCCATCTCCGTCGTTCTCTTCAACCAAATAGACCCTTACAAGACTATTGGAGGTTGCGTACGGTATAGGAGCCGGTCTAATGCACAGACCACATGTTAGATTTCATTTCTGCCTACATGTTAAAAATCCTCGCCCATTTTGATGAAGTATTAATGCTGTCATGAATAATTTCGAACCAAGAATTTATTAGAACTAAGCATTGAAGAGAAACAGTCAAACACGCACGAACTTTACTTTATTCATTTTTTATGCAAAGAAAGGACTAAGCCCCCAAGAAAAATAAACTGAACTTTAATTTTTTTCATGACAAGCAAACCACACCAATATTAAAGATTCGTGAGCTGAGAAATCTGCCAACAACATATTCTTTGCCTTTTTTGACTTTCTTCTTCAAATAGTCGAAGATCGTTTGCTTCCCCAGAAAAATATTAGCCAGTTATACTCAGCGGGACAAAGAATGTGTGTATTTTTGGTCCCTTATTATGTCACGAAATTGAGATTTGAGAGTGTCAACAGGCTTTTTGTATGAATTCATATTATTATTTTTTTATAGATTTCTTTCATGGAAAGTACTTCTGTTCGATATGTACTATTATATTTGTTTCCAGACATGTGCTTTCACACCAATATGTTAATTAATTTTTATTATGTTAATTGTTTTAAACCCATTTTTTTATCAAATAGTTGTACTATATCCAAGTCAGAATGATTTTTTTTAATAAAATATGTACGGTACATGTGACATATATTTGCTCTTAAATATTTGTATATATTAATATTTAATATTAACATTTTACTAAGACATTAAATTAAAAAATATGCAACACTAAGTTTATGACTTTCCAATTTATGATGTTTTATTGTTGTTTATAAGCAATCAATTAGCTTAAAATTATGTATCAATTAAGAAGAAATTAAACAAGAAGAATTTTTTGTAATAAAAAAATAAACAAAAAGAATTTTCGACTAGTACAATACATTTAAAAAGAATAAATTAAACAAGAAGAAATTATGTATCAATTAAGAAGAAATTAAACAAGAGGAAATTATCGTAAATTTTATAGAATTTGATCATCCGATAATCTAGAAAACTTGATTTAAAAAATTGACAGTGAATGTCATTAAGAACAAATATGTATGTGAAAAATTAGCTTTTTTAATTAAAACATGGCAGTAAAAAAATATATAATTTGATGTTTGTGCAAATGTCTTTTACATTGTTAGTGTATAATAAAAAAATTAAAGTAAAATAGAACCATATAAAAATACTATTCAATAATTTATATTATATTTTTCTATGAAAAATGCTTTTTTAAAATAATAATAAATGCTGCACAATAGCGTGTAGCTCCTTTTCCTTCAAAAAAAGAAAGTGTGTGGCTCCTTTGTTATGAGGATTACAATTTCGAGTCATTTGCCCTTAGGGCATTAAACGACAATTGGGTGTCTCCAACACAAATTCAAGGAATCGTTAACTCTTCAAGGTACAAAGATATGCTATTGTCAAGTAACATCTCCCTCTAGCAAATATCTCTGAAATAGAATTCTATGTCGTCATAGAAACTTCGCATTCACGCATTTGGAAGATCAGTAGTCGTCCAATTAAAATCAAACAATTTTCAAGACAAAATTTTACATTGAGCTATTTAACATGTGCTCTTAGGACACATGTTAGTAGTTCTCTTATTTTTACGGCATGAAGATCATCTTGTTTAACTCAAAAACTTGTTTAGGGTGTACTTGAACCAACATATCAAAACTCTTTATCATTTGGACAATTGTTCTTTAGACACCTTAAAATTGCTCACTTTACTAAAAATATGTTGTCGGATGTTACGACCAGATCGCCTTTTTAACACATAAAAAGAGCTGATCAAGAGTTACAATCTGTTCATGAGCGAAATTGAGATGTCTAAAGAGCAATTGTCTATCTTTTGCTCATAACGTGCAAGTTTAAAAGCGACATGTTGGTTTTGGATTTCCAAACTATTGTATATGTTCCAACACGACCCAATTAAAAGAGATTGACTAGGGCGGATACCCTCATAGCTTAGGCCTTAGGTTTTCTTTTCACCATATAATAACACACGGGTCAGTCTGTGTTCGAGGTTCTATTATTGGTTAGCACATTAAATAAAAATAAAGTAACAAGTGAAAGATCTTTTTTTTCCCATAACATACATTGATGCATTTTTGCCCCCCTCAACTTCTCATTTTGTGGCATGACACTTGGATTTTTTTGTTTGTCTTCATATGTTGTCTTTCTGAAAGCAATCTTCCTCTCATTATCAAACTCTGTCCTACGAATCCTATGCTGCTCTGCTTTCCCTCTCACGTTTTACTCCCTTGATTGGTGTCAATCGCATCCTAGTTTCTCTCATTTGATTTTACTTTTATTAGCTCAGATATATGCTCATGTAACTATTATTTTTTTTAGTCCTCTATACATGCATAAATTTTCAACTTGTTCAATAGTTCTTGGACATGTGCAAATAAAAAAAGACAAACGATACTCAACAGGATTTGTAATTTGCGTTGCATGATGAGTTTTTATAGGAAATTTATAGAATTATGATTAATATAATCATAATTTCACAACTACATACTAGTAGTTTTTTGGATAGATTCTCTACTGCAAAAGTAATCACATTCGAGAAACTATCAGTATTAAATGCAAGTACTTCTCTCAATTAGATTCGAATATTGATTTGTCATGTTCAGAGAGATCGCCTTTTTACTAGACCGAACGTTGATATATTTATATACTTTAATTTAAGCTAAACCAAAAGGTTATTTACGATTAAGATATTATTGCATTTTTTTTCCTATTGTAGTCGCGGTTTTTAATAAAGCAAGCCCTATAACAATTATAACATTACCTAAAAAAAAGAAAAAATTATAACACATTAGCAACTTAATAAAAAAGGTTGAATTAAATCAAAACTATAAGTCGTGTTTTTAAATTTAAACTTCGTTTTTAAGTCAACTAATGTTTTTTTTGGTAAATCAAACGTATCTTCCACATGTAACTATGAAGACTAATATTCTCGAGTTATCGAGATCTATTTAACGGGTTGATCTCTCACAACATATGTTTTTACATACGCATCGGCTTGAAATCAAACCCTAGATCAAACGGTTAAAGAAGCAAAGTATCATCTGCTAATTCTAATGTTTGAAACTGTTTCACTTTTGTGATCTAAATTTTGTCGGTAATACTATTTTTTTTAAAGTTGTGAAGATAGCTAAATTAAAAGAGGAATAGATATTAAAGAAGAAGGAAAAGGAACACGGTGTGATATAGTGCAATTTTTGTCATCAAGTAGCTAGTTTGAAGTGCACACTAATGGAGTCGACTATGATAACATAGCATTGTGTTGTGTGTGAGCAATGAGTGTTGTGTGTGAGCAATGAGAGGGTTTCGCGGGCACTGAGAAAGTTCATACTATTATTAGTGTATCTATAGTTGGAGGTATGAGGTCCCCAATCGAGCCTATTTAATTTGTTATATTGAGAAAAAAAGATTAAAAAAGACAAAGAAAGAAAAGAAGGTGAAAACGTTGGCAAAAGCTGAACAAATAAGGTAACAACAAATATGCACGTCAAATCCATAGCCTTTTAACCATTCCCCTTGGTGGGGGTATGAGAAAGAAAGTGGAAAATAAATGTGAAAAGCAATGTGAGTGTGATAGGAGATGCTTCTTCTGGCCACCCTGAAAAGCAGTGGTGTTTCTGTATCATAGCTTCTATTTGATAGGATATTATTTGAAAATCAAAATATATACATCATATATGTAACAGTACCATATATATTTATTTTTGTTATTTCTTCTATAATTTTAAAATACATAAAAAAAAATCAAATAATAATGTTTTAAAAAAAAAATATTTGACATCAAAATTTTGATGTATAAATATGTTTGTTCAGTCCACTAAAAAAAATGTTTGTTCAATATTATTTGAGAGGACGAATGAATGTGATGTGTGTGGTGGTGGATGTAAGGTTCTTTCCTTGCCCACCATCTTTATCTTTATAATACTAAATGTTAAGTAGTTTTGCCCTAACCCTAATGATTAACTCTAATTTTTAGTTATGAAAAAAACTCCAGGTAGGGATAGAACTAGGTACCACATGCTTCCAATTCACAACTTTTACCACCAAGGTACTGATGTTTTCTATGACATGCAATTGCTTCAATGTTATGTATTCAACACTTGGGTCCTCTTTCTTTCAATCTCACAATCCCTAAATCATTTCTCAGTCACCTTCATCTTTCTCACCATCATGCAATTGAACCTAATAACCAGAACCCCGCCCTTTTTGACGGACCTAATTAATTTTAATGAAAAAAAAGTCTGCAAGAAATTGAATCAGGTAGCACATGAAAATGTCATTTTTTTTAAAAGTCACTAACGTCATTGTAATTCATTTTTTGATAACAGTTCTTTTTCATTGTTAGCGGTTCTTTTTCATTATTATTTTTTCTTTCAATTACCACATGACAGTTCCTTTTTATTATTTTTTTCTTTCAGTTACCACATAGCAGTTCCTTTTCATTAATTTTTTCTTTCGATTACCACATAGAAGTTTCTTTTCCTTTTCATTTTTATTGATTTAACCGCTTTTGCGGTTAGGACCAATTTTTTTGTGCAGACTTTTGTATATATATTTTCTTTTAATTTGTCATTTTTATTGCAGCCCATCTTTTGTTTTTGTTGCTTTTTGAGGTAGTTTGATAACATAATACTGAATGTAACTATAAAAGTAATAATATAGTCAATTTGATAGTTATATATGAAGTTCTACAAAACTCGTGCATCGCACAGGTTAGAGTCTAGTAATACTAAATGTTAAGTAGTGTTGGTCTAACCCTAATGATTAGCCATAATTTTTAGTTCTGAAAAAAAAAAAACTTCTAGTGGGGATTTCAGGTACCACATGCTTTCAAATCACAACTCTTACCACCAAAGTACTAATGTTTTTTATGACATGCAATTGCTTCAATGTTATGTATTCAACACAAATTTCGGGCTCTCTTTCTTTCAATCTCACAATCCCTAAATCATTTCTCACTCACTTTCATCTCTCTCACCATCATGCAATTGAACCTAATAACCATAACCCCGCCCTTTTTGACGGACCTAATTAATGTTTATGAAAAAAAAGGTCTGCAAGGAATTGAATTAGGCAACACATGAAAATGTCTTTTTTTTAAAGCCACTAACGTCATTGCAATTCCTTTTTTGATAGCAGTTCCTTTTCATTATTGATGGTTCATTTTCATTATTATTTTTTATTTCAATTACCACATAACAGTTCCTTTTTATTATTTTTTTTCTTTCGGTTACCACATAACAGTTGCTTTTCCTTTTTATAGATTTAACATCCCTTGCGGTTAGGATCATTTTCTTGGTGTACGCTTACTACGTGCTACGATATTAAAGTTGCATCTTTAAAATTGTTGATAATTTGACTAATTCAGATGATAATTTTATCATTAGAAATTTCACTTTTTAGTGTAATTTTGTCTACCTCTTTGTTTCTCCTATATTATATTAATTACTTGAAGTTATTTATTCTGCCTTTTTATTTGCAAAAATCAGTACACTAGATTATAATATTATTTGGTAACAAAATAAAGTTAATAACTTAAATTGGTGTAATTTTTGCACCTTTTATTTTGTTTTTTTTCCCGATCGTTTCATAACAAAGAATCTGTAAGTAAGGTGGGGATCGAACCAGGTACCACATGCTTTCAATTCACAACTTTTATCATCAAGGTACTGATGTTTTTTATGACATGCGATTGTTTCAATATTATGTATTCAACACAAATCTCGGGTTATCTTTATTTCAATCTCACAATCCCTAAATCATTTCTTACTCACTTTCATCTCTCTCACCATCATGCAATTGAACCTAATAACCATAACCACGCCTTTTTTGACGGACTTAATTAATTTTAAATTAATTTTAATGAAAAAAAAGTCTGCAAGGAATTGAATCAGGTAGCACATGAAAATGTCATTTTTTTAAAAGTCACTAACGCTATTGCAATTCCTTTTTTGATAGTAGTTCCTTTTCATTATTATTTTTTCTTTCAATTACCACATGACGGTTCCTTTTTATTATTTTTTCTTTCGGTTACCACATAGCAGTTCCTTTTCATTATTTTATTCTTTCGATTACCACATATCAGTTTGTTTTCCTTTTCATTTTTATAGATTTAACCGTTTTTGTGGTTATAACTAATTTCTTTGTGCAGACTTTTGTATATATATTTTCTTTTGATTTGTCATTTTTATTGCAGTCCATCTTTTGTTTTTGTTGCTTTTGGAGGTACTTTGATAACATAATACTAAATGAAACTATAAAAGTAATAATATAGTCAATTTGATAGTTATATATGAAGTTCTACAAAACCCGTGCCTAAACCTTTACCATTCCACGAGGCTTTTGACCCATTAATATCGTTCCTTTTATTTTTCTTGTTTTGTTTAT
The DNA here is from genome assembly GCA_018208015.1 of Medicago ruthenica. Lineage (NCBI taxonomy): Eukaryota > Viridiplantae > Streptophyta > Magnoliopsida > Fabales > Fabaceae > Medicago > Medicago ruthenica. Next base: position 57,402,151 of record CM031373.1, read on the forward strand.
AACTTATAAGTAATATGAGTATTTTTTTGGGTCTCGAATACAATAGAAAGATTTTTTTAAGTTTATTAAATAAATGACATATATGGTCTTTATATAGATCAAATATATCAGTTATTCAATGAACCTGAAAAAAATCTCTTATATTTAAGACTGGATGAACTTTTAAGGTAATAAAAGAATCAGATCGGACGAGCTCATTCAACTAAATGGACTGGAAAGTAGAATCTGACTTTGACTAAGTAGGAGTTTGAGTTTTGACTATAAAATTTAGTTGTGAGAAAAAAAAAACTCAATATCTCTTTAAAATAAAATAAAACAATACATATGAGAACTCAATATGTATGTTTCTGTCTTCCTCCTCTGAGAAAAAAATGTAGTATGTTCCTGTCTTCCTCTAAAAAAAATGTATACTCCTGTCAAAAAAAAATCAATATGTATTTAAAATCGATATTAGCTAATGCCAAACTATAAATCCGTATGGTTGCCATAAAACTGGTTTGGTGTAAATCATTCTTATACGAATTTGTAGTATTTTTTTCCTATGTTACTTCAAGCAATATTAGAACCTATAACTATCGTATCATATTTTTATTTCTCTCATTTTTATCCTTACTACTTTAATTAATATTGATCATTTTACATGGATGTTGATCGTTAATTTTAGCAAACATATCAAGGCTTTGTTTGATAAAGAGTGACATATAGTATATAAGACCGATAGCAGATAAGTTAACGAATTTTTTTACATGAAGTTAACGAACTGAATTTGCGGTATATACTTATAAATGTAGTGGTTTAATTAGGTCCTACTACTAGACGGTGGAATTGGTCCATCGAATTGATTGATCATTGGATCAGATAAAAATTTACCAAAAAGTATAATAATAAATATGAATTTTGTTATTAATTATCACTGTTTTTTACGCAACACTGTGTTTTATTCAAGGGAATGATAACGGGAGCCCTAAATTTTGATAAAAATTTATGCATTCAATGCATTGAAAATTTGAGTATTTTGAAGGTGAGAAAAACACAAGAAGGGGGTTGAATTGTGCTGGATTCTTCAAAACTTTTTCTAAGTGTTTGCAAAACTTGTCAAGTCTGAAGCTGAAAACAGAGTATGTAAGCAGCGGATAAAATGAAACACACACACACACACACACACACACACACACACAGAGAGAGAGAGAGAGAAGAGAGAGAGATTGATCGGTCGAATAGAAACTATGAAGATAGCGAGGCGAGAGGAGAGAGAGAGAGCTCGAGAGTATAGAGAGGAGAGAAGAGAGATATGCTCAGTCGACCGAGCTCTGCTCCTCTCTTCGCTATCTCTCTCCCTAGTCCGCTGTGAGAGAGAAGCAATTTATATAGTTTTCACTTACAAATCGATAGTAGTTTAGTCTGCATGCATTTTCAAAGGACTTTCACTATAACACTAAGATTATAAATACTCAAGTACACAATCAAGATACTTATATTGCTCAATCACCCAAGAGAGAGTTCCTCTGCTCAATCACAACTGAAAGAGACTTCTACAATCTAACTTAATCAAATAAAAAATTGTTTGGGTTTTATACTTGATATACAATCAGAGGTGTAATTAATACAATTCAAATTGGACTATAAGTTCTAAGATATGAAAGTTTATAAGAAATTCTTTAAATGTTTGTGTGTCTTTGATTTTGACAGAGTAAGAGTACTTTCAAAAGTTCAAAGAGTTGTTATTTATTCTTCAAGTCTTCAGCTCCTTATGTTGAGGAAAATCTGAGAGACGTTGGAGAGTATCAACGCATCAATTTGAGTCCTTGGGAAGCTTGATCAGAGACGTTGGAATGTTTCTTGATTTGGTTAATGTTGTTGAAAGATCATTTGAAATTTCTTTTCTTCAAAAGGAATTATTCGTATTATTCTATTTGTCCTTGAAGTTCTTTGTTTGTTTTTGCACGTGATTAGAAGAAGACAAACTGTACTATCAAAGTCTGATAGTGACCTTCCATCATAAGACGACAAAACCAGTCAAAGGCTTTTGATGTTGACGTGGCCTTCAGAGTCTGAGTCTTCAGAAACTTCACCTTTTCAGAGTCTTCTAGCCTTCAGAGTCTGAGTCCTTCAGATGCTTGTACTCTTCAGAGTCTGTTCCAGAACTTCAGCTTCTCACAAATTTCATATGCTCTTAAATGTTTCAGAACCACAACTTGATTTAACACTTTGAATTTAATCTATGATCCTGCTCACTTGAACACATATTAGCATATTCAATTGTTCTTTTATACTTTGTTATTATCAAAATTTCAGCAGACATTGTACAAAACCAATTTTGGTTCACCATATTTTACTTTTTTAACGAAGAACTTTTTAATTGAGAATTTTTAAATAGTGACCTTAAAACACTCATCAGCAAGATATTTTTTAAACAAAGCAAACTCTTCTCACTTTTATCAATTAATTTTCTTGGAAGGGTTATTTTAAATTCTGTTGACTTGGCTTTTAGTATTCAGAAACACCGATTAGTGCATAATAATGAATTCAATAAAAAAATATTTTGGGCTTGGTGGAAATTATTTTTTATTGACAAATGGGCTGTGGGTGGATTTGAATCAATTATATGCACTTTCACATAAAATAAAATAAAAAAACTCCCCATTATTATCTCTTAGTAAACGCAAATGTTAAGTAAGTGGGCAGCAGTAAAAAAAAAGCATAGTTGTCAATAAATTGGTTGATTTATTCACCGGTTCTTAGATAGCAAGGTGATACGGAAATCATAGATGCATTCATAAGGATTGCATCTAGCACCTACACAAATGTACATCTTCACTACCAGGAGCTTATGTTAGTTTTTTTTTTTCTCTTTATTAAACAAATTTTAGTATCTTAATTATTACATTAGTTTTTTCTCTTTATTAAGATTTGAACTTTATAATTTGTAGCTCAAATTAGTTGAGCCACCCAACCCCGTATATTTTCTTTTTTGGTTTCATGAAAAAACGAAAGCAAAAACAAAACAAAAATCAAAGAAAAAGAACTAATGACTACGAGAATAACTAACACCCATGTTGTCTACCATAAGAAGCAAGCGAAGCTCGGCTGCAGGATCAAGAATAGTCATGAGATCACTAGTAGACCTTGTTCTAAGTTTGGCTAAAAAGTCAGCACACGTATTGCCCTCCATGATAGTGTGACAAAGTTGAAAAGCTCAATCGTCATCCATGTATTTTATTATAGTAGCTATCTCATTTCCGTAGTGATGAGTGAAGGCATCTATATGATGTACCAGATGAATAGTATGAATGAAATCAGTGTAACATATGATGTTTCTCAAGCCATCCTTCCAACAAATTTGAATCCCATGAAGCAAAGCCAAGATTTCAGCATGAAGAATATTCGAGTAATCAATATTACCATGAAATCCATGCATAAAACCTCCATTGGAGTCTTTAATTAGGCCACCAAAACCTTCCATTCCTGGGTTGGGTTGACCACTACCATCCACATTAAGAATATATGTACGAGATGGTCCTCTTTACCAAACGATAAATTGACCCCCAATGTTTTGTACTCTCCTATGTGTATTAGGGCTGAGCAGAATCTAATCAAACGACCGAAACCCGAGAAACCCGTTGAAAATATAAGTGTTACGGGCGGGTCGGTTTGGTCCACGGGTGCAAAACTACACATAAACAGTTATGAATGGGTTTGGACGGACGGGGTCGGCCCAAATAAATTACACATGTTGTTATCCGAACCCGTCCGAATTACTACTACTGCTATATTATATATTATGTAAAAATACTTTGAGGTCCTGTGAATATCCAGCTACTACTAGGTGTATTTGGTCTACTCTAATAACAACTATTAACCTGTACTATATCTTTGGTCTACTCTACAGCTGTACAACACTTGACATTTGAAACTAAACAATTTAATTTTTGAATAAAAGCTAGTATTAACCTTTATGACCACCCCTATGTATTAACTTGTATCAATGACAGTAGCGCCCCTCTCTTCCCTGTCCTCCCTCTCTAACCTCATACTTCAAAACTCCATTGTCGTCCTCTTCTCTCTTCACCCTCACATTCTTCTTTCCTTTCCTTTGTTGTTTGCCCCCCCTCTCTCTCTTTCATGTTCTTTGTGTATTTTTATTGTATGTTTGTCATTTTCAGTAGAGGTAAAAATAGAGTTTCAATGCATGTCCATTGTGCTTACTCTACCAGTTTCTCTGTAATTTTTTTCTTTGTTGAGGCACATAACCGAATCAACCCACCCGTGCTACCCGTCCAACAGACTAACCCAAGACCCGCCGAAACAGAGACAAGATACGGTCGAAACTGGTTCTGGATTTAGTGCCTTCGGTTTCATCTAGTGTGGCAATTTCGGACCCGAACCCGTCCGATGCTCAGCCCTAATGTGTATCACTAAAAGCATGAGCAACATCATGCGTCATATAATCAATTTTTTACAATAAGTCAATAAGAGATGTGTTATTATCCTAAAAAATCTTAACATTTCTAGCACACCAATTAAGCGACATGGTAATAGGGATCACAATACTGAGTTTTCTCACTATTGTCATGTGACCATGTGAAGATTGTCCTCATCATGGAGATTGTAGATGGGACCCAACCCCCGGTATATGCAAGCATTACAAATGTATCAACATTTTCTTGAACATTCAGGTAGGGAACATTTGAGGTAATTAAGTAAATTACACGTGTAATTTTAATCCCTACAAAGAATCACACTAGCCCCGTAACATTTTTCTTTATCATTTTTCAGAGACTACAAATGTTGATGGAAATTTTTACAAGAGATAAAAATTTTGACGGAAAATTTTATATAGACTAAAAAGTGTGATTTTTTTAGGGATTAAAAACAAAATAATGATTATTTGTAGGGACAATTTACTTTTTTTTTTAGAAAATAAAGACAATTTACTTAATTAACCGTATGTTAGCATATATTTTCAAGTATGTGTTTCGACAGTAGAAATGGTTACAAAGCCATGGAACTCTATTAAATGCAGGGTGCAACATAAAGCTTTTCGACAGGCAAGATGGTGTCCAGAGTTACAAGTTTGTCTAAGTCCAAGGAGGAAGCATGATTTTGACATAAATGGGCTTCGACAGATACAGATTTTGACAGGGTTCTTTGTTTCAAATTGAAGATTCAAATCTTTAACTGAAGATGCGGGATTAAAGGGCCAAACATGTGGAAAGCATGCTAAAGCTGTCAAAAAGATTTAGTTTACAGTTGTTAGTCTGTTAGTTATTTTCCTTGTGTATATATAGTACTTTTTCGTAAGAAAAAGGGGTCAGTCACAAATCATTATCAAAAGTTCTTCAAAACTCAAAGTACCCAAACGTAGAGCGAAATGAGTAACATAATATATGTACAGTGATTTCCTTAACCATTTTTAATTCATGCAATGCAATTTTCCTTTCTTTAAGCTTCTTTGCCTTTTAAGAATTCGAAGTCTTTTAGTTTAAAATCTGCAAATACATTGTTGATTCCTGTCGAAAGACAGTTATCCTCGTCATAAAAACAATTTTCTTCATCCATTCATAAACAAACTCATGAATATGATGAATATTCATACATTTTCTAGAAATAACAATGTACAACATGTCCTAGGATTTCTAGTTTGATCATGCTTGTACTAATTTAAAACTAGTCTTATTGTTTACCAAAAACACCGGTAAACAAATTGGCACACCTAGTGGGACCCTGTTTTTGCATTTTTTTTTGGAAGAAAATTCCATTACTTCAAATTTTTAAGAATTCTTGTGAAAAAAGTGTTTCTGAATTTTTTTCAATCGTTTGATAAACTTTTTTGGAAAAACTTCATTTATGCATGCATTTAAGAAGTGGCAAAACCCTTAAAGAAATGGCTCGCCCCAGTACTTCTGCATCATCGTTACAAAATAACGCTCAATCTTCACAAGCACAATCTGCCCAGGCATCTGCTCCTACAGTGGGTGCCAATGTGTCAACTACTATGGGAGTAATTGCTCCTATGCCAGTTTCGACAGCTATGGGGGTAACTGTCCCTGTGTCTATTTCGACAACTGCTGAATTGACACAATCTGATTATGTGGCTTTTGTGCGACCACCAATAACTTTTCCTTTGACCCCTAGGGACCCTAATCATCAAGTTAGAACTTCGTTGGATAATAGATTCCTTTATATGCAACAATTTATTATGACCATGGTCACAAGAGAATTTCCCTATGACATGCCAACAACAATGATGGCACGCCTGCACACAAGTGCATCCACATATGTAGATAATGCAATTGTGTTTACACCATATAACACACATTTGCCTTCAGGATCTAGCATCCCTGGTCGAAATGCTTCACCATCTTTGACAAATTACTCTTTAATTTCTTTAAGACAACAAATGGATGAGAGTAAACAGAAAATGGTAAACATGTTAACACAACAAATTGGAACAGTGTTCAATTCTTTGATTCAGAACACAAACCAAAGTTACCAAATGTTAGCCACCCAAATGGGGAGAATAGTAGATTTCTTTGCCCCTGCCCAAGTAAGGGATCAACAAATTCTCCAAGTCCAGAATCCCAGGCCGTTACAAATAGGTGGAAGGCCAAACAATGAGGAAAATCAGGGACAAAAATTTGTTCCCCAAGTTCCACCAGTCGAACATGTGGCCCAAATGGAGGATGTTGGAAATCCTCCAATAATTTTGGTGAATAGAAACCAGGATGCTGACGCTGTAGTCAGAAATGTCCAACAAAATAATTTAGGAGGGCATAATAACATAGGCAATTTGGTCGAAACCATTCTGGTTGAAAATGACCTTAATGTAGGCCTACATAGGCCTAATTTTGTTTCAGCCTTGTTAGAGTATGTTCTTCAAACTGAACTCCCTAGGGGATGGAAAATTACTAAGTTCACAAAATTCGCTGGTGACACCAGTGAATCTACAGTCGAACATATTGCACGTTATCTGACTGAAGCAGGAGACATTGCCAATAATGAGAATTTAAGAATGAAATACTTCCCTAATTCTCTAACAAAAAATGCTTTCACATGGTTCACCACACTTTCCCCACGTTCAATCCATAATTGGAATCAATTAGAAAGGGTGTTCCATGAACAATTTTACATGGGTCAATCTAAGATAAGTTTGAAAGAATTGGCTAGTGTTAGGCGTAAAAGGCTAGAGTCTATTGATGATTATCTCAATAGATTCAGACTCTTAAAGGCTAGGTGTTTCACCCAATTTCCCGAACATGAGTTGGTCGAAATGACTGTTGGTGGCCTTGATTATTCCATTAGGAAAAAGTTAGACATTCAGTACTTTAGAGATATGTCCCAATTGGCTGATAGATTTCGACAAGTCGAAAGACTGAAGGCTGAAAAAGCCAGAACTAGTAAGTATTATAAAAAAGAAAAGGTTGCATATGTCGAAACTAATGACAATGACCAAGAATTAGACATAGTTTATGAAGATGTCGAAGATAATGAGGTTAATGTTACAGAATTAAAACCTAGGCATCCTTATACATGTAAAATGTTAAGGCCATCTGATGGGAAAAATCCTGCAGAACCAAAAAATGATTAATATGTTTCTAAGACTTATACATTTGATGTAACTAAATGTGATGAAATTTTTTATCTCTTAGATGCTGATGGACAAGTTATAGTGCCTAAGGGTCTAAAAACTCCTCCATTAAAACAACGTAAAAAGAGAGGTTTCTGTAAATTTCATAATTTCTTGGGACATAAAACCTCACATTGTGTTATTTTTAGGGATTTGGTGCAAAAAGCATTGAATGAAGGAAGGCTGAAATTTGGAAACAAATTCAAACCTTAAATGCAAATTGCTATTTGGAGGGAGGATGGACTGGATGAAAATATCAAAGCTAACCAAAGTTAATTTTTGGCTGAAGTCAATCACGCGACTAGGAAGACCTTCGACAAAAACTTGGCAAACTTTGCACCATTTTCTTCTGCTGATTCTGGTTTTGTTGACCAGAAAAATGTGTGATATGTTCGACTTCACCCCACACATAGCTTTTTGTGGGAAAGGGAAATACCAGAAACATACTCCCTTGAAGAATGAGTTATTCCACCAACTGTGTGGAACGTAGATGAGAATTATTATGTCTGAGAAAAATGCTTGGGACAAGATTACAGCCTATATGGCTGAGAACAAAGTAAAAAAGGCCTTAGAGGTTGAATTGCAACAAAAAATGGTTGTCGAAACCATTGATGGAAATTGTGATGAAAAAATGGTTGAAGGTCAGATGCTTGATTGTATATATGATGACGAGCCTTTAGATTTTGAAAAAGATCATTCTGTTTCGACCAAAAGAATCCAAGCTCAAGATCATTTGGAAGAGATTGACTCGGGAGATGGATCAATAAAAAGACCAACATATATAAGTTCCAAAATTAATCCAGAACTGAAGGTTTAAACAGTCGAACTCTTGAAAGAGTTTAGAGATTGGTTTGCTTAGGACTACAACGAAATGTCTGGACTAAGCAGGGAAATGGTGGAATTGAAGTTACCAATTCGACCACATAAAAAACCAATAAAGCAACTCCCAAGAAGGTTTGCACCTTAGATTATGTTGAAAATCAAAGAGGAAATTGAAAGACTCCTCAAAAGCAAGTTCATTAGAACTGCAAGGTATGTCGAATGGTTAGATAATATTGTTCATGTGACTAAGAAAAGTGGGACTCTTATAATAAGTATATATTTTAGGGACTTAAATAATGCTACACCAAAGGATGAAGGTCATATGCCAGTGGCAGAAATGTTAGTTGATTCAGCAGCATGATTTGAATACTTGAGTATGCTTGATGATTACTCTGGTTATAATCAAATCTTCATTGCTGAAGAAGATGTGTCAAAAACAACATTTCGTTGCCCAGGGGCCTTATGCAATTATGAATGGTTAGTGATGCCTTTTGGCCTAAAAAATGCTGGTGCTACATACCAAAGAGCAATGAATTCAATGTTTCATGATTTTATTGAAAATTTTATGCAAGTTTACATTGATGACATTGTTGTAAAGTCTTCGTCGAAAGATGATCACTTAAACCATCTTCGAATGTCATTTGAAAGAATGAGTAAATATGGGTTAAAAATGAATCCACTAAAATGTGCCTTCTGTGTATGTGCAAGTGACTTCTTGGGTTTTGTTGTACATAAAAAAGGCATTGAAATCAATCAGAACAAAACCAAGGCTATATTGGAAATCAAGCCTCCTTCAACCAAGAAAGATCTTCAGTCTTTGTTGGAGAAAATCAACTTTTTAAGAAGATTTATCTCAAACTTAAGTGGCAAAACACAATCTTTTTCGCCATTGCTTCGACTGAAGAAAGAGGATAGTTTTAACTGGGGGGCAGGAGCATCAAAAGGCTTTTGACACAATTAAAGATTATTTGACAAAGCCTCCAATTTTATATCCAAAGAGGATTATAATGGTGTCGAAAGAGCCATATATTATCTTAGTCGAGTCTTGAATGATGTTGAAACTAGATATAGTCCTATTGAAAAATTATGTCTATGTCTGTACTTTTCATGTACTAAACTTAAGCAATATATAAAGCTTGTTGATGTTTATGTTTATTCGCATTTTGATGTTATTAAGCATATGTTGTCTAAACCAATTTTGCATAGTCGAATTGGCAAATGGGCTTTGGCACTTACTGAGTATTCACTAACTTATCATCCTTTGAAAGCTATTAAAGGTTAGATTGTTGTTGATTTTATAGTAGACCATTCTTTGGTCGAAGCAACACAAAGTTATGTGGATAAAAAGCCTTGGACATTATATTTTGATGGTTCTAGCCATAAAAATGGTACTGGAGTTGGTATGCTGATAATTTCTCTTTTAAACATACCAATAAAATTTAAGTTTAAAATCAATGGTTATTGCTCCAATAATGAGGCTGAATATGAAGCCTTAATAACAGAATTACAAATGTTGTTAGAATTGGGGGCAAAAGATGTCGAAATAAGGGAGATTAAGAATTGGTGGTGAAACAATTAAAGAAAGAATACAAATGTATTAGTGAAAATCTAATCATGTATTTTGTTACTACCAATTCATTGTTAAAATATTTCGACTCTATTAATATCCAACATGTGCCTCGAATTGAAAATCAAGAGGCCAATGACCTGGCACAAGTTGTTTCAGGTTATAGAGTTCCCAAGTTACAACTCCAAGAATTGATTGAAATCAAAGATAAATTGCTTTCGACAGATTCCTCCTTGACGCAATTGTCAATACCAAAACTTGCGGCCGGGCGGGGGGGGGGGGGGGGGGGGGGGGGGGGGGAATGGAGAAAGTAATTCAGATTTTGAAAACTTGGAAAATTTTGAATTTTTTTAAAATTTTTGTCATTGACAATTTGACAAACAATGATTGGAGAAAACCCATTGTCAAATATCTTGAGAATCCATCAGGAATAGTTAGTCGAAATATTAAGTATATAGCTTTAAATTATGTGATCATTGGAAATGAGTTGTTTAAAAAGACTCCTGAAGGAGTTTTGCTCAAATGTCTTGGTGAAACTGATGCATACTTAGCAATTTCCAGTGTACATAGTGGATCTTGTGGTTCTCATCAAACATGTCATAAAATGAAATGGTTTTTATTTCAACAAGGAGTGTATTGGCCAGCTATGCTGAAAGATTGCATACAATTTGCAAAAGGTTGTCAAGAATGCCAGAAACATGCAGGGATACAACATAATACCTGCCAATGAACTACATTTAATTGTAAAACCTTGGCCATTTAGGGGTTGGGCTTTGGATCTAATTGGTGAAATTCACCATTCTTCATCAAAAGGCCATCGTTACATTTTGGTTAGAATAGACTACTTTACTAAGTGGATTGAGGCTATTCCTTTGCCTAATGTTGATCAAGAGGCAGTTATTAATTTTATTCTGAACCATATTATTTATAGGCTTGGTATCCCTGAAACCATAACTACAGACCAAGGTTCAGTCTTCATTGGTCGAAAAATGGTTGAATTCACCTCTCAAACAGGTTTTAAGTTATTAACTTCAACACCATATTATGCACAGGCAAATGGTCAAGATGAAGCAGCCAATAAAATTATCATTAATTTGATTAAAAACATGTAGGTCAAAAACCTAAGAATTGACATAAAACATTGGACCATGTCCTTTGGGCCTGTGGAATTTTCCAAAAGAATCAACAAATTCTACACCATTTAGACTGACCTTTGGTCATGATGTAGTTTTACCAGTAGAAGTTTGTCTACAATCAACTAGAGGTCAAAAACAAATGGAAATTCCAACAGATCATTATTGGAATATGATGTTGGATGAATTGGTTGATTTAGACGAAGAAAGGTTGACTGCATTAAAAGTTTTTTTAAGACAAAAGGAACGTGTTGCAAAAGCATATAATAAAAAGGTTAAGTCAAAATCTTTTTCTGTAGGAGATTTGGTTTGGAAAGTACTTTTGCCTATGGATAAAAAAGATAGAGTTTTAGGTAAATGGTCCCCAAACTGGGAATGCCCATTTAAAATTTTACAAGTCTTTTCAAATGGTGCTTATGAAATATAGGAGTTAGCTTCCGACAATCGAATATTTCGCATAAATGGCAAATATTTAAAGAAATATAAGCCTATGTTACAATAAGTCAGAATAGCTCAAGAGTAATTTCGACAGATAATTAGAACATGACATTTGGATTAAAGCAGAATCAATGCCAAGGGGCAATTGTTGAAATCAAAGGCATTGTCAAATTATTATAAACAAGAATTCCAAAATAAAAATGGATATTGTCATATTACACATTTTTATGACAACACCAAAACAAAAAGAAATTAAAAATTAATCTAGTCGAAATCAAAGTCTTAGATCTGAAGGCTACTCTTCCATCTTTCATAAGTTGTTTCAGCATGTTTTAGTTTTAGATCAATAAAAGACTCAATCTTAACCAATGCTGCAATTTTAGTTTCAAGCTTGGCAGCATTCTCATAATGTTGAAGAGCTGCTTTGGCCTTCGACTCCATCTGAACTTTTATTGAAGATGAATATGTATTTTCAATTTCAATTGTCCTTTGTTTGGCATTCCTGACCTTAGCCTGGAGATTTTCAATTTCTTCTTCCCATTGGGAATTGATAACATCCAATGCCATTAGTTCATCTTTCTCCTTCTTGGCCTTTGTCTTCAGTGAAAATGCTTTAGATTGTGAAGAATCACCTTTGTTCAATTTTTGTTGTCGAAAGGTTATTTGAGTCTCTACTTTTTCACTGGCTTTTTTTCTTCTGAAATTGTCTGGCTATTTGTTCCAAGAGAGGTTCAAATTCGACAAGGAAAGCAATGAGCGATTCATTGGCAGTAGACTCTGGGGAATTAAGGAGGATATCCAGCAAACCTCTTATCTCATAGTATACACCAGGATCCTGTCGAAGTGTTTGAAACATATCCACATTCAAAACATTGTCTTGCAATTTTTGAAGTAGTTCTTCGTGAGTGTTCACTAGAACTTCTGCTCCAATAGAGGTCGAAGTGTCCTGAGCTTGGTTTGAGGAAGAACTCTTACTGCTCATTACCAGCTTTAATGCTACACGAGGGTCCTTGGCCTTTAACTCTGCAAATTCTTCTTGATTTTGCTTGTCAGTTGAGGAGATAACCTGCATGAGTGTAAACAATTAAAATCATAAGAGAATTGAGTCGAATCTAGGAAAAAAAGCTTCAAAATTCTTACCTTTTCAGCTCCTGGACAAGAACTGGCGCTTTCAGGTCCTTTACTGGAGTGACTTTGTTTTTGTTTTTTTGGATTGGTAAGGGGAAGGAGATTGTCTTCTTCGACCACTTCAAGTTCATGCCTTGATGTATCTTCACTAGACTTCGACTTCTTCTTCTTTTTCTCCTTCTCTACCCCAGAAGAAGTATCTTCGACAATCTTTGCCTTAGTTTTATCCTGGGGGAGGATTTCAGCTTGTTGAGTGTTTTGTTTTTTCTGGGACTTCAGTGGATGTTGCTTCTTGATTTTTACTTGTGGCTTTGGACTGCATATTCATATACAAAAGAGAATTCAATAAAAGGAGACAAGGTTATTAATTAAAGGTTGAAGTCAGAAGAGACTTATTGCTGAACTTTTGTAGGTCTTTGAAGAGGTTGCCTTTTTGGGTTTCTTTTTGGCAACCTCTGATGTTGAATCATTGGTTCTCTTTCGACTCTGGAGAAGTGAAAGAATATAAGTCATGAATTCGACATATACAGTTTCATAAAATTTCAATAAAATCTTACTTGTTTTTCTTGGGTTTTCTTTGCTGGCTCTGATTCATCACTCGAGTCTTCTTGGTTGGTAACGCTGGTTTGAGCCCTTCGACGGGGAATAACTGCATAAAGTTATTACATGTTAGATAAAACATGGAAAAGAGAATAAAAGTATGAGGAATTTTGTTAAAACATTTTTATGTCACCTGCTAAAGGTGCATTTCCTCGAACTTCGACATTTTGAAGGTCATAGTGTAAGTGCCCATCAAAATTGTTGAGATAACTCTTAGCCCAAACCACTCTTTCTCCAATTGGTTTCAAGGCATTTTGGATATCATTATAACCGAAATAAAACCATGAAGGAGAATTTGGTTAAAAGGCTAAGGTGAAGTCTGCACTAGGTAGATGGGGAAATTTTACACAATGAAAATCCAAAGCTATTTTATACTTATCTTTTATATAAGATTAAAATTTTAGCTTTGGAAGTTTTTCATTTATTTTTTTTGTTTTAAGACTAATGCAACTTCAATTACAGTTCGACTAATGTTTAAGGGGTTATACATAACTTCAATTTTTTTTTGAAAAGCTTGAATTTCTTTGACATGCATACCTTGAGTCTTTTTTCCTTTTTTCTGCAAGGAAGGAAAAACATCTGTCAGGTTGGTAAGCAAGGTTGTTTCATCAACTAACTTTGAATGAAAGTATTCATTCCACCACTGAAGAAAGCCCTCAGTGCACAAATGAGAAACTTGAAAAGATATTGGAGTGAAATGAGGAGCTTGCTCAGTCGAATCCTTCAAACGTTGGAAAAACTGAGCCCATGTCATCTTAAAGTAGCATGTGCAGATTTCCTTGGGTTTTTTTTTTCCATATAGGAGAAGGTCACAATTGGCTTAGGCCAAATTGTCTTGCAACCAAGTTTGGGAAATAATTTATTAGCCCTAAATTGGTTTTGCCTGTGGCGAACCTTATGGAAAAAATGGTTGGGGTTATGTAATTTTTCCAAATTTCTACATTTTCCTCCAGATACTTGGGATTTTGTGCAGGAGATTCCCTTTGAAACCATTTGGGGCGTATGCTTCGACTGATAAAAGGGGCCATAGTGGGGTCGAAGGAATCACAGTTTAGGAAAACGTTGAAGTATTCTTTGAATACCCGTTCTGTCGGAAGATTGATTTCCCTTCTTCTGAGGTAGGCTAATCTTGTTCCTTCTTTCCTTTGTTTATCCACCTCATCCTTATACATTGGAGAAACGAAAAAATTTCAATTGTTTTTCAAAAGTGGCCACTAACCATAGTTGAAAAAGCCAGATAGGCCCAGCGAGTGCTAGCTCTTTGCTTTCTAGATAGGTTTGTAATGCTTGACCTGCAAATCCCAACGAGTCGTAAAGACTTCCTAAGAGTAGTTTGCTTAGATAGAAGTTGTTTCCTTCATGCAACTGGATGGCCATTCCCTTAAATTTCTTGGCCACTTGGAGAGATCTAGTGTAGAATACAAAGTGGGACAACCAAAAGGTGAGAAAGGCAATGTGTTCCTGGTCAGAGACTTCACTAGTGTCCGTGTCAAAGTGATCAGCCAAGAAGTTACTGTAGCTAGTCCTTTGAACAGTAAAGTCGAACTCATTCTCTTTACTGATGATGCTGGGGTCATAAACTACTCAAGTAGGTCGAAGCCCAGTAATTGTTGCAACGTCAAAAAGGGTGGGGGTAAGCATACCACACTTCAACTGGAGAGTGTTAGTCGAACCTTCCCAGAAGTGCATGGCAGCTAAAAGTAGGGTTTCATCATACTTCAGGCATGTTTTCGACAACTGGATTAAGTCGAAAATCCCCATGTTTTTCCATATTTGAGCTTTCTTTGGTTCGACCTTTTTTAGCCAGTTTAAGTAGGTCAAAATGTTGGTTTGGGAGGGAGTTGATCTAAAGACTCTGTGTGGTGCGCTCTTGAAGTGCATGTTATAGGGTTGTTCAGTGAAAATCCTAGGTTTTCTAGTACCACAACCAGGGAGAATTTCTTAAGATTTTCTAAGTCTATACTCAGATCAGGAAAGGGTCCTAGAAACACATAAACATTATTTGATACAGAGTATGGAATCAGTACCTGTGATTGCCAGATTTTAGCTTTTTCTGAATCCAACTCAGTTTCTAGACCGAGAGTTTGCATGTTCTACGTGGGAAGAACATTCACGTCAACAGCAAGAAGAACAATGTTGTTGTTACCAGATGAAGATGTCAAAGCTTTCAAATGGATAAGATCTGAAGAAAGATGATGAAGATGCTGAGTTTTTGCGTGAAGAGAAGAAGAAATTTAAGGCTTTTGGTGACTGCAACAATGGAGGTTGTTGTTGTTCTTGGGTTATATTTCGAGAATAAGGAAGCAAGAAAGAGAAATATCTGGAAAAAGTGAAAAGTGGAGAAGGAAGGGGTATTTATATCTTTTGGAAAGAGAAGAACTTTTGAGTTCTAAACCCTTAAGATTGTGCCACGTGGTCGAAAATATTGGAGATAGTGGGATCATAAAGAGTTTGTGATTAACATTTGGTTTTTTCAAGATGATTGATTTACCTCACAAACTTTTCAGTTTAATGTGGTGGCCCACTAAATCCCAAAAAGTGGCGCAGTAATGATGAAAGTTGAAAAAGGCAGTTTTGAAATGACTTTATGGTGACAATGACGTCATTCTTTCAGAATATATATATATATATAGTTTCAAAAATGCCCATCTTCTCCTTCATATTTTTTCAGTCGAACATGACATTTTTGGGGGGCAATTTGTTAGCATATATGTTCAAGTATGTGTTTCAACAGGAGAAATGGTTACAAAGCCATGAAACTCTATTAAATACAGGGTGCAACATAAAGCTTTTCGACGGGCAAGATGGTGTCCAAAGTTACAAGTTTGTCTAAGTCCAAGGAGGAAGCATGATTTCGACATAAATGGGATTCGACAGATACAGATTTCGACAAGGTTCTTTGTTTCAAATTGAAGATTCAAATCTTTAGCTGAAGAGGCAGGATTAAAGGGCCAAACATGTGGAAAGCATGCTAAAGCTGTCGAAAGGATTTGGTTTACAGTTGTTAGTCTGTTAGTTATTTTCCTTGTGTATATATAGTACTTTTTCATAAGAAAAACGGGTCAGTCACAAATCATTATCAAAAGTTCTTCCAAACTCAAAGTACCCAAGCGTAGAGTGAAATGAGTAACAGAATGTATGTACAGTGATTTGATGAACCGTTTTTAATTAATACAATGCAATTTTCCTTTCTTTTAAGTTTCTTTGCCTTTTAAGAGTTCTAAGTCTTTTTGTTTAAAATCTGCAAATACATTGTTGATTCCTGTCGAACGACAGTTATCTTCATCATAAAAACAGTTGTCTTCATCCATTCATAAACAAACTCATGAATATGATGAATATTCATACATTTTTTGGAAATAACAATGCACAACATGTCATAGGATTTTTAGTTTGATCCTGCTTGTAATAGTTTAATGGGCCTTGTTAACGAGTGCCCCCGGAGCATTCTTTAAGCATTCTAAATTAAGTAATTATTCTTTAAAAATGTCAAAGTTTTCAATTTCCAATGCCCTGATTACACAAATCTTGATAAAAAAATTACTATTTAAGGTCCTTAACTAGTGCCCTAGGGGCACTAGGTAACATTTTCCTAATTTAATACTAGTCTTATTGTTTACCAAAAATACTGGTAAGCACCATATTATGATCATAAGTATTACTTTATATAAATTATGATCTTTATCATTGTATATTAATGAAGAATATCTTTCATGTATGCTTGTTGGAAAATTAACAAAAGAAAATCTCTACAAAAAGGAAGCACAACCACAAAAGATGCAAAATATACAAAAATAACTTTGTGTTTCGACACTTCATACCTACATCGACACATCTCTCAACAAATATTTATCACTTAATCTGTCATTTTTACAAAAGAAAATTGCGAACCCTTTCATATGATTTTTTGGACAAAATTGCAAATTCTCTTTACTCTCTCACACAATTGCAATTTTTACGAGGATAAAATTGTAAACATTTCAATTACAATTTTTGCACCGAAAAAATTGTAATCCTCTTATAACGATCTATAGTTATAATAACTTCTCAATAACCGATGTGTGACATCAATGAATACTCACTACGAGACAATAATTGTACATACATATAAGTTTTATTATAAAATTTTTGCTAATGTATCTTAGTTGTATCGTTTTCTAAATTTTAAAAGTTTTTATATTGCGTATTTGTATCAATCCCGCATTATTTGAGCTAGAAGATAGATATCTAGTAGCATGACTTATGAGATAGAGAGCAATGCTATTTCTACAATTATTTAATAACAACATTCTTTTTTTTCTCTTATTGATCAAAAGACAATAAATAAAGAAAAAAAAAGAGTAAATACATAACATGAATATCAAAAGAGTTGTCCAAAAATTATCAAAGTAGTCGTACAACTATCATTTCTACGAGGTAAAAACTCTTTTTTGAGGATGCCCTCCAAGAATAATAATAATAATAAGAAAAAAAGAGCTATACGTGAGCAGAGGGTGACTGTGGTTGTTGGCCCACTCGGAAAGTAAGTGGACGAAGCATCTCTTTCTTTCTCTCACTCATGAAAATAAAATAGAAAAGCAACCATAAACATGATGATGAAGACGACGACTAGAATTAATACGTAGACACTTTGATACTCAACTCCACCATCTCTTAATCGCAAGCAAGCAAACACATTAATCGACAAACAAATCTCTCTCTAACCCAAATAAAAACGATTCTAATCTAATAACTATACGTATAGAATACACATAAATAATAATGTTGTTGGAATATTATTATCGACAGAAATAAAAGAATATGTCCTCATTGTTCACTCATTGAATCAATCTCACCATCTTTTCTAGCCCCACCATTTTCACAACACTCCCATATTCCCACACATTAATTAACCATCAAGATTATCCCCATTAGTTAACATATCTCTCTCACAGTTATCCTCCCGTCACTAACCACTTAATCATGGATTAAGTTAATAATTATACATGATGTTCCTTAATTAGTCAATCAAATACTAAGTTGATATGATTGAGAAGACTTGGAATCTAGAAGTGTGCTAATCTCTACGTCTTAGATTTGATTCCTTCAACCGATATTGATATGACTTCAACTAAATCTCTAGAAAGTAAAATTGGTCATTCAAATTAATCAATCATCTTAGTATGTTTTGATAAATAAATAAATAAAAATATTCTTCTAGATATCAAATTTCCATTCTACTAGTACTCCACTCAACACAGTTGATTATTATAATATTTATTATATAAGTTCTTCTTCAAATTGCAAAGTGCAAAATTATACTACTACTACTACTGAGTACTCACTTCACAACATAAAACCACTTTTCTGATTTATGAACCTCACCTTCTTCTATCATTAATATCAAAATTTCTAGTTATTTAATTATTTCC
Organism: Medicago ruthenica; assembly: GCA_018208015.1. NCBI lineage: Eukaryota > Viridiplantae > Streptophyta > Magnoliopsida > Fabales > Fabaceae > Medicago > Medicago ruthenica. The sequence goes on from CM031373.1 coordinate 57,420,877, forward strand.
ATATTGGTTGTTCAATCGTTTTATGAATACAAACTTCAAACGATGCCAACACCAGTATCATCAGCACGACAATGCTTAACACCAGAAGCAATCCAAGCCTTAAACGACGCAGTAGCCGTCGCAAAACGCCGCGGACACGCACAAACAACATCGCTTCACGCAATCTCCGCTTTGTTATCCCTTCCATCTCCTTCAATCCTCCGCGACGCATGTTCCCGTTCGCGAAACTCCGCTTACTCACCACGCTTACAGTTCAAAGCACTCGATCTTTGCCTCTCGGTATCACTTGACCGTTCACCTTCTTCGCATAACAACGTTTCCTCTGATCATGAACCACCGGTTTCCAATTCGCTTATGGCGGCGATTAAACGTTCTCAGGCGAATCAACGGCGTCATCCGGATAATTTCCATTTCTATCATCAGCAGCAGCAGTTGCAGAATCAGCAAACGTTTTCTGTTAGTTCTGTTAAAGTTGAGTTGCAGCATTTGGTTTTGTCTGTTCTTGATGACCCGGTTGTTAGTAGAGTTTTCGCTGAAGCCGGGTTTCGAAGCTCCGAAATTAAACTTGCAATTCTCCGGCCACTTCCGCATCTTTTCCGTCGTGGTCCACCGGTTTTTTTGTGTAACCTGCCGGAGCAGCCACGCCGGGGGGCTGGGTTTGGATTTGGATTAGGGTTTCCGTTTTTATCCGGGGTTGGTGATGGGGATGGGGATGTAGATGAGAATTTCCGGAGAATTGGGGAGATTCTTGTTCGGAGTAAAGGGAAAAATCCTCTGCTTCTCGGAGCATGTGGTAACGATGCTCTGAGAAGCTTTACCGAGGCAGTGGAGAAACGGAGGGAAGGGGTTTTACCTTTGGAACTTGCCGGGTTGCGTGTGATTTGTATTGGGAAGGAGTTAGAGAGTGGTGACTGTGAGGTGTTGGGTTTGAAATTAAAGCAGATTGCTGCCATAGCGGAGGAGTGTGTGGGACCGGGGGTTATAGTGAGTTTTGGAGAGTTGAAGTCTTTTGTGAATGATGATGGTGGGTTTGTTGAGGAATTAGGGAAATTGTTGAAGATTCATCATGATAAGTTTTGGTTGGTGGGTGCTGCTGATAGTTATGAAAGTTTCTTGAAATTTCTGGGTAGGTTTCCTTCTGTGGAGAAAGATTTGGATTTGCAGATTCTTCCTATTACTTCTGTTAAGGCTTCTGAATCATATCAGAGACCAAGGTCCAGGTATATATGATATGAATGAATATCATATGATATCTCCCTTGTTTTTATTTATTATGTTTATGTCTCTTGTTATGTTTTGCTACCAAATATTTTAATTGCTTGCTACTTCTATTTTTTAATAAAAAAAAAAAAATTCATTTCTTTATCTTTGGTCTTAAATCTTTGTGACAAGCTTGTGCCCTTTATTATTTTTTTAATAATATCAAATTTTGAAGCTTAGTCTTTGTGTGTCTTATTTGTTTAGTTAGTTTCTTTAGTTGTTAGTGTATCATATGTTGGATTTTAATGTTTCTGTTTATGATGTAATTTATGTGAAATTATATTTGGCATGAGTTTGAAGCAACAGCCTCCCTAATGGTTCTTCTTTCAATCCAAGCTTTGTTTTTGCAACTTGAGTTTGACGACAACCGTTTACAACCGTTTACACGTTCTGATTCTGTTAAATTTGGGCTGCAGCTATAAGAAATACTGATATTTCGTCTTTCTTGTAATTAACTTGCTAACATTGATAAGCTTGGAGATGGATTGCAGCTTTGTGACCCAATTACTATGATTATCACTAATTTTTTGTTATTCTGAATGACAAATAAATTGACTGCATCTTTCACATAGTAGTACTTAGTTTCTTATGTTTTTTGTCTAAACAATTTTTTTTCGTTGTACAGCTTAATGGATTCATTTGTACCACTTGGTGGCTTTTTTTCATCACAGTGCGATTTGAGAGGTCCACTAAATGGTTCATTTGGTTGTGTTCCTCATGATAATCAATATGGTGAAAAATGTGAACATGAAGTTCTTGGTGCTTCAAATGAAAGATTTTCGGTTTCAGCTCCTGATCCATACCCATCTAACTTACCTCAATGGTTGAAGACTACAGAATTTGGCACAACAAAAACATTGACTGTTAAGGTGTGTAGGATTCAGTTAAATTAACTAGATTCAGTATAATTATTTGTATAAAAAACGTGGCAACCCTATACATTGATTTATACTTTATTAGTGAAGACCTTTTCTTTTTGTTTGTGTAAAAAACCATTTTTCTTTCATTCAGTGCAGACCAAAGACAATGGTGTTTTGGTGGATAGTAGTGAATCTTGTACGCCGCGTAATAACTTGGACTACATATGCCAAGTTCTGCATCAGCGAATTCCCAAGGCAAATACTTGTCCTACTGTTGTGGGGTTTCATTGTGCTGACAACAAAAACGAAGACGCCGACAACCACAGCAGCAAAATCGTAGACAAATCACCTAGAGAATACATCAATCTCAACTCTCACGCACCTGTTGGCGTTCAAACGATGTCTGCATTACAATCCAGCAGTTCTTTTCCTTCTCTCTTCTTGGCAAAGCAGGAGAAAATTATTCCAAATCTAACTGATATGTTCCAGAATGTAAAAGATCTTGAGTCAGGTGACCTAAGATCATGCAACATGTCCAGTTCAAGTGTGTCCGATGGTAGTCAACTGTCTCCCACATCTGTGACTTCAGTAACCACAGATCTCGGCTTAGGTATATGCTCCTCTCCTACCAGCAATAAATTGACAAAACCTGCAGTTCAATATACAATGGAGCCTCCAAAGGAAATCCCTAATCGATTTACTTCAAGCTTTAATTTGGATGAAGAGATTATCAGGAAGCATCCGTCCCAATCTTCATCCTGCTTAACTTTTGACTATTATCGACAAGTTGATGATGCTAGAAATCCCAAAATTCTTTTTGAAGCTCTTTCCAAGGCGGTAAGATGGCAAGATGAAGCCATAAGGGTTATTATTAAAACAATAGTCTGTGGCTCAACAAAAAGTGCTAAAGACCATGGGTTAAATCAGCGTGGGGACAAGTGGATGAATTTTGTTGGACCCGATAGGCATGGTAAGAAGAAAATTGCTGTTTCTCTAGCTGAATTACTGTATGGAAGCCGGGAAAACTTTACTTTTGTGGATTTGAGTTCCAAAGAAATGAATGGATGCAATGTGAAATTCAGAGGGAAGTCTCACCTTGATTTTCTCGTAGAAGAGTGCTGGAAGAAACCATTGTCTGTGGTTTTCATTGAAAATGTTGATAAAGCGGATATAGTAGCTCAAAGCAGTTTGTCTCAAGCTATCAAGACAGGAAAAATCACAGACTCACGTGGACGAGAAGTTAGTGTAAACAATGCAATATTTGTTTTTTCTTTCTCAGGTTACCAAAATAGTTTGATGCAAACAAGGGAACCTTCCACTGAGGAAAGAATATTGAGTGTAAGGGGCGGAGGTATCAAGATAAAAGTTGAACATATGGTTAGAGACATCAGAAACCAAAGCGTCGGTGTAGCTAACAATTCAATAAATGTCATTCCTAATCTAAATTTCATAAACAAACGAAAATTGATTGGTGACAATGAACTTCACGATCCCCATTTACTCGCAGATACAGCTAAAAGGGCACATACAACATTAAACCGGCTGTTAGATTTGAATCTTCCAGCTGAAGAGAATGAACAGAAACAAACAGATGATGGAAACTTTGAACATGTCTCAACTGAGAACCAAAACCTTTGGTTGCAAGATTTGTATAATCAAGTTGATGAAACAATTGTTTTTAAACCATATGATTTTGATTCCCTTGATGATAGAGTGATGAAATTGGTAAGAAATAACTACAACAAAATTCTTGGATCTGAGTGTGCCTTACAAATCCAAACAGAAGTCATGGACCAATTGCTTGCAGCTGCATACGTCTCGGACAGTGATACGGAGGTGGAGAACTGGGTTCAGCGAGTTCTCTGCGGTGGATTCACTGAAGTGCGGAGAAGATACAATCTCACCGCTAGTTCTATTGTGAAACTTGTCACATGTCCAGAGCAAGCTTCAAGTGTGCACCTTCCACCAAGGATAGTTTTAGATTGAATACCCTTCAGTGATGGTTGTCTTTTCTATTTGGATGTATAATTTAGTTGTAGCATATAGTGAAACTATCTTGGTCTTTAATCCCTATTATTTTGTTGGGTTTCTTTGTCTAGGTTTCAGTTGTGTATAATATGTAATTGCAGCTAGTGCTTTGTGTGATTATCCTTGCATATTTAAATTAAATGTCTTCTTTGTTTATGTAAGTTGTTGCTTGATGTAATAGATTAATAAAATATACTAATGAATCGATGCAGACCAAAAAAAGGTGTTTGTGTTTTGTGACTGAATCATGAACTTTCAATGTCAACCGAATAAATTGTTGAGGAATCAAATCTGAGTTCTTGGTAGTTTTTGGACTGTTGGCCCAATGGAACAATTTGCACATTGCACCATATATAGTAATCAGAGGCTGCTTTGATACCAAAACTTTGATAGATACCATACATAATAACAGGTAATATGAATCAAAAGAGTATGAATTTCTGAAAACAATGGATACAAGAACCACAAAAGAAAGTATTCCCAACAAGAGGGTCGGTGTGGAGTGCACCAACTCCATACATTAGTCATAGAAAAACATAAGAAATATCCCATTTGCAATTGATTAGATTTGATTTAAACAAATCTACATAATAGAACCTAAATAAGTAAGTGCAATACTCCATATACATGTTCTTCCATTTCCTAATGATCAATGTGGATATCTTCCATTTCCTTCTTTTCAACATTCAATTCAATGTAGTACAAATGGGGTGATTATTGACCTGATTACATCTTTTCAACTCCATGTGCATGTTTCTTCCACTTGGAGTATTTGCACAAGGGATCAGGTGTTCTATAAAAAGAGTCATGATATATGGACAACCAATAAACAGGCAAATTGTCTGACACCGTATAAGTGAACCTCAAATTTCAGTCCAAGATGCAACCCGAGGCGAAGAAAAGAAATATTAGAATAAAAAGGTGAATGGATAGTACTATTATACGTAGTCGGACATACGTGTGTAGGGAGTCCTTTCTCATAGAAAAAAGTGTTTTGGGAGAATTTAAACGAAATAATTTTAAAAAGATTTAACTTACAAAAGCTAATTTAAATTAAAAAGTTACTATTGGGAAAACTCATGCCTTCTATTTTCTTTAAAACAGACGTACAATCACTGCAAAAAAATTAGCTAAATAGAATTAGAGCTTGATAATGAAATTGGATTAGTTCCTTAAAAAAAATGAAATTGGATTAATGAAAGTTGATAATTTACATGAAAATGAATTGAAGGGATTGTTTTTGTTTATATTCATTGGTAAACTGTAAGAGTCAATAGAATGAGATAGAATTTTGAGAAAATGTACGAGTAAAAAAAGTAGAGAAGAAATTTGGGTAACTTAGCAACAAAAGTTTTTGTTTTTTTAGGAAGGCAGCAAATGATAAAAAACCTCCCCTAAAAAAAAGAGATAAAAAACCTAGTAGACTATAGAGAGATGAATGAAGACCGTCACCATAGATAGATATCTTATATTTTTTAATTAAATGAAGACGGCTAGGCCAACTTTGTCATAGAAGAGAGAACCTATAAATTACAGTTTGTATTGACTTATTTTTTGAGTTTATTTAAAATACTTTATGTAAATAAAAAAGTTTTTATGAATTATTTATATGTCTATCAAAGTAGTTTATAAAAAAAAATAGATTAGGAAAATATAATTTTCGTTAGTAAGAACTAATAAATTAATATAAACGTTTACTTATTTGCATAAACTATTTTTCATAGGCTAAAAAATAAACAAATCAAATGGGTCCTATATCAAATAAAACTTTAAAGTAAACCACAATTAACTACATTTTGGTTGAACTTTTTTCTGGACAAAATTATCCTTAGCGAATCAATTATTCTCAAATATAAATATAAACCTATGCCTAAATTATAGAAAATTTGAAAAAAAAAAACTATCTTTAAGTTGAATATTTTTTTCTACAAATTTTCTTGTAGCAATCTAATATTTCTTTTCCAAATTTAAAAACAACATAAAATATAAATACAACAAAATACATCTATACCTTTATTATATAAAGAAAATTTCAAAGTTAACCATCAATTAAATATATTGGGTTGGACTTTTTCTAGACAAAATTACCCTTAGAAACCCAATTCTTTTCCAAATTTAAATATAAATCTATGCATAAATTATAGAAAATTAAAAAATAATTGTTTTTGAGTTGAATATTCTTTTCTACAAATTTTCTCGTAGCAATCTAATACTATTTTTTTTCGAGTTTAAAAACTACAATAAATATAAATACAACAAAATAGAATAGAAAATAAGAATAGACAGATACGTAATACCCGTCTTTCCTCTAGGTTTCATCGAGACATCTCCTCTCATTTGGCACATGTAAAAAAAACCCAATTTCTTTCATTTCATAAGAGAAGGAAAATAACATCCCCAATTTCTGAACAAGGCTATACAGGTATAAATTATTAAAATGAATTTATATTAAAGCATTAAAAATAGGATTTTTAGAATAATTAATTATAATTATTTCTTTATTATAAAATTAATAGGAAACATATAATATAAGTTATACTACATCCGTCCCTAAATATAAGACTCTTTTGCCAAAATTACGGGAATTAAGAAAGTTGATATTTGTATTAAAGTTGTTTGTAATGACTATTTTTTTACAATATTATCCTTTAAGAGAGAGTTAGTTTATGTTTTCAACATGTTATTTATTGTTGATTGAAGAAAAAATGTATAATAAATAGGGGTATGTAGGTAAAGAAATAATTAATATAGTTGAAAGTAGCAAAGGAGTCTTATAAAAATGGACAAAAAAAATCTCAAAAAGGTCTTATAATTATGGACGAAAGTAGTATTAATTATGAAGCCAAATATCAATAATTTGATGGTGCAAGATGAAAAGTATTGAGATAACATGCTAAAACAAATTGGCTCAAAGAGGGTGACTTGAATACTCGTCTTTATTCATGCAGCCTCTTCAACTCGGAAACAACAAAATATTATCAAAATGTTCATTGTTGAAAAGGTATTGTGATTAAAGATGAACAAGGAATGGTCGATGAGGCTAAACAATATTTCTCCTCTTTATTTAACTGTCAACAAAGTGTGTAAATGGGGATGATAAAATGTCCTTAACTGCTAGGCCTTTGACCCTCTTTTGTACCAAAAAGAAAAATATCCTTAACTGTTGAGTTAAGTATGAAGGAGGTTAGTGAGGCTGTTCACCAGACGCATCCCAATAAAGCACGCGACCCGCAGCCACGGATCCATGTACATTGCATTGGGGGATAAGTGTCTTCGCTCAATTATTTTGTTATAAAGTATTCAATAAATTTATTTTAGTTATATTAAAAATTAAGTATTGATCCCACATAAAAAATATTGAAAATTTTATTTGTGAAAAATCTCATATACAATGGTATGAGTCTATGAGAGATAAATTGTTCAATGATTATTTGATCACATACATTTAGAAAATATATTTGATAGTGTTGAAAATAAAAAATAATTTTAAAATATACATATGTAGAGAATTATAATTCATAGATATTTAGAAGTCTTTATTTTTTTAGATATAAAATAGCATAAATTTCTTAGTCTAAATTTTTGTTTTGTAATAATTATGTTATTATTTTTATCACTCGTACATTAATGTGTTTATATATATATATATATATATATATATATATATATATATATATATATATATATATATATATATATATATATATATATATAAACTACGGTATAAAACCTTGTCCCCACCGACGAAAATCTCTGGATCCGTCACTGTCGACCCGGATGGACTAATTCAGGCTTTCTACCATAATTTTTGAGATCATTGCGGTAAGGATGTTTTGGAAGCATGTAAAATGTGGCTTGATAATTAAGCGTTGCCATCCAATCTGAACGACGTCAATTTTGTGTTATCAAACGGAGAGATTCAAAGCACCATGAAAGATTAGAGATTCATATCACTCTATAATGTTGTATGGAAAATGCTCGCTAAAGTGTTGGCCAACTGTTTGAAGAGAATTTTGTCTAAGTGTGTGGTTGATAACGCTTTAGTTGCCTTTGAAATTATTCATTATATGAAGAGCAAGACAAAAGACAAAATTGGTAATGTTGCACTAAAAATTGATTTCAGCAAGGCTTTTGATACAGTTGATTTAGGGGTATATTCTTGGAGTTATGCAAACCATAGGTTTTGCTCCCATAAGGATCCGATGGGTGATGATATGTATGGAATCTGTTTTATTAATGAGACAACTAGCCCTATTTATTTAGGGAGAGGATTGAGGCAAGGTGATCCGTTGTCACCCTACCTACTCATCCTTTATACGGAAGGTTTATCAGCATTCTTGTCACAAGAAGAGAGGGGTGGCCAAGTGCATGGTGTTCAAGTTTGCCGGAATGTGCCGATTGTGTCGCATCTTTTACTAGCGAATGACTTTTTTTGTTTTGTAGGGCCAATAGTGTGGAAGTCGAAAATTTAAAAGAAATGTTAACAATCTATGGAGGCGTCCAAACAATTGGTTAACTTCCAAAAGTTTGGAGTATTTTTCAGTAAAATTGTTCAAAATAAAGATAAAGAATTGCACCGATCCTTGATTTCAATATTGTACTTGGGACATGGAAAATATTTGGGGCTGCGATCTATGATCAATAAGACGTTGTCTAGTGCAGGTAGAGAGGTTCTTATAAAGTGTGCTTTAGACCATAAGAAATATTTGTGCACTGAAGCTGATTTACCCGTAAATTTTCAGATTTAGTTTTCTCAACAAACCACTTGTATGCATGTACTAATTTCATGATCAAATTTTATGCTCACTCAAACATATGATAGAGATTTACAGGAGACAATGAAAATACAGTACATGCATGTTTTTATATCAGTCCCAAAAATGAGAACAAGCTAGGAGGAGAAGAAGATTTCAAGTTCACCGTGCTTTGATTCGCTTTGAGGTGTTCTTGATTCTTGAGGTAAAGAGATGATCAAACTATAGAGAACTTCAATAACATTGAAGAAAAGTGAATTGGTATTGAGAAAATCAAATTGAGTTACAACAGTACAAGTACTTGTATATATACAAGTTATGGAACTGAAGTAGAAAGAGAGAATCTTAACTAACTCTAACTGTCAGTAACTACCTTAGTTAGTTCTAACTAATTGTAGTTAAGTATTAACCACTAGTTAGAACTATGCTAAGAACTAAGTGTCTAATATAAACCCTAATCATTACCACCAACTCAATGAGTCACAAAATTAAAGAGAGAAATAGGAGAAAATAAGTTCTTGAATGTTGGTAAAACTACCAACAAAATCCTCTCAATCAAATCTCTAGAGAAACAACAAACAATAGAAGTGAAGAGTGATAACAAGGACGAACACTAGGCTCCCTGGAAATGTAATGCCTCATTTGTAAAAGAATATGAGTATCTCTTATATACTCCACATCAATGAGTATTTTAATTTCCTATTAAAAAAAGCGTAGTACTTTGGGAACAATCTAAATAAAAAATGTTTGAGTGCGCACATATAAATAAAATAAAATTAAAAGAGAAAAGAATTAAATGAAGTTAAATGATGTGATTAAATTATTTTTCATTTAACTGAATCTATGAGAATGTGTGATTTCTGGTTCCCACTGAGATCAATTGTTGTGGGTGGCAGCTTCGACGACGTTGTGGTGGTGGTGGTGGTGAGTTTAACAAACAACAAGTGAAATAAATGGAAAGATGGGAGGAGAGATGAATCTAGAAACGTAGAAAAAATTAGGTGTTGGTAATGCATGATAACATCTAATGGAGATGTAAGAACATTATTGTCATCTCTGAAGTACAAATGTACAATGCATCTCAAATGTTAGATTGTATTGAAATCCTTCCTTGTACTATGTAAGTAATATAATAATTTCTTTAAAAGAAACAAAGTAAGATAAATTTCATTTTCTACTTTGATAACATAAAAAAATATATATCATCACGTGCATAACTATTGCAACTAAAATAATTATGAAATTGAGAACAATAATAAACAAGTGGGAAATTGAGAACAACAATAATAACTATTTGCTGACTTGTGCGATTTGCACATAAATACAAAAAAAAAAAAAAAAACTTGAGAAGAACAATAATATAAACAAGTGGGAAAGGAAAATAGTGAAATTCAATAATTAGTTTTGTAGTACAACACAATGAAAACTTATGGTGTATTTCATCATCACCACAATCGTCTGTTGGGAAGTGGGAGACAAAAACAAATTATAATACTCACCTAGCTATAAAATGAAGAATCTTTGTGGGATCCGTTCAAGCTTTAGTAGCCATTATTAATTTCAAGCCTAAGAAAAAAACAACTTTTCCCAGTATATATTTATTTTTTACTCTATGGCTCATAGTTAATGTGCAATTTTATGAATATAGATAGATATATAGAAATGGATTGGAATATATAATAGAATGACCCTAGAGCATGATGAATATTATTATATTATTATCTTGGAGACTTCATAGATTCAACTTGAGATTTCCCACAAGGTCCCCTCATTCTAATGAAGAGTCTGTATTCATCGAAGGTCATTGCTGGGTAGAGTGCAGGTCTTTCAGGTGTGACAAGCTGTTTTAATGGCTCAATGGGTATATCACTTCTTGGGTTATAGAAAAAAGCAAGGGAAAGTCTCTCTTGATCTGAATTCACGATCACTCTGTGCTCCACACTCTTATACGTTGCATTGCTTAGAACCTGTTCAATTGTCAACATACACAAACAAATTAACCAATTAACTAATGCGACTTATATATATCTCAAAGAGGGAAAAAGGAAAAATGAGGCAAATTTTAACAGTATAAAAAAGTTAAACCAGAAATTTAATTAAAAATATGTATATGTATATGTATTAAACTGGATGATTCCGTCAATAAAAATTCTAAAAGAAATTATGACATCTATAAAAGTTAAAAAAAAAAAAGTACTTTTATAAAAACATTTTACTGACATATTTTCATAAATATAAGTGCATAATTTTTATCTCTTGTCAATAAAACAATTGAGAAAATTAAAGCTTAGTTTTTTTTTTTTTCATTTTCGCTACTATAATACATAGACTAAAACGAGGGAGAAACTTCTTTTCACTCTCAATTATTTGTGTAGAAATCTTGCAGAATAAATTATACTTATTTGCCATATTTGTTTTTGAATAAGAGGGATTTGGTAGTTATGTTACCATCTCTCATCATTGACCTGTTTTATTCCTGTCATTATTAGGTTTTATTTTTTGTCATCATTAGGATTAATTTGTTTCCTTTTCTAGTTCGTAAGGTGAGGGTGGCTGAGAGGCTACTTCCTCTATTTATACCATTGTAATATATTTTCTTAATCAATCAATGAGAATACAAAAAACTTATTCTCTGATATTCTACATGGTATCAGTAGCAAATCGATCCTTTCATCTTTCCCAATGACCAAATACGACATGGCTACAGAAAAAGATACCATGCCGAAAGAGGACAGAAATGGATCCTCATCGCAAGTCAAGACCATTCCTGGTGTGACCTTGGAGGCAACCCCTCATATTCCCATTACAGGACACAAACTGAATGGGAACAACTAACTTCAATGGTCACAGTCAGTCTTGATGTTTGTCAGCGGCAAAGGGAAAGATGAATACCTCACTGGTGAAATTACTGCACCAAAAACTGGAGATCCAACCTACAGACAATGGAAAACTGAGAACAACATGGTCATGTCATGGCTAATAAACTCCATGACAAATGAGATAGGTGAGAATTTCCTTTTCTACACCACGGCTAATGACATTTGGAAAGACGCAAAGGAATTTTATTCAAGCAAAGACAACACATCAGCCATCTTTGAGATTTAGACAACCTTGCAAGATCTACGACAAGGAGATCTCTCAGTCACACAATTCTATAACATCCTTACACGTCAATGGCAGCAGCTTGATGTGTTTGAAGAGCACATCTGGACCTGCTCAGCTGATTCAAAGAAATACAAGGAGATTGTGGAAAAGAAAAGAATTTTTAAGTTCTTGATGGGACTTACAATAACTTAGATGAAGTCAGAGGAAGAATACTTGGAACCATACCTTTACCAAGTATTAGAGAGGTCTTCTCTGAAGTGCGTAGGGAAGAAAGTAGGAGGAAAGTGATGCTAGGAGAACCCTCAGTTCTGCCCGTGGCAGAGCAGTCAGCACTAGCAGCTCATGGATTCCATAACTTTGCCATTGACAATCGTTTAAAGAAGAAAAGGCCATGGTGTGATCATTGCCAAAGATTTGGCCATACCGAAGACACATGCTTGAAATTACATGGAAAACCAGCAGATTGGAAGCCCTCAAAACCTCCTATATGGACAAGAATAGCCGAGGTAATCACGTCAACTCAAGAAGGAAGTAATATTGTTGCTCCTCAATCCACCCCTTTTAATCAAGAACAACCTGAAGCTCTCCAAAAAATGTTCTCTCAGATGTCTTCCCAAAGCAATACCAAAGTTACTTCACTAGCAAATAAAGGTAACTTCTTAGGTGCTTTTACTGTTAAAACAGGAAATCATATTCCATGGATAGTTGACTCGAGAGCTTCAGACCATATGACGGGGGATAAATCATTATTCCATCATTACAATCCATGCTATGATGGACTCTCTGTAAAAATTGCAGATGGTACACTCTCTAAAGTGGCTGGTACAGGTCCAGTCACTCTCAAAAGATATAGAGTTAAAGTTTGTCCTACATGTACCTAATTTGGATTGCAATTTGTTGTCTGTAAGTAAGCTCACTTATGATCTTAACTGTGTTGCTAAACTTGTCTCTAATTTGTGTGAATTTCAAACTTTGGATTCAGGGAGGACGATTGGCAGTGCTAGGATTTGCTCAAGGCTCTACCTTCTTCAAACAGATCAAACTCCTACAAGACAAACTCACAATGCAGTGTGTGTTGAGTCAGCCACCCAGTCAAATAAGGATAATGTTATCATGTTATGGCACTATCGTCTAGGTCATCCTAATTTTTTGTATCTTCAGAAAATGTTCCCTTCATTGTTCTCAAATAAAAATCCAAAGTTGTTTCAATGTGAAGTTTGTCAATTTTCTAAACATGTTCGTCATTCTTACTCTATGTTACCTTATACCGCTTCACGTCCTTTTTCATTGATTCATAGTGATGTGTGGGGGCCATCTAGAGTAAAAAATATAACTGGATCTAGATGGTTCGTGTTATTTGTGGATGATCATTCTAGGATAACATGGTTGTTCCTTATGAAAGAAAAATCTGAACTAGGTCACATTTTCAGAAAATTTAACACCATGATCCAAACTCAGTTCCAAACTAAAATCCAAATTCTTAAAACTGGTAATGCAAGAGAATATTTTGAAACATCTCTTAGAGAATATCTGGACAGCCATGGGATCATTTACCAAAGCTCTTGTGTTAACACCCCACAACAAAATGGGATAGCAGAAAGGAAAAATAGACATATCCTAGAAGTTGCTAGGTCTCTAATGTTCACCACACATGTTCCTAAATTCTTCTGGGGTGAGGCTGTTTCAACAGCCACCTACTTGATAAATAGAATGCCTTCTCGTGTCCTTAAATTTCAAACACCTTATCAGGTCATTTCTAATTGTTTTCCGCAAACCTGAATCTTGCCTACCCTTCCAATCAAAGTATTCGGTTGTTCTGTGTTTGTCCACCAACAAGCTAGTAAACTTGACCCAAAGGCTCTGAAGTGCATATTTGTTGGCTATTCTCCAACCCAAAAAGGGTACAAATGTTATTCTCCAACCACCAAAATTTTTTACAACTCTATGGATGTCTCATTCTTTGAGAATCAACCTTTTTATACCAAAACTGATATTCAGGGGGAGAATTTTACTCAAGAATATCAGCTTTGGGATATAGATACGTTGGAGTCAACCTATGGTGAAAGTTCCCTAAATGTGTCACCTCAAATAAACCAGATTGATACAAATGTATCCATTCACCCCAATCTGTTGTCGCTGTCTGTGTCAGATCAGTCTTATGATCAGCCAACATTGTCCAACACTCAGTCTCCTGATCTGTCAGTGGTAGATCAGTCTCCAGTTCAATCAGACCAGTCAAACAATCAGTCAACTGTTCAGCCATCTACTTCAACACATCCCGCTGAAATACGTGAGCTCCGTGTCTTTACTAGGAAAAACAAGAAACAAGAAGGTAAAGAACAACAACGAATCCCCCATTGCCATGAATCTTACCTGAGTTTAGAGATTGAAAACGCACAAGATAATGAGAATTGTGGCCCTATTTCAAGTGTTGAATATGATGATAGACCTATTGCACTGAGGAAAGACAAACGTTCTTGCACATCTCATCCCATTTGCAAATTTATCTCTTATGATGAGTTATCTTCTCATCACTTGGCTTTTGTTAGCAATCTTGATAGAATTCAGGTTACAAATTATGTCTATGAAGCGCTTATCAAGCCAGAATGTAAGGAAGCCATAATGGAAGAAATTCATGCTCTTGAAAAGAATGGAACTTGGGAATTATCAAACCTACCATCTGGAAAACATCTGGTGGGTTGCAAGTGGATTTTTACGATCAAACAAAACTCTGATGGTAGTATCAACAGATATAAAGCATGATTGGTGGCTAAGGGTTTTACACAAACCTATGGGATTGTTTATCAAGAGACATTTGCACCTGTAGCAAAGCTCAACACAGTTCGGATTCTACTCTCGCTTGCCTTAAACCTTGATTGGCCTCTCTATCAGATGGACGTGGAGACCTTGAAGAGGAAGTTTACATGGAGATTCCTCCAGGTTTTGAAACCTCAGAAAATGCAAACAGAGTCTGCAAACTTAAGAAATCTTTGTATGGATTGAAACAGTCCCCAAGAGCTTGGTTTGATAGATTCACAAAAAGTGGTAAGGACGTTTGGCTACATTCAGTGTCAGTCAGATCATACAATGTTCCTCAAACAGTCACCCTCAGGGAAGAAGGCTATTCTTATAGTTTATGTTGATGATATTGTTCTGACAGGTGATCATGAAGAAAAGATCAAGAGATAAAAGAGTCTCCTAGCCAAAGAATTTGAAATAAAAGATTTGGGCAATCTCAAATATTTCCTTGGGATGGAGGTAGCTCGGTCTACGAAAGGAATTTCAATTTCCCAACGGAAATATGTTCTAGACCTCTTAAAAGAAACATGGATGCTTGGGTGTAAACCATCCGAGACCCCGATGGATGCAACTGTGAAGCTTGGTATTCTTGATAAAGATACACCCGTTGATAAAGGAAGATATCAAAGGTTGGTTGGAAAGCTCATTTATCTATCTCACACAAGACCAGACATTAGTTTTGCAGTGAGTACAATGAGCTAGTTCATGAATTGTCCCACAGAAGAACATATGGAAGCAGTGTATAGAATTCTTAGATACTTGAAAATGACACCTGGTTAAGGATTATTTTTTCAAAGGTCGGCTAATAGGAGAATTGAAATATTCACCGATGCTGATTGGGCAGGATCAGTGACTGATAGGCGTTCAACATCCGGTTATTGTACTTTTGTTTGGGGGAATCTAGTCACTTGGAGAAGTAAAAAGCAACCAGTAGTGTCTCGTAGCTCAGCAGAAGCCGAATTCAAAGCTCTTTCCCAAGGCATATGTGAGGGGATATGGCTAAAAAGGGTACTTCATGAAATTGGAATCCTCAATTCGGACCCCATAAAGGTGTTATGTGATAACCAGTCCCCCATCAGCATTGCTAAGAATTTGGTCCATCACGACAGGACAAAACATGTAGAGATTGACTGTCATTTCATCAAGGAAAATATTGAAAACATTACGAGACTATATCCCTCCAGTATACTCCTACAAGCCAACAAACGGCAGATATTCTCACTAAAGCAGTGCCAAGAAAAAAATTTGAGTACCTTACATCCAAGCTAGGATTGTTCAACATCTACAACCTAGCTTGAGGGGGAGTGTAGAAATCTTGCAGAATAAATTATACTTATTTTCCATATTTGTTTTTGAATAAGAGGGATTTGGTAGTTATGTTACCATCTCTCATCATTGACTTGTTTTATTCCTGTCATTATTAGGTTTTATTTTTTGTCATCATTAGGATTAATTTGTTTCCTTTTCTGGTTCATAAGGTGAGGGAGGCTGAGAGGCTACTTCCTCTATTTATAACATTGTAATATACTAGTATTTTCTTAATCAATCAATGAGAATACAAAAAACTTATTCTCTGATATTCTACAATTTGAGATGCATACAACTAGGGAAAAAGAATTATGTTTTTTTTCTTTCCAAAATGACCAATCTTAACTAGTAATTAATTGTTAAATTAACTTTTTTTTTTCTTTCGTTCCAGTCCGAACCAAAAACATCAAACTTCTTATATGTTATCTCAAACCCGTTTAGCAATCCAATCCACTCAACTTATATGTCTTCTATACATGTACTTTCTGATAAATCTATGATTTTGATATCCTCTGAATGTGTATTTTGAGAGTCATATATAGCTTTTAGAGATATAAATTTCATTAGCTGCTTCTAAAATTATCATGACTAATATGTCTTGCCAATAAAGTGAAACCTATGACTAAATGTCTAGCCAATAAAAAAACCTATGACTTCAAGTGATAACTCTAGCCAAATGTTTATCTATTTATGTGGACATGTGCGCGTAATTTCCAATAGTATAGAGTTTTTTTAAAACAATAATATGAGGATAGGTTAAAAGAATCAATCAACTACTAAACTCATCTTTTATCCCAAATCCCAAGCATATAAACTATACAAGGTGATGCAAGTGGTGACGCACGCAGCAAATATAAAGAATTGGAAATTAATTATGTCACTCGATGATAAAAAAATTTAAAGGATTAAACTTAGTCGCACTGTGTACTTTTTCCAATTTAAAATACATATTTTGGGTAATAATACATTTTTTAAAAATTAATGACCTGAGAAAATCATAAATAATGGTTATAAAATATTGGGTTAAATATGTTTTTTATCCTCGTAAAATTAGCGAGTTTTGATTTTTGACCCTATAAATAAAATTCAACGTTTTTGTCCCAACTTAATTTTTTGGTTACCATTTTCAGCCCTCAAATTTAAATTATCTAACCTTTTCAACATCGTACGTAAAGAGCATGTGCATTTTAAGAAAGACATATGCATAGTATCCATTTGTTGTTTGAAGAATAAACTTTGAAATAATCATAAAGAACAACCCCCAAGTTCCCATGTGTCTCTCCACGTGGGTAGATTCGTGTATTAAATTATCATGAATACTGGCCAAACATTATAGTTAGGATAATTTATGTGAGAGAAAAATATGATATTTTAATCTTAAATTTTACCTGTATTTGGTCTCCAATGTTGACGATGAAGGCATGTCTAGCAGGGTTGACCGTAATCCAATTATCAAATTTTCGAACTTGAAGACCAGCCACTTGGTCATCTGGAAGCAACATAGTCATCCCTCCTGGGTCTGAGTGTGATGATAGCCCTAGTGTCAATTCTGGCCTTGGACACTTTGGATAAAAATTCACTCTCATGCATGCTCCTATCTCTTCACCCCCAAATGCATTTTGAAGAATTTTTTCTTCTAATCCAAGGTTTAATGACAAAGCCTTCATTAATCTCCCACTTAGTTTCACTAGTTCTTTCCCATACTCATCAAACACTTCCCTGCACATATTTAACCGATAACTAATCAAATTGGATCCTCTATGCCTGGTTTTATGGTCACAATTGAATTAATAGTAAATGCACTCATAAATGAAAAATATAATTTAGTCTTTTTTTCCTTCAATCTCTAGCCATTTGCCAAAAATTAGATGTTAATATCATTTTTATCGTTTAATTATAATTATATTTTCTAATAATTGGATTCTCTCTTACTTTGACCGCTTGTCCAACTAGAGATTTGGCGTTGGATTCTTGTTGGACAGACAATAGGTAGAAGAGAATTCAAGTTTTTGAAAAATGAAGTGGCACATCGGATAAAATGTGAGACAAAAATGGTTGGTTCCCTAAAAAAATAAAAACTTATAAATAAGGTGAAGCGAAAGTCCAATAGATTTAAGAGAGTTACTTTTTTTTATTCTATGAGTTTCTCACACACCTTGTTCGGATTCTACAATTTGAAATATTTTAACGCGTTTGAGAGGATTTTATAGGTTGTTTATACTGTTTGAATTTTATAATCTGGACTTCATAAAACGCACAAGAAACTCAATATTATAAAAAAAAAAAAAAAGAAGATCCCAAGATTTATACCTTTTGAACAATTAATGAACCTTAGGATAAACTATTAAAGCCCAATATACAAAACACTCCTATAATTGGGCCTCCTAACAAAGTCTAGATGTGTAGTTCTCAAAACTTAATAATTAAATTACGAATCCCTTACTGTTTTATAAAAATAAAAATAAAAACACACTCCTCTGGATTGCCAGTCAATCCAAAGGAGAAAAAACACCATTTTTCTAATGCGTTTGGATGAGTGAATCCGAAAGCAAAAAAAAATGATGTTTTTGCCTTTATAATTGACAAATCTGGAGGGATGAAGTTTTTAAGAACTAAGAGAGGTGGGAGAAGAAAGTTCTCTTATATTACCTGCAAGATTGTGGAGAAGCAGGCCATTTGTTGCAGTCCTTGAGTGAAACAGGAAGGTAGTGCAAGAAGTAGTAATCACTCCAATCAAGAATAGCACCTTTCTCAACACCAAGTCTACTTCCATACCCTTCATAAGTTGTTGGAGAGTTTGCATATTGTTGCTTAGCCTCCATAGGCAAGTGAAAGAATTGACGCCAAGTTTCCCTAGCTTTGTCCATCAAATCATGACTCACCCCATGGTTTACAATTTGGAAGAAACCCCAATCACGACAAGCATCAGAAATTTGCTTAAGGATTGAAGCATGAACATCAAGGTCATCACCATTTAAGCCTCCAAGGTCTATGATTGGGATATTGATATCATCGTAAGAAGAAGAGTCTACAAATGGCCTATCAGTTGGGGGCTTGATATACCTATCAGGGATTGAATCTATACATCCTTCGGACAAGGATTGAACTCGGATTATGGGCTCTGGCCAATCTTTTTGGCTCTTCAACATTGCTAATAGCTAGGTTTGCTAAAGTTAGCTACCACTAGCTTCTTGTTTTATGTGGGTTTGCTTTCTAAGGTTGATACTAAATACGCTTCATGTATCAATATATAGTGGAAAATGGATTATATAGACATTAGTCCATCTTGACAGTTGACAATCTCGATCAACGATCTAAATCAGGTGTTTTATATGATAAAAAATATACTTACTGAATCAGGTGTAATATAGAATGTTTGATATCAATTAAACGACATTTTATGTGTCGACTGTGTGAATACAAGATTCTCAGACAATTAAATATCCATGTCCTAAAGTGTGTGCTATGACTCAGTTTGAGGGGCCAAGTGTGTGTGTGATAAAAAAAAAATTAAAGAGTTGGATTTTAGCCAAGATAAAGTAATGCGTACATAATAATAAACTAATGGTAACGTACGAAAAAAGTAGGATAGATGGGGATGAGGTCGATATGGTGGATGTTAAATGTAGAAAATGAAGTAGGACCATGGTGGTATATGGAAGCAAAAAAAACGTGCAATATGTGGGGGTTTCCTCTTGTTGAAAGGTATGAAATGAAGTTATGCAAGTTAATTAATTCCAAAAGAGACAATTTAGATAAATGACAAGGGACACTTGGTGATGTTTATTATTTTACACGTATGTAATTGAGTGGGATCTTAACTCAGACAAGTGGGTACGTTGTGTTTTTTTTGTCGATTCAAGTGGGTAATGTGTGATTTCTTTCATTGAATTGACATATAAAAGTATAGTACAAATGTTTAAAGATTTTTTAAGTATTCAATTGCAATGTTATTTTTTTGGGTAATAAGTATAATTACATTATATTATTACAATTGAATGAACTAGTATTAGTTTAAAATAAATAAGATAATGACCACGAGGATTGTTCTCGAAGTGGTCCATAAACTATGACATTGTCAATTAGTATACGAGAGGCCTAGCTTTCTTCTTAAAAATTGACAACTAGTTAAATGCTTTTCTTTTTATTTTTTAATCACATTTCTCACATTTTCTCTTTTAACCTACTTCTATATTTTACTACACGTCTCTTACATTTGTTTATCATCACATTTCTGTTAAATTTTTTCCTCTTTTTTCTTCCACCTTTTCTATCTCTTATTGTTACACTTCACACAGTTTATGAAGTGTGAAAGTATCTTTTTTCTGATTAAAACATTGACCTCACATTGTGTTTGTCCTATTCAACAAGTTTTATGGGTAAAACTATAGCTACTCCTCTTTGTCTCTATTGAATTGTAATTCAAATATAGATGTTTGGACTTGAAATAAGTCATTCTGGAGATCCAAAGGATGTGTTGGTTCACTAATATGGTATATAGTTGTTATAATGTATTGGAGAATTTATTTGCCATGCAAGTAACTAATGATATGTGACAGTTAGAAAGTATTGAGCCTATGTATGATATAGAAAGATCATCATCATGTGGTATAGACTACTGAAGTCAAGGAATAAGAAGAGCAACTAGAGTTGTTGCATACACAAAAAAAAATCGTATATTCACTCTCTTTTCACAATTCACTTTTTCTTTCTCTATTTTCTCTACAATCCTAGCAATTGGTATCAACTGCCTTCAGTTCCATTCAATCAAGATTCATTAAGAATCACATGCATCCACACTCGCTAATTAATTAGAAGATGACAAGTGTGATGGATAAACTTGAAAACAGATTTTGGGGAAAACTTCCAGTTCTAGATAGCAAGAATTGGGATAGATGACACAGGCAGATGAAGGTCCTCTTTGATTTTCACGACGTAGCAGACATCATTGAATCTGGTGTAGATCCTCTTGTAGAAAACACAACAAAAGTACAACGCACAACTCATATAGAACTGAAGAAGAAGGATTATAAGGCTATGTTTCTCCTTCATCAATGTGTTGATGTCGTAAATTTCCAAAAGATTGAAAACGCTTCAACCTCCAAATAATGCTGGGAAATCTTTCAGAAGGGACACGTAGGTGATGAGAATCTGAAGCAAGTGAGATTACAAACGTGCAAACGACAATTTAAATTGCTTTAAATGGAAGCAAATGAAAGTACTACTCAACACCTCTGCTCAGTCCACACGAACAACTTCCTTCACTCATAGTGCTAACTGTTTACGAATGAAGGCTTAGAAAGAAGGGAGCGGTTTTAGGATTCAGAAAACTAGAGTTTCTGAATTATGGAATTAGGTCAAGTGTGTACTTGCTTCAACACAATGGTTCTATTTATAGAACCACTTGTGTGTTCAGCAAGTCGAGCGCTATTGGGCTTGTGTAAGCCCAATAACCCATTTGCTGATTTTCTAACTTTTTGCTCCACTTACTAAACGTACTGCCAAGTAATAAGTCTGATAAGTGTTAGAAAGTGAGTAAATTCATGTCATATTATAAGGCACTTTAGTTACTTGTTTTGCAAGTTATCATAGGAAAAGCTTAGAATTATTGATCAAATGCCAAAATATTGATCCTATGTCTTCCCCATCAATTTGTGCAGGAAATAACAAGCTAGGACATGAAATTGAGCAAAGAAACATGAAGAATTGTCAAGGTGTCATCGCTACAGCGGAGGAACTGGTCGCTATAGCGCGCCTAGGCAGGGAGGAATTAAGTTTCCATCGCTACAGCGATGGATTTGGTCGCTATAGCGACCAAAGGCGGTTTGAACCCCGTTTGTTGACGTGGAGCAAACCCAAAGGCCAAGAAAGCTTCGATCGCTACAGCGACCAACTCATCGCTGTAGCGAGCCTTGAAAAAACCAGTTTATATATATATAGCCTTTCAGCTCATTTTTATAGTATTGTATTATTATTGTAATTTTTAGGTTAAACTTTCAGAAAGAGAATAAGGCTAAAAAGAGGTATTCTTCATAGAGCAAAAGTGATCCAAGTGTAGATTAACTAAGAATCTTTGAGAAATCAAGTCTTAGCTTTTGATCTTCATCTTTCTTTCCACTTTTGTATTGTTGTGATGACAATGAACAACTAACTTTCCTTTGTTGGGATTGGAGGTACTTAATATAGCTTAGATGTAATCTTTTGATCTTTAAATATATGATTCTAGCAACTTATGTGATATTGAGTTTATTCTTGCTAGTCATTCTTATGCTTGATTTAAATGCTATTGACAAATACTTTTGAATATAAGGTTAGAATAATCTTCTATCAAAATATGAAATTCTAGACAGGGAATTGGGTTTTGATAATCATATAAAGTATCAGAACGTAAAGCTTTCGGATCATTTAATAGATTAGGAAATCGTCGATTAAACGATACGATCGATCTCAAGACGTCGTTTAGACATGAATGATGTACCTGATTGATACGTGATAAGTTCGCTAAGAAGCTAGAATCCATATACATGATCATTAGAATATTTTCAATGCTAGATTAAGAAACTCCAATCTCAACGCTTTTACGCCCTATTACTCTCCGTTTTTATTAATGTTTTAAAGTAGAATAGTTTATAGCAAACAAATGATTAAACCCTTAACTTAAAATGATAATCGGTGTTGAACGGTTTATGATATCGCATTAATCCCTGTGGAGACGATATACAAATATACTTACTTTTGACCAACATCAAAGTCTCACTTATTTCTCTCATTTAACTGTCATTTTGTGTGTGACCATGTATGTTCTTGTAACGTTAGCAATAATTTTAAACATTTTAATATTATAAACAGTGAGCAGTATCTAGCAACACATCACTACTACCCAAGTGACAAGAATGACAAGTGATATGACGAAACTTTTTTATGATAAAGATATTGTGTATAATTACCATTTTGACCTCATGTCTGTATTGAACACAAGACATAACATGTCATCCTTGTCCAATTCAATTCGGGCTCGTAGACATTTCTCATGTTATATAGGAGGGGCAAATTCCATCTGGGTTACTCATGTCCCTCAGCATGATTCGTAGGGTTACCGATCAACCGACCTTACAGTAATCCTGTTACGGATGACATTTGTACGACAACAAAGTACCTGACTCCCACATCTAGGGTACATAGTGGTTTCAAGTCGAATGGTGGAATACACCACTTATCACTATGAGAATGACTTATGACTTTTACAAAACCTTCTATGTAGCATTCTCATGTCGGGTCAATCCAATACAAATATTACTCCTACTATTTATATCTATGTGAAGACTTGATAACTCCTTATCCATGATGTGTGAGATGTGATCATCAGTCTACTCACATAATAATCTATATGTTTTAATGTTATCTCACTTCACACTAAAGCTTCACTACGGATTTTTTAAGAATTGTGTTTTTGTGTTTAATGGTGTCTCAGGATTAAATCAATCTTAATGTTCCATTTAAATGAACTAGCAATTATATGGACTTTACTTTAACTCTTAAACAAATAAGAAATATCTTTATTTAATAGATAAATATTTGATACAAGTACCAAATTCTTATAAAATATTGGCTTCCAAGACTTACACCAATAATTTACAAAAGGTATTGGGCTCTTGTACAATATTATACTTTCTATATACTCCTCAAACAAAAACAATAAGAATAGAGATGAAGGAGATAAAGAGATTAAAGAGAGAAGATAAAGTATTGTAGTATGCACTTTAATTGTATGATTTTTGTTACAACGAAAGTTATATTTATAGGAAAATACCATGAGCCTATAACATGAGGCAATGGCTACTGAGGCAATGATTAATGAACCAATGGTTAAATACACATCCATTAATATTATTTATAACTTTTACTATTGGATGTCTATTGAGGATATGTCTCATTGAGAATAAAACCATGGTAAAGGGAAAAAAAAAGTGCAGAACATATTTATTTCTTTCCTCGTAAAGACCCTTATATCTGAGACAAAAAAGATCAATTAATCATTTGTACTAGTTGCTCAAAGTTTTACTTGGTCGTGACTTTGTAAAAATATTTGTTATACTCTTCTCCAAACTAGCAGTGTATGTGATGTTACCTTAACATTTAGTTGTTGCAAGAACCCTTTTTAGAATAAGAAACCACAAGTTTATTGAATGTGTAGAATCACAGTTCCCGATAAAAAGTGCACTGCGAGCTTCCTTGATGTAGTGATAGAATCTTCATATGTTTGAAAGATATTATTTTATCTCTAAGGTACAAATTGTATGCTTAACTTTGTTTCAGTATCACAGTTCCCGATAAAAAGTGCACTGCGAGCTTCCTTGATGTAGTGATAGAATCTTCATATGTTTGAAAGATATTATTTTATCTCTAAGGTACAAATTGTATGCTTAACTTTGTTTCAGTGTCTTTATGTTTAGTGATATTGACGAGAATAAAGTATGATGACATCTACAATTAACAAAATACATAAGTGTTCTCAATTGACCTAAGATTTGATACTCCAAGACCAATTCAAATTGTTCATTATTTTCTTGAGGCATGACATGATCTTTATTCACATCAAATTATGTTAATACATTTGTTATATAGGTTTAGTGACACACAAAGTCAAATTTAAACAATTAACTTGCAATTTCAAACAAACTTTGTGCTTCCAACATATTTCATTTTAAACAGATTTCAAAAGCTCTTCAAGAGTTCTAATAATATATGTATATGATCATAAAAAATTCAATTATAAAAATTCATTTTCAAATGTGTTATTAAAATGGACAGATGGTGTCATTCTGATATTCCTCATTTGGAAATATTCACTCAGAATATTATACAACATGCATCTTGATTGTTTGAGTAAATAGAAACTTATTCATTTTAATTAAGTCACTTCTTCAATAGTTTGAATAATATTTCACATAGAAATTAAATCATTCAAAAAGTTTTATATAATCATCACTATCAAATTAATTGTGAATTTTTCAAGCGTCGAAAACTCAAAAAACAAAACAACGGAAGGCTCGACTTAGAAAACAAATTTCGAGCTGATTGTTTGCTTGCAGAGAGACCTATAGATCAATAAAAAATACATAAAAAGATATGCAAAGTTTCATAGTATTTTGAAGATATTTAGATTTATTTTTATTTTTCAACCAAAGCGTGCAAAATTACAATTTCGTTATGAGTAAGCGTATACTCATGGGTCAAATTTTATTCCCTAATTTTGTAGGCATGTTTAGAACATTATAAGAACTTTCACTTTAAAATTTTGGAGTTTTTAAAGGAGAGACGAATTAATTATGAATTATTTAAGAAATTCATAATTATAGAAAATAAAAATTTATAATTAATTCGTCTCTTGTCGAAAAAAATATAATTTTTTGTGTAAAGCCATATTTTAACATCCTAAACATGTCTGGAAAAAATCATGAAATAAATCAACTTTTAAATCACTTTTTTAGAATACGCGTATATTATAGGGTCAAAAATAAGAAGAATCGCAAATTACAATGTTAGAATATGTGTTTTTTATTTTACATGGTTATTTTTTAGACATGGCGTATATCAGGGGTCAATTTGAACAATTAACCCTTTCTAAAAAATTGTTTAAATTTTGAAATGAGTCTATAACAATATATAAAGAGCATGCATCCTTCTAGACAAGGATCCTCTAAAATGAGTAAAGTGTAAAGTGAAAAAAATCAATAGTTGTTATTGTAACAAACTCATAATTTGTTATGATATATCTATAATATATATCGTTAATTTGTTAAATTAACGGTTGATATTGTCCACTATACACTCTAAGGAGCCGGATCCCATCCTTTTGGGTTGTATTTTTCTTTCATTTTTACCCCTGATTAAACTATTTTATCATTTCTATAAAAAAAAATTAAAAGGTATTTTATCGTTTCTATAATATTATTTAAATTATCAATTAAAAAATTAGTTAAATCTCATTAAAATATTAACACTCTACATTAAAGAACAATCCACGACAATAGAAACAATATTGGATATTGTAAAAAGAAACTTTATTTTGATTTTATATAAAAAAAATATTGTGTTTTGGTGTAATATTTTTTTTTATTTTACTCTTCAATTAATGATTTTTTTAACATTTTATTGTTTTTTGTTAATAATGACATAAAGACTGTCATGTTAATGTTCATCTTAACGCTAGCTATGATAAAAAAAAAAATTATAACTAACAACGATGAGTTTTTTTATTAAAACAAGTGGTGGTTTAAAACAATTTGTGTAACTTGAGTACTAATTAGTTGGATGTTTGGCATTCGAAAAAGAAAAATTACGTTTGGAAGCGGAGTATTATAGTTTGACATGTGTAAATCGACTTTAAAATATACTGCCAAAAAGAAAATTTGACTTCGACTTTATAACTAAACGTAAAAGAACCGGGTACAAACTTGAAAACGATTTGCACATATATGATTGAAAATTTATTACAAATTGACAAGAAACTAAAATGAAGTCCACAAAAACTATAAAATACATGAGGGGTGTTAGCATTAAAGTAGGTCAAAGAGTGTGTTGTAAGTATTATTCTTTTGTTTCGTTATCATCATATTATAGATATGAAATTCTCCTCGCTGATTATAAAATCTTCTCCATACTTTTTTTTTACGTTTTCTCCATACTTGAATATAAAGATCAAACACATGATCACACTAGGTTAAGGGGTTTAAATTTCGTATCACTTTATCTATCGATTGTTGATGTGATGTTGACATTATTCAAAATTACATATTACTTTTTGTTTTTCTCTATTTTTTCTCTTCCACGTGAGTTCATTTTTGGCTTTCAAGTAAGATGTTGTGGATTGATATTCTTTAGAGAAAAAAAACTTGATGAGTTGGTTCACTCCTTTTTTTTCTCACTTAAACCATGATCTTAGTGTTTCCTCCGGTAACTGAATTGTGCTAATTTTCAGCCCTCAAAGTGGCACACGTTTGATAAACCTTGTGATGGGCAAGACTCTATAAATTGAGAACATATTCACTATGTTTCATGGTCATTGAACCTAATTTATCTCTTCATAAAATTACATCATCGAGTTTGAGTAAGTGGAGGTTTGGAATAGCGAAACAGAATAGTTACAATAACAAGAAGTTCAGCTCTAACATAGTAATGGTTGGAGTTTAGTGCTCTTTTAAATTTGCTTCCACTTCCTGGTTTAAACATATTGTTGTATAGCATGTTTAAATCAATTAGAATGTTTCACAATCACATGTTCTTCCTTTTCTTTTATTTTCTTTTTTTGTTGAAACCAAATACATCATCACTCAATTGAATCTATCTATGACTTATAACTTTGGAGTGCGCTGATCTCAAAGTTTTATGTTTGATTCTTACTGATGCTAATTTCGATGAATTAGTATGTACAGAGTTTTGCTCTGACTTTAAACGGGACTCCCGTAAGTAGAATATGGGATTGAACCCTCAAAATTTTAAAAATAAAATTTAATCTCTCAATATACTCAAAAAGTTAAAATACGCATGAAAAATTCAAAATTTCACTAAGATATGACATCAAAACAAAATACGACAGAATAATATGTAAACCAAACACTATCTAAAACCAAATCACAACCTTTTTTAAAAAACAAAATTACAAAATAAAATTCACACTATTTGAATCAACAATGTGAAATTCATTCAAACATAGCTTAGTTACACTCCTACTCACCTAGTAAAATAACACCTTTTTTCTCCATCTATGGCCATGGAGTGTCACTTATGTTCTTCTTCGATTACGAACCCTTTTTTTTATATGATTATTACTGGATTTATTCATATGTATCGACATTTAAAATTTTACGTGACACTAAATTATAATTGTTTGATCATTAAAAAAATTACTTTTATTATATCTAACTTAATTGTCACATAAATAATGTATTAATATCGATTGACAATGTAATATAATAACTTTCACACTATTCCTGTTGAAAAAAAAAATGTTTTACCCTAATGGGGCATCAAACTTTATTGAGAAATGCTAACACTTGTCTTAGGTACATGTTAGTATATCAATGATAGAAATTATGTATTAGAAATTGTGTCAATTTATTTCTTAAAATATTGAAAATTATTTATTCTCATTAGATTTTTACTATTTATGAAATCTTTAACATATATTTTAAGGGCACGTGTTAG
Source organism: Medicago ruthenica (assembly GCA_018208015.1). Taxonomy (NCBI): domain Eukaryota; kingdom Viridiplantae; phylum Streptophyta; class Magnoliopsida; order Fabales; family Fabaceae; genus Medicago; species Medicago ruthenica. The sequence continues at coordinate 57,449,198 of CM031373.1, forward strand.
GATGAGAAAACGACATTTCAAACATTTATTCAGCTCTTTCATTCAGTTTTTCTTTAAAAAAGAATTAATCGGCGTGATCACACATGACAAAACCCCCTCAAATTAATCATACATTGAACCTTATCAATCTCATATACCATCAAAACATGATGTAATACGTTGGCATGATAAGAAGGGAAACATCTTTATGAGAAGCCAGAACTAATATAACTGTCTGAGTTCGATTCATGCATCCAAATTAAAGAACAACGTTGTTTGCCTTCCCTAATTTGATCGGTGGACCTGATTTTGTCTTGCATGAGGATACAAAATTATTGGGTATATGCCCAAATTTGTTAGGAAAATGTTGGTTGTGATGTGTCAGCAAAATTGGTGGATGCTCTTCTACGTATGGATATGAAAATCCTACACTTTTTGTAAACATGTTCAAGTTTGGGGCAATAAAAGAAACTCCCTCTCAATTCAAAGGAGCGTTTTTGCCCTTATTTAAAATAAGTAGCTAAATATACATTTATTTAATTATTTAAATTTGAAATATAGAATTATAAGAAAAATTGTTAGTGATGTCTCTTAACTTAATTTCATGTAACAATTCTTTTTTTTTTTATCCTTTTTATACAAGATTTGGTCATTTACGTACGCTAACATTGTTATTTTTTTTTACATGAAAAATCCAAAAGCTCATAAAAAACCAAGATCTTCATCAAAGAAATTCATTTCATTCTTTTGTTTCTAATGAAATACTACATCCCTCCCAAATTATAAGATCCTTTTGAGAAAAAAATTGTCCCTTTTTATTAGACTCCTTTGGTATTTTCAATTACATTAATTATTTCTTTACTAACATACCCTTATTTATTTTGCATCTTTTTCTTCAATCAACAATAAATACTATGTTGAAAACATAAACTAACTCTCTCTCTTAAGATAAAATTGTAAAAACAATAGTAATCATATACAAATTTAATACTACTACCAATTTTCTTAATTTCCGTGATTTTGACAAAAGGGTCCTAAATTTAGAGACGGAAGTAGTAGTAGTTTTGAGAGACACAAAATCAAAGAGGGGGATGGATGAAAGGGAAGGAACCCACTTTTTTTACATAACCCTAATCATCTTATTCCACACTAACAATTGGCCATATTCACCACTCAATTTTGGCTAAAATATATATTATGATTTTTATTTGCTAGAATGTAACAATAGATTCCCTTTTACTTGTGCATTTTAGACATGAAAATATGTTGATTTTTTCTAAGATATAGAAAAGTTACAACTTATACACCAAATGGTGGGACCTCTACCCGGACCCTGTGTATGCGGAAGTTTTAATGCATCAGGTTGTCCTTGTATAGAAAAGTTACAGAAAAATAGAAAAGTAAAACAACTTATACACCTCCAAAAATCATGGACCAAGAGAATAAGCATGTAAATCTAAGTGTAAAATATTAGCAATGTTGTATACAAAATATATGACAGTACAAGGGGTTGGTAAAGGTGGTTTGGTCATGAGTCATCACTCCTGCGGGTGGTGAAGAAATTTTTTAGTATAGAAGCGGTGCAGTCATTGGTTTTTTATTTTTTTGAAGGACAGTCATTGGTTGTTTTGTTTTGCCCTATATTTCAGAATTTCTGAAGTTATTTTTTATTTTTGTTTGAAGGATGAAGTTTTTTGTTTTGTTGATCGCTTCAAACGGCTATGTTTGCTATTCAAGTCTTTGATTATCAAAAGGGTTGGCTCAAACTATTAATAGAGTGTGATTCTTCTTTACTCGTTCAATTTTTCTCTTCTAACATTGTTTCTTGGATGTTGAGGACTGATTGGTGCAATTGCTAGGAGTTAATCTATTCCTTTTGTTTTACAATTTCTCATATTTACATAGAAGGAAATTCTTAAGTTGATAAATTAGATTCAATTGGGTTTAGTTTTAAATGTTATATGAACTTTGTGAGATAATAATCCGTTTTAGCTTGTATTGGGTTTATCTTTTATTAATATATTTTAGCATGTGATTTATTTGTTTGGGTTGACGGTGCCAACTTATTTAGTTGGGTACTTGGGATGAGTTTCCCATTCTAACGCCTCATGCCTTTTGTAAGAGTATGACAAGATCATGGTAAAACACCAAAGGTCAATCAAAGAAAAGGAAATGAAAACGAACCAGGAATTTGGCCAATGCTTATGCAACATAAAGTGATATGATCATCTTAAATTTTTAAAAGATGCACACTTATATTACAAAAGTTTTGGTGCCGAAATGCAAATTAATTTTTTCTCTTACTATTTAGTATTACTTTATCTTTTTTTCAATTCTTTTAATTTATATTTTTTATACCATTAATGAAGGATATTTTTGTAAAACATCTCACAATTACTTTTTTCTATACAACATCAACTATATTTTTTAATGGCTTAATTACATCAAAGGTCTCTTAACTAATTATGAGATTTCATGTTGGTCTCCTTATTAATTTTTGTTCCATTATGGTTCCATAAGTTTCCTCCGTCAGTCAAATAAATTCATTCTGTTATCTTTTGTTCAAAAACGTTAACATTCATCTTCCTCCTTCATCATCTTCATCCTCAAACCTAGAAAATTCATCATCTTCGTAACCAAACCCAAAAAAAATCATAAACTTCATCACAAAACTCAAAAATTAAACCCAAAATATTATCTTCATCATCATCATCCAAAATCAGCACAAATTTAAACCCAAAACTTAAACTCATAAATCTTCAAACAACAATAACACAATATTTAACCCAAATTAACAAAACTTAAACCCATAAATTAAAACAACAAATGACAAATTTAACTAATTAACCAAAATCATAACAAAAAAAAAAAATCATAACAACAACAGCAGCAACCCCTCCCTCTTTTCCACACCCCTCACTTTTCTTCTCCCTCGTCTCTCTTCTCACCTCAACAACCCCAACCTTTCCTCAATTCCAAAATGTGAAAAAGTCCTTGTAACACCCATACTAAATTATCTAGAATATTTAGCATGTGTATTATTCTGATATCGGATACATTAAAATTTTCAATAATAAATATATATACAAAACTACTGAATGAGTACAATTGGCTCGTTTATACAATTATCCAAATATCATAGAATACACTTTAATATACATATATAATCTGACAACCTCCTGAGCTTGTCCGTGACGAGCAACTGCACTTCATCCAGCGTCTTCCTGAAGAACTTCGTCTGAAAACCTCTTGCTTACCTGTAAACCTGCACCAGAAGGATTGGGATGAGACATAATGTCTCAGTGAGCTCCAGCCAAACCTACTGTTGGCAACCACGGGGGAAACCTAGGGTCGTCGTGCCTACTCTTAGCGATCTTGGGGATACCTACGATCGCCATCATTCTCTACATATTTCGCGATCAAGGGAAACCTAGGATCGCTACATGTCTTTACCTTATCTTATACTTTTCATGTACATAATCTTATGCTTAGTGATCGAGGGGGAGTCTATGATCACTTTATGTTGTCTGATGACTACTTGGTCTTATCTCTTAATATATAGTACATATACATAATCATATTCATATTCATCTTTTCATAACATAAAGTTAGTAGTTAGCGTTGAACAAACAATACATTATCTTGGTTCATTTTACGGAGTGCATCCGGGTGGAGTAACCCCGAAGTACATCTCCCATCATACCGGTGAAAATTCCTATCATATCAGGCTAACACCGGACTCCTCTTATCGTTGTGTGGACAACTCTCTCGATGAAGTCCCATCCGGCGAATCCCGGAGTCTGCTGAACACAACTTAACTTTGCATGTAGACAACCCTCTCGGAGAAGTCCCATCCGGCGTATCCCGGAGTCTGCTGAACATGCTTAACCTTTTAACATACGTGTGGACAATCCTCTCAAAGAAGTCCCATCCGGCGTATCCCGGAGCCTGCTGGACACGTTTAACATAGTCTTATATCTTACGTGTGGATAGCCCTTTCGGAGAAATCCCATCCGGCATAATCCGGAGTCTGATGAACACGTATAATCTTTATCATTAAGTTCTTAACTTAAGTTTGTATGTATATCTTATTCGTTCATATTCTTGTGCATATCTAATGCATTCTTAAGTAATCATTCTTAAAAGCTTAATTAATGCGTTTCTTAAGGGAACTAATCTTCCAATACATAACATATGAATCTATAATCATAGGCTTATCGTTCTCATAAGCCATTGCTTGGTATTGGAAACATTCCTATAACTGTTTAAACTTAATCTCTCAATCTTAAACAATTCTCAACATTTAGATGTTATTGCATAATCCTTGTTCCCTATAATTACATCCCTTTTTGGGAGCCTCTTGGATGAGTTAGAATGGTAGTTATTGTTTCTAAAATGTTTACGGAGAAAACGGATGCGAAAAACCATGCCTACACGCTCCAGAACACCCAAAACAGCAAGGCTGTCAAGTGCTGTCCTGATGTTGTCGCTATAGCCACGGCCTGTCGCTACAGCGACTGTAGGTAAAAGTCTGAAAAGCATGCTGGTCGCTTGTAGCGACCGTAGGCAGAACTTAATGCTGTCTGGTCGCTGTAGCGAGCTCCAGCTCGCTGTAGCGACCATGACAGGTCCAGAAATCTCAAAAATGGTATTTTTCATCATTCCAAACCATCCCAACACACCCAAGCTTCCCCAAAGGTATAAAAAGGATTTTCTTAAGCATATAAACAGTTTAAACATAGTTGGAACAAGGAATTAGCAAATAACATAGATTAGGACATTTTCTAAAATTGTTCAAATTATAATTAACTCTTAAACTTACTCAAGTGGGTTCTAAAACCCTAGGGAGCTCACCTAAGCCTTGATTGGTGCTTGACAATTTCAGAACTTCAAACCCTAACTTCACTCCTTGATTCTTCCTTGTTTCCCTAGCTTTTCTTGTTCCAAACTTTCCCCAAAAGTGCTTGCTTGCTCCAAGAATTGAGGAAGGAAAATGATGGATTAAAGCAAGGGAGGAGGGCGTGAGTTAGAGAGAGGGAGAGGGAGAGGGAGAGAATTCAGAATTGTAGAGAGAGAAGGGTGAGAAGAAAGTGAAAGAAAATATCTTCCCCCCTCTTTTTAAATAATCCACCTTTGCCCATTAATTACCAAAATGCCATTGCTTGCATAATAAGCTTCTAACACTGGTACTGTTACATCTGAGCGGGATATTACAATCTACCCCCCTTAAAGAAATTTCGTCCTCGAAATTTAGAATCCTCTCATACTACTTTCTCTACTAGTCAAAACTCCAGTTCGTCTTGTTTATCATAATTCCTTAGTTTTCCAACTCTATATAAGTCGATTATACTCGACAATCTTTCCCTCAATAGAAAGGCCTGATATACATTACATAATTCTTACGTAGCAGGGTGTGCGGTTGTCTGAACCAATCTACACGACTCACTTAGCCATGCTTCTTGTACATGCACTTCTTGCAAATTCAAATTGAAGTTATTAAGTCCTAGACATTCATACTAAACTTCATAAATTTTCTTCATAGTCCGTGTAATCTTACTTTGACGACATTGGGTCGTTCTTATCATCCTCAAATATTCCCACTCTTCAATGGGTTTCATGCCCTGCATTTATTTCCCATGAATTATTATCTTCATCTTTCGTCTCATACGACGACTTCTCACTTATAGACCTATGTCATACCCTTCCATATAGAATCATCCTTACACTGAAAACGTCTGATATTGTATACGCGCATGCAGATGCAAGGATCATTCCAACTTCATTTAATATTCTAAGTACAAGCAGGAGTTTCACCTCTAGCACCTGCTTCTTTCTTCCTGACATCACGATGTGCTACTTATCACAATCGCAATCATTACCCTCACTATGAAAATCTCAAAGATTTGCGGAATTCTTACAAATTACTCGTGCTCCGCTTCAGTTAGTATACAGCATCAACGCACATCTTATTAACTTAGGAATTCATTCTTCTTACTGGGAGTTTGCTAATCTCCCATCATTCTTGTCACTACTTATCTCGAGTTCTAGCCGTAGCGTAAATATTTCTACACCGATAATCCAAAACTCATAGGAGTTTAGCCCAAGTGATAAGTGGTATGAATCATCCCACATAACACCATAGGGTACATTTCATAGCATATAATTTGCATACATAAGCGAGCACGTGTACACTACTGCGGGTACACAATGCCTCACCTCATCTTTATCCGACTAACGGGACATCATTCTTGATCTTAACATATTTGAGACACTACCACATCATTTGGGAATCTTTTCTTACTCTTAACTCACTTCGTAACATCCGGGATTTGTCTTTCAACTGGCTTGCCAGGTTTGCCACGCCAATGTTACTCATGTTTATTTCTTAAGTGTACAACAACCTATAACAGAAATTATGGTTACATTCTCTCGGCATCGTAAACTTATTTTCTCATTCTGGACGTCGAGTTCAAGATCCTTGTTTTCAATAGAAAACTCTACTTGATTGCTACCAAAAAATAGCACACCTAGTCTTTAATCCTTTAGTCATAACCTGAAATTACGTAGCCCTTTACTGTGGACTACGAGTGACTTTTAATCTGCATAAAAGTTCTCCTTCCTTTACTGGTGAACATTAAGTTCAAGACATTCTGAAACCTTCAGCTAAGATAGGTTAACATGACATGGGTACAACATGAAATTAAACTCATTCGCCACTGTATTGTCGTTTCTGATCAAGGCCTCAATTCAAATATTTTATCTTGCAAGCGCAACCTGTACCGTTGTTGGCTCATGCTTAATTCCCTTTAGACTAACTGACTATTCAAGTATACTTGATGTTGTTAAGCTAAAATAGCTGAACTACCGTTTTAGCGATAACTTACATTGATTCAGACTTAATGCTAGAATCACATCCTTTTTTTTATTCCTTACCATATATTCTTAAACTATTCCAATATTCCATTTCTCATAGGTTTCGAGGTTTAAAGTATTCCTCAACTTAACTTTCTAAAATTTTCCATTAGAACTTGTGATATGTTCAAGTCGTCTATACTTACTGCTATTCCGTATAATAAGGATTAAGCACTTAACATCTTCTCGTTCTCTAAGCTTCAGCTTAGCATTGTTCATTAAATCATTCTTGGATTGCTACTCCGCTGCGCAACTCTGATTCTTAACAACTCGAGTTAGAATTGGAGCCATACACCACTATTGCCAAATAAAATTTCCTTGACCATTCCTTTTTACTTTATCACTTTGTAATTACCGTAACAAAACCATCTGATGTGTTTGTTTCTCTTGTGGCTTAAACCATATACTTACTTTCACAATAATACGCCAAAACCCGTAAACGGTTTTAAGCAACTATTACGAGCCTAATAATTCTCCTGTCAAACGGCTTATACTCTGATTCCAACTTAACTCTCCATATTCTGAATTTCTGTAATCATTTCTTAGTCAGCACATCATATAATCATTAAACATTGTGGAAACCCGATTAAAAGCATGCTTGAGGCAACTTAAATTCGCACACATTCACTTGTGGCAAATTCCAAAACATTCTATGACTTCTGGAGATTCACATCTTTCGTACACTGAATCCACTGAGGGTTTGAGTCCCGTTACTAATCGTTCTATCTTTATCCGTAAGGATTTCATATCCATAATCTTTCCGAGACAACTTCGGTCTCCATAACTCTATCATGTCCCTTAAGTTACCCCTTCGAGTTTCTACGGAACAATCCGTCTTGAATAAGATTCAAACTCTATCGGCTCCCTTGCACGTCTATACATAGGTTACGTCTCTTCGAGGACCCGATTAATCGTTCTTAAACTTCTGCACCTATCATTATCTATTGGATTCCTCCAGTAACTTGTTATCGTACTCTCAATTCAAATTTTGATCTTATTAGCCGAATGATTCTTCTTATAGTTTGAACAACCCCAAAAACTGTACTTTAATACCGCCTTCGAAAACTCGTCAACACAAAGCGATCTCTTTCAATTCTAGAATAATGGTGGAAGGAAAAATCCCTCGGTTGGAAACATAAAACTCCTCAACATTAACCACAATCTTAACCTTTCATATAATAAAGCCTCGCATAATTTCTCGGCTAAGATTCCGATTATCCTTCAAAACTGGTCTACTTTAATCTTGTGTTATCTTGAACTTACCTTCTTCAACCAATCGAGGAAATTCAATACGGTTCATCCAATCAAGGGTGTTCAACTTAATTCGTCCATCAGTTTCGCTAAATTCCAACGACTAATTATTCAATAGCCACCTTTCATGGAGTAAAATTTCGGTTAAGCTTAACTTATTTCCAATCTTCTTACTAATAAGCAATATCTGAAAATCTGATTCACACTTCGATATGCAACAGGTCTTATTATCACCTCTTAATCATCCATCTTAGTTCTCAGGTTGCATACCATCTTCTCTTCTGAATTCCCAAATCTAGCATTTATGGCTCGGGAGGTGCGGCTGATCTGATGGGGTTAATCTTACTTCCGAGTCATGCTCAAAGACCATACTTGCGTGGTTAGTTTCATCTGTCCAAATAATTCGCTTAATTCCATAATTAATTCTCTTAACCGTTTGGGCATTGAAATCTCATCCGATTCGAGTTCGATTCTTCAACACTCTATCTTTGCTGAGAGTCAGAGGTTTCAAAACTGACCGATAATTCCTCACTTCGAGTCTCTAGGTTTGGTACTGCAATTCCTTAACTCTGTACTCAGATTTGTTACTTAATCCACACCTCACTTTAACTTCTCAACTGCGGTTCTCGTCAAGGTTCCACGTCATCCCTTAGAGTATTCCATGATTCCTTAGTCCTTCTGTCTTCCGCAGACGAGGCATCATCCAATGATGCGTCCAACTGGGTTGAGGTGCTTCACCTTACCTTTTAAATATCTCTTATGTTTCTGAAATCTTGCCACTGACAGGCTTCGTTACTTACGGTTTGATGGCCACCTTTTGGCATTGAATACTTCTTCGCCAATTTCGTCTTATAATTCTGTCACCTTAATCTTCGCCCTTCATAAACTTCATTCCTCCTTGGTCACATTCAGCTCTCGGACATTTATCCTAACTGTCATATACTAGATTGAGTTGATCAGGCTCAACTAGATGTGACATTTAGAACAACATCCGGAACCCAATGGTCCCACTACTTTTATTAAATTTTTAATGACCCAAGGCACGGTCTGAATCGACCTGCTCTGATACCAATTGTAACACCCATACTAAATTATCTAGAATATTTAGCATGTGTATTATTCTGATATCGGATACATTAAAATTTTCAATAATAAATATATATACAAAACTACTGAATGAGTACAATTGGCTCGTTTATACAATTATCCAAATATCATAGAATACACTTTAATATACATATATAATCTGACAACCTCCTGAGCTTGTCCGTGACGAGCAACTGCACTTCATCCAGCGTCTTCCTGAAGAACTTCGTCTGAAAACCTCTTGCTTACCTGTAAACCTGCACCAGAAGGATTGGGATGAGACATAATGTCTCAGTGAGCTCCAGCCCAACCTACTGTTGGCAACCACGGGGGAAACCTAGGGTCGCCGTGCCTACTCTTAGCGATCTTGGGGATACCTACGATCGCCATCATTCTCTACATATTTCGCGATCAAGGGAAACCTAGGATCGCTACATGTCTTTACCTTATCTTATACTTTTCATGTACATAATCTTATGCTTAGTGATCGAGGGGGAGTCTATGATCACTTTATGTTGTCTGATGACTACTTGGTCTTATCTCTTAATATATAGTACATATACATAATCATATTCATATTCATCTTTTCATAACATAAAGTTAGTAGTTAGCGTTGAACAAACAATACATTATCTTGGTTCATTTTACGGAGTGCATCCGGGTGGAGTAACCCCGAAGTACATCTCCCATCATACCGGTGAAAATTCCTATCATATCAGGCTAACACCGGACTCCTCTTATCGTTGTGTGGACAACTCTCTCGATGAAGTCTCATCCGGCGAATCCCGGAGTCTGCTGAACACAACTTAACTTTGCATGTAGACAACCCTCTCGGAGAAGTCTCATCCGGCGTATCCCGGAGTCTGCTGAACATGCTTAACCTTTTAACATACGTGTGGACAATCCTCTCAAAGAAGTCCCATCCGGCGTATCCCGGAGCCTGCTGGACACATTTAACATAGTCTTATATCTTACGTGTGGATAGCCCTTTCGGAGAAATCCCATCCGGCATAATCCGGAGTCTGATGAACACGTATAATCTTTATCATTAAGTTCTTAACTTAAGTTTGTATGTATATCTTATTCGTTCATATTCTTGTGCATATCTAATGCATTCTTAAGTAATCATTCTTAAAAGCTTAACCTATAAATAGGCTCTTAACTTTGATCGTTGGATCACTCTTATTCTCATTAATTCTTAACTTATGTACTTGAAAGTACGTCTAATAATTTGCTATGAGCCTTTGCATAATTAATGCGTTTCTTAAGGGAACTAATCTTCCAATACATAACATATGAACCTATAATCATAGGCTTATCGTTCTCATAAGCCATTGCTTGGTATTGGAAACATTCCTATAACTGTTTAAACTTAATCTCTCAATCTTAAACAATTCTCAACATTTAGATGTTATTGCATAATCCTTGTTCCCTATAATTACATCCCTTTTTGGGAGCCTCTTGGATGAGTTAGAATGGTAGTTATTGTTTCTAAAATGTTTACGGAGAAAACGGATGCGAAAAACCATGCCTACACGCTCCAGAACACCCAAAACAGCAAGGCTGTCAAGTGCTGTCCTGATGTTGTCGCTATAGCCACGGCCTGTCGCTACAGCGACTGTAGGTAAAAGTCTGAAAAGCATGCTGCTCGCTTGTAGCGACGGCTGGTCGCTTGTAGCGACCGTAGGCAGAACTTAATGCTGTCTGGTCGCTGTAGCGAGCTCCAGCTCGCTGTAGCGACCATGACAGGTCCAGAAATCTCAAAAATAGTATTTTTCATCATTCCAAACCATCCCAACACACCCAAGCTTCCCCAAAGGTATAAAAAGGATTTTCTTAAGCATATAAACAGTTTAAACATAGTTGGAACAAGGAATTAGCAAATAACATAGATTAGGACATTTTCTAAAATTGTTCAAATTATAATTAACTCTTAAACTTACTCAAGTGGGTTCTAAAACCCTAGGGAGCTCACCTAAGCCTTGATTGGTGCTTGACAATTTCAGAACTTCAAACCCTAACTTCACTCCTTGATTCTTCCTTGTTTCCCTAGCTTTTCTTGTTCCAAACTTTCCCCAAAAGTGCTTGCTTGCTCCAAGAATTGAGGAAGGAAAATGATGGATTAAAGCAAGGGAGGAGGGCGTGAGTTAGAGAGAGGGAGAGGGAGAGAATTCAGAATTGTAGAGAGAGAAGGGTGAGAAGAAAGTGAAAGAAAATATCTTCCCCCCTCTTTTTAAATAATCCACCTTTGCCCATTAATTACCAAAATGCCATTGCTTGCATAATAAGCTTCTAACACTGGTACTGTTACATCTGAGCGGGATATTACAGTCCTCCATTCTGTTAACTTTTGTTTGAAAAATTGATTGAAGATCCTTGTTCTTGAACCTTCATCTTAGATTCACATCAATTGGTATCATTGAGCCATAAACTTGATTTTGATTTCAATTTAAAAAAAAAAATCTGCAAATTTTCCCCATTTTTTTCTTCAATTCTTGCGAGATTTAAAGTATAGTTGTACTGTTTTTGTGTATTATATTAAGATTACCGCAAAACAATTGATCAATTTCACGTATGATTCATGCTATTGGAGTAGAAATTGTGAATCTAATTTGGGTTCATGTGCGCTCATTGATGTATTTTTGCAAGTTCGTGACAATTTTTTATTTATGTTTTATGATGATTTGTATGTTTTGATGATGGATCAGTTCAGTTTTCGTACTTAATTCTTCATTGATTTCGAGTTTTTCTGCATATTTGCTTCAAATTCAAAACTCTATTGTTGCTGCAATTTTCCAGAAACTAATTGTGTTCATCATCATCTTCATAACTTTTGAAGGTTGCTGCAGAATTTTAATTCAATTTTATGTGTTATTGTTGTTTGAAGATTTATGAGTTTAAATTTGTGTTAATTTTGGATGATGATGATAATATTATGGGTTTTTTTTGAGTTTTTTTTTCTTTTGAGTTTTATGATGAAGTTTATGAATTTTTCTGGGTTTGATTATGAAGATGATGAATTTTCTGGGTTTGAGGATGAAGATGATGAAGGAGGAAGATGAATGTTAACGTTTTTGAACAAAAGATAACAGAATGAATTTATTTGACTGACGGAGGAAACTTATGGGACCATAATGGAACGAAAATTAATAAGGGGACCAACATGAAATCTCATAATTAGTTAAGGGACCTTTGATGTAATTAAGCCTTTTTTAATCTCTATGAAATTTGCTAGAATGACATTTTTTTTTAGGGATTTGCTAGAATGACATATAATTTGAAACGGAAAGACTATATAATAAATTTTCGAAATATCTCATGACCAAATTTTGTTGTCAAAAAAAAATTGTCTTGACCAAATTTCTTTTTTTAGAGATATGTATTTATATGTGGTATCGTTGAAACTTTTATGCTATGAAGCTGGATACGTAGTACGGTTGCGGGTACAATACGATACGGGTACGTGGATACGTGAAATTTTAAAATTTAGGATACGATACGGCTAAGATACGTTAACAAAATATTTATATTAAAATTTATACGAGTGTAAAATACTTGAAAAAAATAAGCATTGATTACTCTTTAATAATATATAATCATAAAAATCACAATTTACAAAAAATAATACATGTGATCAAAATAAAAAAATGAAACATTTTTCGTATAAAGCATATTATATTTTCATTCATACATTAGAATATCAACAAATGCATCAATAAAAGAACTCAAAACAAAGTTTGTTTAATGTTGATTGATTGAATCTCCTCTCTCTCGTTACTTTCATCCACCAAAAACATATTTTTTAATTGGTTAATCAAAAAACAATTATAGTGATTCATATCTTAAATTGAATCATATACATCTTCATTGAATTTTCACAACACAATCTCACTTTTTTACCCTTCATTTTTTTCTATGATACGTCTCTGTGAAGTATCTAATAATTATCTGTGTGTATCTGTCGAGTATCTTATAAGTATCCGATAAAATATATATTTTAAATTAAAATAATTAATTCCGATATTCCGTGGGTACGTATCCGAGAGTATCCGTGGAGTATCGGTATCTGATACGGGTACGTCTCAATTTTAGAGTATCCGGGCTTCGTAGCTTCTATGGAGAGTTTACCATCCAATTGCAGCCTACAAAACTCGAGGAACTAGCCTCAACAATTACATGCGAATATACAGAATTTACACAAAAAATGTACATACATAACAAGAGAGATATTTAATTGACTATGTGAGAGATATTTTTATTTTGTGAGAGAATGGATATAAAGAGTATTTGTTAAAGACATAAAAGAAACACTATATCATGCATGATATAAGTTTAAGACGAGTAGACTATTGTAAAAATAAAATAAAAAGGGGGAAGGTTACTTACATGATATCCAAAATAATTTGTTTTGTTTATTATCTAAAAAATAATAATTTGTTTTGTTTATAATATTTAAACAGAAAGTGTTAACAAATGCGTCATGGGCATTTGTTAAGAAATCAAATATAATAAAATTATCTTGAAATTTGTGTAATCAACCTCTTTTAAGATGTAAAAAATGACTTTTTTTTCAATAGAAATTTTACTTTTTTAGTTTTCTTAACAAGTATTCTAGAGAAACTGGTTAGCATGACACTATTTAAATTGTTAGGACATCATGTTCTAAGTTAGCACAAGACACCAAAAATGACAACCTTGATGTCAAGCATTTGGAGAATTTCTCGATGTCAAACTTAGTAGTCCTTGTGCAAAATTCGGGATCCCTGCTAATTTCCTCACATGGTGCCATCATTTTTTTTAAGAAGTTAAACTAACATGCGCTGAAATTGATACTGAAAAAGAATCGTACCAGAGATCTTAGAAGGAGTATACTCCAGGATCTCAAGTCAACATTACCAACATGTGGTGCCACCATTGGTTCTAACAGGACAACGAAAGCCCTAAAAATTTTACCATGCACAAATGAAAATGAAACCCCATACAAGCATAAACACAACAACCAGACAAATACAGCAAACCCATAATACGTGCAATAAGCATAATAGCAAAATCATTAAAAAAAAATGTATAGTAAACTGGTAAATATAGCAGTGTAAAATATAATATATGCAAACCAACAACATATAGGGCCCAATAATTTAGCCAAAGACCCAGATTTTAAGTTTTTGGTGTTTCATTCGATAAAAATATAATATTTTGAAATAATTAAGGGGCGAATTGAACTTTCTTTTTACCATGTAACCAATTTTTAATGATTAATAGTCATTTTTGTCTTTGAATGTGTAACGAGTAGTCATAATAATCTCTCAATGTATCGAAATTTTAAAATTGTCTTTGATTGTGCATTTGTTAGTCAAAATAATATTCAACGTTCAAATAGTCTCTCAATTTTAACGGTAACTATTTTCTTATAGGGGGTGCTAAGACAAAAAGTAAGTACATATAGAGATTGATATAACAATAAATATATTGAGAGACTCATGTGACAATATTAATGAAGCATTGTACCGTCACATACTATTTTGACTAACATAGTGCACAATCAAAGACTATTTTACAATTTTGATACTTTGAGGGGCTATTGTGGCTACTCGCTACACATTTATAGATGAAAATGATTATTTACCAAATTTTTAATAAGTGAAGACAGTAGTACTCAAGAAGTTTAGTTGAGTATGTACCCATCATCCAATTATGCATTGTCATGTTATATTTTTTTACTTTATTTAAAATATAATCAAATTTTGATTTTTTTTTTTTGAAGAAATCAAATTTCGAATTACTTTTATTTACAGGATACCTAAAAATTCTCCTTTTTAATATTAAATTTCTCATATAAGTTTTAAAATATACCAACCATTGAAACCAAACCAACCTATTATTCATCGGTTTGGTTTGGATTTTGTGAAAAAAGTTGTAAAAATCAAACCAGCCCCATTATTTTCAATTGGTTTGAATTTATTTTCTTCTTAAAAATGAAACAAACTAAATTGTTACACCCCCTATTCTCAATGATGGTATTTCTCCACAAAAAAAGAAAAAAAAACTCTCTCAGTTCTTTTTATTGAATTTCTTATACAAGTTTTTAAAAATATCAACCATTGAACCAAATCAACCCACTATTTTCAATTGGTGTGGATTTATTTTCTTCTCAAAAACTAAACAAACTAAACTGTTACACCTATTCTCAATAATGGTATTTCTCAAAAAAAGAATCTCTCTAGATTTCATTTTCTCTCACATTAACTTCTATTCTTTTTCTGTCCCCGTGAGCTTAGCTCACTTGGTAAGGGATAATGCATAATATATGTAAAGATTGGAGTTCGAACCTCGGACACCTCACTTATTCATCTTTAAGGTGAATTTCTCTAACCGTTGGGCTACTTGACAAAAAAAAACTTCTATTCTTTTCTCTTACAACTGCAAGAAACAAAATGGCACCCACATTCTCCTTTTTTTTTTCTTCTGTAGTAAGTTAGTGCATAAAATACAAGAGATTTTTTTTCCACTTTACTAACTTTTCACGAGTCCTCCAAATTTTTAATTTTACCCCATTCATATTATATAAACCAAATCTTGTTTGACATTTTTTGGATTACAAAATCCAAACTGTTTTTACTCAGTTTTGTTCAGGTTCGACTCATGTTATTAAAATGACATAATTTAAAATTGACAGCAAAATTTAATAATTCATCACAATTTATTAATTGGACATGATTTCATAATACATTTACATTAACGTAAACGCTAATTAGTACAAAATATTTGACACCTGATGACAGTCCGTCATATCACATTTTTAGAGTCATTTTAATTAAGTTTTTAGTTTATTCTTATTTATTTGGTATTTAATTTACAATCATTTTAAATAAATAGTGTATTGTTATTATATTTAGTGGTCATGTGATCAAAGAAGGAAAACTTGGCTGTGCTTCTATGAATTATATTGATGTGCCACTTGGCTTTGTACTACGGGCTAGTGTGTTAGAGTACTATAAAAACGTGTGAATAAAAAGGCATTGCCTAATTTGTTGGGCCAAGGAAGTGACGTGATACTGGTCCAATATGATAGAAAGAAGGCTAAATTGCTTTTTTGGTCCCTTAACTAATTTTTTGATATCATTTTGGTTCCATAATTAATTTTTTGTCCGTTTAAGTCCTTTAATTTCATCTCCGTCATACATTTTGGTCCCTTTCGTTAGTTTTAATAAAAAAAACGTTAAGTAAGTACACATGTTATTTTGGCATTGACTTTAACTTTAATTCATCTTCTACCTTCTTCTTCACTCATCTTCTTCTTAATCTTCATCAAGAACAACAAACAAACCCAAAAACAATTCAGAATAAAACCCAGCAAACAAACCTTCTCCTTTTCATCATCATAAACCTTCATGAAAAAACCCAGAAAAAATTAATTCCAATAACACCCACAACACAACATTCTCATTTCTTAACCAATCTCAAAAACTTCAATCAAACCTAATCTTAAAAAACAATTCTTCCAAATCCAATTTGTCTCAAAAAAAACAAATCTTCAAATTCCACAAAGTCCTTGAAAAACATTTCTGGAAAAATAGGATGAACACCAACAACAACAACATAATCAGCCAAAGCACCACCGTGCACAGCTCCCTCCGCCTTCTCCTCCGCCGCACCATCACAATTCATCGCTCATGACCATCACAAGAACAAAACCCTTTTCAATTTAAGGTGAAACAGAAAGAAGGTTGGAATTATTTGGGTTATTGGTACAATTGTTTGAGGTGAAACATAAATTAGAAAATATGAGAGGAAGAATGAGAGAGGATTGAAGGGTGTATGAATATGAATGAAAATAGATATAAAAGTTAAATAAATGTTTCTTTGGGTCAGATTTGAAGGTATTGTTAAGGTTTTTTTTGTTGAATAATTTGGAGAAGGAGATTTTGAGGAATTTGATTTAGTGAATAATGGGTCTGATTCAATTTTATGCGTCATTGTTGTTTGAGGATTTATGGGTATGATGATATTAAATTAAGTGTTGTTGATGAGAGGATGATGGAAAAATTTATGATTTTTTTTTCAGTTTTTGTTTTGCTGGGTTTTTTTATGAAGGTGGTGTTGAAGATGGTGAAGAAGAAGAAAGAAGAAGATGAAGAAAAGGAAAAAAATTAGGTGGTGATAGCGCACTGTTACTTACAATAGACATCCAAAATCCAACGATTTATTTTTTACAAATAGATTAAATGGTTAAAATTAAAAAATTAATGAGGTTTATGGTGGACCACCTATAATGTTGGTATACCTAAGACATTACGGGTTAACTCTTTGACGGAAGGGACCAAAATGTATAACAGAGATGAAGTTAAAAGACTTAAACGGATCAAAAATTAATTATAGGACCAAAGCGATACCACAAAAATAGTTAAGGGACGAAAAGAACAATTTAGCCTAGAAAGAATTGCTTAGGTTTTGGTACAGTGAAAAACAAGAAGAAAACGGAACTAAAGGGTAATATAAAAGGGCATCAACTCACATATTGGAGATCATTCACGTTTTGGGACACCAGGAGGCTGAATCACATTTTGGAGGATTGAGGGGAGAAATAATCACGCGCAAAGAAAAGGAGATTAGCAACACGGCACAGAGAAAGACTTGAGGAACAATACGATGACATGGTTAATTTTATTTTCCATTCTATTTATTTGTATCTCTATGTAGATAAATTTCACTTTGATCAGGTTTTTAGATGATTTTAATTTGAGTTGTTTGAACATGTAATTGTTGACACTATTTGATACAATTGCAATTCTAGTATTATCCAGTATATTTGTTCTTAATGTTTTTCATGTGTTGATCTCTATTATCAATTGACTATTGACCATAGCTGTTGGTTTAGATATAGTATATTGGTCAACCTAACGGATTAATCTAGGGATAGATAATTGTTAGATTGTGATTTTAAATTAACGCTTGTTTAAACCTTTGAAGATTACGGGCTCACCTAAGGGATTAGGGGGTTGTAATCTTAGAAGAGAGCTCTGACTCAAGGGATTGACATGAGCTATTTTGTTAATTATTGTGATACTAGAAGAACTATTGTAGAAAATAGGTACAATTACCAAACAATGACAATTAATTGATTCGAAAGACCTGATCACTTTAATCTCCGATATTTTTCAAAACAAATTATTTATTTATTTTTGAAGGAAAAACAAATTATTTTTATTTCCTGTTAAACTCAAATATATGTTTTGCATACCCCATTTTTTTAATCCTTATTATAATTGAATTGTCGAGTTGAGATTAAAACAATCTTTGTGAAAACGAACTTATAAATTTTATTACTTCGATGTATTTTTAGTACACTTGTTAAAAGTCTATCAACACCTAAAGCTAAATTAAAAGTACAAGAATATGGAGGTGGAATGAGGGAGAAGGCTTGTCATCCCTCTAGTGCGCCCTCATAAAAAATTGGGAATATGAGATGATGGAACATGAGAAGGTGGAAATTGATTTGAACAATCCGAGGTCCAAACTGATCTAAAATACAAATTGTTGTGGGACATCCCATTTTGACCATTCATACTTACCCCATAACTATTGCTATGAAGGTCTTTGTTGACATAGTGTATGAAAAGTCAACAGTGAAACCATGACATCTTAACCCCGACCCCTAAAACAAAAGTAAGAAATAAAATGAGAGAATGTGAGTTGGAATGAGAAATTGTAAAGAATGAGTGGGCATTTATAGGCAAAATGCAAACATAGAATGTAACAGAAATCAATGAAAGGTTGAAACATGTGGTAGACTAGTCAAATATGGTATGGTAAAAAAAACACATGAAACGTGCATGGAATGATTTAAGATTTTATCATCCGAACTAATCTAGAATGAGTTCTGATTATAAAATACGAAATGTGCCAGACTCTAGATGGTGGCGTTACAAAGGTTTGGCTGGTTTATGGTTCATTTTTTGCAGGTTTGGTTCATTTTACATATTTTTTTTAGTGTCGTTACAGTCTATGATGGTGTTCTAACTATAAATAGTCTTGCATTCTTCTCCATTTTCATTGCTAATCCTCTCTTCGTTTTTTCTTCTCTTTTCTTTCTTACTTATCATTTGGGTGTGGGTTATGATATCATAGTTGATGACAGTCAGTCATATACTATTTTTAGAGTCACTTTTAATTAAGTTTTAATCTATTTTATTAGTTTAGTATTTCATTTAGAGACATTTTAAATAAATTGTCGTTTTATTTATTAATTGAGTCAATTAGTTTATTATTGTTATTATAGCGTAGTATATATATAAAAAAGGAGGTGGCATTATGTTTTAGTGTCATGGGCCAATGTGAAATAAGAAAAGCCTTAGGTTAAGCCGAGACATAAAAAAAGAAGGTTTAGCATGATACAAGGGAGTTGCGCACACAGTACCATGGGATTTGACGTTTTGGCACAAACAGGAGCTGAGAAAGAGAATCACGCACCAGGAAAAGGAAATTAGCAACACGGCACTTGAGAAAGAATTGAGGAACAACACGATGATATGGTTAATTTTATTTTCCATGTTATTTATTTGTATTTTATGTGTAGCTAAATTTCACTTTGATCAGGTCCTTTAGATTATTTTAATTTAAGTTGTTTGAACCATATAATTTTTGACATTATTTGATGCAATTGCAATTCTAGTACTATCCAGTATACTTGTTCTTAATGTTTTTCATGTGTTGACGAATTATGAATTGATCTCTATTATCAATTGACTATTGACCCTAATTGTTGGTTTAGATCTAGTATATTGTTCAACCTAACGGATTAATCTAGAAATAAATAATTGTTAGATTGTGATTTTAAATTAACGCTCGTTTAAACCTTTGAAGATTACGGACTCACCTAAGGGATTAGGGGGTTGTAATCTTAGAAGAGAGCTCTGAGTCAAGGGGTTGACCTTAGCTATTTTGTTAATTATCGTGATATTAGATGAACTATTGTAGAAAATAGGTACAGTCACCAAACAGTGAGAATTAATTGATTCAAAAGACATGATCACTTTAATCTCCAATATTTTCCAAAACAAATTATTTTTATTTTTATTTTCTGTTAAACTCAAATATATGCTTTGCACACCCCCAATTGTCAAATCCTATAAATAATTATATTGTTGAGTTGAGATTGAAACAATCCCTGTGAAAACGAATTTATTTTATTACTTCGATACATTTTTATACACTTGCTAAAAGTCTATCAATGGTCACTGCTGACCATTCTTACCATCCTTAAAATTGACGTGGTATTTTTGTGGGGACGATATGATGGTCAACATAGATCTTGTTATCAATTATAATATATTTTTTAATTTTTTTTTTACAATATTTGGATCATATAATTCAAAATTATGCAAATAAAAGTTCAATTCAGTGGGTGCGTGAAAAGCCAGAGGGCGGGAAAAGAAAATCTCAATCAAATATCCACTTATCTCACAAAGTCCAACAATAGAAAAAATAAAAGCCCAAATAAAAGAGGCTCATAAACAATTAAGAGGCATACACCAGAATGTTCAAATATTCTATTCTTTTCTTTTTTGGTCTATTAGCCTAATGGTTAGAACTCACACATTTTATGATAGAGAAGTGGGGTGTCCAGGGTTCGGACCCCAACCCCTACATATATTATGCAATATTCATACCAACTGAGTTAAACTCACGGGGATATGTTCAAATATTCTATATTAACATTCAATTATCACCATTGCACCCAAAAAAAAAATTCAATTATCCTCCTTCTCCCTTTTGTAAAAAAAAAAAATCCTTCTCCCAAAAAAAAAACATTCAATTATCACCAGCCTTTAACACCAACCTTGTAATCATTTCCATTGTTCATCATCAAAAACAAAATTATCAATCATCTGTACCATTTTTTTCAAAGGATCATCTATACCAGTGTAGTCAGACTTTATGGCATACCTTATTTCTTTTAGAGGACTTTGTGGCATACCTTATACCATGGTATTGTGTTTAATAGAATTTATCATTTTGCTTCTTAAAAAAATTTGGGTTAGTTGTTCAAATTAACAGTGTAATATACGCGAATTTTGAAAAATGATCATGTAAAAAAAATACAGACTCTAACTCTGTAATTTGAGATTTCCTTATTTTTGACCTCTTATTTTTCTATATAGACCTAAACTCCAGAAAAGTGACATAGAGATTGATTGATTTTTTTTTTTCAGGATTTTTTACAAGCATGTGAAGGACGCTAAAATATGGGTTTCTTCTTAAAAATTGTAATTTTTCAACTAGGGACGGATTAATTGTAAATTTTTAAAGCGTCAAAAACTCAACATAAACTTCAACCTAAAAATCAAATTTTGAGCTGGTTTTTTCAGAGACATCTATAAACATGTATAGAAAGGATATGCAAATGTTCATAGCATTATGTAGAAGTCTCAATTTATTTTTATTTTTTGACCGAAACGTACAAAATAGAGAATATTTTTATTTGAATGTTAATACTTACGAGTCAAACCATGTTCCCTAATTTTTCTAGATTGTTTATAACATCATAAGAAATTTTTGAGTTTTCAAACAAGGGACGAATTAATTATGAATTGTTTAAGAAATTCATACTTACATGTAATGAAAATTCATAATTAATTTGTTTCTCGTTTAAAAAACTCCAAAATTTTGTGGTGGAGGTTTTTTTTTATGTTGTAAACAAGTTATCAAAATTAGGGAACCAAATTTGACATGTGAATATATGCTTACTCATAACACATTGCAATTGTGCACGTTTAGGTCAAGAAATAAAAATAAATCGAGACTTCCTCAGAATGCTATGAAGTTTTCCATATCCTTTTTATATATTTTTATAGACGTCTCTGCAAAAAAAACTCAAAATTTTATTTCCAGGTCGAGGTTTCCGTTGTTTTCTTTTTTGAGTTTTTGGCGCTTTACAAATTCATAATTAATTTGTTCCTTGTTAGAAGATTCTAATTTTAGTTGAAAATTCATATTTTAATGTCCTAAACATGTTTGTAAAAAATCATAAAAAAATTCAACCTCTAAACCACTTCTTTGAAGTGTATTTTTTAGATTTCGTATACATTACAAGATCAATTCCAACCATTAACCCAAAAAAAATTATACCAATGTGCATTTCTTTTTCCCTTGGCCCTTTATCATGAGTTTTTTTTAGAAGTTTTTATCATGAGTTTTGTTTGACTCAACAAAAAATCGCTTACAAGTTGCATGCATAAAATATTTGAGTTGAGTCACAGAATGGATTGTCTAGTAAAAGAGTCAAAATTGAGTTTTCCGATGCGCCTTAAGAAATGGTTATCTCATGCTTAAAAAATGGTGATGATTTCAATCAAAAGAGCGAGAGACTATACATATACTTCGGGACCGTCTCCGACAATTCCGAGTCTCCATTATAATCTTGATAATTTTTCGTTTAAAAAGAAGTGAAAAAAATCTAACACCACTTATAGTGACAGACAACTAAATCGTAGTTAAATATATGAGTAATGATTTAAACATAAATTTTATCTACAAATAAATAAGCATTTATCTATAGACAATGCATAATTGACACCAAAATTGTTGTCTTCCAGACTTTTACATACGAAAAAATGACATTTGGTGATGGATTTTAATATACAAGTTTTCTTTTTCTTTTTTCCAAATTTTGAGGCCACTCAAACTTAGAGGCCATGTGCCAAAGACCTTGATGCCCTTGGACGGCCCAAAAAAGGAGTACTATATTAAGTATAGCACCCAAAAGAAGAGTATACTATAGTGGAAGTGAAAGACCGACTCAGGAACATGTTTTAACTTATCTGTCATCCAATTTGGACTACAAACTCAACCATTTACATATATAATAAAAATTAGGGTCTTGTTAACGAGTGCCTCCGGAGCACTCTTTAAGCATTCCAAACGAAGAAGTTATTCCATAAAAAGTCAAATATTTCAATTTTCAATGCATTGATTACATAAATTTTCAAAAAAAGTTATCATTTAAAGATCTTAAAGAGTGCCCGGGGCACTAGTTAACATTTCCCTAAAAATTATTAATTTTTTTGTAAAAAAAAAATAAAAATAAACAATTACCAACTCCTAAATTAAATATTTATATTAGTTTGCGATTTGTAGATTCATTTTTAAAACGAAATCAACTTTTATATCTATATAAATTAATATGTTTAGTGTAGTATGATATAAAAGGTGTCAAACAATAAATAAATATTAGTCGTTTGAAGTTTGATCATCCATGTGTTGGAATATTTTTACTATTTAATTATATTTTAATGTTATTATGTGGACAAATATTTTTATAATAACTAGCGAAAAATGGGCTGTCGCGTGTCTGTCTTTCTGTTCCTTTTATTGCGCTAACATTTGTAAATTATAAATGATGTTTTTTATGAAATGTTGAGTTTGATGTGTTCAACATGAGTGTATGTCGGGATGGACTCTGAGTGGAATAACGAGAAACATGATTGACCATCACACTATAAGATACTATAGTCCCCAATATATTAGTCTTGTTGCAATATTATTTGCATCTTCTCCCCATCTGAACAGTGACTAAGGCATTATGAGTTTGAGTTGAGAAAGAACCACAAGAGTCGCCACGGACCCATCGTTGTATGTTTCAGATCATCGTCTCTCTGTTATCATTGTTGTTAAGAGACTACCATCAAAGTTCATTCAGGTAGTCTTAAAACTAATATCCTTGATAAATCAACATGTTGTAGATCCTA
The DNA here is from genome assembly GCA_018208015.1 of Medicago ruthenica. Lineage (NCBI taxonomy): Eukaryota > Viridiplantae > Streptophyta > Magnoliopsida > Fabales > Fabaceae > Medicago > Medicago ruthenica. The sequence continues at coordinate 57,473,173 of CM031373.1, forward strand.
GCTTATATGCATACTAATTTGTTTATTCAGCACTAAAATATAATTATGATTTTAATCTTTATTGAGCATGTCGTGTATATTGATGAATATTCCAACGCCATGAACATGATTTTGTTTTTTGAAGTAAATCCATGAGCATGATTGGGTTGAACAACATAACTACAATAAAATGTTGTTCCAAAAAATAATTATTACATTGGCTTAGTAATGGTATTTCTTTCTTCTATTTGTATTTGAAACTAGGGAGAGCATAATTAAGAGCTTAATGAAATCGATTTAAAAATGAATTGTTAGGAAGAAACCAAATTCAAATACCAATTGCAACACTCCCAATTTCAAATGAAAAATGAAATTGAGTATAATTAAATACTAAGGAGATCAAATTTTACTATGACTATTGTACTAGAGTCAAAGTCAAGAAAGGAAGAGGCCGTGCAAACATATTGAAGAATGAAGATATGAAGACACCAACGTACGAACATGACCAACAATGATTAGAAGAAACACGCATGGGTCCCACTTTAGCATTGAATAATTGACTATGACCAAGTATACAAGTCAAAGAAGATTGAGTAAGATTTGAGAAAGAGCAACGAAGAAAAGTCACACTTTCCTCTCTTGTTCTTCTTTTTGTCTCCTCACACTATAAAAAAGACCTCACATTCTCCCCATTCTCACTCACCTTCACAATCAAAACCTTATTTCATCTCTAAACAAATTGAACACACAAAAAGCCACTCATGGAAAACAAGTTCCAAAACTCAACTTTACTTGAATTATCAGCAATAGATGATATTGAAGCTTTCAAAAGGGAAGTAGAAGAAAAGGGTTATGATGTAAATGGGGCAGGGTTTTGGTATTGTAGAAAAATAGGATCAAAGAAAATGTGTTATGAAAAGAGAACACCCCTTATGATTGCTTCTTTGTTTGGAAGCACTAGGGTGGTGAAATATATCATTGAAACAAACATGGTTAATGTGAATATGGCAATTGGTAGTGAAAATGTCACTGCATTACATTGTGCTGTTGCTGGTGGCTCTAAATCCAAATTTGAGATTGTTAAGCTCTTGCTTGATGCTGGAGCAGATGTTGATACCCTTGATGAAAAAATTAAGCAGAATTTTCTAGTGCCTAAATCAAAAGAATTAGAAGCTGAGAATAAAGATTCAGGATATGCTATTGATACATCATTGCCTGATATAAACAATGGTGTTTTTGTAACAGATGAATTTAGAATGTATAGTTTCAAAGTGAAGACTTGCTCAAGGGGTTACACTCATGATTGGACCGAGTGTCCATTTGTTCATCCAGGGGAGAATGCTAGGAGAAGAGACCCAAGGAAGTATCCTTATAGCTGTGTTCCATGCCCCGAGTTTCGCAAAGGGACATGCCAGAAGAAAGATGCATGTGAGTATTCACATGGTGTTTTTGAGTCTTTGCTTCATCCTTCACAATACAGAACAAGGCTTTGTAAAGATGAGATTAGGTGTTCTAGAAAAGTGTGTTTCTTTGCACACAAACATGAAGAGTTGAGGCCTTTGTATGCTTCTACTGGTTCAGCTATGCCTTCACAAGAATCTTTACCAATTTCAAATGTTTCAACACCACCTATGTCTCCATTGGTAGCTGAATCATCTCCTAAGAATGGAAATTACATGTGGAAGAATAAAATCAATCTCACTCCACCTTCATTGCAGCTGAAAAATGCTTTGAGTGCAAGGGATTTGTATCAAGAAATGGACCTGTTACATGGTGTTTCAATGCAACCTTCAACTCCTACTCAATTGCAATCTATGAGTAGGTTTCAGCAGAACCAAAATAGGAACCATGTTCAAGCAAGTTATCCATTCAACAACATTGTTTCCTCTCCTTCAAGAAAATCATCAGCATTTGGATTTGACTCATCATCTGCTATGGCTGCAGCAGTGATGAATTCAAGACCTTCAGCCTTTGCGACACGAAGCCAAAGCTTTATGGATCGCAGTGTGTCAAGACACCATATCGTTGCTTCCGAATCCAACAGTAGGATGAACTCTGGTCTCTCAGATTGGATTTCAAATGATTGGGATGAGCTGCATAAGTTGAAAAAATCTGCTTCTTTTGGATTTAGAAATAATATGGCTGCTGCTTCGCCCGTGGCACGGCCAGAACATGCTGAACCGGATGTCTCGTGGGTTCATTCGCTTGTTCAAGAGGTCACCTCTGAAAGTTCTGAGATATTTGGTGCTGAGAAGCAGCATTATGATCTCTATAAACAAATGTTTTCACCATGGGCAGAGCAGATGATAGCATAAAGTGCCTCTTGATTACTCTTACTACGTTTCATATTATGTATTTTTTTTATTTAATTGAAATCTTTTTATGATTAAAATTACATAAGAGTGTAGTTAGTCCAGAGAATTGAGCAGCATTGAGAATTTCTTCTGGTTCAAGGAAAGACTAAAGTAACTAAAGTAATTTGGTCAAATTTCCAAATTTACACTTATCTAAATTTTCTTTTTGACCAAATATACGTAAGTGTATTTCCCCTTCTCAAAGGGCATAATCTACATATGTATATTTGATCAACAAACAAAATTTAGATATATGTATAAATTTGTCTTAATAATTCCTTCAATGCTTATATTACATAGTGCTGAGGTGGTGATATCTACCAATCATATTGGCTTGTTTTCCCAATGTCATAGGTAATGACATGTCCCTGTAGCTGACACGTCATCAAATAACATAACAAATTTAACCTTGATATCAAGATGGGGAATATAATCCCCTAAAAAAAGATGGAGAAAATAATAAATCAGAATTGTTATTTGAACACAAAAATGTGACATTGAATGACCGATACTGTATAAGTACATCCCAAGTTAGTGCATTTTTTTTAACATTGAGGTGAGAAAAAAAATATTAATATAAAAAAAAATTGTATATTTAATCAAACTGTGTGTCTTTTGTGTGTATGAATTGAATATCCTATGTGCAATGCTACACAGACTAATCTGTCAAATCGGATGACTGGATGCTAGAGAAATAGGATCATGTTGACACGTTCACATCTTACATTGATTAAACAACCCTGCCTACTATCCGTTTTTTAGCTAATATAAAGATGAGTTTCATTTACGTGTATTCTAAGACAATTCTAGACTCATATTTGAAGAGGTAAAATGAATTTTGTTAAAGCCAAAATAATGGAGGTTGTTTGCTTATGCAGTACGCACCTATGTGTGCTTTTTATTCTTTTCCTCGTCATCAACAAGCACGTTGGAAAGCAAGTACAAATAGTAAAGGAGTATAGTTGTTATGAGACATGCTTGTTTACACTTGGGGGTCCAAGTTGACGTATAATCGTGGAAATTTTATGACAAAATACTTAAAGTAACAGATTATCCTAAACAATAATGTGTCCTTCTCTTGCCTATATTGGTAGATACTATAACGGTTCCCAATTGCAGAGATAGTCATCGTCTATCTACCAATGTCAACTAAGCAGATAATTTTTTTCAGGGATAAACAAAAATACATTTAAATTAAAGAAAATGAAAGTTTGCAGGACCCCAACCCCCGGAGCTACTAAGCTACATCAACCCTTATATATCAACAAGCCTTGATTCCTTTGCACCGGTTAGGTACTAATCTCTATTCAAATGTTCATATAACAACTTAGCGACATTATAACGGGAATGTCACATGACATTGATCAATCCAATTGTAACATATATGTCAATTCAATTGCTCTCTCTCAACCTTTTATGTTTAAAAAATTACATTGTCATGTGTCACAATTGCTTTGCTCAATGTCATCCTAACTTTCTTTGCTCTCCTTGAAAATATGTTATGGGGAGATCGAACATTGATTCTCTCCCACGAACTCAATGTTGCTTAACTAAATGAGCCACACCAATTGGATTTTTGTTTGAAGTTTGATCCTCCATGATTGGGTTGAACAATAAAATGAAAATGTTATTTGTTTGGTCTAATAACCTTTTTTTAGGAATACATCTATTTTTTGTTATTTGAAACAGAAGAATGAATTCTCTCCATTTTCTTCACGTTCTCTCACGAGTTTTTTTTTTCACTTCCAATTTTTACATTAAAAATTTACCCCTCATTGTCCCAATAACATCGATTTAACTATTCCTATTATTCTAAAAAAATGAAAAATGGTATTTGTACAACCTTTATGACAATTTTTCGGATAATTTTCGCTCTTATGAATTTGCTCCTACAAATTTTTATAAATGTGAGTATGACCCAAAAATTTTATAAATGAAGTATAATTTTTGCTCCTACAACATAAAATTTATGGATCCCATGTATGCACATTCTCTTTGAGTTTTTGTAACTTTGACGATTGTAGTGTATTTTGATAAAAGAAAATGATAAAGGAATAATTAAAATAAATTGTTTTTTATAGAGGAAATGACTAGATAAGAGAAATAAATACAAAATCACTGACGTCACAAAAATTCAACGTGATCCAAATGTAACCCTTGTCTTCTCATCAATGAAGAGAATTCAGTGCCTGAAACAAGGACCCTATACTACTATGCAATAGAGGTCAGCGAGCGAACATATTGAATGACTGAAGATAGGAAGACAGACACCAACGTGCGAACGTGACCAACAATGTTTATATGAAACGCGCATGGGTCCCACTTTAGCTTTGGAAACTTGACTTTGACCAAGTATACAAGTCAAAGAAGATTGAGTAGGATTTTGAGAAAGAGCAAAGAAGAAAAGTCACACTTTCCTCTCTTGTTCTTCTTTTTGTCTAATCCACTACAAAGCCTCACATTATAAAAAGGACTACACTTCCTCATATTCTCACTCACCTTCACAATAAAAAACCTTCTTAATTTCATCTCTAAACAAATTGCACACAAATAGACACTCATGGAAAACAAATTCCAAAACTCAGTTTTACTTGAATTATCAGCAACAGATGATATTGAAGCTTTCAAAAGGGAAGTAGAAGAAAAGGGTTATGATGTAAATGAGGCAGGTTATTGGTATTGTAGAAAAATAGGATCAAAGAAGATGTGTTATGAAAAGAGAACACCCCTTATGGTTGCTTCTTTGTTTGGAAGCACTAGGGTGGTGAAATATATCATTGAAACAAACATGGTTAATGTGAATATGGCAATTGGTAGTGAAAATGTCACTGCATTACATTGTGCTGTTGCTGGTGGCTCTAAATACAAATTTGAGATTGTTAAGCTCTTGCTTGATGCTGGAGCAGATGTTGATTGCCTTGATGAAGTAATTAAGCAGAAACTTTCAGTGGCTAATTCAAAAGAATCAGTTGAGAAGAAAGAATATGCTATTGATACATCATTGCCTGATATAAACAATGGTGTTTTTGTAACAGATGAATTTAGAATGTATAGTTTCAAAGTGAAGACTTGCTCAAGGGGTTACACTCATGATTGGACCGAGTGTCCATTTGTTCATCCAGGGGAGAATGCTAGGAGAAGAGACCCAAGGAAGTATCCTTATAGCTGTGTTCCATGCCCCGAGTTTCGCAAAGGGACATGCCAGAAGAAAGATGCATGTGAGTATTCACATGGTGTTTTTGAGTCTTTGCTTCATCCTTCACAATACAGAACAAGGCTTTGCAAAGATGAGATTAGGTGTTCTAGAAAAGTGTGTTTCTTTGCACACAAACATGAAGAGTTGAGGCCTTTGTATGCTTCTACTGGTTCAGCTATGCCTTCACAAGAATCTTTACCAATTTCAAATACTTCAACACCACCTATGTCTCCATTGGTAGCTGATTCATCTCCTAAGAATGGAAATTACATGTGGAAGACTAAAATCAATCTCACTCCACCTTCATTGCAGCTGAAAAATGCTTTGAGTGCAAGGGATTTGTATCAAGAAATGGACCTGTTACATGGTATTTCAATGCAACCTTCAACTCCTACTCAATTGCTATCTATGAATAGGTTTCAGCTGAACCAAAATAGGAACCATGTTCAAGCAAGTTATCCATTCAACAACACTGTTTCATCTCCTATGAGAAAATCAACAGCATATGGGTTTGATTCAGCGGCTGCTATGGCTGCAGCAGTGATGAATTCAAGATCTTCAGCCTTCGCGACACGAAGCCAAAGCTTTATGGATCGCGGTGTGTCAAGACACCATATCGGTGCTTCCGAATCCAACATTAGGATGAACTCTGGTCTCTCAGATTGGATTTCAAATGATTGGGATGAGCTGCATAAGTTGAAAAAATCTGCTTCTTTTGGATTTAGAAATAATATGGCTGCTGCTTCGCCCGTTGCACGGCCTCAACATGTTGAACCAGATGTTTCGTGGGTTCATTCGCTTGTTCAAGAGGTTTCCTCTGAGAGTTCTGAGATATTTGGTGCTGAGAGGCAACATTATGATCTATATAAACAGAAGTTATCACCATGGGCAGAGCAGATTGTAGCATAAAGTACTTCTTGATTATTCTTACTAAGTTTCCTATTATGTATTTATTTATTTAATTAATTGAAATGTTGTTGGCATTTAAATTACATAAGAGTATAGTTAGAATATAGGAAGATAGGTGTTGCCAAGAAAAAAAGTTCAGGTTAGTCCAGAGAATTGGACAACATAGAGATTTTCTTCTAATTCAAGGAAAGAGTTGAAGAAATTTGGTGAAAGCAACATTCTGAATTTGTCCATTTGTATTTATTTCCCTTTTCCTAAGGGCGTAATAATTGATGTATGTATAAATTTGTTTTAATAATTCCATCAAATGCTTATCCATTCATTATTACATGTAGTACCAAGTAGGTGATATCTACAAATCACATTGCATTGTACATAGGCAATGACGTTTCATCTGATAACCCACACAATTTAACTTTTTTTTGAGGTATCAATTTAACCATGTATCAAGATGCCTGGGGAAAAATAAAACAGAAACCCCATTTCTTGAGAACAAGTGTTAATTACCAACAATTGTAAAATTGTTTCAATTTAAATTAATCATATCACAAAGGTTGTTCAACTCAATCATTCCTCCTTGTTCTTCCTGCAGCTTTAATTCAACCATAACTGTCACAAGTAACAAACATGTCACAAGCAACCAAACTAAATTTTATTAAGTTGAAAGGAAAGGATTTATTTACCAACAATTGTGTTCAATGCTGCTGATTTCGGCCTTTTTGTCAAAAGTGGTGCTGCATTCACTATATTGGAAAAGTGTTCAGAATACTATGATAGTGAAGGAGCATGCCATCAGTTTTATGAATTAACCTTAATCAATAATTGAAAATTATAAAATATTATATCAAATATTAATTCTAATTATAATATTGTATTAAATAAAATGATATTTATTATTTTGTAAAAAAAATGATATTTATTAATGGGTTATCCTTTATGATATTCCATAAAATCCAAAGAAGTTTGTTCCAACTTGCTAGTGATCGTCTGTTTGTTCCATAAAAATCAAAATTTCATCAACAAAAAAAAAACATTTTCCTCAAGCTAATAACAACTTCTAGTAGTGTATATTAAGATGGGGAGTCTGACAGAGCGCCTAGAGCATCAACAAGCTAATGATCAGGACAATTAAGACACCTTGACACCACATATACCAAAAACCTTGAGAATTAAACATATGGTTCACCTCTCTTATATATTTTTATTTAGCACATTCCTAGTAGAAGTGGTTATTAGAGGATACTACTTCATCTTGCATACAACCAGTTACTACAAGTCACACATAGGTTATAGGTGATAGTGGGACTAACAACTTATAAATAAGCTAGTTCAAAGTTAGTTATAACCTGTAATAATGGCACTAACAACTTATACTTGAATTTCAATAACATTTGATATACTATGAAGCATCGACACAGACACGGATGTCGAATATGACAAACACACAAAAGCCGGTGATTTTTTTAGAAAATGACATAAATCAGCGTAATCACATGTGTCGGTCGGCGTCAGAGATACATGTCAGACACCGCCCAGGGACACACCTCCTCCTCCTCCTCCTCCTCCTCCTCCTCCTCCTCCTCCTCCTCCTCCTCCTCCTCCTCCTCTTCTTCTTCTTCTTCTTCTTCTTCTTCTTCTTCTGCTCCTCCTCCTCCTCCTTCTCCTTCTATAATCCTCTTTTTCCTACTTCTACTTCTCCTTCTCATTCTATAAACCGATCCAACCCTCCCTCCATCTATAATCTGACCCCCTTCCTCCCCATAACGCACATGGTGATGAGTTGGTCAAACCATTTAGTATAGAGGAGGTCAGACAGGTTGTTTGGGATTATAACAATCTCAATAGTCCAGGACCTGTTGATATTAATTTTGGTTTCATGAAGGATTTTTGGGAGGATCTAAAGGACAATATGATGAGATTTTTGTCTGAACTTCATCGTAATGGCAAGTTGGTGAAAGGAATTAGTTGTGCTTTTATAGCTCTTATTCCTAAGGGGGAGAGTCCTCAATGTTTGACCGATTTCAAACATATATTGTTGGTGGGATGTTTGTATATGGTGCTGGACAAAGTGTTAGCAAATAGATTGAGAAATGTTATTAGTAATGTGATCTCCGACTCTCAATCAACATTTGTTCAAGGCATGCAAATCCTTGACGGAATGCTAATAGCTAATGAGGTGGTTGATGAGGCGTGCTAGTTGAAAAAAAAAGGTTATAATTATTTAAAATTGATTTTGAAATTTACCTTATGGAAAATGAGCCAAATTCACCTTATCAAAATTCACCTCTTGGGTGGCGGAGGCATCACGAATTGTAAAATGGGCCGAATTCATCTCTTATATATGGGGCTGTCTACTCTAGGAGATTCACAAAAATTGAATTTTTGATATCTGTTGATTGAGCGTACTAAAACAAGATTGTCGGGTTAAAAGAGCCATATCTTTCTGGGGGGGGGGGGGGGTCCAATCCTTCTGAAGTCTGTTTTGTTCACAATACCAGTCTACTTTATTTCCTTTTTCAAAGATCCTACATGTATAATTTCCTCTATTGAATCTATTTTTAATTGTTTTTTATGCGTAGAAGTGAGGATTTTAGGAAAAAAATGTTGTACTAAATGAGACAAAATTTGTTTGAAGAAGGAGGAGGAAAGATTGGGGTAAGGAGAATAAGGGAGTTTCATGTGGCGTTAAATGATAATACAATATAAAAGTCATTTAGAAAATATAACAAACGGTTGTGAGATTGATGTTTATAATACACTATAAAAAGGCAACAAAAATAGAGTAGCAAAAAAAGAAAGCAAATATAAACAATATAAATTGGATTAGGTTCGTCTGCAGTTAGGGAGAGTGTGATTGCACTGCAGTTAACCACATATTGATTGTTCGATCTAGATCTAACGGTCTATATTTTATGCTCGAATTTTATATCTATAAACAAATAAAATCAAGCTTAAAATATGGGTTGTCTCATCTTGATCACACAATCCAAATGGATTGATTTTCATGTGGTTAGACTTAATCCAAATTCCATAAAACAACAAGACACTAGAGGTATATGGATTGATATTCAATGACTTTAAGACAGAAAAGTCAATGTAACTTTAATGTAATTTTGTCTATTTTATGAAAGAGAAAGATAAAAGAAAAATAATAAATATGATGAGAAAAAAATATATAATATAAGAGAAAAATAAACATAAAGTAATGATGATGTTCCAACCTCAAAATCACTTAACTTCAATCCAGATTTTAGGCATCTAGAAAGCGCCTACTTCTAGAAAATGGCAAGGCAACGATTATTGTCACACACATGAGCAACACCATTTTCATTGAAAGCCAGATGAAATAGAATAGTGTAGCTGAATTAACTTTTACCTGAATTTTTTAGGTTTGGTTCCTAATTTCGTGTGTCTTATCTCTTTGGTAGATGTGTAGGTGTTATTATTTGGCCTTCACTAGGGCTTTTTGGTCACCCTTGTGTTCCATCACTCTTTGTATACTCGCTCTAATATATATATATGCCATTAAAAAAAAAAACCATAATCTACTCAGAGGGATGATGTCCAAACAGACACAAAAATAACAAATAAATGAAAAAAAATTAGAATCACTTTGTTAGTAAAAGATGTAAAAATTGTATTGATTTTATTATCTTTTTCATTTATTTTTGTAATTTTGAATGTTCGCTAAGAATTTATAGAATCCTTTTAAATATGATAAATCCATAAAATACTTTAAAATTTTGTGATATACATCCATGAAAATCCAGATTTTTAAATTTTGGTTGTAAAAAAATCTTTTAAAAAAGTCATAAAAGTTAATACATTCCCTACAAAGTCAATTAAAATATTCACGATGTTTTTTATTTTGCAAAATAGTCTCTCAATCTCAACTAACACTCACGCTAAACATCGTTCCATTTTTCAGGAGCAAAATAAATTTTGCTTTTAATTATTAAAAAGAAAAAGGAAAAACTCTTAAATTCAACAAAGAAATAAAGTGTGGAAGGTGGAAGGTAAACCTTCATATTTGCATGAATGAATACATGTAAAATAGTGTAACAACTTGGTACAATAAAGTGTGGTAAATTGATGATTATAAAGACCACTGAGGCATTGGATCAACAAAGAAAAAACTCTTAGGTTGTGTTTGGAAGTTTTGAGGGGAGTTTGTAAAAAAAGGAAGGAAGAAGTGGAAATAATGGAGAACTATGCGAGCGGAGGGTTTTGGGGGGTTTAATTTTATTCATAACTAGACTCTAACCCGTGCGATGCACGGGTTTTATATAGCTTCATATATAACTATCAAATGACTATATTATTATTTTTATAGTTATATTCAGTATTATGTTATCAAACTATCTCAAAAAGTAACAAAAATAAAAGATGGACTGCAATAAAAATGACAAATCAAAAGAAAAAATATATACAAAAGCTTCAAGGACGTACTTTCCCATTCTTGTGATAACCAATCTTGTTCCATTGCACAAACCCAAAGTCTGATCAATATTTCTCAACAACATTACAGGAATTCCAACTTCCAATCTTATCTTATGATTTGGAATTCCAGAAGCAACAATTGTGTTTAAAAATTCTGGAGTATGCACATCATCTTAATATATTTTATTATTAAAAAAATACAGTGATAAGCATAAGAGACAAAGTAATCATGATTAAATCTATAACTATATGTTTGGACATTATTATTATTATTATTAAAGACGCTGACTTTTCTTTTTCTAATACTTCCATCTTCAATTTCAATTTGACAACCGTTTTAATTAGGTAGGAAGAATTATCATCTGAAATGAAAAATTATTAAACTTGACCCACTTAAAATGTTGTTATGAAAAGAGATCCAAGAGAAGAAAAACATTTGCAAAGATGATACGTGCAAAAAGAAAAAACTTTGAGTAGATTAGAAAAACTTACAATCAAGATTTTAAAGAGAAATTTTGAAAAATATAAAAAGTAGATACATCATGAAATATTAAAGAACCAAATCATTATTTAAAGTAAAACAAACAATCTCCATTGACAGATGTAAGTCATGTTGATCAATTGAACACTACATTTTTAAGAAGGATAATACGTTGATAAAGATATACTTATGCACCAACAATTTTGTTTTATGAAGGACATGCTTAGATTCAGAATCAATCAAATGAAGAAAAAGAAAAAGATATTGAAATAGGTAGGAATATGGAGATATCTAACATATGCACGAAATTTCACAAAATAACAATGCAATTGAAATGACACTCAAATATAAAAGATATAGATATGTATGGAGGAAAGATGCATAGTATATATATTAAGGAAAATTTTCTTCTTCATATCAGGATTAAAAAATGACACTCAAATACAAAAGATAGGAGAATATAATCACATGATCAGGGTTGCAATGCTAAATGAGAATTTATATTGCATGACAATTGGTGCAATGAAAGAGATTTTTATTACATAATTAAACGTTAGGACCTTTGATCTTCAAAATAATACATGAGCACTATGAAGAAACCACTAATGTTTAGATTTATATCATTACCGTTTAGAAGTTGAAAGGGAAAGATATGAATGTGAAAGAAATCATCAGCCATCATCAATTTTTTTGGTGCGTTTCATTTTAATTTTTATTGTGTTGAGGTCTTCTTTTTATAACATTGCCATCAGCAATTTGAATTTCATGGGCCGATTCAATTTTAAAGGTGAATTAGGCGTTTTATTTATCTCGCATTTGTGCTAGATAAATAAAATGAAAGCAACTATAAATCACAAAAAACTTTAGTGATCTAGTGGTAATGGTTGTGATCTACCAGAACTTGGTCTGGGGTTCAACTCTCAGCAGGAACTGTTTTTCATAAATTTTTTTCAAAACCAAAAATTAGGGTTAGCTATCAGGACTGCATAACATTTATATATAAGTGATACAAAATTCTCTAATTTGGGAAACTAAAAAATTTATCATTCTTTGCATAACCACTCTCTCAAAATTTTTGAAATATTTCTCTATTTTTTCTTTTAATCTCATCCCTCCAAAACCCTCTCCTCCCTTCCCCCTCTAAACTCCCAAACAGAGCCTTAGGGTCTCTTTGGTTCGAGAGTTTTGGAGGGGAGGGGAGGGGAGGGGAGGGGAGGGATTATTTTTAATTTGACGTGTTTGATTCAATTTTTAGAAGGGATGGAAGGGGAGAGGAGGGGAGCAAAATCCCTTCAAGACCCATTTTTTGCTTCCCCAAATTGGAGTTTTTTAGAGCGGAGGGGAAAAGATCTCTTTAAAATTTTATTACATTGCCAAAATTATCCTTAGATTAATTTAAAATCTCAATATTATCCTTGTAACAACTTTTATTATTATTAAGTTATATTATCCTTGTAACAACTTTTATTATTATTATTATTATTATTATTATTATTATTATTATTATTATTATTATTATTATTATTATTATTATTATTAAGATATATTATACTTGTAACAACTTTTCGTCGGTCTATGAAATCGTAAAAACAAGCATTTTCGTATATTTAATTAAGTTTAAGGGTAAAACAGTAAATTAATTTTAAAATCTCTCATTTTCCCTTGTGAACCAAACACATTTTTAATTAAAATCTCTTTCTTCCCCTCTTCTCCTCTCGTTTGAACGGAACATATATTTAATTAAAATATCTCCTTCCCCTCCCTTTCCCTCCCCTCCATTAAAATCTCTCTCTTCCCCTCCGTTGAACCAAATGGACCCTTAAATCCAACAACAAATAAAAACTGAGTTTTTTGTAATGGCTCATTGGATCAACCTAACTCTTATGCTTTTAGTTTTTATATCCCGCTTAAGACTCGAGTAATTATCAGTGTTGAGACGATGTATCAGAGATGTGTTAACTGAAGGGCAATTTGGTAAATGCCGCTCAAGACTCTATAAAAGGGCCAAAGCCCATTTCCTTCTCATTTTAATTCTCATTTTCTCTCTTTAGAAATCATAATTCCCTCTCCTTCTCTCTCTACTCCCCACGTCACTCTCTCTTCCGTTCAATCATCTATCTCCTTCCTCTAATCTTGCCCCAAATCAACATGCAAGCACACTTTTGTGACTCTTGAGCCAATTTGGAAGCAAAAGGAGCAAGGAAGAAAGAAAGGAAAAAGGGCAAAAGCTAGGGTTTTGAGAAGAATCAAGCTAGGAATTGAAGGGAAAACTTGGCAAGGAAGCAAACCAATGATTCAGGTGAGCTCCCTAGGGTTTTAGAACCCACTTTGAGTAAGTTTGAGTGTATTTTGTATTTTGAGCAAAGTTTACAATTTTGTGCCCTAATCCCTTTTGCTTGCCAATTCCTTGTTCAATCATGTTTATATCAATCAATTTACAATGGAAAATCATTCCTTATACTGTTATGATGCCTGAATATGCTTGGATAAGTCAAGAATGGTGGGAAATCACGTTTTGAAAATTTTCTGTGCTGTCAAACTCGTCCGGCGAGCTCGGGGCGAGCTTGCAGCGAGTTTCAACATTGTTGCCCTGTACCAACTCGCCATGGCGAGATGCAGCTCGCTGGGCGAGTTAAGGCAGACCCTCCAGGGTTGTTCTGCTTCGTTCAGTGAGCTGTGTACGCGTCAGGTGAGGCATTTGGTAACCATTTCCAATGAAAACCTTAATTTCTAAGGAAAACACCATTGTGGACATATCCGAGGGGCATATAACACATAAGGAATAGATGAACAAGGGTTCATCGATGCATTAAGAGTATAAGGGTAAGGGTTAGATGAGCAGGAAATCATTAAGTAAGTGGGGTAGTAAATCCATAAGTAAGACATATGATAACGATATGTCAAATCCTTTGATAGGAAGTAAGATTTAAGAGTATGAAGTACAAGGAATGTTTCATCATTCAAAGCTTCTGATAAGCTTAAGAGTTGGTTTTCCAATGACCAAGTAAGAGGCTTATGAGAACGATAAGTTTATAACCTTATATTATAGGTTAAGTGTCACATGATTAATTACTTGAAGAATGCATTAGACATGCATAAGTTTATAAGTTATATGTATGTATGTATGTGTGTGTGTGTGTGTGTGTGTGTGTGTGTGTGTGTGTGTGTATATATATATATAAGAATAATAAGAACAAGTTAATAAAAGGACTAGATGTGTCTCCTGTAGTCTCGTTAGTTAGAATACAGGGGGTTCCAGATTAAGCTGGAATGGTGAAGTTACCGTCCGTGAGGGTAGCTACACATCAAAGTCAAGAAAGTTAAATGTGTCTCATGTAGTCTCGTTAGTTAGAATACAGGGGGTTCCAGACTAAGCTGGAATGGTGAAGTTACCGTCCGCGAGGACAGCCACACAAAAGGAAAGAGGAGTCTGGTGTTAGCCTGATATGATAGGAATTTCACCGGTATGATGGGAGATGTACTTCGGGGTTACTCCACCCGGATGCACTCCGTAAAATGAACTCAGATAATTATTGTTTGTTTAACGCTAACTTCTAACTTAATGATAAAGAAAGATGAATATGTATGTGTGTGTGTATATATATATATATATATATATATATTATCCAAAGAGTTATGGCAAGTAGTCACCAGTTATCAGAAAGTGATCATAGACTTCCCCTCGTTCACTAAGTATAAGATTAAGTATATGATAAGAAACATATAGTGATCCTAGTTTTCCCTTGATCGCGAAATATGTAGAGAATGACGGCGATCGTAGGTTTTCCCGAGATTGCCAAAAGTAGGCACGGCGACCCTAGGTTCCCCGTGGTTGCCAACAGTAGGTTGGGCTGGAGCTCACTGAGACATTATGTCTCGTCCCAATCCTTCTGGTGCAGGTTTTCAGGTAAGCAAGAGGTTCGCGATGAAGATCTACAAGGGAGATGCTGAATGGAGTGAAGATGCTCGTCTTGTACCAGCTCAAGAGGTTGTCAGACGATATATATGTATATGTGTATATATATATATATATATATATATATATATATATATATATATATATATATATATATATATATATAAGTGTATGTTATGGTACTTGATTGATTGTATATAGGAGCGTGTTTGTATTCATTCAGTTGTATTGTATTATTATTATTGAAAATTTTAATGTATCCAGTATCAGATTAATACACATGCTAAATATTCTAGACAATTTAGTATGGGTGTTACACATATCCTATAAATTTCATCAGACTCCAACAAGCACTGCTAAATCGTGATTCATGGTGAGTTTGATGAGAAATCATGATTCATGGTGAGGGTGATGAGAAGTGATTCTGCGTTTCATGGTTTGATTCGCGAATTATACGAATTGGGGTTAGGGTTCATCCGAATTCGAACTAGGTTTAGTGAATTGATTTTGTGAATTTGTGAATTGGGATCAATTTGGGGCTAGGGTTCTTCATCATTGAGGCTAGGGTTAGTGGTGAATTTGGGCTTCTGAATTGTTTTTGTGATATTTTTATTTTATTTGTGTTTTTGATTTATTTTTATTATCAAAATAAATGTTTTTGGTGAAACAGTTTAAATCCGGTTATTTAATTTAGTTTGGTTAACTGAACTGTTTTATTTTTATGGTTCAGTTCATGAATCATTTAATATGGTTTGGTTTTTTTATGGTTCAGTGTTTGGTGATATGGTTCAGTTAACCATATTTTTGCACACTCCTAACACACAACTCGAATGAATGGAGTTGAACCTATACTTGTTTGTCAAGAAAAAAAATAATCGTGAATTAGCAGAAATTCGTTATCGTTTGAATATTACTAACGATTTCGTATCATGTGGTCCTGGTGGCCTACAAGATATCAAGTGTTATCAACACATTTACTATCGAAGTGATAAAATATCAATATAATTTTCGTTTATATTTTTCGCTTAAGTCACTTTAGTTTTTTTTTTTTTAAATAAGTCACTTTAGTTAATAAAAAAAGCATAAACCTCTAAAAAAGCATAATATATTAGTATGTAATATTCATTTATATTTTTACAAACATTTTATTTATTTATTTGTTATTTGTTATTTTTATTTATTTTTGAAATGTTATTCTCGTGAATGTGACATTGAAAATGCAAGAATCTCGTGTTTGTTTTAAGTTTTGAGAATTTGTTCCCAAAAATTTATATTTTCAAAAACGTTATTTACACATTGTCGTACCTCAATTTTTGACCCAATTTTACTCGTTTAAATCGTCTTTTTAAAGCCGAGAATTTTCGTCGTTTCAGACGAAATTTCGGCAGGGAGGTATTTTAAAATACCTCATTTAGGATTTCAAAAGCGATAGTTTTAGTTTTATTATTATTTTATTTTTACTTTAGTTTTTTTTTATTATTTTATTAATTTCGTTTTTATTTTTTGCTGTTAATTGTTTTCTGTTTTTATTTTATTTCTTATTTTTATGCTTTTGTTTTTATCATTTATTTTAATTACTTAATTAATTAATAAACAGCTTGCACGTCACTTTCTTCATCAGATCCATCATTTTCTCCATCAGTTTTTTTGTCCCTTTTGCTTGGTTTCTTGCCATTTTTTCTGATTAAGCCACAGATCACATCTCAACAGCTCTGGACACATCCTCTTTTGTGCATCCATTTTCAATAAAAACACAGCAGAATCAGAGATAGGGAGGATTTTTTTACAGAACACAAAACACAAACAGCAGCAAAAACATAAACACAAACAGCACCATAAAAACAGTACCAACAAAACCATCTCCTCCCCAAACACAACACGCACGCGGCCAGCACCAACCTTCCTCCCTAAACCCACAACCACGACCACCCCGCACCCAACACAGCAAAACACAAACACACTCCTCCCCCACCAACCTCAAAACGCGGCTAGCCTCCCCCACACATCCCAAAACCGCGCGCAACACACCCAAAACACGGTCAGCCCACACAAACCCACACACCCATCACAAGAACCATAACACCACACAAAACAAAGCACCACCACACGGCCAAAAAACACAACACCACGACCCTCCCCTAACACAACAAAAAACGCACACAGCAACACGCAAGCCTAAACCACACCAAAACCGAATCAAAACGAACAAAAAGAGGTAGTTTTTCATTTTTTAAAAAACTTAGATCTAGGATTTTTGAAGAGTTTTTTGAGAAATCTAAGTTTAGATTTGAGAAGAGGGTGAGGAAAGGAGTAAGAAAAACTAATTTTTTTTGAAAAAGGCGGAGTTTTAAAACTCCGGCGTGGTGGCGCCGCCGTCTAGGCCGGCGGCCACCGCGCCGGAAAACCACTTCCGGCCACCGGAGAGAGAGGGGGGGGCTGGTTTTTTTAGTAAGAGGGGAGAGAAGAGAGAAGATAGAAGAGAGAAGAGTTAGAGAGAGAAAGGAGAGTGGGAAATGAAAAGTTAGTAGGGGGAATGGGTATTTATACCCCCCCTCTCTAATCCTGTGCGCGTGGGTGCATGCCTTAGCGTGCACCCTCGCCCCTCAGGCTCTCTGATTTAAATCAGACAGCTGTGATTATTTCCCCTTATGATCAGATCAGGGCCCTCTGATTAATCAGACGGCCCAGATCAAATCACGCTGGCCCAATGCATTTTGGGCCTGTTTGTTTTAAATCTGGTTATTTTCTCACTTCCTGCACCCCCATTTTATTTTTTACACCTCCCTGTTTATTTCTTTTATTTTTCTTCGCAATTTTTATTTCCCTTTATTATTATTTCCTTTTTATTGTTTCTTTTATTTTTCACATCTTATTTATTTACTTATCACATCATATCATGCATTTTATTTTATTTGTCATTTTACTTTGCATTTATCATTTTATTTACTTATATATGTCATTAGAATGCATTTAGGAATAAAGTAAATATAAATATGCATCGCATTTATTTTTACATTTTTTATAGTTTAAATTCATAATCCAAAGAAAAGGGGATTTTCATTTTGAGCCAACACCGTAATCTAATCCCTCGCGTTTAGTTTATTTTATTGCATTTAACTTCATTTTGAGTATTAATGCTTTAATCTTTTCATGTTTTTTTTTAATTTTATTTTATCAAATTATCATTCTATTTTCAATATACCAAAACATAAAAAAACAATTTTCTTTTTGTGAATGAAAAAAGGAAAACTTGGGTAGACACCCGACGCTTCCCCGAATGCGGAACGCGAGATCCCCGTCTCGGTCACGTTCAAAGTATTCGTCATTCGACTAAACTTTTAATAAAACAAAAACAATTTTCTTTTTGTGAGTGAAAAAGGAAAACTTGGGTAGACACCCGACGCTTCCCCGAATATTCGGAAAAGAGGTAGACACTTCACTTTTCGGATATTCGTCCTCCGCTTAAAATCAATCTCAACCCACCAAATTTTATTTCATTCACGCCCACGCGCGTTCTCAAACGGATGTCATCGCCCAAGCGCGAGTCCGCTCTTTTATTCAAACTTTTTTCACGCCCATGTGCGTTTTCAAATGGATATCATCGCCCAAGCGCGAATCCGTCTTTTTTCTTTTAAAAAAAAAAAAAAGCAAACTTTTTCGCCCAAGTGCGACCAAACCATTTTCATGAATAAAATCAACCAACACACAAACATTTTCTACAAAGAACTACGTAGCTTTGAATTCTCCATCGCACCAGGAGATACGTAGGAGCAAGATCAAACTCTTGTCAAACACCCTAATAAAAAATTCATTTTTAGTCTTTAAATCATTTTTCTTTCTCTTCCATTCTTTACAAACATTTTTTTTATGAAACTAACACATTTCGAAAGCTAATTAATTAATGGTTCCCGTTGAGTACAACAGATGTGAGGGGTGTTAATACCTTCCCCTCGCATAACCGATTCCCGAACCCGAATTTGGTTGCGATGACCTTGTTCTCGTTCTCAAAGGGGTTTATCGACGTTCCCCTTTTCAAAAATAAAACTTCGGTGGCGACTTTACTGTCTAGCGAGCGTTTTCCGCCCGCGCATTTTCCCCGCCGCTTCACACATGATTTCTTCTATTGTTATTCTCATGCTTAAAGGATGAGAATTTAACATTTTCCATTGGAATAAAACTCAACTTGCTATAACTTCCCACTGTCACTCACATTTATTTGCTTTTTTATTTGTTTAATCAAATAAATTTCTAAAACTTCTTAGGAAATCTAAATTTTTTACCAAACATATAGATAAGAATGTTATTCTTAAAAATATCATTTAAAGAATGTAATTTCTTACCTTAAAACAAACACACCTAAGTTATAGTTCTGTTATTAACTGCAAGAACAATAGTATACATAGGTCGTGGTTCAAACCATGAACTCCTAACTTTTTCACACTTAAAATGAGACCATATAACACTCACTACAATAAAAAACAATGTTTAGACACGGTCTAAACCTTGACTAACTAACCACAAAACTGGTAGCAAATAAAATTAGGCAAAATAAAAAGTAGATTAATAGAAAAAACAAAGGAGAACAAAAACTAGGAAATTATCCACAGATATCAAAAGAGTGGGAAAACATGTTTAGTCAAGGTCAAAGTGTATTTTAGCCACACCACACTTGGTAAAACATTGTTTAAACTTCAAAATTTTAAAATAGCGACGGTTATAATTGTGTCTAACTAACCATCAACTTGATATAACCTTTACTCCTTAAAAAAAAAACTTGCTATAACCTTTACATTTGAAAGAAAGTTGTAATTTCAAAGGGATAATTGACTATTCACCGGTCTAAAATATGCACCTTTAATTTCCCGCAACTTTTGTAATTGTCAAAATATAAAGGTTAGCCACAATCATACGAAGGTTAATTATACTTTGGGCTAGTTAAATACAACTTATTTGCCACTAATAGTCATGGTTAATTCAAAGTCTTTCTTTTTGGGAAAAAAAACAAGGGACAAAATTTGGGTAAAAGATGTGTATGAACTAAAATCAATGTGACCAATTTTTTATTCACAAATAGTGTAGTCTATATGATGAAGTGCCGTTGAGATGATCTACATTGGCAAAGTCTTGATCATTGTTAGGGGTGGCAAAACGGGCTTAACTCGTCGGGCCGGTCCGTTTAATCAGCTATTTTTGGTGGGTTGAGTCAAAGTTTTGAACTCGCTTTTTATAGTTGACTCGCCCGCTTAACTCGTTGAAAAAACGGGGTGGACATGAGGCAAGATGGGCCGGCCCACTTAACTCGTTTTTTTTAGACTTATCTTATCATTTTGAATTTACTTTGGTTGTTGGATTTATTTTAGGATTTGTTTTATGTTGACAAATTTTTCTTACTTTTCTATTAAGTATGATGTTGAGTTCGACAATTTGTTAATTATCTTGTTTTTACCACCAATTTATTTGCTGCCTATTCTTTTATATTTTTTATGATAAAAACAATACAATTTTTTGTAATAATTAAGTTGCAAAAAAATGTGTTAAAAAATATTATTTTTTCTCTTAAAAAAAAAGTTTTTTGTTTGGCGGGCCGGCCCGCCAACTCGTTTGTCCGCCACTAAACGGGTGGGGTGAGATTTTGGACTCGGTCACCTAATTTGACTCGACTTATCTCGTTCTGTTATAAGGAGGCTTAGACGGGGCGGGTCGGCCCGCTATGCCATCTCTAATCATTAGTATATGTTTATATCCCTTTATTTCAAAGATGATTAAGCCTTTGTTTGGTTCCGTGCTTGCTATTTCATTCTTGTGTCCCAACGCTTTATCTACTTTCTCGAAGCTGCAAAGCTAAGCTTTTGCAACAAAGTATTTTTTTTCATTGTGATTCTGGTCTAGCCGCTGAACCAAACATGCTATAAATAAAAAATAGGCTTAATTGATCATCTGATCCCTTAACTTAATTCTTTTTTTTCTTCAGAATGGTCTCTTAACTAAAAACTGTCTCAAATTGGTCCCTTGTGTATTCTGTTGTTGCCTATTTTGGTCCACTTTGTTAGTTTTTAACCCTAAATATCTAAGGTGGACCAACGCTATAGGTGATCCACCATAGATCTTATTAGATTTTTAACTTTAACTTTTTGATCTTTTGTCTATAAATGAGAACAACTAGATCGTGCATGTCTATTGTATCTTATAGTGAACCACCAACAACCAATTTTTTTCCCTTTCTTCATCATCTTCAACATCTACATATACATTCATCAATCTTCAACCATTAAAACCCAGAAATAAAAAATATATAAATTTGTTTATCATCTTCAAAACAATAAAATTAAATTCTTCATCATATTCATCCTCATACACATCCATAAAACAAACCTAGAAAAGAAATTCATCAACAACAACCACATAGGACATAAAAAAATTCTTCATCTTCTCAACATCATCTTTAACAAAACAAACCAACTCTCAAATTTGAAACAAAACAAAACATCATCTTTAACTCTTCACCTCATTATTAAGAAAACAAAACTCATTTCTCAAAACCCATTTGAAATTCGAAATTCATCATCACTATAGAACCCATCATCAACAATAGTGAAATTCTCATTTCTCCAATTCCATCTAAATTCTCATAATTCCAACAACAATTTCATTTTTCTGAATTCGAAATTCCCATTTCTTACAATTTCTGAGATCCATTTCTCAGAATTCGAAATTCTTATTTCTTATGTTTAAGGGTTTGATTTTGGTGTCCAGATGAAAAAAGTATCAAGATAATTGAAATTGGGTTTGAGCAGTATGATGTTTAAGGGT
The DNA here is from genome assembly GCA_018208015.1 of Medicago ruthenica. Taxonomy (NCBI): domain Eukaryota; kingdom Viridiplantae; phylum Streptophyta; class Magnoliopsida; order Fabales; family Fabaceae; genus Medicago; species Medicago ruthenica. The sequence goes on from CM031373.1 coordinate 57,495,258, forward strand.
TTTTTTTCTTCTTCATTTTTATGTTTTTGCATATATAATGTTACTGAAATTGGGTTTGATTTGGGTTCCAAATGAAAAAAGTATCAAGATAAATGAAATTGGAGAAGATTGTTAAAATATGAAGAAGATTGTTGTTGGAGAATATAGAAATTGTTAAAAGAATGATATTGCTGCATGTGAGAGAGATGGGGGTGGGGGTGGAGGTGGGTGATAAATTGATTTTCTTAAATGGGTATAAAGTTGATTATTTAAGTTTTTTTCTGGATTCTTTTTGGATTTTATTCTATGAATGTGAAGATGAGGAAGAAAAACAAAAAAGATTAGGTGTTGGTGGTTCAGTGTTGTATACAATGGACATGCAATTAAACGGTTGAAATCATATCAAATATATTAAACATTAAAATACTAACGGAGATGACTGAAATAGATAACAAAAAAATACATAAGGGACCAGTTTGAGACGTTTCTTATTTAAGGGGCCATTCTAAAAAAAGAATTAAGTTAAGGGATTTGATGATCAATTAAGTCTAAAAAATAACATGTATTTCTTATCATAATTAAAATTTCATGGAATAATCTGCAATAACACTAAAATAGAAAAATGTAATTAAATTTTAACAAAACCGAATTGCACTTACCTTTAATTGTTTGATTTAAACAATTTGTATGCAAATGACAAAATGCAGATGAATAGAGACATATTCTGAATCCTTCAAATAAAAAAGACATATTCTGAATTGTAGGTAAAATTCAAAGGAACCGTTAGTAAGATATATAAAAACGTATACATATGTCAAAAAAAATTAATATTGACTTTTTTCCTTCAAAATCTAAGTAATTTACACTTTGTTTTCCTTAAACACAAATTAATTTATAATTAAAATGAACAAATTTTTATTTTTAGAGATTAATTCTCTATGCAATGATAGTGTAAATTTTTGGATAAATCCAAAGGCATAGAAATTAAAAATGATAAAAGAAAGGGGAAAAAAACAGATCTAAACAAATTAGACCAAGTTCTGTCGTGGAACAGAGTTAGAGTCGAGTGAGGTTGCGACGGGCCTTGCGACGAAAGCGGACTCTGTAGTGGCGCTCTATTTCAAAGTTTCACTATGTTTTCAGGTTTCTCTTTTTACCCATTTCGTTTTACTCTTCGCTCATGCTTTCTTACCTGGAAGAAGTAGTGCACCCCACTTGTTCGATGAATTTCATTGCTGATATCATTTTGTTATATTCACTATTATTTCAAAAATAACATTTTTATAGTTGAATCAGTTTATCAAGAATTGGGAGAAATTATTTACTGACTCTGCTTTTATTTTGTTTGCTCATATGTACTTGCTATTAACTATGAAACACACGCTCGAGCTCGACACTGGTAGTAATTTGAGAGAATGACATAATTGAATGTAATCACATGTATTGGTGTTGAACACTGGCATGTGTCAATCACCAAATAGCCTTCGATCACAAATGCCGGTGCTATAAGGACAGTCAACCTATTTGTTCTCAGTTTGAGTAATGAAATAAACCCTGAGCAGTGATTTTTTGTGCTGCTTCTGATTAACCCTCATTCTAGCCTTTGATAATCACTGTGATTTGTAGAAATTGCAAACCCCCAAGTTTCTTATATTCAGTTTTATTAGTGGAAATAGTTGTTTATACTTCGTAGTGAAATAATTCTGCCTAATATCAGTGTCATTCATCAAATCATATTTGTATATTTTGTAAATTTTGAGAAAATAACATAATTTAATGTAATCACAAGTGTCGGTGTCGTGTCGGTGTTGGACACGACACATGTCGGACACAAGGACACGCCTTCAATCAGAAGTGTCGGTGCAACAGGGGTTGAAACAGCTTTAGTCCGTGAATTGGAAACTTGATTCTTAGGAAGGTGTATATTTAACTGCAATCTGTTGTTGAATTATCTTTTTACAGAAAAAGTCAAATCAAGTTTCAAGTGTTTTGTCCCGAGTGAAGTATGGGATTTTCTGTGAGCAAAATAACTCTCATGTTATTCCACTAGACATTTGTGGGTTTGGCAACAAGAACACAAAGTTCACTTAGCAATGTCCTTAACCAAGCAGTATCAGTTGTTGCTGTGATATTCCTTAACTCCACCTCAATGCTAGATTTGGAGACAACTGATTGACTGATTGCTTCATTGATGAGCATACAACAGCAACAACCACCAAGCCATATCCCACTAAGTTGGGTCTGCTATATGGACCAAACGACTCCATAATGCTCTATCATGTACCATATCTCTATCCAACTTATTAATCTCTTTGATGAGCATGCACCAGGTTTTTGCCGAGGAAAATGAAATAGCCTGCAAATGACCTTCTGTCATTCACATCAGCTCAGTCAAAATCGCAATACGCACCAATTTATTCACACTCTTGAGTTGTATTTTGAGCTCCTTGATATTGGCTTTGGATTAAGGGACAAAGAATGTTCCTAGCTCGTGCCGAATTTGATACGCATAATCACACCCTTACCGTGGAAATAGTGAGAGGTTCTGGCATTGTCTGAGACAAGAAGCCATGATACCAGAAGTTGATCTTGCTGATCCCAATTAAGATTGCCTTTGAGTTTATACTTTATATACATAACTATGAGGAACTACATTTTCACTTAACGAAGAAGCTTGTAGCCTCTTTTTGTAGCTAAGGCTTGATTTCCATGGTAAGAAATTGCCTTCACCGAATCTGAACGAGAATAAGCTTGAGGAACGCATAGCTTCAGCGACTATTGAGGATCTGAAGCTCTAACATCACAAAGATGTCGGAACCAAGAGAAGAATAGAGAATTTGTAGTAAACCAATGTGCTTGGAAAACATTAAAGATCTGAGTGGGATATATAGTTTCAAGTAATCTAATTTCTAACTAACTCACAACAGATTCAAAACAGCAACTAATTTCTAACTAATTCTTCTAGCTGAAATCTAACCACTCCTAAATGCTTTAACTAATCTCTCTGCATATCCACAATTCATGTAGCTACTTAGCATTTTTATGTTGTCATTATTGTTGACCATGAGTTTTTATGTACTTTAATTTTCCATTATTGTTCTTGTGACCTTGCAAGATATTTTTTTTTTTTGTACAGGTTCAACCACTGGGAGTTACTTGGAACTTAGAGCCACAAACTTCCACAAAAGAACAATTCCAGGTAGTCTAGTCTTTATTTACTGAGTATATTGTCCTTCTTCTGGTATATGTCTCAATTTTCTGGAAATCAAAGTAGCACTTATTATGCAGATTTACTTTCATGTTTTTACTTGTATTATTTGAAAGCTTCGTGGATCTAGGTCATAAATCGTAAATGAGCCACTATTTAAATGAAAGCTTCATGTAGGGTTGAGAGGAAATAAGCTTCAAATTTCTAACTGTAAGGTTCTGTCTGAAACATTTAAATATAATTTCTGTAGGTTTGAGAGGAAATAAGCTTCAATTATCGAGTATAAAATTCGGTCCGAAGTATGAAGTTTCCTGCAAACTTACTGAGTTGGGAAATGTTTCATGCTCATCAAAGGAACTTGAAAAGACTAAACCTTTGGTTAAGATGTGTGGCGTTACATCAGCTAAAGATGCTGCTATGGCAGCCGAAGCTGGAGCGAACTTTATTGGAATGATTGTATGGCCAAACTCAAAACGTTCTGTTTCACTTTCTGTTGCAAAGGAGATATCAAAAGTGGCAAGAGATTGTGGAGCAGAGCCTGTTGGAGTATTTGTGGATGATGGATGCAGAAACAATATTAAGAGCTTCTGATGCATCAAACCTTGAGTTTGTGCAGGTACATTTTTACCCAACTTTTATGCATGTTCAACGACAGTTAAATGCTTGTTCACATTCAAATCTTGAGTTTGGACAATGCAGCTTCATGGATCTGGTTCGCGGGCAGCTTTCCCATCTTTAATTCAGGAAAATCGTGTAATATATGTTCTCCATGCAAATGCTGATGGGAGCCTTTTAAACACAATTCCTGATGAAGAGTGTCCTCTGGTTGATTGGGTTCTGGTAGATAGTGCAAAGGGTGGCAGGTAAAGAGATAGGTCTTGTTGTAAAAGCTTAATTGCTAATTGCTTGTCAAACAATCTATTTTTTCACTATAATAATGTCTTAGTACTCATGAGACTTATTTGCAGTGGCGAAGCATTCGATTGGGCCCAGTTTAAATTACCAAAAATTAGAAGCAAATATGGCTGGCTCTTAGCAGGAGGGATCAATCCTGAGAATGTCCGTGAGGCTTTGTCTAGTCTCAAACCTGGAGGAGTGGATGTCAGTAGCGGCATATGTGCATCAGATGGCATTCAGAAGGATCAATCAAGAATAGCTTCTTTCATGGATGCAGTACATTCTGTTCAGTACTGAATTGCCTTAATCAAAATATATCCATTTTGTTTTTATGTCCATTTGTATTCCCAAAGTTTTTTCTTCTTTAGACTGCTTTCTAGGCATGAGAATATTGTAATGCTGGCTGATATATGGACACATACTTCATTTACAAATATGAATAAAAGAATTTGATGGTGATATAGTGATACTGATATGGTTGGATGCTGGTGCAATAGAAATAGGACCTACTTTAGTGTTTGTTTTCTTTTTCTTCTGTACCAAAAAAAAAAGCATCATTAAACACAGGTGGAAAATTGGAAATTAGTCAAGCTCTGATTCCTTGTTTATTTGTATGTTCAATAAGATTGAGTGGTCATTTTTATGGTCGGAAATTCATTTTCATTTTTCAGATCAGCCGTGTTTTGTTTTTATAACACTGAAGTTGCCAATATAGCTTATACGGTGTATAGTTCGGTTTTGAGTATACATCACAATGCTGATCAGATGGTCAAAAGAGACTAAAAGAGTAACTTGTTTGGATTCCTGCAGCTTTCACACAGTGTAGTAGCTGCAGGGATGTTGGATAACTTCTAAGGTAGAGAAACTTTGTGACCATGAAGGTGAGGGGAAAGATTTTTGGAGGATCTGACTTTGATGCTTTTATCAGTTTGCCTTTGAAACTAAAAAGAGCTCCTTATTGGTATGCTTTAATGTATATAGTATCTCTTGAAGCTTGCCTCTTTCTTTAACTTTATCTTGTATATGTAGTGCCTTGACTTGGAAAAAAAGAGATGTCCCCACCATCGAACTAACACCCAATGGAAGTGAAGTTGGAAAGTATAATAATGAATCAAGAAGCTGGTGTACTGAGTACACTTAAAAAACCACAAGCTATACCTTAGCTTTTACTTTTCTCCAACTAAAAGATACTAATAATAATTTGATCTTTGCTTTGCTAAAGCGTTCAATTACCAATCAATTAATTAGCCTTAACAATGTTGATTTAGCTTTGTCCCATTTTATGCCAAACACAACTAGTTGAATGACTGAAGATTGATAGTTCAATGGTCGAAAAGATGCTTCATCTATAAACCTTAAAATGGTGAACATGAAACTTGTATGGTTACGCCAAGTCACTAACTGAAAGATGAAATATCCACTATCGTAATAAGTGGGTGAGATTGAGCAAATGGACCCAGTTGAACTCTGCCCTAATCAGGATTTCTTCATGGTATATCTGCCCATAAAAAAGAGTGTGAGACCTAATAACAACGACCAATTCTACAGTGCACAAGATTGTTTCTATCATTAGATCAATAGTCTCATTATTAAAATAAATTAAATATGATGAGATTTAGTGATTCAACAGTGAAAAATAAACTTGTGTGTGGGACAACACTACTTTGCACATTAGACAAAGCAAATAGCAACTTCAATTGTTACCAGCTGTTAGGTGAACAACAATTTGCGATCATACACGAAACGGTGGAAATAGGAAGGAAATCAGCTAAGGCTCAATTATTTTACAGGGCAAATATCTAAGAGTGGATAAATTCACATTCCCTTCATTTTAATATATTAACCAACAGAGATTAACAAACATTTTCTTTTAAAAGTGGTTGATTTTAGAACATCATCTTTAGACAATGCTATTAGTAATCCTTTAAACATGTTAGTACTTTGCTCTACTTAGAAGAAATGTATGGTCTTACACTCGATAAATCATGTTAGGCAAATGGTATTCACTTGTTATTTGAATTGTGTACATACCATTTTTGTACAAATAAATCTTTATAGGAAAAGTGAATTAAAAACTGAAGGCCAGATATCTTAGCAACACATTAATCATTGAACATTTCCCTATAGGTAGTTTGAAATATTAAAAATTTCGTGCCATAATTATATACAACTTCGTTGGGAAAATTTTGGAACTATATATTACCTCTGCTAACTTTGTCAGAACTACCTCTTGAGGTGGATTCTTATACCATGGTATAAACTTTAATCCATAATTAGGTAATCCATAAATTTTATATTGAATCTTGACCAAATTTTAGGTGGGGAAGGACTTAACGACCCAATGAAATACTCCCCCTCCACTAAGTTGCTAACTCCCTCTCCACTCAACTAAAAAAAGAAAATTCTCTCACCACCATCCATCAATAATCAATAATAAAAAACATTGCAATATAACTTTTCACACTCTCCAATATCACTTTAGATATACATATCCGGAAAAAATATGAAGCTTATATTGTTCATAAAGTACTTTAGGACAAAATATATTTCCTAGAATTTCATAAGTATGTGATTTTTCAGAAATTTTGGATGGAAAAAGTTGCTCCTAAAACATTGCCTTGCAACCTGAAACTGAAAGACAAGAACTTTGTGTCTACCAAAGAGTCTAAACTCCACAACATCATGCACCCTTTCAACTCACTCTGACTAAGACCAACACTTAACTGAAGACTTTGAGATCACTCCTTTGCATCGCTTTCATGTATTGTCTGAAAAAGATAGACTTAGATATTGCAAATGGATTATAGGAATTAAAAAATATATAGCTCAATAAGTTGGTAATGTGAGGAACACAACTCTCCTTCACCAACACCATATTCTGTCATAGTATTTTCTTCAAGGACAACCTCATTTCACCAAACCTCAACTAAACAAAAATAGCCTAATACTAAGTTTAACTTATCTAAAAAAATATAAAATAGAAAATCTTTGTTTCTTCATCTTATTTTTGTTCATTTCTTTCTCTATATTTTCTACCCCTCCTTTCACATACTCAAACAAAGACCTTCTTTTATTCACTCTTTCTCTCTAGTCTCTCCCATGCAGTTTCTTTGCTGCAAGAAAAATCTTTTCTACTCAGAAATTGTAACAATGAAAGGCAAAAAGACCAAAAGCATTTCCATTTTCTTTGTAGTGGTCTCCCTCTTCCTCTTTGGAGTCTTCATGTACAACGAAGACGTTAAGTCAATAGCAGAGTTTTCATTCTCGAGGATCAAATACAAAACTCAAGAAATCCAAGAAGAAAAAACAGAAGCAGACAATTCTGTTCAAAGGGATATCAAGAACTCTGAGGTTAAGGATTCTGAGGAAATCCAAGAACCGGTTGATTTCAAAGCCGTTGCATTAACGAAGAAAAAAGAAGGTGAAGACGAAAAAGAAGAAAAGATTGTGTTGCCTCAAAAAGATTGTGATTTGTTTACAGGGAAATGGGTTCTTGATAATGTGACACATCCTCTATACAAAGAAGAGGAATGTGAATTTCTTACTTCACAAGTTACATGCATGAAGAATGGAAGAAGTGATTCTTTGTATCAAAATTGGAGGTGGCAGCCAAGAGATTGTTCTTTACCAAAGTAGGCACATTAAATATTTTTACATTTTTCAAATTTCTTGTTTTAGTTTGATAGTGTTGTTAATGTTGATTAAATTTGTATAAACTTGTTATTAAGGTTCAAACCAAGAGTTCTACTTGAGAAGCTTAGAGGGAAGAGGCTTATGTTTGTTGGAGACTCATTGAATAGGAACCAATGGGAATCAATGATTTGTTTGGTTCAGTCTGTTATTCCTCAAGGCAAAAAGAGCTTGAACAAAACTGGTTCTCTCTCTATCTTCAGAATTGAGGTTTGTCTTCTTTAACTTTTTCTCTTTATGTTCAAAAGTAGGGAATATATTGCATTCCAACATAATGATTAATCACAAGTGTAATTCTAGCCTAATAAAATGTTCCTCATGATTAATAATGTAAGGTTAAAAAAGAATGAAAATACAAAACCTGATCAGTGTTACTATTAGACCACAATTGGTGGACCAATTGATGATTATTTATGTTTGTTTGATTTATAAAGCATTTTTTTCAAAAGTCGGACTTCATTTCGAATTGGTGTGATCTCAAGGTCATGATTCAGCTTCCGCAGTTGAACCGCTTAAATAACCAAACCATAGTAAATATCGATTCAAAGTTCAACCAATTGAATCGTCCGGTTCGGATTGATTTTTAAAACACCAATACAAAGTCACAAATTTACTAATATGGCATTGGAATATTGTTGCAATATATCCGGTAATTGAGGAAGGCATGTTGTGGGACATTGATATTGACTAGCTAGCTGGTTATGTTTGTGTGTGTGCAGGATTACAATGCTACTGTGGAATTCTATTGGTCACCATTCCTTGTAGAGTCAAATTCAGATGATCCAAAGTTGCACAGTATATTGAACCGTATAATCATGCCTGAATCAATTGAAAAGCATGGTGTGCATTGGAAGAATGTGGACTACCTCATTTTTAACACCTACATATGGTGGATGAATACTGGCACTATGAAAGTCCTGTAAGCAAGCACAACATTATATCATATATGAATATTATTGGACTTTATAACTATTTTAGTTTTGGAGTAAATTAATGAAACTTATATGTGTGCTTCTCATGTTTAAGGCGAGGGTCGTTTGATGAAGGATCCAAGGAGTATGATGAAGTCCCTAGGCCAATAGCATATAGGAGAGTCCTTGAGACATGGTCAAGATTTGTGGATAACAACATTGATCCAAATCGCACCAAAGTTTTCTTCAACAGCATGTCCCCTCTTCATATCAAGTAAATGATTATCAAATCTTAATTTCTTCATTTTCATTTTCTAAACAAAAAAAAAATTGTGGTCAACAATTAACAACTACTTTTGTTTTTTGAATAGCAAATGTTAGTTTGTTAGATTAATATTTTACTTCTTGTCCGGGTTTAAACCCAGACACCAACTGCTTTTGTTATAACTAAAGAGTGTGACATTTCAATTCGATATGTTTTTGGTCACTTTTAATGTGCTACTTTACTTTGATGTGTCTAACCGTGTTGCAAATGGCCACATTTTTTGGTTTACTAATTGAGTTAAATGTTAAACTTGTCTTTTGGTGAAGGGCTTAAATCCTAATCCTAATTATTAGCTGGCTCTAAACTATCTAGAATAGTCCTCTTAATTTGAATCTAGGAAATATTTTTTGTGCCATTAGGTGAGGCCATCCTTGCTGTGGACCGTTATTCAATAAAATAGTTGTCATTTTCTATATCTTGATTGGTGACCCACTACTGCAATGTCTCACTTTTGCTAACTAATAGTTTTTCCCTTTTTTGTGTTAACTTATGGACTATATATATATATATATATATAACATTTATAATTCTTTACTCTAATATTGACTTTTTAGGAGTGAGGATTGGAACAATCCAAATGGAATAAAATGTGCCAAGGAAACTACACCAATTCTCAACATGTCTACTCCATTACAAGTAGGCACAGATCATCGTCTTTTTGTGATTGCTAAAAATGTGACAAAATCAACAAAAGTGAAAGTGGATTTTATAAACATCACCAAATTATCAGAATATAGAAAAGATGCACATACTTCTGTTTACACAATACGTCAAGGCAAAGTGTTAACTCCAGAGCAACAAGCTAACCCTGCTACTTACGCAGATTGCATCCATTGGTGTTTACCAGGGTTACCTGATACATGGAATGAGTTGCTTTATACACGTATCATCTCTATGTCTTGACCAACAAGGCAGCCATGAATAGATATATTCGTCACACTTTTTTTGTTACTTTATTTTTTTTCAGTTTATTGTTTTAGCTTTTGTTAGTTTTGTCTATGTAATTCTTGTAATTTTTATTTTGGAAATTTTATTTTTAGCCTTCTATTTCCGTTTGCTGAGCTCTGAAGCAGAGCAAGCACCTCACAATTGTACAATCAATGCAGAATGCATCAAAGAAAATAAAGTAATTTACACATTGTAATTTGACTCTTTCTTATTGATGTAATCGGCACTGCATAGCAAATGGTAAGCTGCAGAAACTGTGAATTCACCATTCATATCATCCGGCCAACACCTCAAATCGCGCCCTTCATCTCTACTAGGCAGCACAATAGCTATGATTCTCTGCACAATGTTCTGAGGCAGCCAATCGTTCCTAATATGCAAATTCCGCTCCCAAGGCATTCGGAATACTAACCTCAAAATCAGCGACACAGAGGGTTAGTATCAATCCAATTACAAGTCCACGCATCAACCTTTTCACCATCGCCAACAATCCAAAATTCAAACTTTGAGAGTCTAGTCCAAAGTTTAACCAAAGACTTGAATCGGTAGTTTATGCATCAACACATTCGCAATCATGTTTCCCCTATCATACTCTGGGCTCCCACCCAAGCTTCATAAGACAAGCATCATTCATAACCTCCAATCTTCTCAGCCCAAGACCCTCGAATTTCTTTGGTATCATCACTTGCATCCAATTTACAGCATGAAATTTCCTTTCATCTTCCGAATCGCCCCAAACAAAGAAAGGATTGAAGTCTTTGAATCTCAAATATATGTATACAACAAAATTTAAAAATGTGGAAAATCTCAATGTCTTGGTTGGCTTTCAAATGTAATAATCTACATATCTCTGAAAAGTCTAAAAACAATTGAATTGGCTCTCAATTACATCTCTTATTATTTTAATCTCACAAAATTTATGACATGTACTCAACGATTTTGATATGTTCACATTGATGCTGTGCGTATAAACAGAATTTAAATAAAAAATATGCTGCCATATGATTATACTAAATTGTAAAAGAATTAAAAAGAAAACATAAACTAAAATCATAGTTCACCAGAAACCATCACTTCATTAGATTTCAATCTTCTTAAAACTTACAAAGCAACAGAACCAAGTAAAAACCAAAATAAGCATATTATATTATAAGGAACAATCGCATGTCCCAATTACATAGCTAAAAATTAATACACAAAAGAGTGCTTCTTCTTCTGTTCTTCTTCTTCTTCATCTTCTTCTGTTCTTCTTCTTCTTCATCAGTCAACCTCCGAATCCATAGAGGGTTCTTCCTTGTCTCTTAAGAGCGTAAACAACATCCATGGCAGTCACCGTCTTCCTCCTTGCGTGTTCAGTGTAAGTAACTGCGTCACGGATGACATTCTCCAAAAAGATCTTCAAGACACCTCTGGTTTCTTCATAGATCAAACCACTGATCCTCTTCACGCCACCTCTTCTCGCCAATCGACGAATTGCAGGCTTAGTGATGCCCTGGATGTTGTCGCGCAGAACCTTTCTGTGCCTTTTTGCACCTCCCTTTCCTAGCCCCTTACCTCCCTTACCACGACCTGACATTTTCAAGAGACTGAAAATTCGAGAAACGAAGAAAATTTGAGAAATTAGGGTTTGGTTTTGAATTGGAGTGGGAAAGAGAGAAGGGGATCTGAGTATTTATGAATGGTGGAGAGCGGGATAAATAAGAGGGAACTCAATTTTGTGTTTTGTGCTGAGTCGTTGGATTCCAAGTAATGGACGGTTTAAGATTGCGATCCGTGCGTGTTGCGAAAAATGAATAATGAACGTTGATCGGAATATTTGAACGGTTCGATTTCATTTTGTTGCTTCTAAGCGAATCAGCATTTTCTTTGTGCTGTTTTTGTGTGTTTCCACTTTTACCAGCTACTAGGCTACTTCCATAATGCGTATTTACTTCCATAGCATTATTTTTTTATCCCTCTACTTTGAGGCAACATAAGATTATCTCATATCCTTCGCAAAAAAAAAAAAAAAAAAAAAATATATATATATATATATATATATATATATATATATATATTATTTGAAATTATATTTGGTTTGAAGGTGAACTTCTACAAGGTTATGTTAATTGGGGTTAATCTAGTAGAGTCTTGGTTGCCTAGTTGGCGGAGGTTGTTGTGGTTATGAGTTGTAAAATTGGTCAATCCCTTTTGGTTATTTGGATCTCCTTATCGGTGGTAATCATTACCGATTATCTTAATTGATAGTATCTGGAAACATGTATCTCGTTGAAAGAGTAAAAATTTGTTCATGGATGGTCAACTTATTCTTATTAAATATATATTGTTTTCGCTTCTGCTTTATTTTCTTTCATTCTTTAAGACTCCCACAAGTATCATTTCATCAATTAAATCCCTTGTTAATTATTTTTTTTGTGTGCGTGTGTGGCGGTGAGGATAAACACAGAAATTCATTGGATCCATTGAGGTAAGGTTTGTTCTGATATGGAATCAGGTGGCTTGAGGTTCAAAGGATTAGAAAATTTAATTTGGCGTTGTTGGAGAAGTGATGTTGGATGTTATATGTTGATTAGGGTGGGCTGAGGTATAAAGTGTTGGTAGTTTAGTACGAGGTTAAGGGTGACCGTGTTAAGGGAGAGGCAGTAAGGCATCTGGTTGGTGGAAGGACTTATGTAGCGTTGAAGAGGGTGTACGTGTGCATAATGATAGGTGGTTCTTGGAAGGCGTGTTGCACAAGATTGGTGATGGAGAAAATACATCTTTTTGGAAGAATCCATGGTTAGATACAGGTCTTGTGTGTTTTCGGTTTAGTTGTCTTTTTGACTTATTTGAGCATAATGATATTTCTCCAACTGGCATAGGGAGGTTAGATTAATGGTGGAGGGAGGAGACTTTTTGATTGAGAGGAATAACAGGTTGCATAATTTATTACCTTGTTGGATAACTTTGTTTTACAAGATACTATTGCAGACAAATGGATTAGGAAATATGCTTTAGAGGAAGGCTATTCGGTAAAAGAAGTATATCACTTACTGACTTAATCAGAGTAGCTTGTATGTGCTCCTTTCACGGATATTATTTGGAACAACGTTGTGCCTCTTAAGGTTTCATTAATTGTGTGGAGATTGTTGAATAATAGGATTTCATCTAACTGTAATTTGATTCGTCGTGGAGTTGCTCCCTTAAGCTCGTTGTGTGTTCACGAGGTTGTGAAAACAAGGAATCTATTGATCATTTTTAACGTGTTTTTTTTAGGCATTTGGTTTCGTTTTTGCGATGGTTGAGAATTTGAAATGTCTCACCTCCTGATGTTTTTATGCATGTCTTGCAATTGGTGGTTCACATTTGTTACGAAATGACATCCGTCATAGGAGACGAACAAAGACATACAACACCAAACAACAACAAAAAAGGGTGACATATATAGGCGGCGTATATCAAAGACTAAATCCGAAAAACCAACAAAAGACATCAGTCAATAAAGAATTAACATCAAAATCAAGAAAACGCAACACGAAAACAAAGGCACACCACCGCACATCAAGTGAAACATATCACGTGCCAACAAAAGCTGCACCAAAAATAAAGGTTTAATTACTATGCAAGTAACTAAGCTATTTATTATTTTTTTAAAATAGACTATTAGACTAAAAATTTATAATCAAGTCCCTACATTTTTTAAAACTGTTTAATTAGACGTCTGAACTACTTTTTAATAAAGTCTATGAACTTTTAAACAGGTCTTCGTAAAAGTCACCCATCATTTCGAAGCTCCAATAGAAACACAACAACAATAACAAAGTGCATTATCTTTTCAACACAACTCATTAAAAGTTAAGAGAATATATTAACACCAAATACGATGATGACCGACATGATAAACTCTTGACAATATGAAGAGGAAGATGAAATATATGACAGTAAAAACAAAAAATGTCATTTTGATAAATAAAAAATTGCTAAACAAGGTTAAATGAAAGTTGTTGGAAAAATATATATTCATATAAAAATATATAATTCAACATCTTTGAAAGAAAGGTTGTGTACGTTTTTAAATATGAGAAGAGGGAGTTGTAATTATCATCTTTGAAGGGAGGGGAATTACTTTACTCTTAAAATAAAGTGCACATTAGTGGGGTGTTAAAACTAAGGGTGCAGATATCATTACCTAAAACTAGTTAAAAACCTTGTGCTTCGCACGGGTTGAATACTTAGATTTCTAAAAAACTTGTTATATAATTCCATAGGTTAAAATGTCTATAAATGATTAAATTGAAATACTTCGTTTTATAGATGGAATGCTTGTTAAATTTGATTTGATATAGGTATGATGGAATGTATTATATCATGCTTATACCAACTGATTAAGTATGTATATAAAATTATAGATGGGTAACCGATTATGTGTTATACATCATCGTCTAAAAAAATGTTTTGAGTAAATAATTAATGCCTTTGAAGTTTGCTACAACAATGACTTGGTATAACTGTAACTTTGTGAAATAATTATTTGTCAAAAGTATATATAGTGCAGAGCAGATCAGTATTGGTACTGAATTAGGAATTGCTTGTAATGATTCAATAATATATTATGGAACTTTTGATATTAATGGTAAGTAGATATTTGTATTTTTATTAAATAACAGTTTGATATTGATTATTATGAACCATAGTAAATGTGACAGAGTTATGTTTAATCATGCTCAAAGTAGGAAATTCCTAATACTTAAATGGAAACTCAATAGACATGAATTTCTTAAAAGGATACTGCATTAATAAAAGTTAAGAAAGTCAACATTGAATACTAAGCAAAATACATCAATTCAAAGTACTTAAAAGGATAAGTGCAAAATACATGAAGATTGAGCATTAGAATTTCTAGAGTTCATGCTGATAAGAACAAAGAGGCAAAATAGAATGATTGATAACATGACAACTTAAGGATCGATTATGAAAACATGAACATAGTTACTGATAAGTTCATCAAAAAACTTAAATCTTATTGTGTCACCAGGGTGAAATCCATTTTGGAGGCAAAAAGAGTTCCAACCTTGTTCAAGTGCTGCAATAATTTCTTCTTGTCTATCAAATCTAACTTCACACATGGCTCTTGGACTGTTAAGTTTTCTGATAGGTGTGTGTATGGATTTGTAAATGAAACAGTGGAAATATAAGAGAGAAATGGAAGAAGTTTGCAATTGTATTAATGGAGAAAAACAATTACAATGGTAACAACTTGAATAAGACAAAATAACAAACTGATAGAGTAGCCTATCAGCCCCCAAGCACGCAGTGCTCCCCAAAGTAATCACTATAGCAGTGACCTCACTCAAATAACAGAATTCTCAGCTGATCATTCCCTCTGACTCCTTCCCACTTAAATAGGAAGGTTCCTTTGCCTCATGTGGCCACGTCATCATTCCTCATACCTTTCCCTCCTTCTCCTTGTCCTTTCTTTCTCATGTAGACCCTCCAAATCTTTGGCTTGGGTCCACTATTGAAGTCCACCACATGATTCACATCTCTATCAACTCCCTCCTCCTTAGAAACAACCTTGTCCTCAAGGCTAAAATCTGGAAACTGGCCACGCAGCACTTCATTATCCTCCCAAGTAACATCCTCCAAAGTCTTGTGCTTCCATTTTATAAGACTCTGCTGTACAGTCACACCTTCCTTCACAGTCAGCCTAGATACCATGACCTTCTCTGGGTAAACATCAATGTCATCTGTAATTTCCAAGTCTTTAGGAAGCTCTCCCTGTATTTGATAATCACCAATAACTTTCTTAAGTAAAGAGACATGGAACACAAGATGGATCTTGGACTGGGCAGGCAGTTGCAGCTTATACGCCACCTCACCAACATTGGCTAAGATTTTGAAAGATCCATAAAAACGAGCAGCAAGTTTTTGATTGATTCGTTTAACCACTGAATGCTGCCTATGAGGATGTAGTTTCAGAAAGACCCATTCCCCAACCACAAAACTCACATCTCTTCTCTTCTTATTAGCATAGATAGTCATTTGTTCCTGGGCTCTCTGAAGGTGTGATTTGAGTTGTTTTATAGCTTCATCTCTCTCACTCAGCTCTAATGCCACAGCAGCAACTTTAGTCTCATTAGATAGAAATCTCAGAATGCTAGGAGGTTGTCTTCCATAGACCACTTCAAAGGGAGTTTTCCCAATGGACACATGATAGGTCGTGTTGTACCAAAATTCTGCCCAAGATACCCAGGTTGACCAAGTCTTTGGTTGATCTGACGCAAAACATCTCAAGTAACTTTCCAGGCACCTATTTATCACCTCAGTTTGCCCATCAGATTCTGGATGATAAGCAGAACTCATCTGCAGCTTAGTGCCCTGTAATTTGAATAATTCCAACCAAAAGTTGCTGACAAACAAGGGATCTTTGTCACTGATCAGGGATTTGGGAACACCATGTAACCTCACTATCTCTTTTACAAACAATTCAGCAATGGACTTCGCTGTATAAGGGTGTTTGAGCAGTAGAAAGTGACTGTACTCTGACAACCTGTCCACTACCACAAGTACAGCTTCATAACCTCTAGATTTAGGTAAGCCTGTGATGAAATCTAAAGAAAGATCCTCCCAAATTCCATTAGGAATGGGAAGAGGTTGCAGTAGACCTCCAGGAGTTGTAGCAGCATATTTCTGTCTTTGACAGATATCACAAGATCGCACAAAATCTCTAACAGCCTTCTGCATTCCCACCCAATAGAGGTTATCTGCCAGCTTCCTGTAGGTTCTTAAGAACCCTGAATGCCCACCAGTAGGAGTACAATGATATTCCTCCAGAAGGAGAGGAATAGAAGTAGAGTGAGGAGAGAGAACCAGCCTCCCATGGTAGAACAGCACCCCTTGTTTAACAGAATAACCTGGTCTGGAGGCAGGGTCAGACAACACTTCTTGTATCTTCTTTTGGATTTCTGGATCAACATTTACCTCATCCAATAATTTCTTGCTATCAGCCCACTGTGGATAAGATATCAGAGTACTCAAATCAGCATCATCATAACATCTGGATAAGGCATCAGCAGCCTTATTATCCATCCCTGGTTTGTACTTCACTTCAAACTGATAACCCAACAATTTAGCTAACCAACATTGCTGATCTGGAGAGGTTATCCTCTGCTGTAAGAAGTGTTTCAAACTTTTATGATCAGTATATATTGTGAATTGTTTCCCTAATAAGTAATGCCTCCAATGTTGAATGCATAAGACCAAAGCCATCGATTCTTTTTCATACATAGACTTAGCCAAATTACCCTGAGACAAAGCTTTGCTGAAAAAAGCAACAGGCTTCCTTTGATGCATTAGAACTGCTCATATCCCTCTTCCAGCTGCATCACATTCCACCTCAAAAGGTAGGGAGAAGTTTGGTAACACCAGTACAGGAGGTGAGGTCATAATGATTTTCATAAGTTTGAAAGCTGCATCTGCTTCTGCTCCCCAGGCAAAATTGTCTTTCTTGGTCAGTTCAGTCAAAGGCTTTGCTAATTTTCCATAGTCTTTGATAATCTTCCTGTAGTACCCAGTGAGCCCCAAGAATCCACGAACTCCCTTCACATTCCCTGGCTCAGGCCAATCCAAAATGCATTTTATCTTTTCAGGATCCACTGCCACCCCTTCACCAGAAATTATATGACCCAAGTAGTCAATCTGACTACACCCAAACTTACACTTAGCTTGGTTAGCCATAAAGTATTGCTCCAACAAGATAGATAGCACCTATCTTAAGTGTTCCTGGTGCTCAAGCATGTTCCTACTGTAGATGAGAATATCATCAAAAAATACAAGGACAAACTTCCTTAAGAAAGACCTGAAAATATCATTCATAGTTGCTTGGAAGGTGGCTGGAGCATTCATCAACCCAAATGGCATCACTAGATACTCGTAGTGGCCATTGTGAGTCCTAAATGCTGTCTTGGGAATATCATCTTCATGCACTCTGATTTGGTGGTATCCAGATTTGAGATCAATTTTAGAAAACACCGTAGAGCCATGCAGTTCATCCAATAACTCATCTACGATGGGGATAGGATACTTATCAGGAATTGTGGCTTTGTTGAGAGCCCTACAGTCCACACACATCCTCCAACTCTTGTCCTTCTTTTTCACCAGAATCACCGGACTAGAAAATGCGATCATGCTGGGTCTAATCACACCTGCTTGCAACAGTTCAAACACTTGTCTCTCAATCTCCTCCTTCTGGTGGCGAGGATACCTATAGGGTCTGACATTGATTGTTCCATGGTTAGGAAACAACTTAATGTGATGAACTTGTGACCTTTTTGGAGGTAGCTGAATTTTATCCTTAAAAACTGCAGGAAATTGTTCCAGGATTGCACTTAATTCTGTTGGAATTGGGACCTCACTGGCTTCCAATTGTTGATGATGAGACCACCACCATTTTGTTCCCAGTCTGCTCCTTGTGTCTCCCAGGAAGGTATTCAGATAGTTGTGTTCCTCTTGCCTGCTACCTTGACCCAGCACTTGCACCATCTGTCCTTTATACATAAACTGCATAGATAGAGCCTTCCAATCCATTACAACCTTTCCCAAGGTACTCATCCATGATACTCCCAACACCATATCCAACCCACCTAGTTCCAGGACCAGCGCATCAATGATGATCGTCACAGATCCCATCTTCACAACAATTCCTTTGCACACACCTTGAGACGTCACTCTATGTCCATCTCCTAGCTTGATGCTTCTCGAAAGTTCAGGGGTGATTTCTAAACCCAACGCACTCGTTACTTGGGGGGAGATGAAGTTGTGGCTCACACCACTATCAATCAACACTAGCACATTTACATTTTCAATTTTCCCTTCAACTTTCATGGTGCGGTACCCTTCCATACTTCCCAGTACCCCCATTGAGTTACATTCTGCTTCCTCCTCCTCTTCACTGCCAGTCTGCTCTTCCTCCATAGCCACGATTTCTCCTTCATCATTCAGACTTTCACCTTCACCCAGAATCAGAACTCGTAGAGATTTCTCAGGACACTTATGGAGAGTAGGATGATACTTACCCCCACACTTGAAACACAAACCCTTAGCCCTTCTCTCCGCCATCTCGTCGTAGTGAAGACTGCGAATTCCTTTCCACTTTTCAGATCACACTTCATTTTTGCCTTTTTTTCCAGTAGAAGCTAACGACGTCGTAGAGGGCGTGTTAGATCCAATTGAACATGATTTTTGACCCGGGTTGACCCAATTTGAACGGTTCGCCTCTCTTGGGTTGGACCCGCTCCGGCTCCGAAGCAAAGATCCGCCCCAATCATTTCGCCCCGATCTGTCCTGCACCCCTTTTTTGTTACCATACTGTCCTGCTTCATCATCATCTTCGCGTAACTCTTCCTCCACGTCCTTCGCAATCCGCATCATTTGCATCCGACTCTGAGGATTCAAAGTACGAACCCTTCTGCGAATCTGTGGTTTCAACCCACTCATAAAGTAACCCAGGTACTGTTCTTCTGGAAGGCGTCCTACTTGAGATGATAATAATTCAAAAGCCTCCACAAATTCTTCAACACTTCCGTTTTGTTTCAACGTGGATAATTCCTCAAACGGATTCTCCAGTCGTCTCCCTCCATAGCGCGCAATCAATCCTTTTTTTAGTTTCTCCCAGGATAGATTGTCCTCTGTTTCCATCAGAAGGTTGAACCAATGTATGGTTGAACCCCCATGCTCAGACGAGCCAGCTTCACTCGCATCTCATCAGTAGTGTGTTGAACGTCAAAGTAGATCTCTGCTCGTGTGATCCAAGCAACAGGATCTTCTCCTTCGAACAATGGCAGCTTCACCTTCTTGTCGGACAAACGCGACTCTCCTTGTGAAGATTCACCCATGGAGAAATCACTCTTCTGAGTTGCATTCTTCTGACCAATCTGTTTGCTCAGTTCACTTAGAACCAAGCTTTGTTGTTGCATCTGTTGAGCTAAAACGCCAAGTGTGGATTTGACATCAAGCATCTGCTCCTCTAGCGCGTCAAGACAATCTCCCATCTTTGGTTTCCGTGGCATCTACTACTTCGGTATGGTGGTGATTTGTTTTTTTGATCCGGTAGGTCGGACCAATTGATAGGTGTGTGTATGGATTTGTGAATGAAACAGTGGAAATATAAGAGAGAAATGGAAGAAGTTTGCAATTGTATTAATGGAGAAAAACAATTACAATGGTAACAACTTGAATAAGACAAAATAACAAACTGATAGAGTAGCCTATCAGCCCCCAAGCACGCAGTGCTCCCCAAAGTAATCACTATAGCAGTGACCCCACTCAAATAACAGAATTCTCAGCTGATCATTCCCTCTGACTCCTTCCCACTTAAATAGGAAGGTTCCTTTGCCTCATGTGGCCACGTCATCATTCCTCGTACCTTTCCCTCCTTTTCCTTTCTTTCTCATGTAGACCCTCCAAATCTTTGGCTTGGGTCCACTGTTGAAGTCCACCACATGATTCACATCTCTATCATTTTCCGCATAGGATCAAGTGATCAAAATCATTTTCCCAAAGGAATTCTTTGAAATCTCGAGTAAGTACCTAAAAAGGATGAACAATATATATATGGTTAAAAGAGAAATTAAAAGGATACAAAGAAACTAATGAGAATAATCAATAGTTTGAAAAGTTTACTGAACTAATTGATTTGGTTCATCAAAATCAACATCATCCAAAGTGATCTCAAAAAAACAGTTTTATCTCTCTTGGTACTCAAGCTATGAAATGATGGTAGTTCATCAGAATCTGCATATGTTTTCCCCAACTCTAAGAAAAAACGATCTCTTCCTAGATAGTTTAGGATAACTTGTTTGTGACCTTCATAGTGGTAAAACTCTCTGAGCCTAGTCCATCCTTCAGTTAAGAGAGGATGTGCATAGTCTGCATTAAAAGTTAGAATGTGAGAATTTCCTGAACTATCAATCAAGTTCCAGCTATATCTTAACTCTTCCTCAAACTGTTGAAGAAATTTGGGATGAATTTCAGCATAGCCCTGATTCAAACAATGAGATAGAGTTAGTATCAGAAACTGAAATTTTCGAAACTGATAATGAAATGATAAATATACATTGATATAAAGAGAAGATAACTGTCATCTAGGATTAAAATCATTTAACTTGATAAAATTTCGAGAATGAACACTAAGATAAGAATCTGTTGTTAGTATAGATAATACATGTAATACTGCATTGCTTCTTTATGTCAGATCTAAGTTAATAAAAATTTAGATAAGAATTGGAAACCTGTCCTGGTACATCAACTGTTTCAAAAGCATCAAGAATTTGCCTTCTGATCACAATTCGATTTCCAGCCATGACAGAAGTTTAGTTTAAGTTTCTTTGTAGAAATAAGGATGGAACTGGACAGTTTGCATAGAACACATCTAATTTATAACAACAATACAACAATAAGGATGGAACTGAACATATTTTATTGTAGAAATAAAAGATATGATGTAGAATCTGAATATACAACTAAAGGTAAGTCAGCTTTGATATTATTACATACATATGAAAAGTTGCAGATTCATTAGGTTGCTTCTAATATGACATTCGACAGCTTTAGTAGACATAGGCTTGGTTTTAGTCTTCTTGTGATGGAGTATAAAATCTGACATGTATCCATAAGTATATCAATTCCATTGGTCAAATCTTACTTTCAATATATTCTCTTAGCTATGTGTCTATGACAATAACTTGCTATTTCAATGGTAGTCATTTCAAGTAATATTGTAAAATGTGAGATTCTCTTAGATTAAAAGCAAGTAAAGTATCCTCTAGCCTAGTCTTATGCGTGTGACTCATGCTATTAATATATCACAAGATGTGTTATATTTATAGTCATGGTTATATGGTATAAAATGTGAAAGAAAAAAATTAGCACTAAGGAAAGAGCATAACAATAAGAAGTTTAGATACTTACAGTTTGAAAGACATGTCCAGGGCCCTTCAATATGAAATGTGAGGTAAATTTGCTTTTTATTTAACTTGGTTTTGATTAACCTTTTTTAACAGTGCCAAAGAAATAAAAATTGCACCCACTCTGAATGTGTCCTGCAAAATCAAATTGAAGGTTGTTAAAAAAATATCTATACGTATAACATATAAAAATAAAGTGCACATTAGTGGGGTGTTAAAACTAAGGGTGCAGATATCATTACCAACCAATTAGATATCAAACCCATCAAGTCCGGCCCATTCCAAATCCACCGCTTCATTCATGCTATAAACTCCTTCCTCTGCCGCTAGGGTTTTGCTTCTCTGCCCTTACCATTTTGCTCTGTAGCAAAAGCCACTGATTCAACCAAAATGAGGTACGTAAACCATTAAATTGATTTATATTTCATCTAATCTATGCATTCCCGATTCAAGATTGTAGTAAAATCGTTGTTAAATAATGTAATTGAAAATAGTGTTTTTTTTTTTCTGATTGATTTGTGTTTGATGGATTTGTAGTAAGCTTCAAAGTGAGGCAGTGAGAGAAGCAATCTCAGGAATCATGGCTGATTCCAAAGCGAAAAACCGCAAGTTTGTTGAGACCGTTGAAATTCAAATTGGTCTCAAGAACTACGACCCACAAAAGGATAAACGTTTCAGTGGCTCTGTCAAGTTGCCTCATATCCCTCGCCCTAAGATGAAGATTTGTATGCTCGGAGACGCCCAACACGTCGAAGAGGTATATATCTCTTTGTAGATCTTATATTTGTTGTTTCATTCCAATTTAATTTGTGTTTTTCTATGTTACTACTCTTCCTTATCATTTGATAATTTGTTTATTGTTAAAATGATACAATGCTTAAAAAAAGACTTAATTTGTATACATTAACAGTGTAAAACTTTTTTACATCTAATTATGCCACATAGATATTTGTGGAGATTTTTTTATTATCTAACCCATAAAAGTGGATCAATGATGTAATTTGATTGGACGCTGGTGTACATTATGTAAGCTAATATCTATGTAAGAATGATTAGAAGTTAATATTTGAAACAACTGTATGTGTATTTCCTTGGGTTCTTTTCGTATCGTTTTCAACTAAAAATACACCTTTTTTTAGTTATAACGAACTTTGAGAAAATTATGGATTCGAGGAAATCATGGTGAATTTAGTTAAATTTTAGTTAAGAATCATACGGAAAGCACCTATCGAAATGTACTCAAGTTCTTTCCTGTTTTAAAATGGATAAAAGTTAGGTGCATACAGTTTTTACTGTTTTCAAATATGAAATACGAATAATCACCCATAACTTCCACTATCCTTTTTTCAAGGGATGGAGTTTATGACAACATCTCTATTCTCTAAGTTTTTACTGTTTCAAGGAATGTAATTTATGACATCATCTCTATTTAAATTATGAGTGGTTATGCTGGATCGTTATTTTTATATTGCCTGTCTTTATTGAACGTTGCTAGAGGTTTGAAATTACTAATTTGATAGCTCATTTCTTTCAACCATTGAGATTAGAATATCAACATTTACAATAGCTTATATAAGATAAATTCTACCTGTAAAATCCTAATAAAAATCAATGGTGCTATATAACTTTGAGTTGTATCAGTTGTTCACTACATTGTCATCATAAAAGGGTTTCAGCAGTTTTGCTGAGCCGAGAGAGCAGGGCAGTGATTAGAATGAGAGAGGCCTTGAGTGGGAATACCCAATGCCATTGATTGATATATATTGTACCACTTTCCTCTAAATCCCAAACCAACCCAAACACAACACCAGCAAGAAGCTCAGGACTTGAAGGTGCCGCCAAGCCCTTTTCATCTAAGGGTTTGGTTTTGGTATCTCATATCCCGTCTTCATCTTTTTTCTCTTCTTCTTTTTGTTACGTCCCTTCTGTTGAATTGGGTTTTTCTTACCGTGACAGATCTTTCATAATTTACACTTGATATGAGCCCTGCTCCCATCTGATCTTCCTTTGTTATGTTTATGAGTGACGAGCACTTTAATTTTCAATTTTTCTGAGTTTTGTGTTTGTTTTTTGCACTGATCCAATTTCTGATGGGAAAACACATTGTTTTCTTCTTGAAGATTCGGTGCGTACAGAAAAAGCTTGATTATAGCTACTGCTTGTTTCTGATTAACATGATTTCCTTTACAAAAAAAAGGATCTGAATGTTTTCAGAAAAACGGTGGGTTTGTTGTAATTAGGCTGCGGCCAGACAACCGTAGAGATGGAATCCACAGATGCTGAGTTTTTTTGTCTCACCATACTACTAATTCCATCTCATATTTTTTATATTCTATCTTAAATCCAAATTCCTAGACAAGCAATTAATGACTATTAGGATTACTTGCTTTCTAAACTGTTTTGAAAACACTACACTGCCACTCCTGAATGTGTACCATACATGATAAAACTATTCATTCTGAATAGCAATGTTCTTCAATAGCATTTCTGTTTATTCTTCGATAGCTAAAAAAATCTACCGTTACAATTATCAAACTGTTTTATGAATATTCAAATAGGTGTTGTGGTTTATCACAAGTTCAAATACTCATGATCATTGCTTCATTGTTTATAGACCTTATCTTTGTTTTTTACTTCCAGATTAGTTTTGCAATTTTTGTTGGCGTAATTTCTGAATTTTACTATTTGTTGTAATTTGTTCAAATGATACGATGCTTCTGAAGTTCTATTGCCCAATTGTGTAATCAGTTTTCAGGAAAGTGTTGTCATTATGTAGGTTCAACAACGCTGGTTTTATATTTTGTGTTTTTGTTTATTATTAAATGGATGATGGTAAATAGTTAGAACTAAGAAGTTCTGCTTTTAAAGTGACAAATAAGTTATTACAGAAGGATTACTTGTTTTCAGAACATAAAATAATAATGCTCTTCAGTAATTATCCTTCCAGTTTTTGCCTAGTCATTTGTGTTTAATCTATCACTCCAATTTGCAGGCAGAGAAGATAGGTTTGGAATCAATGGATGTTGAAGCCTTGAAGAAGCTTAACAAAAATAAGAAGTTGGTGAAAAAGCTAGCCAAGAAGTACCATGCTTTCTTAGCTTCTGAGGCAGTCATTAAGCAGATTCCTCGTCTTTTGGGTCCTGGTCTCAACAAGGCAGGCATGTGTTTCTCTTAGTTTAGGTTTTACGTTTTTTTTTTTACCCGAAATTTGAGTGTTTAGCTCTTTTGTTTTGAATATTTGATAATTACATGTTGTAGTCTATTTATCAACATCTTATCATTTATGCTGTTAATCTTTTGATTTTAAAGTACTAGTTTCCTAAAAATCTTTAAATGAATTCTGCAGTGTTCTTTTGTTATTCATATCTTTCTAAGTATTTCTTTTAATGAATTGCCTTGTTTGAAAAATATATTTTATTCTGTCCTTACTTAAGATTTCAGAATTCAATTATGGCTTAAGTTGTTGATTTTTATGTTTTGCATTACTTTACAGGGAAGTTCCCAACACTTGTCTCTCACCAAGAATCTCTCGAGGGAAAGGTCAATGAGACAAAGGCTATGGTGAAATTTCAGCTAAAGAAGGTGCTCTGCATGGGAGTAGCTGTGGGTAATGTTAGCATGGATGAAAAGCAAATCTTTCAAAATGTTCAGCTCAGTGTTAACTTCCTTGTCTCCTTGTTGAAAAAGAACTGGCAGAATGTGAGTGTTCCTTTTATTTCACCATGGCCTAAACTCATTGCTCTGTTTGCTTCTATTTTACCTTTTTTTTAAGTAACAAGACAGTATGATTTCTTAGATGCCCTCCGGTGAAATGTTAGCGTGATGCTCTGCATTGTTTGCGCCTGCAACCTGACATGCTTTCTTTCATCCGCACACATGTTTCCTTTATTTTTTTTCCTTGAATTGCTGTAATATCTGTGTACAAAATGTGAACTCGAATTAGGGATAAGTGGTTTGACCATTGCTTTTTTGATTTGCATCATGTTGAATGTGTTTGCTCAGATAATTCTCAGAGTGCATGCTAGTTCCCTAGTTGAAATTTTTTAACACTGATTTACAGACTTATGCTTTAACTCTACTGCATTTTTTTTTTGTTTCTTCAATATCCTAGGAATATTCAGCCTGATTGAACTAGACTTTTATCTAATATGCCCCACTGTTGATTTCAGGTTCGGTGCTTGTATCTGAAGAGTTCCATGGGAAAATCATACCGTGTCTTTTAAGGGAACTTATTTACATTCATTTTTCAGTATTAAGTGAACTTGTCATCTCCTCCTTCAATACATTTGTCCGAATAGCTTGATAGAAACTTCATCTTGTTACAATTTTGTTGGATTATTTATTGTTAAATTGTTGTTTTTATGTTTGAATCTTTGATAATGTTGGTCGTAGCTATTTTTTGTGCTACTCATTTCCTGATGATTGGTATTTTTTGTGCTACTCATCTTGTTACAATGAAATGAACAAATCTTGTAGCGAATCATGAGAGATGAACTGAAGTTACACGCAAGTGTGAAAGATAACCATGCATGCTAAAATAACCCTGAATTAAGGTTGCCATTTTATTTAGTTTTAAGAACCTTAATATACTATAGATTGAACCCCTATTTACGGTGTCTAGTTGTTGTCAAAATCACGCTATCTCACTTTTAATGTCTCTAGCAAAATTATCTATCAGTTTTGGCTTAAATATGAAAATTGTTTCTACAAATTTGTTTCGTTTGGCTTTTGGTCTTTGCAATTTTTTTTCTCTTAAAAATGCTCTTGCAAAATTTTCTGTAATTTAAAAAGGTTTTTTGTAATTTTCTAAATTAAGTGTTAGATGGTAGTTTGATACTGATGTGGCAGTTGTTGATTGTACAACTTTGGCCATGAGGTGGTGCTGACATGACTTTTCATTTTATTAAAAAATAAAAAAAACAATTTAAGAATTATGAAAGTTGTTTTTAAAATTAAAAAATCTGAATAAATTATAAAAAAATTAAAAATCAGAAAATAAATTTCCAAAAATATTCAGATTATAATTTTTTAAATCTGAATTAAAATTTAAATATGAAAATAATTTTTTTTAAATTTTATAATCTAAAAAAAAACATCGATTTTATTTTAATTTTTGAAAAATTTTATTTTATTTTCAAAAAAAATTATTTCAGTTTTCGAAAAGTTTTAATCCAGATTTTTTTAAATATAATTTTAATTTTCTTTTTTAAATATAATTTCAATTTCTCAAATCTTTTTTTTCATATTATTTTTCCAAATTTTTAGATTATATAATTTTCAAAAATTTATATTCAGATTTTTTTTTCAAAAATTTTCAGATTGTATAATTTTCATTTTTGAAAATTAATTAATCTGAATTTTTTCAGAAATTTATTTTCTGATTTTTAATTTTTAAGTATACTTTTAGAATTTTTATTTCTAATTTTAAATTTCAAAAACAATTATAAGAATTTTTAAAATATTTTTAAAAATTTTATATTATGTGGCATGCCACGTTAGTGCTTCCACATAATAACAGTTACACAGTCAGCAACTACCACAGAGCCAAAATCATGCCACTTCAGCTCTTTTGTGGGGCCAGAGACATTTTTAAAAGACAGAAAATTTTGGGAGAGCTTTTTAAAAATAAAAAAAAAAATTGCAAGGACCAAAAGCCGCACGAGTCTATTTGCAGCGACCATTTGCATATTTAAGCCATCAATTTTCATTGTTTACACACCATCAAACAAATTGGCTAGTCCAATCCATCTTATCCAGACTGATTTTTGTATCTTCACGAGAGGGAGTTCAATCCACTATAATTAAAGTCTGTGTATTATTTCACCCAAAATAACAGTTTTTGTATTTTCCTTCTGGCTACTTTTATTAGCCCAAGTCGATATGTAATCCAAATAATTGTTAATTGGAACAAAATGAACAATCAACCTCCTCTAACATTTCAGTTTTCTTATTGCTCTGAAAAAATGCACCTCCTTCGCTTTTATATAATCATTTTTATATATAATCATTCCAAAATAATTTATTTTATTTTGAGAGGTAAATACTTAATAGCTTATATATAATTTCAAAATACCTAATAGCTTATACACACACACACACAAATTAACACAACATATAAAAAATCAAAAAACAAAAACAAACAATTAACACAAAACATAGATTTAATTAGGAAAACCATACCAAAGCCTTTTGAAAAAGCTCTTGTTTGATTGAACTTCTTTTTTTAAGAAAGAAATACAAGTAAACGGGGGCTAGCGGGTCATGTACAGGTTAGGCCCAAAACTTTCTTGTGAAGGTAGTAACCCTAATTTTGTTTTCAAATATGCGCCGCACACTCACATATTATTCTCATTCACATATTGTTGGCTTAGTGCATTTTCATCTTTCCTAACTCTCTTCGTCTTCATCTTCTATGTGCACAACCCACACCATTTAACTTGTCAACTTCTACACAATCTAGTTGCAAAGTGATGTTTCCATGAGTATCGACTGGTGTAGCTATAGCCACACCATACCTTATGGTGGATGCACCCCTGTTTCTCACCCTCACGAGATTCACACACTTACACACCCATTACCTTGTTTCTCTCACCCCGACCAAAGTGACAAGCTTACATAACTCATATTAATTTTGAGACAAAAACTATTTCACTCTCCCCACACCTTTCTCACACAATAAATAGAAGAAAGAATAAAAGAGGATCTTGTGGGAAAAAAAATAAACAACTGTTGAAACGGGAGAAGAAAGCAGAAAAGGCCACAATTTTGTTTTGAGTTTCTCCATATTTGCTACCATTTTCGGTGAGTTAATTACTTGTTTGATTTTCTGTGATCTCGGGATCTCTGAAAAATTGAGGTTTTTATAAAATCGTCAAAAATCCATGATTGGGTGCTTCTGATGCAGATTTTTTTTATAGATGTATTATCATTAAAACTCAATTTTCTTGTTAATTTCAAAGGTTTATTAGTTGTGGATTTGATAGAGCAATTTAGTATGGCTTTTTAGTTTATAGTTGTGTGTTTTTGTTTAAGGTGAATTTGTGTGGTATGAACCGATTCTTAAATTGCGTAATTAGTGATTGTAGGAAGTAAAATATTGATTGAAATTTTGGGATATTTCAATGTTTAGAATTATAGAATTTAACAAGTTTGTAAACTTACATCTTCATGCGCTCGTATCTTTTAAAAAATACCATGAAAGTTAATGTCTGATTTTGCATGAATTGTTGACTTTAAATTTGTAATAGGACAAATTCCAATATGATTCTATGTAAATTGTATAACTCCATAAAAACTTACAAAATTATGATTTTTCTTGAATTATTAACTTTAAATTAAGAATTATTGATCCGACATGAAGCTGAAATGTGCTTGTTCGTTCAATTTTTATGAGATTATTTAGAATTTCAAATATTAGAAGGGCAATACTTTAAATGTGACTTTTTGAGTGCTTCAAGTCTCTTACAACATCTCATGATGTTGGATATTATTAGGTGTGTCATAGATATGAATATTACTTTTCTCTATGTGCATTTATTATTGTTTGGGATTTGAAAAGGATTCGTCAATACTTTATATCTCTCATATGATGGACGTGTAGTAACATAAACTTATATATGTAATTGGACTCCTTCCATATTAAATCTGCTTATTGTGCTTTGAAACATGTTTTTATACGAGCTTAAGTTTATTCTATAATCCATGTATCATCTTGCCATGTGTATAAGTAAATTTATCTTGTTACACGTGAAATTTGAAGCCAAGTGTAAATTTTTATCTTGATAGATATACACGTTTGCATGTATTTCGGCCCTTGAACCTATGATCTTAAAGTTCTAACTTTATTTTAAAATTATTTGTCCTTATTTGTTCTATTACTTATTTATATTTGAATGACATGTATAAGTGTTTGTCTGTTGATACAGGTAAACTCATTATGTGATAAACGCCATGAATACTTCCGGTATGGAAAATTTCACGGAAGCAACCAAAAGAACAAGTTCAAATATAAAACGCAAATGAAAATTGCCCGGTAATATAGAATCGATCACTTTTCATGTTAATACTTCACCAAGTTATGAATGGTTACTTCCAGGATTCGTGGCTATTTCAAGTAATGAACTCACCAAAACTGATAGAAAATATAGAGAAACACATAACAAAATTGTGGCACATTATGCTTTTTTCTCCCGTTTCAACAGTTATTATGGGTTTGTTGAAATGGGAGAAGAAGCAGAAAAAGTCGTTGTCTTGTTTTGGGTTTCTCCATATTTGCTATTAGTTTTGGTGAGTTCTCTACTTGAAGTAGCCACAGTTTCTTGTGCCACCCATCCTGGAAGTAGCCATTCATAGCCTGATGAAGTATTAACATGAAAAGTG
Organism: Medicago ruthenica; assembly: GCA_018208015.1. NCBI lineage: Eukaryota > Viridiplantae > Streptophyta > Magnoliopsida > Fabales > Fabaceae > Medicago > Medicago ruthenica. Next base: position 57,525,537 of record CM031373.1, read on the forward strand.
ACCAATTCTATATTATGGGGAAATTTTCGTTTTCATTTTCATTTTTGAAATTGTTCTTTTGGTTGCTTCCGAGAAGTTTTCCATACTTAGAAATATTCATGGTGTTTATCACGTATTGAGTTTACCTGAATGACACAGACAAACACTTATACATGTCATTCAAATAAGAGTAAGTAATAGAAAAATTAAGGACAAATAATTTTAAAATAAATTTAGAACTATAATATCATACGTTCAAGGGTCAACTTAGAAAATACATGTAAACATGTATGTCTAGATAAAACTTTACATTTGGCTTCAAATCTCACGAGTAACGACATAAATGTACTTATACACATGGTAAAATGATACATGCATTATAGAATAAATTTAAGCTCATATTAAAACATGTTTCAAAGCACAATAAGGCAATTTAAAATGGAAGGAGCCCGATTACACATTTAAATTTATGTTACAACCGGTCCATCATATGAGAGATATAAAGTATAAGTAAATCCTCTTAAAATACCAAAAAATATAAATGCACTTAGAGAAAAGTAATATTCATATATATGATATACACCTAATAATATACAACCTCGCCTAATAATATTCAACATCATGAGGTGTCCCTTCTTGCTCAGCCTATACAACACCCTCGTCATATAGAAGAAAACAACATAGAATGTATTCCTAATAGATTACATTTATTTAAACTCAATTGCAAGACACTTTAAGAACCCAAAAAGTCACATTTAAAGTATTGCCCTTCAATTATTTGAATTTCTAAAGAACATCGTTAAAGATAGAATGAGCAAGCACAATTTAGCTTCATGTCAGATCAGTACAAATTATGAATTAAGATTCATAATTCAAAGTCAATATTTCAAGTAAAATCATAATTTTATAAGTTTTTCTAGAATCATATACTTTACATAGAATCATAATGAAATTTTTCCTGTTACAAATTTAAAGTTAATAATTCATGTGAAATCATACATTCACTTTCGTATTATTTTTTAAAAAATACGAGCGCATGAAGATGTAACTTTACAAATTTATTTAATTTTATAATTCTAAACATTGAAATATCCCAAAATTTCAACCAATATTTTACTTCACCCAACCACTAATTAAGCAATTTAAGAATAGGTTCGTACCATATAGATCTACCCTAAAGAGAAACAAGCAACTAGAAACTAACAAGCCATACTAAATCGCTATATCAAACCCATCATTAATAAACCTTTCAAATCAACAAGGAAATTGAGTTTTAATGGTAATACATCCATATAAAAATCTAAATCATAAGACCCAATCATGGATTATTGAGAATGTACGGAAAAACTCAATTTTTCAAAAATCATGAGATCCCGGAAAATCAAATAAGTAGTCAACTCTCCAAAAATGATAGCAAATATGGAGAAACCCAAAACAAAATTGTGGCCCTTTCTTCTTTCTTCTCCCATTTCAACAATTATTTTATTCTTTTTTCCACAAGACCCCCTTTTATTCTTTCTTCTATTTATTGTGTGAGAAAGGCGTGGGTAGGATGAAATGATGTTTCGTCTTAAAATCAATATATGGGGTATGTAAGCATGTGACTTTGGTGGGAGTGAGAAAAACGAGGTTATGAGTGTGTAAGTGTGTGAATTTTGTGAGGGTGAGAAAATATGAGATTACATAAAGTGTTTTGCGTGCTAAACTCAATTCTATGGAGACACCCAGAACAAAACCCTATCTTTTTCCACTTTCTTCTCCCTTTTTAACGTTATTCTATTCTTTTCTCCACAAGAACCCCCTTTTATTCTTTCTTCTATTTATTGTGTGAGCATGATGTGGGTAGGGGTGAACTGATTTTTGTCCCAAAATAAATACTTGGGTGTGTAAGTATTTTTTTTTGTTGAATGGCAAATATTAGTAATTAGTTGTTAGATTAATTTTTTTCTTCTTTGTACAGGTTTGAAAGCATATGACTTTGGCTGGGTGAAAGAAATGAGGTTATGGGCGTGTAAGTGTGTGAATTTAGCGAGGGTGAGAGATATGAGTTTACATAAAGTGTTTTGCTTGCAAAACTCAAGTTTACCCTCAAGTTGTAAAACAAATCCTAACTTGTCTTTATCCATATTTATACTTTCATTCTAAAGGGTTCCTATCTTGTAAAAGTATAAATAGATAAACACTTAATTGATATTTTTTAATGATCTTATATGTGTTCTTGTAATTAGAAATATGAACCTCTATGATAAAAATTCTTATTATAATTTTTTAATTATATATATTTTAAAATAGAAAGTTTTTAATCACTATACTATTTGCTTAAAAGGAAATATTTATTAGAAATAACTTTTTTTTATAGGTCATCTCCATTGAAGATGATCACTTATTTTTTACATGGTAAAATTTATTGAATGATGATACTGCCAAGTGTACAAGTTGTATTATAACCACAAGTTGAAAATTAGTACAAGTGGTACTACATTCACTTCCCAAAAAATTAGGAACCCATTCAAATCACTTATCAATTCATACAATCCATTGGATTGATAAACAACACATAGAAAATAGATGGTGCACCTAATCATTTTCTTAAAAACAATATAGTGCTTTTTTGAGGCATTATATGCATTAATTGTAGACACCTTCTCTGTCCGGAACTACTATTGATTCTAAAAGCCATAAAAATGGAATATAGCCTAGAGTTTTAACGACAAGAATAAGGTAATAGATTAATTATCAGTAATGTAAAATATAAGGTATTAATTAGATGAAAAGTAATACACTAAATTGGGAAATAAAAATTAGGCAAAATTACACAGCTCATCCCTTAACTTAATTTCAGATAACAATTTTGTATTTTTTCCCAATTTAATCTTTTATGTAATAAAATGTATACATAGTCAAAGAGATTCATGTGGATGTGTCGTGAACTAAGTTGTCATGTTCACAGTGAAAGTTATATTTAGCCTTGCTAAAGTAACATAGTGTAATGAGCCTTCTACAAATACTTACATGGTCACATCAGGTAAAGTGTGAGTCCCAAATTTACAAAGTATGCAAAGCACCAAATGATAAATGTTTAACCTTTATGCCTATAAATTAATCTAATTGTCTCTTTTGTTCGAGTAAACTGATTGTCTAGTTTATGAATCAAGTATTCAGTAAATTTAGGTGTAGTGCCTCTAATTATGATAGCATCTACCTAGAATGTTGGATATTTGGTTGTTGGCTTCATGTTTGCTAAAATCAAATATACAAGCAAGATGTGCGTCTTCAGAAGTTGGACCTCAGAAGCTGAACAATCAGAACTTCAGAAGCTGAACGTCTTCAGAAGCAGAACTTCAGAAGCACTGTTCAGAAGCTGAACCTTCAGAAGCAACCTTCAGACGCTGAATGTTCAGATGCTGAATGTTCAGACGCAGAACTTCAGACGCACTTCTTCAGAAGTACCTTCAGAAGCTGGTTTACTGTGCTCCTGTTTTTCGTGCCTTGGAGCTGTTTATTTTCTCATGTGATCTTTTGAAGATTTGACTGAAGAATTCTCCTTGCTGCGTGTGGTTCTAGAAGGAAGATTATTTTCGTGAGATATATTTTGAAGATTGGTTATTTTTATTTGTGAATATATTTTCAAAGAGATCTTTGAAAATATATTTCTGAAGAATATTGTGGAATATATTTCTAAAGAAAATTTTTTGGAAATATATCTTTGAAGAATATTTGGTTCAAATATTTGTTGCTACTGAAGGCTATAAATAGAGGACGCCACTTTGAAGAAAAGCAGCTATAACAGAAGCCATCATTGAAAGATTAGTCTTAGGTTTCTAGTGTGTTTATTGTGAGCCTTTCTTGTGTCATCTTGATGCAAGCTTAGGACTGTGTTAGTTGAGTTGTAATTATGAATCACTTGAAGCTTTTAAGCAAAAGTGACTTTTGTGTATTTGGAGTGTGTCTCCTACGTTGATTGTTATTTGAGTTTAAGATCACTGGGGCAGTGATTGATTGAGGGGAAGTGAGATGGGATCTCATGT